>CM041298.1:98627621-99847621 GCA_023052935.1 Piezodorus guildinii
ACATTAAATTTTAAATCGATATAGCGAGTTTAATCAAAATCGTTATAGCCGTTTTTGAGAAAATCGTAAAAAGGTGCAAAATGGTGGCTCTTTTGGCTAGTAGATTTTGATGTTAAAGTTGCTGTAACATACAGTCGTATTAAATATAATATTTCAGTTTCGTACGGCTTTTATTTTTTTCACTAGACTTACCACACACAGACACGGACCTTTTCGCGGGACTTGGACTCAAGGGACCCTAAAATGTGTGTTTCCGGGGAAAACTCTAGATCGAAAAACTTCCACGATTGCAATGGATTCCCTTACTATTTATTTCATATATAGGTGAGTGAAAGCAAAATTTAAAAAATATCTTTGTATCTAGTTAAATTGTCTTTGATGCGCTACCTTTCTTCTAACAATCTAGAGTTCTGTCAACAGGATCTCGGGTTCAAACCCTGAATATGGACCTAGGGAGTAAAAACTTCTTGGTTAAGAATGTCTTGGAAGGAATCTTGAGGCTCCGAGTCTGTGCGATGTCAGGTACTCGTTTAAGATCCCTATCCTAATAAATCCTGGATAGGCAAAATTTAGGACTCCCACTGTAGCATCGTCCGATTAGCTGCAGAAGCATTAAGTGACGTTAAATGAATAAAGAAACGAACAAACGTCTGACATATACTATAGTGACACCCTACCCTAACCACAGCCAAAGGTGGGTACCTAAATCCATCGCTCCCACAAATTAATCTCCCCGAGGACTCCAAACCACCCCCGGACTTTTATTATACACGACGAAGAATGATTGATCCGCCCCCCTCGGTCGTGTACCGGGGTCCGAGAGGGTCCTAGTGCCCCATCCATCATATATCGTCCGCTGGGGGTGGGCACTATTCAATTCCCGCAGAGCGATGTACATCTGTTTTGTCAGCGAGGGTATGCATTAAAATGCTTAGGGTGGCAACTCGAAGGGGGATAAAGCACGTCTTATTATTTAAAACTGAAATTGTTATTCTCTTCATTCGAATTAATTCATTAATATTCATTTCCAATATTGATTGTTTGTTTATTAATTTAACGTCACTTTATGCTGCTTTGGTTAATCAGACGTTGCTACAATGGGAGTCCTTATTTTTGTCTATCCAGGTTTATTTAGAATAGGGATCTTATAAGAGTATCTGACACCACAAAGGCTCGGAACTACCATTTTACTTTGGACGGCATTAACGAGGACATTTCACTCCATCGAGCCATCTGCAGTTTTTTAATAAGCAATGTTTTGCATAGAACTCTTGGATTTTTCTAGTAACAAAACGGAGGTGCCCCATAAAAGATAATTTGCCTGTAGTTGCTCTAGGTACATATTGAAAGTAATAAATTATAATAATTAAAAACTATAAACTCTGATTTTGCAAAAAGGAGTCCAGAAAGTCAGTATTTAATCTTACTTTTCATGTAAACGTTTGTACAATTTTAATGTTAAATCATATAATTCAATAGAAATTCAATTAGTTGCCATAAATAAAAAACGATAATAAAAGAACCTTATTATAGGTGGAATAGTCAGGAATCAGTCATTTTTTTGAAAAGTTTTTAATTTTGCCAACGTTTCGGCCCAAGCTTGTGAGCCATCATCAGGGTAATTAAACTCAATTAAACTGGGTTTATGCTTGGACATGGCTCAGTAATGCCCTGATGATGGCTCACAAGCTTGGGCCGAAACGTTGGCAAAATTAAAAACTTTTCAAAAAAATGACTGATTCCTGACTATTCCACCTATAATAGTTTCTACAGTCGACTATACATCCTCAATATAAAAGAACCTTAGTTTAATAAGTATCAACGTTCCGGCCTATATACGGTGTTATTTAATTTATTGTTAAAGAGTGTTTAACCATCTACTTGATTACATATGGCTCATTGGTATGACTATCATAAGCACTGCATTGGACCTGAGAGGCTAGGGACAACCATTTTACGTAGGATGGCGGTTATACGTAGGGTATAACCGAGGCATTTTAAGACTTTTGAACCCGCGATATTTTGCATGGAACTGTAGAATTGTTATATTAACAAAGGAAGTTAATGTATATATATATATATATATATATATATATATATATATTATATATATATATATATATATGTATATTTTTTTTAAGAGCATGTATGTGCTTAATATACATATTGACAGAACTTTAAATTGATTAAAAACCAGAATTTCAGATTTTGCAAAAAAATGATGCAGAGAGCGTAAGCATTTAATCATACTCACGTAAACCTTTGTAAAATGTAGGTGTGAAATGATATGATTCTTTACAAAAGCCATGTCAATTTCTCTCAATAATAATAATAATAGGCTTACCGAACCCGAAGGTTCAATGCCGATATCACCAAACTTCGCCTACACAGACTCGTCCAATATTCACCGGTCAAGCTCAAGCCCCCGAGATCAGCCTTAATGCAATCCTCCCATCTCCGCTTCGGCCTACCTTTTGGACGCCTACCAGTCGATTCAGCGAATACCAACTTTCTCGGAATCCGTTCCTCACCGAGCCCAACAATTTTGCGCGCCCATTTGAGTCTCCGCGATGCTATCAACTCAATTATATTCACAGGGTACAAAATCCACAATTCCGTGTTGTGCTACCTTCTAAACTCCCCAGTGGCCTCATCTCTCTTCGGACCAAATATTTTACGCAGTACCTTATTTTCGAAAACCTTAAGCCGTTGTTCATCCTTCAAAGTAAGTGTCCACGTTTCACATCCGTAAAGAACCGTCGGAAGAATAATAGTTCGATTTCTCTCAATAGGATATCTATCTAACTATCTCTAATCTGATGCTTCCTAGAAAGGAACTGAATTTGAAGGCGGGCGGAAAAAAAAATAAAAATAAAATTGAATGTTCCTTGTACATTTAGATATTGGCACATTAGTAATTATTTTTCTTTCTACTAATAAGCAATATAACTCCTAGCTTAATGTAGCTTCATTGACAAATGTTATATAAAAATAAAAACATTTAACTTAAAATTTCTGATTTAATGCAACATACTATAACCTAACCATACCAACAAATAAATAATATCAAATAATCTAAACTAAAACTAAAAAATTGAGGAGACGTGGCTTTTTATCATTCGACCAAATACAACTCCTCATCAGTTTGTTCTCGTGGGATCACTTGTAGCAGGGTGGCTAGCGTAACAGTCTCCCATGCTAAAGGTCACGGGTTCAATCCCGCAGGTGGTCCTAGGATTTTTTAATGGGAGTAAAAAATCCTTAGTTACGCCGTCCTTCGGAGGGAACGTTAAAAGGTGGTCCCGAGCCTGTGCGGTGTCAGGTACTCGTTCAAGATCCCTATCCTAATAAAACCTGGATAGGCAAAATTTAGGACTCCCACTGTAGCATCGTCCGATTAGCCATAGTAGCATAAAGTGACGTTAAATAAATAAACAAACAGTTTGTTCTCGTGAAAAATAATATATAAATAAAAATAGAATTACTTTGCTAATACTAATTGTAGTATAGACGGTATTAATATATTGATTCTGGATTGATTAATTATTCATGCTAGGGACGAATAGGGTCCCGTACAGCGCCGGAACGCAGACAGCCAAAGCAAGTCCTCAAATCTCGCTGAGCGGCCCATGATATACCGCTTTCGAAAACAAAACAAAAACACTTTAGCGGAAATTAATGGCTAGAAAATAATCCCTCCCCTCCAATCTCAAAGCCCTTATCTCTTTTTCAACTTTTTTTTTTAACTCTTTCATATCAAGTTTATCCTAAATGTGTTAAAAATCCATTAATAAAAGGTAAAATAAAATTTAAGTGTATTCCATTTTTAATTTACCTACCATTTTGTTTAAATTATTATTTTCAAAAATGAATCACTGTACAAGCCGACGATAGTTAAAGACGTAGAAATCATATAAGTCACACAGAAGAACTTTAGTGAAAATCGGTAAAGAAATAGGACTTGAAATACATAAATACGGATTTGACGATACACACATATATATATACATATATATATATATATATATATATATATTACATATATATATATATATAATATACTATATATATATATATATATATATATATATATATATATATATTATATATATATAATATATATATGTGTGTGTGTGTGTGTGTGTGTGTGTGTGTGTGTAGTATACGAAATACCTTGTGAAGACAAATGCGGAAAGTCTTATTTTGGAACATCTGAACAACATTTAAAAAGGAGAGTATACCAGCACAAATATAGCTGCACTTCAATTAAAAAAGACCCAAATATACCTGACCAAACTGCCCTCACTACTCATTTCAGAAAAACGGGACATTCATTCAAATTTCACTCACTTAAAATTATTCATTATGAAAAAAACAGCTTCAAACGAAATTTTAAAGAAATGATTACCATAGAGAAATATAAAAATTGTGCCATAAATAAAAAATCGGATGTCCAAAACCTTAATGCATGTTACTCAAATTTGATAAACACATATTAAAATTTAAAGAAATAAAATAAACGTCTTAATAATAATACGAAATAAAACGAAAACAACTCAACAATGGGAGAATACCACAGACTCCTGACGTCATCATAATAATATTAATAGGCTTACCGAACCCGAAGGTTCGATGCCGATAACACCAAACTTCGCCTGCACAGACTCGTCCAATGTTCACCGGTCAAGCCCAAGCCACCGAGATCAAAACGTCATCATAAATTCCTACAAAATTCTTCCATACTTGAACTATTCCTTTTTTATTTTTCAGTCTTCTTTTAAAGTTTCTAGACTGCACATGTCTAATTAAGACATTATTTTGTCCAAAATTGTAAGTAATTTTATAATAATATCTTTAATGTAAATCCTAATTTAAAATATCTATGTACCTACTGTATGAGTATTCATTGCTCAATGTATTCTTTTCTATATCTCTTACAATAACATCATATATTAATTATTGTATAATAATATTAATGTTCTGTTTTTTTGTTTTTCCATTGTTAAGGCATGGTTATGAGAACAATAAATTCTCGAAACGTCGCTTAGATAAAATTGTTTATTCATTGACTGAAACCTGAGAACAACACAAACTTATATATATATATATATATATATATATAATATATATATATATATATATATATATATATATATATATAGATAGATATATAGATATATATATGTTGGTAATAGAATTTGTGATATTCTCGATGATATTGAAGTATAAGGATGGACGTTTGAACATAAGAATAAATTTTGGTATTTAGCATCTATGATAAGTAGTGAAAACGAAATCCAGTAGTAAATAAATAGCCGATCAAACGCGGGAAACGAGTGGGTTTTTTTTCAGTAACGAAACTGATTAGTAAGCGGCTCCTCTTAAGAAAACTTAAAGCCTAGAATCTACGAATTATTCTCCAGACAGTTCCAAGCAAATGCGAAACGTGGTCGCTTACTTTGAAAGATGATCAACGCCTCAAAGTTTTTGAGAATAAGGTTCCACGTAACATTTTTTAGCGCCAAGAGAGATAAGGTCTCTATAGTATTTAAAAGGTTACACAATCCTACAATTGAGCATAGAAAGCTTTTAGGCATAGTGAAGATCGAATTCCTAGAATGTCAGGCTGACTTGTTGGTGTCCATGAGATAGGCCGTGGCGTAGGTGGGAGGATTGATTTAAGTCGGATCTGAGTGGCTTGTGCATGGACGGTGGTCATTGGATTGAACTGTATAGGCTAAGATTAGTGTTATCTGAATCGAGTCTTCAGATTTACTTTGAAAAATCTAGTGCCGATGACGGCGCACACAGGACAAAATCACCAATTTAGGTGGACAAAAGTTTGGAATTTTCCTTTGTAATAAAAAGGTGAATTATTATGTATTAATAAAACCCTTAATACTAACATTTCCTGCCATACAAATACATAGTAAATGAGTGAATCAGTCCTGTTCACACAAGTGCCTAATAAGCGGCAGTGGGATTATATTTATTCGATGGCCATTTATTATGTTCAACGTGTATGTAGCGCGAAGTATTTTTGTTTTTATTTAACAATGGACATTGCTGAGACAGATAAGACATTATATCTCCACACTTGTTATTGAATATACATTGCAATCTACCTGTAGAGTTAATGTGTAAATGTATGCCCCTATTCCATTACGAAACACTATATAACCCCCAAGTTACCCCAAGGATTTGTTTCATCAATCCTTCTAGTCTTTAAATATTACCAAAAAGTTTTGTGTTTTGGTTAATACATAATTTTTTTCAGAAACAACATTCCGAATCAAAAGTTATACAATCTATAATCTGAAGCGTTTCCTAAATGATATAAAATACATCTATTAGCAGGTTTCAGGAACTCCGAGCCATAATTAGATTTTTTTTGTATTATTTTTTCCTTATTATGGGACTTCAAACGTAAAATGTTGGGAAGTTTTAGATTTTAGCAAATAAATTTGATATTAGACCACTTTGCGCTAGCCAATCGTGTCAAAACATTAATTAGTTTTAATAATTTTTTCCCGTAATTTGGGACCCCAAAGGTTATATATCTACAAGTTTAACAATTTTGTCCATCTAAATCCGTCATATTTTTTTCTTTGCGGTGGACAAACGGATTTTTTTTATTCGTTATTCAGGTTATACGTATCTTGTTAACGTAAGACCTCAGATTTTTAGATCGAGTATTTTTTTTTCATCTATTTCAAAGGTTCATTATTTAAAATGATAAACCAAAAGAATAATTATGATTTTTAATACATTATTACTTTTGCTTTAACTTATTAATCTAAACCACGGCTAAACATTTTTTTTTTAAACTTACCCTGTGTGAATTATTAAAAAAAATCTGACAGCTACAATCGATGGATTCTATACAATTCAAAACTCGAAGGGTGAAAAATACTGGAAATTAATGATGGGGGATACCGAAAGCGTGAGTGAAACCCAGAGCAGAGGTAACATGCAATTCCGAGGGAGGCCGGTGGAGACAACAACCAACAATCAGGTTGTATGTTCCTGTTGTTTAGGTTGTTAGCCTACAACAACGAATTACAGGTCCCAGTATACACAACTACTGCTTTTCAAAAGCGTTCGACAGTAATTGTTTCTGTTCTATTGTATTGGGTTGTCACAGGTGAAATTGCTTTCATTAACCTGTATATAAAGTATGTAGCAAGGAATAGTATTGAGTATATAAGTATGGCGAAAAGTTTGTCTCAAAAGAAGAAGTTGCGAAAATCGGAAATTTCGTATATAAGACGAGAATATAATTGTAATGTTAGAGTAATTTTTTCAATAAAATTGACAAAAGTGTTTTTTCTACTATTCTATATTCCATCCATTTTGGACCTTAAGATTTTTTTTTTAAACAGATCTTTGCGCCCTAACTCAGCCTCCACTTGCTTACACCAGTGATGCGGCTGAGAGAGAGGCGCTGGGATCTCTTGAATTCGGCTTCTCCCCCCACTAGTGGAGGGAGAGGCCCAGTCTGGGGTCTCCTTAGTACATTGTATATATTGTATATAGTTAAGTTTGTTTTTATGATTTTTATTTATTTCCCAACTTTGTATTTATATCTACTACAGGTTATTGTTTTGATTTGTTTGTTGTTTCTTTTTTGTTTTATTAACTGTTATTGTTTTGTATATATTTGAATTTATTCATTTCCGATTTTATGTAATTTGACTTTATCATTATTTTTTGTATGTATTGTATGAATGTGTATCACATCACTATAACAACTGTTCAATATGAAACAAATTGTTATAAATCTCAATAAATAAATTAAAAAAAAAATAAATAAAAAAACAGATCTAAGGATTTTAATTTAACTATAATTATTATTTTTAAATTAAATAAGCTCTAATATTATGGAGGTTAACCATCTTTTGAAGAGCTCGTGGCTTAATTGCCAGCGCGCTAGTCTCTTACGCCAATGGTTGTGAGTTCGAATCCTAGTCCCGGTTTGAATTTTCCAAGCATATAATTATATGGGAATTTTCTCACAGCCTCTACCCCGGGTATGTGAGACAAGTCAGCCAACTGGCGGCCAATCACAAAAATAGGCGTAGGGAGTGATGACCAGACCAATAAAAATTAATTGAGAAACGTGAGTGTACTCTCCTAGGAGATTACACCACTCTGCCAAGTACCTACACTGCCTGCCGCGCTAGGGCGTAAGTGTTAAATTAATAATGACAATATTAATTAAATTAATAAAGATAATTTTAAAAGACAAATAACATGATTTTACTACAGTAAACCCTCTTTTTAACGAACACCCGTTTATAACGAACTATCGTTGCGGTCCCTTGAAAAAAGAATAGAAAACAATGCTTTCTCCTCGTTTATAACGTAATATTCTCTTATAACGAATTAACGAACTACTTTTGTGGACCTCAGAATTGTATTTGTTCGGTTATTAGGAAAAATAAAGAAGAAAAAAATTACGATACGTCTTAATTCCCAGTAAAGACCGGCGCTTTTCTATCCAAATCCTTCTTACCTCTTATCTCTATTCAGCTGAATTCTATGATTCAGTCTCTGACAAATTATGGCTTCTAGAGTTTCAGCAAGTTTTTCTGTTTTTATTGTTATTTATTACTTGCTTTAATTCGAGTTTCATACGAGGTCAAGTCAGTCTTGCTTTCCGTTCTAAGTGAACTTCCGCTCCGCACAGTATGTCAAAGTAAAAATCCATTGATTTAAATACAAGAATGGTGATTCTCCAAGAAGTGGATAAAAAAATTGAGTCGAAATCGAAAATTGCGGAAAAATACGGGATATCAAAATCTCCTCCATCAACGATTATCGCTAATAAAGAAAAAATCGATGCCTCCCTTACATCTTATCAAAAATGTTTTTTTATTACTTCAACTTTATATGGATTGCTGTGATTTTGACACTGTAAATCCCTTTTTAAGTTTTTTATTTTGAATGAAACTTAAAATGTTAATCTTAAAGTATTATGTAAAATTTAAAATAACATAGATATATGTACATAGTGCATAGTTTTAATTGCTTTTGTAGTTTCTAAATAAACATGTGCCCGAAAGTGAATGCTGTATTGAAAATATTTCTTTTTAACCACCTGAATTTATACCAACACATATGATATACATACAATATATTTTTCGGATATAACGAATTCTTTTATAACGAACAGAGAATTTTTTGGTCCCTTGGAGTTCGTTAAAACGAGGGTTTACTGTAATTAAACTATAAAAATTATTTGTCTTGATAATGTGGAACGAACCCCGAAACTTAGAAAACTTACTAGATTCAGAAGAAAAATAAATGTGTAAGAAAAGGAAATTAAAAACATATTAATATGATTTACATTTTTTTTTTTAAATCACTTGTTATCACACAACAAATTATCATCAATAAAGTAAAATAAATATAAAAATAGTCCAAAAACTTAATTTTTTTTTCTCTGGTGCGACAGGCCGCGTAGTATAGACTCCTGGGAGAATATACTCACGTTTCTCGATGAAATGTTTAGGGTAGGGTCATCACTCCTTACGCCTATTTTTGCGAGTTGCCACCAGTAGGCTGCCGAGTCTCACTACCCGGGGGAGAGGCTGTGAGTGAGTCCCCGTTTAATTATATTCTTATAAAAGTCCCGTAGGTACTGGAACTCGAACTCACAACTCTGGCGTGGGAGACTAGCGCGCTAGCCACTCAGCCACCGGCTCCCCAAAACCATAATTGGAATATAAAATTAATAGAAATAAAAATAAATACAGAGCGAAAGGATTACATAGGAATACTAGAAGAATATACCATGGTACAAAGTGTAAAATTAGAAATAATAGAAACAGTTAGCCAATAAACATCAAATAGGAGGAATAGCAGTAAGCTAGATATATAATAAAATGTGTTGTGTGTTGATTTTAAAAAAGATAAATCATACTAATAAGTTTTTAAATTAATAATGAAAATATTAATTAAATTAATAAAGATAATTTTAAAAGACAAATAATATAATTTTACTAATTAAACTATAAAAATTGTTTTAGTCTTGATAACGGGGAAAGAACCCCGAAACGTAGGGAAAATTATGTAATAGATTGTAATGAAAAATAAATGTGTAAGAAAATGATGTAAGGAGTGTTTTTTTCAGTAATAATAATAATAGCTTTATTGGCATCATATTGACAAAAGCCTCTCCCATAGGAAGGAAATTATAGAAGTTGGCTATAGTTAGAAGTAATAAAATATTGAGAAAAAAAGCAAATAATCCAAAGAAAGAAAAATACAAATAATTATAAAATACAAAACTCTAAAAAACAAAAAACAAAACAGAGTCCTTGAAAAATACATCAAAATCAAACACAAATTAAATATTTTTTAAAACGTTTCTCCACCAGGATTTGTCCCTCGCAACCAGCCACCAGTTTTCGCCTACAGTCTGCGTCAATTCGTCCCTCGACCTGCGATGTGGTCGCCCCCTCTGCTTGCTGTCCTCTCTCGGGATCCACTCCGTGCAAGCTCTGGTCCATCTTTCGTCTTTCAGCCTGGCCAAGTGCCCAGCCCAGCTCCATTTTAATCGATGTGCTTCAACCCTTAGACTTTTAATGTTCACTTTCTGAAGAATATTTTCGTTTTTTATTCTCTCCCTTTTCTGAATAAACATTAAACTTCTTAGAAGTTGCATTTGCATGGTATTCAGCCTCCGATCGAGTTTTCTTGTAAGTGCCCAGGTTTGAGCCCCGTAGAGAACCGTGGGATATACACATGTGGTCAGAACTTTGGTTTTAAGATCTAGTGATAGATTGCTTTTGAAGATCTTTTGGAGAGACCAATATTTGCACCACCCGAGCTTAACTCTTCTTTCTATTTCCTTTTTGATATTTTCTCTAAATGATATGGTCTGCCCTAAGTAAATGTACTCCTCTACATATTCTATCTCACTATTGTTAGCATAAACTGGTATTTTTATTGAGTTTGTCATGATTTTAGTTTTTGCTGTATTTATATTAAGTCCATATTTTTTGCTAATGCCTACTATTTCCTCTATCATCCGCCTTAGGCCGTTTATGTCCGGAGATATTAGACATATATCGTCCGCAAATCTTAAGTTGTTGAGCATTTTCCCATTGACGGATATTCCCAGGCTTTCCCAATTTAATTCTCTAAATAGTTTGTTTTAAACACAATTAAATAGAATCGGAGATAGAGGGCACCCTTGTTTCACTCCTCGTTCAACCTCAAAGTATTCGCCTTCCCTATCCAACGCCACGAATGCTTTTCCGTTCCTATAAATAGTTTTTATTATTTTATTTTTTAAAATATTACAAAATAGTTTGTAGATACTTTGGGTTAATGAAATCGGTCGAAAATTCTCCAAGCTATCCTTTTTTCCTTTTTTATGTATAACTATTATCTTGCTTACTTTCCACTCGCTAGGGACTACCTTTTCATTAATTATTTTATTGAAGATGATACTTAGCGGGTTTTTTTTTTTTTTTCAGTGTGAAATATTAAATAAAACTTCCTAAAAAAATTTAAAAGAAAAGGTTAAAATTTCAACTTTTTTTTATAATTATTCGCGGTTCTTTGGTAAAAAACACTAATAAATTTTCTTTATATCTTTAAAATTTTTATTTTTAAGATGATTGCAACAAAGAAGCCATGTGTGAATCTTTCTTGTCTCTGCACTTAGCTGCGCTGATTTAATTATTTTCCAGAAATATTTTTTTATTATTATTTACTGTGTTTGGCCTTCATTCTCGTTGTCGGTATAAATGGCTTGATTATTTAGGTGGCTTGAGATAATGTTTATGAAAGAAGACGGTGCTGTTTGGAGGGGACGTGCACCTACTAATTGGAACCCAGCGGCCTCTAATGAAATAGCGACGAAGGGAGTTGGGACAGTTCTTATATTGGCTGCCCTCGGGGTCCGCTATATCGATTCAGGAGTGAGTCCGCTCATCAGGGGCTTCCCGAATCTCAGTCGGCTTCTCTCATAGGAGTGGTTTTCCAAGTATATTTGTTCATGGGAAATTTTATAGTACAAGATCCCAACTTGAAACCATCTGCACCGAGCTGATAATAGAATGAAACATATTTTATAACAAATTTAGTATATTAGGAAATATGTTAAGAATGGGTTGCCTAAAAAAATCCTAGACAGACTATTTTTAATTATTTAAAAAAAAAATATTTTTAATTAAATGTTTCAATATCATGATGATAAGAAAACTTCTACCCTGACTTAAAGTATCAAAGGTATAGAATGTGCAGCCGTTGGGTTGCCTAATCTTTTCCTGGACAAACTATCGGTTGTCAGGTAAAAGCGGGTATGTCTATATCAGTTATCTGCACCGGCTTGATAATAGTCCTAATCTTGGTAGCCGAATTTTAAAGATAAAATTTTAACGCGAGTGGAAATGCGTGACAGAGAGATCCGAGTAGAGTATAGCGTGTAATGATAAAGGAACCAACATTGCAGCCACACGTAATCGGACATTGAATATAAGAAAGTTTGATAATTAATATTATTAATAATAGGCTTACCGAACCCGAAGGTTCGATGCCGATACCACCAAACATCGCCTGCACAGACTCGTCCAATGTTCGCCGGTCAAGCCCAAGCCCCCGAGATCAGCTTTAACGCAATCCTCCCATCTCCGCTTCGGCCTACCTTTTGGACGCCTACCAGTCGGATCAGCGAATACCAACTTTCTCAGAATCCGTTCTTCACCGAGCTCAACAATTTTACTCGCCCATTTGAGTCTCCGCGACGCAATTAACTCAATTATATTCACAGGATACAAGTTCCGCAATTCCGCGTTGTGCAACCTTCTAAACTCCCCAGTGCCCTAATCTCCCTTCGGACCAAATATTTTACGCAGTACTTTATTTTCTAAAACCTTAAGCCGTTGTTCATCCCTCAAAGTAAGCGGCCACGTTTCACATCCGTAAAGAACCGTTGGAAGAATAATAGTTTTATAACTTCTAACCTTTACGTTTTTAGATAGAAGCCGTGAGCTAAGTAACTTAGCAACTGAATAATAACACGCATTTCCCACCTTTAACCGGGACTTTATTTCTTCCTGGATTTCATTCTTTCTTGTTATCATTGAACCTAAATACTTGAACTTCTCTACATGTTCAAATGCCCTGATATATCAGCCACCGTTTCTGCTACTAATCATATATTTCGTCTTATCGGTATTCAATTCGAATCCTATTTCTTTACCGGTTTTTATTAACACACTTGTATTTAGTTGTATGGTTTCCGTGTCTTCACCTAGCAGTACCAAATCATCGGCATACCCCAAAACCAGAATCTTGTCACCCATATTTAAGCCTTTCTCGGTACACATCACCTTTTCTATGACATATTCTAAGATATTAAACAAAACAGGTGAAAGGGAGTCACTCTGTTTCAAACCAGATCGCACCTCAAATCTCTCGGAGTAAAGTTTAATATCCCACATAAAATTAGAGGGCCTCAACAAATCAGAACCAAAGATTTTGGGCTAAGCCATAAAAATTATCGTTTCAAAGATGCTTTGGACACTTCTTGGCTGATTATTGGGAAAACAAAAATTTACTCAAACTCATTTAGGGCAACCCATTCTTTACATATTTCCTAATATACTAAATTTGTTATAAAATATTTTTCATTCTATTATCTGCTCGGTGCAGATCGTTTCAAGTTCGGATCTTTGACTATTACCATTTCATAAAATTTGTGGATTTTGGGGACCATTTTATATGTATTAGGATGTATATTGTATATTGTGAGAGCAAAAACTAGACATTGATTGGAACAAAAAAGTTAGACCCAATAAATGAAGAATTTTTTCTGAGATCGGGAAAATCTAAAACCAAACAATGGAAAAGTAATAACTCCTTGAAATGTGCGAATATTCTTAGAAGTATTAAAATTTAATTTACGACATGACGTTGTACGACACCTGCTTTCTTATTTTCAGAGTTTGACTTCACAACCTTCAGGGAAATTTACTCTTTTTTTATTTGGTAGCAAATGTTTTTCTGTAGGTGCACAGCAAGTAGATATATTTGATAACAACCATGGACTATTGCAAAAAATTTAAATACAATTATTTTTCGTCCCTAACCGTTGAGAATCGAACTATGGCTTATACGAACTTTTTTATTTTATTTTTTTTAAATTTATTCCTCATCGCATTTTTTATTGGCCTATGTAGGAAGATTTGCATTGCACCATTTTAAAGGTAATTTAATGAAGACATTTTTTCCGAGATTTTGAAAATCTAAAAGTCGACAATAGAAGAATACCGGATCCTTGAAATAGGGAGCCCGTGGCTGAGTGGCTAGCGCGCTAGCCTCTCATGCTGCGGGTTCGAGTTCGAATCCCAGTCCCGGCGGGGCTTTTATAAGGATGAAATTAAATGGGGATTCACTCACAGCCTCGTCCCCCACATAATTAGATGTAGGAAGTGATGACTCTACACTATGAATTGCATCGTGAAACGTGAGTGTAATCTCCCAGGACATTAAACCACGAGGCCCAGGGCCTACACGGCCTGTCGCGCTACTGCAAGAAAAAGATCCTTGAAATATCCGATTAATCTTAGAAATATTAGGAAAATTAATTTTCTCAACAACGTTGTGTGACATTTCCCTTCCTATTTCGAGGGTTTGACTTCTCAACCTTCTGGGATAATTTCCCTTCTTTCGTTTGGTTCCCTTAGTTTTTCTGTGAGTGAAATGAAGACCATGTATAGAATTATTCGAATTACAAAATTTGATTTTCCTCCTTAACCGTTGACAATTAAACTGTGGGTCATATGAACTTTTTTTGTGCCACTAATATAATGAGATATTTATTAGACACTTTGTATAACATAGAAGAATTTTAGTGAATTTAACTACAAGGGGGTGACTTGTAGTGTAGTGGCTGGCATAACAGCCTTCGATGCCCATGATCTTGGGTTTAAACCCGCAGGTGACCCTTAGATAATAACATAGTTTTTTTTATTTTTTGCTTTATTGAGAAATAATACAATCTGCCACTATCTTGGGAATAAGTAATAGGGCTAAAAGAAGTCATTCATACCATATGTAGAGAGTAAAAAACAAAACAAGACATAACAATAATAATAACAAAAAATAATAATAGTGATAATGAATAAATAAATTATATATATATATATATATATATATATATATATATATATATATATATATATAATAACATAAAATGAAATAAAATAAGTAAACTTAACTAACAAATGGAAAGAAAAAGAGAATAAATTAAATAAAATCTTGGCCACATTCATACCTATATATTCATTCATTCACATTCATATACATTATTTACATACTGCCCCTGGGAACTCCGAATCGAACCCCTACACCCAGAAGTGGGTGGATAGGCACAACACCAGGAGTTCCCAGCGCCTCTCAGGCAGCCACCTCACCAGTCTAGCCAGTGGAGACTAAGTGAGGGCGCTAGAGCCACACACTCTCAGGCATGAGTGGAGAAGTTGGCCATTGCCAACAGGTGACCCTAGGATTTCTTAATGGGTGTAAAAATTGATTAGTTATGCCATCCTTTGGAGGGGACGTTATAAGGTGTGAACCGAACCTGTACGATGTCAGTTACTCTTTAAAGATCCCTATTCTAATTAAACCTAGATAGGCAAAATTTAGGATTCCCACTAGTAGCATCGTCTGATTAGCCACAGCAGCATAAAGTGATAAATCAATAAACAAATATGTCATTTAAAACTTTTCTAAATGTAATACTTTATCTCATAAAATTTATAAGATTGAGACGCGCCTACTTAATTAGGGTGTACTCGGCCTAAGAATGGTGTCTCTCCCTCTCGAGGACTTATTGAGAGCCTGGAGCCATTAAATTATTTCGTAGAGGGTAATTTCACCCCCGACTAAGGCAGCTAATATTCAGGAATAAGTTATTTGGCAAATAAAGAAGGCCCAGGTGACAGAGTTGCCTCCGAAATATCTTTGCCTCAGCGCGTCCCCTTCATCATGCTGACAAATCTCTCGCTAATTATGAGAGTGTTGTTGGGTGAAATAGCCTCCTTCTGGACTTATTATCTTCTCATTTTATTGTGGTCTCTTCATCATACTTTTCTTATTTAACATCTTACATTATAATTCTCCATTGGAATAATAGATGTAACATTTCATAAAACAATAATAGACCTGAAATTATTATTTATTTTTGTCACAGAAAATCTTAAAATAAGATTTCAACATCTTTCTTCTCAGAATGTTAATCACTCTTAAAGGTTTCGGGATTTGTTAGTAATTTGTGGGGATATAGTATTTGCTTTAGTACTATTATTTTTTTACATTATTTATTGATATCCTTTAATGTATGTTATTGTATATGTTGGAGGAAATTAATCATAAAGGTAGCAGCACCTTTATGCTTATTGCTATATATGTGTTTTGTTGTTTTTGTATTAAATATTTATTGGAATTGTAATTAATAATGTATATTTGCTGGTGATAAATTTATTAATTGTGCTGTGCCAGCCAGCTCTATTTGTATAGAGTTTGCCCTAAAAACAAATAAATAAGGTTATTATTATTATAACAATAATAATAATAAATTCCTTATTTATTCTGAAAAAAAAAAATATATCATAAAACAAATGTGTTTTTTTTAAACTAGCGACTCGCCCTTGCTATATGCTATAATTTAGAAATATTTAGTAAGAGAAAGTAATATACACTGCTACACAAAAAATGTGGTCCAGTCAAGCTCAGTTTATGGAAAAAGCAGTTGATTATAGTAGATTTCTTTTTAAACTTTTAATTTTTACACTGTAAGGGAAAGTACTGCGATCATGAAAATTTTCAAATTCCAGATTTCAACGGAAATACACGTTTTAGGGTCCCACGAGTCCAAATAACCAAGTCCCGCAAAAAGGCCTCTGTGTGTGTGTGTGTGTGTGAAACTGAAATTTCATATTTAAGACAACTATACGCCCGAGATGTTACATTAACTTTTTCATCAAAGTCGGCTTACCAGAAGAGCAACTTAATACCATGCATATTACACCTTTTTATGATTTTCTCAAAAACGGTTTCGACAATTTTGATTAAACTCGCTATATGGATGTAAAATTTAATAGGCTTTAATATCATGTAGGTTTCATTCCGATTAAAATAGTCTGCCAGGGTTTAAATGCCGATATTTTAAACATTCTTCCCCTAAAGTACCTTTAATTTTGTTGATTCTATAAAAATAACCATATTATCTTGTTAACACTGATGGAAAACAGGTAAATATATAAATTGAACGAATTCGATTCCCAACTAAAGGAAAAAACTGAAATAATATTTTTTTAATGCATTTTTTTGTTTTTGAACATAAGAACAGTAATATATACATTGTAATATACCGTTGGAAAGCTAAAGATTTTAGAAAAAATATTATCTAATACAAAAGCTTGTAAAAAATAATAAATTGTGATAAAAAGCCGATAAAACTAACTGATTATTTTAGATGATAATATAATAGATTTTTTAATAAAACACATGTTTCTATATAAATTCAATTTAATTAATTCTTTAATAGTTCCACTAATTTTTATCTCTAACTGTATTTGACAATTCTTTAATCGATTTTTAAAACGGAGGTAAGTGAAAGTCGTGTGTTGCCCGCAACAGAGTTTTAAATTCCATCTCGCAAGTTCTATAGTCGTCCTTATCCCGAACGGTTACGGTGGACGAAAACACTTATTAGCCGAAGGCACTTTACACTATACACCATACACCATATACCATACACCATACACCATACACCATACACCATACACCATACACCATACGCCATACACCATACACCATACACCATACACCATACACCATACACCATACACCATACACCATACACCATACGCCATACACTATACACTATACACCATACACCATACACTATACAGGAGACGGTAAATAGGAAACTATAACTGAAGGCGGAGGCGAAGGTATAGCTTGACCAATTATAAGTTGACTAATTGGGAAGCAGTCGCTCTTCTTGGCCAGCTGCTGTTATTAATAACTTCTCTCTACCATAAAATTATTAGCAATCTTCCTCCTCCAATATCCGTCATTTAACAGTTCTAATATTAAATTTTCATGAAGTCAAACGTTGTCATTTAAAATTTTGGAATAGAAAAACTTGATAAAGCTGATAACGGGACATACAATTAGAGTAGGGCGGGGCTAGTTGATCATGGGGGCAATTTGGACAACCGAAATAGCTCGAAAACTATTCACCACTCTCGAAGTCATCAAATAGCAAAAAAAAATCTGGTGCGGGCAACACACGACTTTCACTTACCTCCATGTTTAAAATCGATGAAAGGATTTCCTAATACAGTTAGAATACGTGAAACCATTAAAGAAATAATTAAATTGAATTCATATAGAATCATGTGTTTTATTAAAAAATCTATTATATTATTATCTAAAATAATCACTTAGTTTTATCGACTTTTTACTTTCACTTACTATATATAGTAAGGGGAAGTATTGCGATCGTGAAAATTTTCGAATTCCAGTTTTCAACGAAAATACACGTTTTAGGGTCCCCTGTGTCCAAATAACCAAGTCCCGCAAAAAGGTCTGTGTGTGTGTGTGTGTGTGTGTCTGTGTGTGTGTGTGTGTGTGTGGTAACTCCCGGGTGGAAACGGTAAGTCCTATGAAACTGAAATTTCATATTTAAGACAACTATACGCCCGAGACGTGACAAAACTTTTTTCATAAAAATGAGCCTAACAGAAGAGGCACTTTATACCATGCATTTTGCACCTTTTTTCGATTTTCTCAAAAATGGTTCCGACGATTTTGATTAAACTCGCTATATCGATGTAAAATTTAATGGGCTTTAATATCATGTAGGTTTTTTTTAGATAAAAATGGTCTGACAGGGCTTAAATGCCGATATTTTCAGTTTTCTTCCTCTAAAGTACCTTTAATTTTGTAGATTCAATAATAATAACTAGATTATCTTGTTAACGCTGATGAAAAACTGGTAAATATATAAATTGAATAAATTCGATACCCAGCTAAAGGAGAAAACAGAAAAAATATTTTTTTAATGCAATTTTTCGTTTTTGAACATAAGAGCAGTAATATACATGTATGATATACCTTTTTCAAGCTTTTAAAAGTTATTGGAGAGTGATGAAAAGAAGATAAAACTTACTGATTATTTAAGATAATAATATAATTGATTTTTTAATAAAACACATGTTTCTATATAAATTCAATTTGATTAATTCCTAAATAATTTCACGTATTTTTATCTCTAACTGTATTTGAAAATTCTTTCATTGATTTTAAAAATGGAGGTAAGTGAAAGTCGTGTGTTGCACGCACCAGATTTTTATTATTCTTTATTAACTTTTACAAGTTTGTTTATTAGATAATATTTATTCTAAAAGCTTTAGCTTTCCAACGGTAAATCATACATTACTGCTCTTATGTTCAAACACTAAAAAATGCATTAAAACAATATTTTTTCAGTTTCTCCTTTAGTTAGATATTGAATTTGTTCAACACAACATTGAATGTGTTTTTTATCGGTGGTAACAAGATAATATATTGATTTTTACAAAAGCTACAAAATTTAAGGTACTTTACAGGAAATAAAATGTAAAATATCGGCATTTAAGCGCTATCAGACCATTTTAATCAGAATGAAACCTACATGATATTAAATCCCATTAAATGTTACATAAATATAGCGAGTTTTATCAAAATCGTCGGAACCGTCTTTTGAGAAAATCGAAAAAAGGTGCAAAATGCAGGGTATAAAGTGGATCTTCTGGTAAGCTCATTTTGATGAAAAAGATTTTGTAACGTCTTTGTGTTAAATATCAAATTTCAGTTTCATAGGACTTACCCTTTCCGCCCGGGAGTTACCACACACACAGACCTTTTTGAGAGACTTGGTTATTTGGACTCAGGGTACCCTAAAATGTGTATTTCCGTTGAAAACTGGAATTCGAAACTTTTCACGATCGCAATACTTCTCCTTACTATATATAGTAAGTGAAAGGAAAAAGAGTCACATAGAATATTTATTTCATGTCTAGATTATATTAAATCCAGGTTTGGCTGTAATGTATAAGTGCTCTATTTGCCACATACTCTTCCTCAACCTATGGACTACATTAGGCGTACTTTCTGTTTTTTTTTTCTTTCTCCGGTGGCCTGACAGGTCTTTTAGGCCCTTGGCCCTGCAGCGTAATCTGCTCTGAATTCTCACTATTATAGAATTCCATAGAGTAGGGTCATCGCTTCTTAAACCCTATTTTTGTGAGTGGTCACCTGTTAGCTGACTGGTCTCACATACCCGAGTGTTAATTAATTAATTCCTAGTTAATTAAATGCTTGGAATACTCCTCCCGAGACTGGGATTCGAGCTCACCTTTGGCGTGGGAGACTAGCGTGCTAACCACTCAGCTACGGGCTCCTCCCTCTGCATTTTAACAGCTGTAATTCCCTTAATCGTGATTCGTTAGAAATAAATCCCATTGAACCTTATGCAAAGAGATAAATTTGTAAGATATCTGAATTGTTGTTGTTAATTCGTTTAACGTCACTTTTATGCTGCTTTTATGCTAATCGGACGATGCTACAGTGGGAGTCCTAAATTTTGCCTATCCAGATTTTATTAGGATAGGGATCTTTAACGAGTACCTGACATCGCACAGGTTCGGGACCACCTTTTAACGTCCCCTCCGAAGACGGCATAACTAAGGATTTTTTACTCCCATTAAAAATCCTAGGGCCACCCGCGGGTTTGAACCCGCGACCTTTAGCATAGAAAGCTGGTACGCTAACCACTGCGCTATGGGTGGCCCCAAGATATCTGAATACATAACAAGATATTGAGAAATATAGAGTTACTTTAATCTGGAAGATCAAGATTGAAAGGTCAGTTGACCGACTATACAGCTTCTACGTCTCAATTTCATTTTATCTCTTTATGATGAGGTTATTATCATGTAGGATTCATTCTGATTAAAATAGTCTAACAGGGCTTGAATGGCGATAATTTGAATTTTCTACTTCTGGTGAACTTTTATTTTTGTAACTTCATTATTTATTGATTTATATTTTTATATTATTTAATCTTAAATCAATGTTTCTATTGATACTTAATATACGAGGCATGTTTTTTAAGTAAGTACCGTTTTGGAATTAAAAAAAGACATGCAAAGATATCGCAATAATTTTATTTTTACATGAGAGCCTCTACCTTAATCTACATTTCTACATAATTTCTATGAATTTTGAGGCACTTGTCTTAACGCGGCACCAGTTTTCGAATACCCTCTTCTACCATTTGTTCCTGCACTTGAAGAAACGCCTGGGCGGTCGGCTTCTTCAAGACGATAACGAAGTCAAAACATTTGTGATGCAGTGGTTAACAAGTCAGGCGGCAGAATGTTTTGAGGAGGGTATTCAAAAACTGGTGTCGCGTTATGACAAGTGCCTCAAAATTCATGGAAATTATGTAGAAAAGTAGATGTGTTTTATCGGGTACAAATTATACTTGACTATAGAATAATAGTCCAATATTATTATTGAGAAAATATGAAAATAAATAAAAAATACAAGATCACAATTTAAAAAAATATATACATATTGCTAGTATTGGGCTACCGTTAATATGGTATAGCCGGAATTTAGGGATAGTTGGATGTTTACGGTTTAATTTTGAGGAACGTTACACGGTCCAGTTGGAACAAATCGTTAACCTGAACATAGAGAGGGTAGGCAAACAATGCAACCACATTATCCTAATAAGTTAATGAAACTACTGCGACCATCAACAATAAGCTACTCTGTCCTGTTGATATTGTCCATCTGAGCCAAACATTATACGCTGTTTTGTCGAGGGGGGATATTTGGATAACGAGGTTGTAATGTGAGGTTGGAGTCTAGTAGATAGAGCAATAGTTTACTATTTTCCGGGCCCCGGGTTCGAATCCCGGCCGAGGCAGAATATTATCTATTCTGTTGGTTGGTTGGTTTTTAAAAATTTAATGGCACAAAACATCGCGGTCATCAGTGCCAGATATATTCATTTTATAGAAGATAAATTTAAGATAAAAGGTATTAGTTGAAACATTAAAAGATATATTCATTAAAAGATATCGTAATATATGTAAAAAAAAAAAAAATAATAATAAATAAATAAAAAATAAAATAAAAAAAACTTAAATAAAATAAACAATAATTAAAAATATGAATACATTGATATTTCTTAATAAATAAACTAATAAATATAATAGTTAAACAAGTAATTAAAAATTAAATAAAAATAAATAAAATAAACAATAAAATAAATAAATAAATTAAGATTAATTTTAAATTTTAATTCATTATTAAAATAAATGAAGTCAAGATGAAAACAATAGTAGTTCAAATCTGCTTGTAGAAATCCATTGAGAGAGGAGACACATTTTTTTTTTTTTTTTTTTTTTTTTTTATTCATTGAGCAATATTACAATCTGTCTAATTCAGGACATTTTTAATAGTGATAATGTACAACATTCGTACTACATTCACACAATATATACAAAACTATAAATTTATATAATAATAATAATAAAATATACATATATACAAAATAAAATCAATAAAATATATACAATAGTCACTCATACCTATATACAATTCACAAGCATACAGCACGTGAGTGGAGAATCTAGCCAATGCTAGAACTCCAATATACATGTTATAAGAGGTCACGAGGCCACTGCCGTTTCAACCTTCTAGGTGGGTTGTATGGATGGGTGGGGCTGGATAGGGATTGAGCTAGAGGATTAGGATGATGAATGAGATTCTGGTGGAATTTGGAAAATTTGGATGGAATCAGGTCTGAAATAAAAGGAACATTAAGGTCGTGGTGCAAGGTATAGTTGGAAACATAATAAGGAGCATTTACTATTGTACGGAGGACTTTGGATTGAAAGGATTGAATGCGTTTGATGTTAGTACGTTTAGCTGTCCCCCACAGTTCAAGTCCGTAGGTCCAGATGGGCTTCAGTATTGTCCTGTAGATTAATAATTTGCTGTCAACTGTAAGTTCAGATTTTCTGTTAAGTAGTCGATATAACTGTCCGAATCGTCGGTTGAGTTCTTGTCTTTTAAGTCTTGTATGTGGGTTCCAAGTCAATCTTTTGTCTAATAGTAAGCCAAGATACCGGACTGTATCTGAAGGAGGAATTGGAATGGAATTGAAGTAAACTGGCGGACAGGAGTTTCGTCGAAGAGTGAAGGTTACGTGTTTGCATTTGGCTTCGTTCACCTTAATGCGCCAAGCATTGCACCAGTCTTCGATAAGAGAAAGGTGTCTTTGCAGGTTTAAGGATGCTGTTTCAGGATCGGAACTGGATGATAGGATGGCGGTGTCGTCTGCAAAAGTTGCCAGAAAGGTATCAGGATGTGTAGGAATATCAGCAGTGTAAAGGATGTAGAGGACGGGTCCCAAGACGCTGCCTTGAGGAACACCGGCCTCAACGGGATAAAGGTTAGAAAATTCTACACCACAGCGAACGCGGAAGGAACGGTTTGAGAGATAGGATCGGAGAATTAGGTATAGAGACTGGGGTAAATGGGTTTTCAGCTTGAAGAGTAATCCAGTGTGCCATACCCGGTCAAAAGCTTGCGCAATGTCCAGAAACGCACCAGAACAATACTCTTTGCATTCAAGAGCTGAGGAAATATGGTCTACAACTCGGAGCCCCTGTTGAACTGTGGAATGCTGAGGACGGAATCCAAACTGATGGGAAGGAAGATTTTGAGATTCTAATATGGGTAGGATACGTTTAAGAAGAAGCCTTTCGAAGATTTTTGAGAGGATGGGGAGTAGACTAATAGGCCTGTAGGATGAAGTGTTGTTGGAAGGTTTGCCTGGTTTTAGAAAAAGAATGATAGTGGAATGTTTCCATAACAGAGGAAAATAGGTGGTGCGTAGGATGCAGTTGTAAATATAAGTAAGGAATATAATAGCTTTCTGCGGAAGTTGTCGGAGGATCTGGGGAGTAAGGAGATCGTGTCCAGGAGATTTACGGAGGGTAAGTTTTTGGAGAAGATATTTGACCTCAGAGGGATTAATAGCTTTAGGAGGTAAGGAAAGTGGAATTGGTGACATAAGAAAGTCTTGCACTGTTGCGGTGTGATTGGCGTGGGATTCCGGGTGAGGAGTGAAAACTTTGGAGAGGTGTGTCGCGAATTCCTCGGCTTTATCTTCATCAGACGCAGCCCAGGAGTCATCACCACGTCGGAGAGGATGGGAAACTTGATGGTATTTTAGGATCTTTTTCGTGACATTCCACAGGGAATTATCACGAGCTGATAGAGAGGAGAGGTAGGAATTAAAGGACTGGGAACGGAAGGTCGCCAACTCCCTCTTCAATTGTTTACAATAGAAATTATAGGAGCGGCGATCTGTTGGGTGTCGGGTGCGCTGCCATAATGATCTTGCTCGGCGTTTGGTATGGATGAGGTCTATAATATGTTGTGGAAAATGATTTTGGTGAAGATTTATATTGGGATGTTTAGGAGAGGAGGCAGTCCAGACAGCTTGTTGGATGGCGGTGGTAAAGGAATAGACGGAATTATCTAGGTCATCTGGGGTTTTGAGGGTTACTCTGAGGTCAATATTATCGGTCAGGATTTGGCGGAAAAGGTTCCAGTTGACAGGGCCTCGGATGAATGATGGTGGAATGGGTTTTGGAATTGGAGTGAGAGATACTTTTAGGATCAGTGGACTATGGTCTGAGGATAGTTCATCAAGGCGAGTTACTGAAAAGTTGAGGGAGCCTAATCCGCTGTGGATAAAGAAGTCGAGGATGTCAGGATTGCGGTTAGGATCGGTTGGCCAGTAGGTAGGGGAGTCAGGAGGCAGGATATTAAAATTTCGGGAGTTGAGTGCAGACAGCAAATTTCGTCCCCGAGAATTCGTGGTTCTGGAACCCCACTGCTGATGCTTGGCGTTTAAGTCTGCACCCAGAATGAAACGATTTCCTAAGGAATCCAGGAAGGATACAAATTCGGAATTGGAAATGGAATGTTTAGGAGGGCAGTATGCAGATGTGAGGGTTACCGGAAAGGAAAAAGTCTTGATTACTATGGCTGTGGCTTGTAGGAAATCATAGGTGGGAAGTGGGAGTAAATGATGAGAGAGGGATTGGTGGACAATGATAGCAGAACCGGCATGGGCTTTGCCGTCTGGGTGGTCAGTGCGGTATGTGATGTATTGCGGTATTTTGAAGTACTGTTTAGTCGTTAGTCTTGTTTCAGTTATAAGTGCAACATCGATTGTTTTGTCTTGCAACAACGCTGTCAGTTCGTCAGTATGATTTCTAACACCATTCGCATTCCAAAGGAGAATGGATAAGGAGTTAGGTGAATTCATTTAAGGATTTTTCAAGGCAGGGATTAAATTTGATACTAGATTTGTAAGGAGTGATATAAGCGGCATAACAAGAGATTTGATTTCGGAGATGAACGAGGTCATTAGACTGGTAAGATCTGTGACGTTTGATGGTGGAGGGATATGAGAAATTTGATGTTGAGGAGTTTTTTGAAGATTAGGTAAACTTTGAGGGATAGATTGTTGTACAATAGATTGAGAAAGTTGAGGAAAAAGTTGTTCCGGCAGTGCCTCGACTTCATGATTCTGGTTTCCACCTCCAAGCAAGTGGGCAAATGATACGTTAGAATTTACAAGTTTAGATGGTTCTCTTCTGCTTCTGGTTGGTACAGCTGTTTCATTCGGATCCTGAGGTTTTTGGTATCTGGTTCTGAGTTTCTTGTAGATTTCACATCCCTTGTAGTTAGCCGGGTGGTCCTTGAGGCACAGAGCACATACAGCGGGTGTAGATCTTGGTCTTGTACATTCTTCTGTTTTATGCTGTTCACCGCATTTCACACAGCGTGGTATGTGATGGCAATAACTTTTGGTATGACCATATGCCTGACAGTTATGACACTGAACTATTTCCCTCCTTGTGTAAGGTTTTTCAACTTTTACACGGGTATAGTACAGTCTACTGAGGTCATAGATTTTTTCGACTCCTGCTGATGGTTCCAAGTCCACGAAGAATAGAGGCAGTGGACTTTTATCTTTTAGAACGTTGGTGACTTGCCTCACTTGGAATCCTAATTCTGTCAGTTCTTCTTTGATAGCTTCAACGGGTGTTGAGGAATGTAGGTTTCTGATTACGACCCTTAATGCTCTCTCCTGGCGCAGCTGATAAGTATGAAAGTCAGCTTTGGTCTCAGTCAGATATTTTACAATCTTTCTGTAGGTTTCAGCAGTAGTCGGAGATATTTTAGTATCATTGGTTCTACTTATACAATAATAACTATTAGGATCAGTTACTTTGTTTAAATGCGCACACATCAGTTTAAAATTTTTAATATTTTTAACAAATATTGGTGGAGGTAGTGGTTCCCTGGGTATAGGAGAAGATTCCATGGTTTCTTTTTCATTTTGGAGGATCTCAAATGGATTCGGTGTAAAAAACGGGGATTCATCAGTTATTCCTTGTGATGATGTGCTGGGCTGTGGTTCAGATCCTAATGAGGTAGCTGACGCGGTCGCTGGTGGAATTATTTTTTTATTTTGTTCACGGCGGGGTCTCTGTTTTGTAGGAGACGAGTTAGAACCTGCAGATCTAGATCTTTTACTTGCAGACTTTGAGGACATGACTTGATGAAAATATCTCATTGATTAAGAAAATAATAATAATAAATAAATAATGAGATAAGAATTAAAGATAAAAGAAAGATAAGTTAACGAAAAGCAAGCCCGAGCTTGCCGAGCTAGCGGCAATCAGCTGATCAGTGACCCTCCTTTCACTTTTTCGTGATTGTACAAAGTAAATTATAACTTTGCTTACCGAAACTTCTCCAATATTCACTGCCGTAGTATTCCTGAGGTGTAGTGATGTTCTCCAGACTGAATTGAAGCGAATTCCTACTGAAAAAAGCAAAAATCTGAGAGACGATGTAACGTATGACTGTTATCATCGAGCGCATCAGCTGATTGGAGACACATTAATTCATTAATCCTTTTTCCATTGTTTGCCAAAGCATCTGCAACGTTGCTCGGTATTCTATTTTTGTTCAGCTGCCTGGTGTAGAAGGAACATTCTTTAAAAATATGAGCTATGGTCAAGGTTCCCCTACAATGCTTGCATCTTGGGGGCAATTCTTTTGATATTATGTGTCCATGCGTTAGCCGTGTGTGTCCGATTGTCAGGCGGGCCAGGACCACCTCCTCTCTACGGTCGGTGCGACTTGAGATTTTCCAAGGTTTTACCTCTTTCTTAATCGCTTTGAGCTTACTTGGATAGCTATTCTGTTATTTCTATCGTTTAGCGACCCTGGGGTATGTAGACCCTTCATTTTATATTATCTGTAATGAGTATGATGTATGCTAAGTTCGAAAAAAAAATTCAGCCAAAACCTGTCACTACTCAGTTACTTTTTCAGCCAATAGGGGCGCTCTGTTTCGTTGATAGGCCGCCAGGTGGCAGCACGGTCACCATGAATTTCGCTTTTCGGAAACCCAAAACAGTTAGTTTTATCGGCTTTTCATTACTCTTCATTACCCATTACAATTCCGTGAATCAGGTAATATTACTACTCTTGTGTTCAAAACCACAATAATTTCATTAAAAAAATATGTCTGCACATTTTTCCTTTATTTTGTTATCAAATTCGCTCAACGTTCGTATTTAGCCGTTATTTATCCATGCTAATAAGATGATGTCCCTATTTTTTTGACACCAACAAAATGGTCCCTCCCCATTTTACTAAATAATAAAGGCACAAAGCCACCTACCACCTCAAGCGCATACCGCGCATATTGTAATATTTATTTGTAAAAATAAAAGAACCTTAAAATGCCTCTGGGCAATACAAGGACATAGTAGTAGTATGTATATATTAGTCTAGTTTAGTCTGTAAGTATATGCATGGTAGATGTAAGTTTATATTGTTGTTTTATGTAAATAAACGGATGGAGGGTGGGAAAAAAAAAAAAAAATGTCCCTATTTTTTTGAAATATACAAAATTAAATATACTTTAGAGGAAGAATATTTAAATTCTCGGCATATAAGCCCGGTCAGACTATTTCGATGAGAATAAAAAATATCTGATATTAAAGACATAATTTTTTTTACTTTCACTTACTATATATAGTAAGGGGAAGTATTGCGATCGTGAAAATTTTCGAATTCCAGTTTTCAACGAAAATACACGTTTTAGGGTCCCCTGAGTCCAATAAACCAAGTCCCGCAAAAAGGTCTGTGTGTGTGTGTCTGTGTGTGTGTGTCTGTGTGTGTGTGTGTGTGTGGTAACTCCCGGGCGGAAACGGTAAGTCCTATGAAACTGAAATTTCATATTTAAGACAACTATACGCCCGAGACTTGACAAAACTTTTTTCATCAAAATGAGCCTACCAGAAGAGGCACTTTATACCATGCATTTTGCACCTTTTTTCGATTTTCTCAAAAACGGTTCCGACGATTTTGATTAAACTCGCTATATCGATGTAAAATTTAATGGGCTTTAACATCATGTAGGTTTTATTTAGATAAAAATGGTCTGACAGGGCTTAAATGCCGATATTTTAAATTTTCTTCCCCTAAAGTACCTTTAATTTCGTAGATTCAATAATAATAACTAGATTATCTTGTTAACGCTGATGAAAAACTGGTAAATATATAAATTGAATAAATTCGATACCCAACTAAAGGAGAAAACAGAAAAAATATTTTTTTAATACAATTTTTCGTTTTTGAACATAAGAGCAGTAATATACATGTATGATATACCGTTGGAAAGCTAAAGATTTTAGAAAAATTATCATCTCATACACAAGCTTTTAAAAGTTAATAGAGAGTGATGAAATGAACATAAAAATAACTGATTATTTTAGATAATAATATAATTGATTTTTGAATCAAACACATGTTTCTATAGAAATTTAATTTAATTAATTCCTTTATAATTTCACGTATTTTTATCTCTAACTGTATTTGAAAATTCTTTCATTGATTTTAAAAAGGGAGGTAAGTGAAAGTCGTGTGTTGCCCGCACCAGATTTTTTTATCAATATAGCTAGTTTAATCAAAATAGGTAAAGCCGTTTCTGAGAAAATCATAAAAAGGTACAAAATGCACGATATAAAGTAGTACTTCCGGTAAGCTGATTTTGGTGACAAAGTTTTCGTAACATCTCGGACGTATAGTTGTCCTGAAGGTCAATTTTCAGATTCATAGGGATTTTCGTTTACGCACTGGAGTTACCACACAGATCTTTTTGCGGGACTTGGTTATTTGAACTCAGGGGATACTTATAACTCTGTATTTCCGTTGAAAACTGGAATTCGAAAATTTTCACGATCGAAATACTTTCCCTTACTATATATTTCATATATAGGTAAGTGAAAGTAAAAAGGGGTCAGTGGCTGGGATAACAGCCTAATATACACAGATGTTGTGAACATGAATTTCATGATTTACTTTTATAGTAATCATAAATATTACGTTAAGCAAAAAAATATTAATACATTAAAGAAACAATAAAAGTAGGTCAGAACAGTTAATTTACCAATTTGGGGTATATTTTATTATTTTAATCTATACATTAAATTTTTCATTTTTATTTCATTTTTCAAAATTGCTGGATCAATTCGTTACATAAATTGGTTATAGATTATAATATAATTTTAAAACATTTGTTTGTTAACACGGTATGGCGGGAAATGTTAGTATGAAGGGTCTTGCCAGTAAAATAATGAAAAGGTGAAGCACTGGAAAATTCCAAACTTCTGACTTGAGTTTTGTCCTCCTAAATTGGTGGAACACCCGTGCGAAGCTAGGGCGGGTCCAGTAGTTCATTCATAAATATTATAGATGATGAAGGAAGAAAAAGTCTTTATTTTAAACCAATATTGAATGTGCAGAGCTTTGTGTGTACGAAACATGATTTGTAATATCTTCACCCTGACTTATCACACAGGCTGGCTAGTCTATAGATGGAAATAATAGCATTAGACATTTTCACTTTAACGACCGCGTAATATGACGTTGGGGGTAGGAATCAGTTTGTGCTGGAAGGTCGCAACTATAGTTGTTGACAAAGCCCAGTTATAACGAGTTTGTCATGGCTGTTACTGTTCTAGTTCAACCCACCTAGTTCTAGTTCTTGTTCTAGTTCATTCTGTTATCTCTCTAGTTCCTGAACTAGTTCAACTAGTTACCTTTGTCCTTTTTTAATTGCTTGTAGTTTACTCTTCATGTCAGCGCACTAAATGTCCTGTTTTATGAATTGAGTCGATTTCCAAAATTAACTAAATGACATTTCTTCATTCTGGGCTTTAAACATTTATGAGTAACATCAGATTTAGACATAATATGAGAACTATATCTGGCCAAAAACATCATTTATTCATGACAAATAAAACAATTAACATAAATAAAAATAATATATTTTAGTTTAAATTTTCTAATATTGAAGTTGAAATAGCATATATAAAAATATAAAATATATTATATTATATTATTTTATTATAATCATATATGTATTAAGTCCTCTTGAAAAAACATTATATTTGACTTATTATATCAATATATTCTAAAAAACGGAAGATCTCGTTTAACTTCTTCGATAAAGACTCAAATTTTGTATTACATCAACATGACGTTTCAGGTCTTCTCCCATCTTCAGAAGTCTTGTTATATATTCAGAACTCCCAGCATTTTCACTAATACACACATCTAACTAGGTAAATTAGTAAAAATGAAGTCAATATTTAAAAACATCAAATCTGAGCAAGATTCGTTTTTTAATAATTTACCTATTTAAATGTGTGTATTAGTGAAAATACTGGGAGTTCTAAATATATAACAAGACTTCTGAATATGGGAGAATATCCCGAAACGTCATGTTGATGTAATAAAAAATTTGAGTCTTTATAGAAGAAGTTATTCAGCCCAAAATCTACCTTAATAATTGTATTTGAAATAATATAAGTTCTTTATCTGGCCAAGAATTAAATTAATGATAAATAAAACTATTTAACGTTAAAAAAAATAATTTATTACAACAAGTAATTACATGTGAAATTTGTAACAGATAACTTTCACAGAACTCCATTGTTAAAATCAATATAGGATTTTTTAAATATTGCTTACCTATATATGAAATATATAGTAAGCTAAAGTATTGCGATCGCGACAATTTTCGAATTCCAGTTTTCAACGGAAATGCACGTTTTAGGGTCTCTTGAGTCCAAATGACCAAGCATAAACTGAGAAAAACCTGAAAAACCGGGGTTTTCTTCAGTTTATGCTTGGACATGGCTCAGTAATACCCTGATGATGGTTCACAAGCTTCAGCCGAAACATCGGCAAAATTTAAAATATTTAGAAAAATTCTGATTCCTGATTATTCCACCTGTAAAAATAACTATATTATCTTGTTACTATTAGTGCAATAGGTAAATATATAAGTTGAACGAATTCTATATCCAACTTGAGAAGAAAACTGAAAAACAATTTTTTAAATGCAATTTTTTGTTTTATTATAAGAACATTAATAGACATGTATAATATACTGTTGGAAAGCTAAAGATTTTAGAAAAAACATTATCTAATAGACAAGCTTTATAAAAGTTAAAAAAGAGTGAGGAAAAGCTGATGAAACTATTTTAGATAATAATATAAAAGATGTTTATACAGAAATTCAATTTAATTAATTGTTTAATAGTTACGCTCATTTTTATCTCCAACTTTATTTGAAAATTCTCTAATCGATTTTAAAACCTGAGGTAAGTGAAAGTCGTGTGTTGCCCGCACCAGATTTTTTAAATACATTTAGAGATGAAAATAAATTATTAAAGAATTAATTACATTGAGTTTAAATAGAAACATTTGTTTTATTAAATAATCTATTATATTATTATCTCCGACAATCTTTTAGTTTTATCGACTATTCATCACTCTACGTTTACTTTTACAATTTTCTGTATTATAATTTAAAATCTTTAGCTTTTCAATGGTATATTATACAGCTATATTACTGTTTTAGCTTTTCGATGGTAGATTATACTTATATATTACTGTTTTTATGTTCAAAAACGGCTTAAAAGAATATTTTTGCTCGTTGCTCCTTTGTTTGTTTATCGAATTCGTTCGTTCAACTTATAAATTTAGGCGTTTTTAATTAATACTATCTAACATCAAACGCATTCAATCCTTTCAATCCAAAGTCCTCCGTACAATAGTAAATGCTCCTTATTATGTCTCCAACTATACCTTGCTCCACGACCTTAATGTTCCATTTATTTCTGACCTAATTCCATCCAAATTTTCTAAATTCCACCAGAACCTCATTCATCATCCTAATCCTCTAGCACAATCCCACTCATCCATACAACCCACCTAGAAGGTTGAAACGGCAGTGGCCCCGCGACCTTTTGTAAATATATTGGAGTTCTAGCACTGGCTAGATTCTCCACTCAATGTGATGTATGTACGAGTGTGTGTATGTGTATATAGGTATAAGTGAATTCTTGACTTTATTGTATTGATTATTATTGTGTATATATTTTATTGTAATTTTATGCCGTGTAAATATTGTATGAATGTAGTATGTATGATATCTTTCAGCACTACTATTAATGTCCAAATTGGGACAGATTGTAATTTCACTCAATAAAAATTGTTGTTGTTAATTAATGCTATAAAATACGATATGATTGTTTTTTTAGAATCTTCTAAGTCACCGCTCTATAAAAGCAGCGGCTGAATCGTATAGCAACAGAAAAGCCCAATATAACCACCTTATTAGCTTACTGACCAAGCACAGCCAAGGGCCTCCTACGTCATCAGAATTGGTCGCCATATTGCCCCTTGAGAATTTAGCCCACATCTCTATATAAACACCTTGAGTTTATCTTACTAACTTCATTGAAACCAGACATACTTTTATTATATTACTGATACTGAGTAAGATATGATACAAAGCGTTTAGGATCTGTCAAGCCATTAACTATTTTTTTTTTTTCTCCGTCGTCAATTTTGGATGTGAAGAGGTACATCCTTGTTTACAAACAATCACCTAAGTGCCTTTACTCTTTCCATCACCCTTTACCTTCTACCATATCGCATGTAGGAAAATATTTTGGCTGGGGCCCTATATGTTTTGTTGCTTTTATTTTATTATTTTTAATAATGAACCTTTGTAATCGACCAAAAAATAATTAAAACATTACACTCCCTTTCCTTAAAATTCAATAGCTTACGTTTCAAGATAATATAAGATAAGATAAGATAGGATAAGCCTTTATTTACAATTTTTGTTGGTACATAAAGTTTATATATATTTATTTTTATTTAAAAAAAAAAGAAAATATTGTGACCAAATATTGTATACAACTTTTTAAATAAAATTTACTAACATCTTTTTTATTAAAATTGCAAAAAATAAATAAATAAACTTGATTAAATAAAAATTTCTATATTTAGATAAATAAAAATAAAATGGTTTTCTACTAATGTGTAGGCCTCTCCTGAAGGAGGAATAGTCTTGATCGGTGACCAGCCGTGCTTTGGGTTATGAGTTCGCCGCTGGTTTTTCAATATCTTGGCATTTTAATTCCCAATATTTTCGGTCTTTTATTTTCCTATGCCAAGATATTCCTTCTTGTTTCTTAATTTCGTCCGACCATCTTTTGAGTTGCCCTCCTTGCTTGCGTTGCTTCCCGAGAGGTGTCCATTCGGTAATTGTCTTGCTCCACCTGGGGTCTTTTATTCGCATTAAATGGCCAGCCCATTCCCATTTCAGCTTTCTTATACAACCCACGGTGTGTGGTGGAGCTTTTCATTAAGTTTTTGAAGACCCAACATTTTTTCCAGCTAGAGGCAATCCGTTTTTGAATTTCTTTGGAGAGGCGGTCATCGAATGAAATGGTCTGTCCTAGGTAAGTGACGTCTTTGACTAATTCTATTTTTGCGAGAGCATTTTCTATTTTGTATATATTTTCTGAATTTGTCATTATTTTAGTTTTGGATAAATTCATCATAAGACCAACCTGACCACACACTCTCTCCAAGTCTTTCAGCATTACATTCAAGATACCTCAAACTGAATAACGAATCGGTTTTTTTTTGCTTCAAATTAATAAATAGATAGATACAAAAAAAGAATTAAATATTTCACAAAACGAAAAAAAGAATCATTGTGTCTGTTTAGAAATAGCTGAGATATGAAACTAGGTTACTTCCTTTGGAATTCTTTATTGCTTTTTACATTATTTAATTGGAAATAAACAGTTTAACTCTGACATGATTATTTGGAAATAATAAACCATGGTAAAATAATTTGCTTTGTTTTTTTATTTTTTATTGTTTAATGTTTTTTCTATTATTTTATATTATATTTTATATATTCTATTATATTATATTTTATATTATATTTTTTGTATAAAGCCCCGGTTAAAGGTGGGAAATGCGTGTTATTATTCAGTTGCTAAATTACTTAGCTCGCAACTTCTGTCTAAAAACTTAAAGGTTAGAATTTATAAAACTATTATTCTTCCAACGGTTCTTTACGGATGCGAAACGTGGCCGCTTACTTTGAAGGATGAACAACGGCTTAAGGTTTTCGAGAATAAGGTACTGCGTAAAATATTTGGTCCGAAGAGAGATAAGGCCACTGGGGAGTTTAGAAGGTTGCACAACGCGGAATTGCGGAGTTTGTACCCTGTGAATATAATTGAGTTGATAACATCGCGGAGACTCAAATGGGCGCGTAAAGTTGTTGGGCTTAGTGAGGAACGGATTCGGAGAAAGTTGGTATTCGCTGAACCGACTGGTAGGCGTCCGAAGGGTAGGCCGAAGCGTCGATGGGAGGATTGCATTAAGGCTGATCTCGGGGCCTTGGGCTTGACCGGTGAACATTGGACGAGTCTATGCAGGCGAAGTTTGGTGGTATCGGCATCGAACCTTCGGGTTCGCTAAGCCTATTATTATTATTATTATTAATGTTTTTTCTCTCCTGAAGATGTAGCACTTGATACTTCAAGATCGTTTTCTTTCTTATTCATATTCATATTTAATCACTTGATGATATCCAGGGTCAATAGAATTGCAAGGAGGCTGTTTTTTTTTTTTGTTTTTTTCTTCTCATTTAAATATTTCTATCTTATATCAGTAATTATTAACTTGTATATATGTATTTAATTTACTCTAAGACCTCAAAGCACACTTTGTACATTCTGTAGATTTATTTATTTATAGAATTTATTTATTTATTATATTCCATATTAATTACAAAAACGTGCTCTAATTTTTTTTTTTTTGTTTTTGTTCTAGGTAAGTAAGACATGTATGAACATCTAAGATCTAGCACTGAATGTAAGTTTAACACAATTATTTTCCTAATAATATTTCAATTATAAGCTTCATATAATTAAAATATTATTGTCCTAATTATCCCTTTTTACTCAGCCTGCTGGTGCTGCTCAAGGCAATATTTTAGGACCCATCCTTTACACAGTTTATACAGCTGGTATCCTAACCCATCCCAACACCTTCCTTTCTACCTATGCCGATGACACTTGTGTGTTATCATTCAATAATGATCCTACTATTGCCTCTCAAACTCTTCAATCTCACATCAGAGACCTTGAGGTATGGTGTCAGAATTGGAGAATTAAAATGAATTCCTACAAATCCCATTTTATTACCTTTATCCTTCGTCGTAAACCTATAATATCCTGCCCTACAGTCTCCTTTAATAATATTTCTCTTGTCTCGGTTGAACACATTCGCTATCTAGGTCTGCTACTTGACAAACTCTAACATGGAATCCGCACATAAGACTTAAACGACAAGAAACTGCTGGTCGCATTCGGCTACTCCAACGCTTACTGGACAGACGCCCAAACCTTCCACTTAACTACAAAAGGCTCATCTATATCAACAACATAAGGCACATCTAGACTTACAGAGTTGAGCTTTGGGGCTCTACTGAACCATCAAATTCTTCCTGTATTCAATCCCTACAATCCAAAATCCTTCGTAAAATCCTCAACGATCCTTACTTTGTCACAAATAAGCTCATCCACAAAGGCCTTAATGTTCCATTCGTTACTAATGTAGCCCGAAACAGGTATCATTCTTTCCAAGACAAACTCCACTCCCACTCTAACCCACTGGTTTGAATCCTTGCTTCCTCTTCCATTCTTGACAATCCTCCGAGGCGTCTAAAAAGAAGATGGCCTCGAGACCTTCTAGTTTAGATTATCTAGTGGAGTGATGCCAATGGCCATTTTCTCTTCATGCCTTTCTCATGTGTTTTATCTGAAAGCTAATCTACAAAATAAAGAAATAAAATTAGTTACAACACGTGTATAATATTTTACACATCACTATGTTATGTATATATTGATATATTTTAATAAATTATAATTTTATGACAGTTTTCTTAAATTTGTCTAATTACAATTATAAACAAAGGAGAATATAGAAAATATTCAATGTTATTTATTTTATTTCTTTTTATAATATTATATCTGTGGCGGTCGTAAATAAGTGGTTAAGTCAAAAACTTTTATTTTACAGATGAGCGACTTAATGTTTTACGTAATACCAAATTAGAGTTATTAATTACAGCTTTCTTTCCACCTAAAATTTCTTCCAACAAGAAATTTCTTTAACCAATTTAACACGACGTCGGAGAAGGTCTGAGGGGGCGATACGTGGAGTTAACTCATTTAGGATATAAGTCAACTAATCTAGTTTTTCACGATCGCCACAGATATATGCAATTATTTCTCCACACGAATATTTTACACAGTATCTCGTTACTCTTTCTCCTTGATGAAGACTTGTAATTAGGACCTAGAAACGTTGGTGTTTACAATAAATACATTTCACTATTCACTGACCAAGCAGGAAGCAATTTGATATTTTAATTTAATATTTTATTCATGAACAATGTTCACTTAAGTTAATGATCCTTTGCTAATTCAATTAATTCGGATAACAAAGAATCTTTTGTGGCCATTAGAGAAATTTGAATTGGTTTTTATTTTGTTAAGTAAACCGTTTATTTACGTTTAGGGAAACGAGGTTGAGCATTAGCTACAAAAACATCCCTAAATTTCGTCGAATTAGCACGCAAAATACACAGGACCAAATAATGAGTTTAACTTCCTCATGGCTTCATTTATAACATTCTTGAATAAAAAATATAAAATTAAAAATCTTTCTTTTACGATATTCATATTTTGGCGTATTTGAATTATGATTCTTTTATTGTTTTGAATCTCATCTCACAGTTGACAACAAATTACTAATATACAAGACAGTACTGAAACCAAATATGGACCTACGGACTTGAACTGTGGGGACAGCTAAACATTCTAACATCAAACGCATCCAATCCTTCCAATCCAAAGTCCTCCGAACAATACTTAATGCTCCTTATTACGTTACCAACTGTACCCTACACCACGACCTTAAAATTTCCTTTATTTTAGACCTGGAACCATCCAAATTTTCCCAATTTCATCAGAACCTTAGTCATCATCCTAACCCTCTAGCACTAATCCCTATCCAGTACCACCCATCCTACAATCCTCCTCGAAGATTGAAACGGCAGTGGCCTCGAGACGTATTGCAAACATTTAAATTGGAGTTGGACACTGGTCAGATCCTCCACTCATGTAATGTATGTTTGTGGCTATTGCGCCATAGTCGGCCTCCACTGAGTCACACCAGTGACGCGGCTGAGAGCGAGGCGCTAGTATCTCTTGGATTCCGCTTTTCCTCCACAAGTGGAGGAAAAGCCCAGTCTGGGGTCCCTATGCAGTTGTATATATTGTATATTTATTGTTTTGAAAACGACATCCTATAAACTATCCTATTATATCTAAAAACTGAGTCCATTAAAAAAACGCGTCCAAGAAATGCAATTATTTCTACTTAAACGGTTAGAATTTACAAAACTACTATTCTCCCCGATGTTTTATACAGATGTGATACGAGACAAACAAGCTCCTTTTTCTATTTTCCTCTTCAGATCGTTCAGAATTCGCTGTCACCCCATCAAGTATCACTCGGCAAACTATTTTTTTTTTTTTTTTCTTTTTTTAGATTCACTTTCCGATGATTAAATAATTATTAATGGATAAATAAACGATATTAAAAAAAAGAGAGACTGTTCCTGGAGGTTTTTTTTAGTTTGTAAAGTTTTTTATTTTTTTATTTATTTGAAATTTACAACTGTATTAGTAAATACATCAAGTAAATTTGGCTCAGCCCATGGCAACACTTCACTAGGATAATCTACACTAGAATGTCTCGAGCCCATCTTCTTTTCAGACGCCTCGGAGGATTGTCAGGAATGGCAAGGGAAGCAAGGATCGAAACTCGTGGTTTAATGTGGGAGTTAAGTTTGTAAAGTTAAACCGTAACAAGGCCAATGGAGAATTTGGAAGGCACAATCAAAGATCTTGTATAATTCTTTTATAAACGAATTTGTGGACCGGTGAAGGAATGGATGAATAACTTTATCTTTTTCGGACTAACCCCGATACAGATAGAGCTGGCTACATAACAAATATATAATAAAAAACATACTTCAATAAAAGAGTTAGCAAGATATTGATTCCCTACGTTGTCAGCTCTAGGTACATTGAATAGTAATAAGTTACAATAAAATTTATTACAAAATAACGCAAAGACAATTTATGAATAATGTATTAGTTTCGAAACACGATAAATAATATAATAAAGTTAACAAATAATTTTATTCAATTATTATAAATGATTTAATTTGGCAACATTACCTGGCATAATAATAAATGATTTTTAATTCCTCAACATCTTCGGTGGTAAACAGGGCAATCAGATTTGTAGAATAGAATAGAAAAAAAAATGTATTCTGTACAATCGGAATATATAATATGTCTGTCCAACAGACAAAATAAACATGATTAATTATTATTTACAATGAATATTTAAAATTACAATTATTTACTTTGAAGAAAAATACTATACATAAAACGTAACAAAGAAATTAATAAAAAAATATATATTGTGGATATAATTAGTTGACCGTTGAGAATTACTGGATGGAATTAGTCCGGGTGGCAGTCATTAAATGAAACAACTGAATAGTTTCAACTATTTTATTGTTTGCCAACGTTTCGACCCCCATTGTGGGTCATCATCAGGGCTAAAAAGATACAAAAAGGATACATTTAAAATAAGATTAAAAATACTATTTTAAAAAAATAACTATTGCGCTAGAGAATGTCAATATTATAACATAAAAGGAACTAGATGTGTTAAGAAATCAATTAATTAAGTTACAATAATAAAGGTATACTAATGAGAGCTATACAGACCAGATAATGACTAAAGATAATGTACAAATATATAAGAAAAAAAATACATGAAATAAAAAACATTACAAAAATGGAGTACAGTGGAGATACGTACCGTCTGGTAGGCGAGTGGAAACTAGGTACAATTTGGTAATAAGGAGTAAAGGCAGGTAGATAGGAAAGTATGTACAAAAGGTTGGGTAAAATGGAAAAATGCGGTACGTATTTTCCATTTTACCCAAGCTTTTGTACGTACTTTCCTATCTACCTGCCTATACTCCTTATTACCAAATTGTACCTTTAATAAATTTAAATCAAACAAAATTTGTACTGTTCATATTTAAGGCTCTAGGGATATGTAATGGGTTCGGAACGGTGCGTATATAGGGCATCGGATGAAAATGTGGAATAAGTCCTCTCTTTCGTTGAGGTTACATAGAGTGCAGTTTTTTTTGGGGGTTTAAAATGATAATATATATTTTTAAATGTTAATTTGATATTATAGTTTCCAGAAAGTCTTAATTGCGCAAATATTTTTTAGACAGACAGGAAACGGTTTAATAATAGGTAAGCTTGGGGTTTATGAGCGTTATTATGAATGGACAGATAGAGTGGGTGGTATTTACCGGGTGTGATTAACTTTTGTTTATCTATTGTCTCCATATGACCGGTGGGTGACTTAAATACATTACGAAAACGGCAAGCAGACTTATTAATTAATAACGTTTTCTTATCCTGAAGAGAAGAAAACTAAAGCAGACACTTATCTTGATCCCCAGGAGAAGGACCGTGATTGCGAAAGGAGGTAGCCATGGAGACGCCACGTGGTCAGCGGGGGGAGGGATGTACGCCCCCCCGGGCCACTTAGCCTGATGGCCATCGCCGGGGAAGGAATTAGTCAGTGTCCCTTCTGAGGGAGCAAGGAGGGGATGATGGTGTGGGATGTCGGGCTGTGTAAAGGGAGGAAGGAGTAATTAAGGGAGGTAGTTAGTAGTTATTTGTAGGGCAGCTTCTTGGGGGCATCTAGGGGCGATGCTAATGTGATAGAATCGGTCTTAGGTGGAGTGTATGCTGCAAGGATATCATAGTCCAGTAGTTCCCACTCAAAAAAAAAAAAATCGCGGAGCCCTTCATACAATCATTTCAATGCCAAGGCCCCTGGATATAATGTATATATTTAGTCAAGAGGATGCACCACTGGGTGCTGTCTCCCTCATGCCTACCCACGCCATGTTGCCTTACATTTGATCATATTTGCTGATTGTAATTTTCTTTTTACAGGTGTAAAAAAAATGTTAACTGAAAAAAAAAAAAATAAAAAAAATATAATAATATATATATATATATATATATATATATATATATATATATAACACACACAATAAATCCTCGTTATAACGAACTCCAAGGGACTTACAAATTCTCAGTTCGTTATAAAAGAATTCGTTATATTCGAAAAATATATTGTATGTACATATATGTCTTGGTATAAATTCATGTGGTTAAAAAGAGGTATTTTCAATACAGCATTCGCTTTCAAGCACATGTTTAATTAGAAACTTCAAAAGCATTTAAAATTATGTACCTGCTTTATCCATATTAAAAACATTTCATTCATCATATTTTGCGTACTCGTGCCGCCAACTATCGACGTGGCTTTCGTTTACTTTATTTTCTTCGCCGAGCCGCTATCAGTGTGATCCCACGACGTTTCTTAAAGCGCCCAAGCCAGCCGGATGAGCACTGAAAGGGTGAGATGCCCAATTCATTACCTATTTCTCTAAGATGATAGGTCCTGAAATGGTTATTCCTGAGGTCCTCATTTGTGGGAACCACTAGAAAACATGTCGATCAAGAATGTCATGTGCTGCTACCCCTAATTTTATTTTTAGTTTTTTTTGCACTCCTGAAAACGCAATGGAGGCATCGGATTTTATCTTTTTTCGAGATCATCGTCGATAGAGTAGATTTTTATATCCCATATTTTCCGCAATTTTCGATTTTGATTAAATTTTTTTATCCAATTCTTGAAGAATCACGAACTGTATTTAAAGCAATGTATTTTCTCTTTGACATATTGTACGGATGGGAAGCGCATTTTGAACGAAAAGAGAGAAAGACTTGACCTCGAATAAACGCAAGTAATAAAAGCAATAACAACAAATTAAAAAGCTCAAACTCTAGAAGCCATAAGCTGTCACAGACTGTGAATCACAGAATTCAGCTGAATAGATTGAGAGTTAAGGATTTGGACAGAAGGGCATCGCTCTTTACCGGGAATTTGGGAGTCCTAAATGTTGGCTATTCAGGTTTAATTAGGATAGGGATCTTTAACCAGTACCTGACATCGCACAGGCTTGGGACCACCTTTTAACGTCTCCTCCGAAGGACGGCTTAACTAAGGATTTTTTACTACCATTAAAAAATCATAGTGCTACCTGCGGGTTTGAACCGGGAACAATAAATGAGGTATCGGGTATCATAGCATTTCAATGACCTCAGTGTTGAGAAATTTCTTCATTTATTTTATATTTATCAATAATCTCTTAATTCACCCATCCGATTAGAGTATCGAACCAGATTTTTCTATAATGCTGACCCATGAAGGTGGCGATCGCTACCCTAAAGCTCACTCCTCCTTCTATACTCCACTAGATCGCAGCCTCCATCTTCCCCTAACCACCCCAGACGACCGGAGGATGTTCTGCAATGCAGATGGAGACTTGGAGTGCCGACTCAGCTAGCTCCAGCGCCATCTGCAGCTCTAGAAGAAGCTTAGTCTGCACTTCCGCATAATTGCGTACTGTCTGTCTGTCTGTCACATTCTGCTTCTTAGGCGGATTGAGTTCCCTCTGGTCTATTTTTTCTGACATGATGCATTAAAGTTAATGTCCATATACAAATGTTTAATTTTAATGCGCTCATTACCTATCTACGAAACGAAAAAAAAAAGTTTATTAACCTGTATGTGTATATGAACAATGAAGTGTTGCTTTCACTGAGCTAAATATAGAAGACATAGTTGGAGAAATTATTGGGATCGTGATAATTTTCGAATTTCCAGTCTTCAACTGTAATATAGGTTTTAGGGCCCCCTAGCCCTTCCTTAGTCCGATTGACCAAGTGCCAAAAACAGGTCTGTGTGTGTCGGTGTGAGGTAACTCCAGCGCGAAAACGAAAAATCCTATAAAACTGAAATTTTATATTTAAGACAACTATACGCCCGGGATGGTACAGCAACTTTTTCATCAAAATCAGCTTACCTGAAGAGCCCCTTTATACCAAGCATTTTGCACCTATTTTCGATTTTCTCAAAAACTGCTCTAACGACTTTGATTAAACTCGCTATATCGATGTAGAATTGGACGGGCTTTAATATAATGTAGTTTTCATTATGATTGAAATAGTCTGACAGGTCTTAAATGCCGATATTTTAAAATTTCGCCCTTTAAAGTACCTTTAATTTTGTAGTTTTTATGAAATAAACCATATCATCTGGTCAGTATTGCTAAAGAACAGGTAAATATATAAGTTGAACGAATTCGATAACCAACTGAAGAAGATAACTGCAAACATGTTTATTTAATGCAATTTTTTTACTTTGAACTTAAGAAGATTAATATGCATGTATAATATTAATGCATGTATACACAAGTTTGAAAATGTTATACAAAGGGTGAGGAAAACCGATAAAACTAACTGATTATTTAATTTTTATTACAATTAAGAATAGTTTGAATGAATAATTGTATTATTAGGTTCCTTTAATTAAAATGATCCTTTTCATTCAACTTATTTTATTTTCTTATTTTTTGTCCCTACGTTTCGGCTCTATATATTGGTGTAACAAAACAGTTCTTGAAGGATAGGATGTATCAACACCAAAATGATGTTAAAAATAAAGAAAAAATAGTAATAAGACTGCTTTAGTACAACATGTAATAAATAAAAAACACCAATTTGACTTTGAAAATACTATGGTAGTACATAAAGAAAGCAATGATTTTAGAAGAAAAATTTTAGAGGCAATATATATATCAGAAAACATTAACTACAGTATAAATTACAAAACAGACACAAAGAATTTGAATGACCATTATGCTGAGATTTTGAGCAAAATTAATAAGTAGTATAATTTAAATAAATGGAATTTCTGGAATAAAGTTTAAATAACAATATAATAGAATAATATTTGGAATTTTATGGTTAAGTAAATTATCTTGTTTTTAATTGGATATTAATATATTTGTTTATGTGTTTATGTATATATATATATATATATATATATATATATATATATATATATATATATATGTCTGTGTGTGTATGTGTGTGTGGGTGTGTATATGTGTGTGTGTGTGTGTGTGTGTGTGTGTGTGTGTGTGTGTATGTATATGTTTATGTATGGTAATAATTTATTAAAGAATTTTAAAAGAAAAAGTTTTTGGCTGTGAAAATAAATTGTAGACTTGACTGAGGAGGAGATAATAAAGCGATATATGTGTGTATATTAGTTTTGATATCAATATTTCAAGAGTGAGGGAATAGATTTCTTTAATCCAGTAGATGATAACAACCAGGACAGGGCTGGTCAGCCTGTAATAGTTTTTTTATTTTACTGAATTATGACAAAATATATATAATGTATAGAGTGTATAAAGGAGTATAAAGAGGTATGTAAATTGATTTATAAGAATGTAAAAAATAATGTTGTGTATCTTTTAATTTTAAAATAAATGTTTTTTGTAGATCCCTTGAGAATGGCAAAGAGCCGAAACGTAGGGACAAAAAATAAGAAAATGAAATAAGTTGAATGAAAAGGATCATTTTAATTAAAGGAACTTAACTGATTATTTTAGATAATATTATCATAGATTTTTTAATAAAGCACATGTTTCTATAGAAAACCTATTACTTTCACTTACCTATATATGAAATATATTGTAAGAGAAAGTATTGCGATCATAAAAATTTTAGAATACCAGTTTTCTATAGAAATACACGTTATAGGGTCCCTTGAGTCCATATAACCTAGTCCGCACAAAGGTCTGTGTGTCAATATGTCAATTAAATCCAGCACCAAAACGAAATGTCCTGTGAAACTAAATTTCATATTTAGGACAGCTATACATCTGAGATGTTACAGAAACATTTTCATCTTAATCAGCTTACCGGAAGATCTACTTTATATCATACATTTTGCACCTCTTGACGATTTTCTCAAAATGGCACTTACGATTTTGTTTAAACTCGCTATATCGATGTAAAATTTAAAGGGCTTTAATATCATGTAGGTTTCAATCTGATTGAAATAGATCGACGGGTCTTAATTGCCGATATTTTAGTTTGTAGATTTCAAAAAATTTGGAACATATTAGCATTGATACATAACGGGTAAATATGCAAGTTGAGCGAATTTAATGAACTACTATAGGATAAAAGTGCAAAAATATTTTTGTTTTATAGATATTTTATAGTAATAGACGTATAATATACTGTTGGATAGCCAAAGATTTCAGAAAAAATATTATCTGGTACACAGAATTTTGAAGGTTAAAAGAAAGTGATGAAAAGCTGATAAAACGAACTAATTGTCGTAGGTAAAAATATAATAGGTTATTTAATAAAACACATGTTTCTATTGAAATTCAAAATAATTATTTCTTTAACAATTCTTTTTTTTTTGTATCTTTAAATGTATTTCAAAATTCCTAAATTGATTTTAACAATTGAGGTAAGTGAAAGTCGTGTGTTGCGCGCACCAGTTTTTTTTTTCATTTATACAGTAGTCATTGTTTCTCACCAGCGCATGGAATGTACCCACCCTTCGGACGACATGACAAAACAACAGATGTTTTTCCTTCTAAAGAGGATGAGAGGCAAACAGAGAGGAAACGAGGCATGAGAACTAAATAAAGACGCTCAAAAGAGCCATTTCCGGGGCCATGGGATCCGGGAAACGTAATGAATAAAGTTGGGGCTAATTTTATTTGCGGGACGAAGGTAGGGAGTATAGTTCGCCCTGTCACGCAGCTTGGCGTGTCCACCCAGCGTTCTCTGTCTGTATCTGGGAAGGGGAGTGATGGGAGGGCATTAGGGTCTAATAGCTTGTGTAGGCAGCTCCGTCAGCTGTGGCGGGGTCTAATTGGTCTTCAGGTCTTGTCTCTACTGCTTGGAGGTAGAGGGCCACCTCAGCTGCTGAATGGCCGAGTTTAAACTCGTACAAAAATATTACTCCGAAATCGCCTGTTTCTCATGTTCATATTGGAGGTATATTATTAAAAAGTGGGTAATTGTAATACCTTAAATATGTAAACATTCGGAAGAAGACACAGAGACCTGCAAAATCCTTTATGTATTTTCAGAAACTATAAAAACGGACATTTCATGTGAAACAACCAAAGATTTCGGCCGTGCAATAGGTGATTAGTCCTTGATCACGCTCAGCCGCCAGGTTTTCTCTAACTTTCGGAACCCATTTTATAGAGGCTGAGTGTGGCCCAGGAGGGTCTCGATACCCCAGGGTCGCTCCGCAGATACAATGACAGAATAAATAATTCTGCCTCGGCCGGGTATCGAACCAAGGACATGGAGAATAGTAGCCTAATGCTAGGCCTGTGTCTCATAAATGTATCGTCATATTGTGAGAGCAGATACTAGACCTTTGTTTCTCAATTGTGGGTTATCCACGGCTGAAGTAACAGAATAAATAATTCTGCCTCAGCTGGGGTTCGAACCCTGGACCTAATGAACAGTGACTTAACAGAACAGTATGCTCTATCCATTAGACCAGCCGCTCCCCATATTTCCATCGAAGCTTAATGTAATTCTATAACCTTTTTTTTTTAACTTTATTTTAATCCGCACACAAGACTGAAACGGCAAGAAACTGCTCGCCGCTTTCGCTACTTCAACACTTACTGAACAGACGCTCTAACCTTCCACTTAAACGACAAAAGGCTCATCTATATTACTATCATAAGGCCTATCTGGACGAACGGAGTTGAGCTCTCGGGCTCTACTAAACCATCAAATTCTTCCCGTATTGAATCCCTACAATCCAAAATCCTTTGAAAAATCCTCAATGCTCCTTACTTTGTCACCAACAAACTCATCCATAAAGACCTTAATGTCCCATATTGCTGATTTGGTTCGTACGAGGTATCATTCCTTCCATGACAAACCCCACTCCTACATAACCCACTAGTTTCCATTCCTTGCTTCCTCTACCATTCCTGACAATCCTCCAAGGTGTCTAGAAAGAAGATGGCCTCGAGACCATCTAGTGTAGATTACCTAATGGAGTGTTGCCAATGTGCATTTTCTCTTCATGTCTTTTCATGAGCCAATTTACTTGATGTATTTACTAATGCAGTTGTAAATTTCAATAAATTAATAAATAAAAAAACAACTTTATTTTAAAGTTCTTAAATTGATTTTAACAACGAAGATATGTGATAGACGTTGTTACGCGTGTTAGACATTTTTCCTATTCAGACAGTGGTCCAAAATAGTTAGTAGTCCAAACCCTAAATTTAGCGCTATCAGTGATATCGAAACATTTCTCAAACTACAACAGTCAGAGTTGTCGTTGATTTGCCGATGCGGAACTTTATAACAATAGCAAAAGTTTGTACAGCCACCACTCCCTCTTCCCTTTCGTGGAATAGAGGAATTTAATAAATCAAAACTGTCTTAGGGTGAAAAGCGGAGGTTAACAAATTTTTCCCTTAGTAAGCTTTTCTCGAGCGATTTACAACCCGTGTTAAAGCTCTTTTACTATCCTGTTTATAAATAAGTCTCTAATTAAAGAGTTTCTAATTAGTTTGCGTAGGTTGAGGCGCCGGCGGAAGAAAGGAGTTCCTTGATTTACATTTTCATTAAGCCCTAACTCGCTATTAAGGATCTAAGGGGAAGGGGGCATCTTCCCCTTCTCGAATTTCAGATCGATTTAACTCAATGTCGATTTAGCGCCCCTCAGGGGAGAAGAAGGAGGGAAGGGTCGCAGATCGACAAAGCAAGGAATGAATCTCAGTTTAGTGGGTTCCAGGTACCACCTTGCATTTGATTGTTTATTCATTTAATGTCGTTTTTAAGATTTTTTTTTATCCACTTAAATGACAGGGTATCTCATAAATGTCTCTTCATATTGTCAAAGCAGATACTAGATTTTGAGTGAAACAAAAAAGTTCATATGATCCTATACTCCGATTCTCAACGGTTTGGGAAGAAAATCCAATTTTGAGTTGTTGTTTATTTTTGTTTTCGAGGATGGTTATTATTGTAGAGAAAGGACTACAGAAGGGGATGCCCGCCGACGTAGATGCTCTAGCTGCAACATCAAGTTTAAGGTTAGAGGGCGAGCCCGCGCTTACCGCTTAGTAAAGGGGACTGGAAAGGAAGGTATGCATCGTGAGGTAGAAGCTCAACAGCAACGGATGAGACGCCTCATTGGTGTATATGGGTATAAGCCTAGAACCTCGTCCTATGTCGTGGATGGAAAGGAAGAAGGAGAGAACTAGGTGTAGGATGAGAAATAAATATAGACCACTTTAGCAATACAAAGGCAGTGACATTCTTACCTGGAAAGATCCCATCTCATAGAAGTAGGTTGGTTATCTGAAGACGGGGGCAAGTTCTTGGGGTACTAATACAACTATGTATATTATTGATAGATATATATTTAATAATAATAGGCTTACCGGACCCGAAGGTTCGATGCCGATACCACCAAACTTTGCCTGCACAGACTCGTCCAATGTTCACCGGTCAAGCCCAAGTTCCCGAGATCAGCCTTAATGCTATCCTCCCATCGACGCTTCAGCCTACCTTTCGGATGCCTACCAGTCGGTTCAGCGAATACCAACTTTCTCGGAATCCGTTCCTCACTAAGCCCAACAACTTTACGCGCCCATTTGAGTCTCCGCGATGCTATCAACTCAATTATATTCACAGGGTACAAACTCCGCAATTCCGCGTTGTGCAACCTTCTAAACTCCCCAGTGGCCTCATCTCTCTTCGGACCAAATATTTTACGCAGTACCTTATTTTCGAAGATATATATTTATATACTAATTTATTATTCATTTAACTTTCATGAATTTTCTGAAAAGATGATGGGTTTGATCCCGGAAAATAGCGCTAAGATTTTTCAAGTTAGTAAAAAATTCTTGATACTTTTGACTTTCGAAAGAGAGGTAAAAAATTATGAATTTGGTTTAAAATATCCAAGGGCCAACTGCCAGGTTTCTATTTGGAATGCTCTGCCATAAATGACCCATAATATATTTAATAAGGGAGCCGGCAAATGGATCTATAATAAGTGAAAAATCCTTAGTTATTTCGTCCATCGGCAAGGATGACGAATTCAGACCTTCATAGATTTATATATTAAGGGGTTAAGGATTTAATATGCTAGAGGTAGGGGGCTCAAACCCGGCCCTAGAATAGGAGGAGTAAAAAATATACCTTGGCGTACTTCGGAGGGAGCGTAAAACGAACCTCTTAAAGATCCTTATCCTCATGAAACCTAGATAGGCAAAATTTACGAATCCTGCTTTCGGGTGTCGGATTAGCCAGGATTATATAAAGTTACATTAATGATTTAATAAAATAATTTAGTTCTAGATAGGAAAACCTCATTAAATTAACTGTATAAAATGGGTTCTATAAATTATGAATTCGATTGAAAAAATTATGAATTTGATTGAAAAAAATATTAATTTGATTGAAATATAAATTAGACTGAAAAAAGCTATTACTAAAATTATTTAATACTAGCTGTTGCCTGCTACTTCGTCTACGTCATTTTCTGTAATTATGATCGCGATTCAGAAGTTTTTAAAATAATATGTTTTAAAGTACTTCTGCGTAAATGATATTTTGAGTTTCATTTTCTTGTGGCAGAAGAATATACTGATTTTCTCCGCAACCTAATCTTGACAATGCGACATGTAGTGGGCCGTGTGAAAAGCAGTCTTGACGTAAATCGATTCCTACGTGTTTAAATTTTTTTTTTTTTTTTTTTTTTTTCTTACCCTCTGGTTTTATTTTCGAACAAAATACAAATACAAATATAATATGTATAGCTGTCAGATTTGTCCTTCTGTTACCCGGAGGTATTCTAAAGAGGATTGCTATATGCGCTGGATGCACTAGTAATCTTTCAAGGGCTTCTTCTAAGCCTTTATTTATCCATTGCAAAATGGGAGGGACCATTCTTCAGGGTTTTGGCAATAAATTGAGTTCAGACATAGTCCGAACTCCTTCCCTCGGCGACAACGCCAACGAGAGGTAGTGATCCTTGCCACCTCCCAGGCTTGGGTGGTGGGGTGATATCAGTAAATAATGGATTAGCACAGGCCTTCAGCCCATCAAAAAATTTAATGTGCCTCCGGCTGATATCGTGTTTAAATGTTTGCCCCTGTGATTTATTAATTGTTACGGCAAAATATAACTTAACGGGAAATTGAAACTTTTAAAATTATATGGTAAATCATTTGGAATCATTGGGAGGGGTGCAAGGTTAATTTTTCCCTTTTTTCCACATTTTCCACTGATTTTTAACTCCTATTGGTCGGGAATAAGAATATTTCAATTCAAACTAGTAGTTTCTGAGATAAACACGTTCAAAAAAACAAATTATTTAGCTTTATAATATTTTTTTTTTATATTTATTGAGATTTATTACAATTTGTTACATAATGAACAGTAGTAATAGTGATGTGAAACACATTCATACAATATATACAGAAAATAATGATAAAGTCAAATTACATCAAATCGGAAATAAATAAATTCAAATATATACAAAAAAATAACAATTAATAAAACAAAAAAGAAACAACAAACAAATCAACACAACAACCTGTAGTAGAGATAAATACAAAGTTGGAAAATAAATAAACATCATAAAACAAAATTAACTACATATACAATTTGCTAAGGGGTACCCAGACCGGGCCTCTCCCTCGGCACCCGGGACTCTCCTCAGTGGAGGCTGAGTTAGGGCGCAATAGCCACAAACATACAGTACGTGAGTGGAGGATCTGGCTAGTGCCAGAACTCCAGTATAAATGTTTAAAAAACGTCGCGGGGCCACTGCCGTTTCAATCTTCGAGGAGGTTTGTAGGGATGAGTGGAGCTGGAAATGGATTGTGCTAGAGGATTAGGATGATGAAGAAGTTTCTGATGGAATTTGTAAAATTTGGATAGTGAGGCAAGGGGATGCCCTGGCGTGCCTGCTCTTTAATATGGCCCTAGAAAAAGCAGTAAGGGACTCCAAGATATAAACCATCGGTGCAAATGCTGGCATATGCGGACGATATAGATATTGTGGGACGGTCCAGGCAAGCGGTAATAGAAGCCTTCCTTGCTTTAGAAGCTGCAGCGAAACGCATAGGACTCGTTGTGAACGAAGATAAGACGAAGTATATGATTTCGGATGAAGCTCCAGGATTATTTGGCCCCAAGGTTTCTTTTGGACAGTACGAGTTTGAGCATGTTTCCCAATTTGTATACTTGGGATCTTTGGTGAATCACAACAACGAAACCGCAGCTGAGATAAAAAGAAGAATATTAGCCGCAAATCGTTGTTATTTTGGGATTCGAAAACATTTCTGCAGCCGTCATGTGACTAGGCGAACAAAGGTAACGATGTATAAAACGCTAATTTGACCTGTACTATGTTACGGCTCAGAAATGAGGGCGACATCAAGAGCTGAGGACCAGCTTCTACTTATATTCGAGCGGAAAGTATTGCGCCGAATATATGGTGGTGTTTATGGAAATAATAAATGGAGACGGAGGAGCAACAGAGAGCTGTACGATTTATATTGTGAAACTGATGTACCCCGCTTCGTTAAGATCGGGAGGCTTCGATGGGCAGGACATCTGGCACGAATGGCTGACAATATGCCTCCTAAGAGATTACTAACCGAAAACGTTTACAGTCGTCGCAAGGTTGGGAGGCCAAGGCTGCGCTGGGCGGATTGTGTGGCCAATGACGCACGAAACTTCTTGAATGTGGGAAGCTGGATGGCCGCAGCACAAGACAGGGAATCGTGGCGTTCGCTGCTGGAGGAAGCCAGGACCCTTCACGGGTTGTAGAGCTATGAAGATAGATAGAGATGGATAGTACCAGGTCTAAAATAAATGGAATATTGAGGTATTATATTATTAGTATAGATTGTATTTCATTGTTTAATGTATCTATAAAATTGTTTTACTTTCTCTCAGTAACCTCGATACATAGATAATAAAAAATAATAATATTAGTAATATTAATGAAGAAATTAATGGTTCACCACTATCTATAAATGATTATAGCGACAATAAAGAGGAAACTAATTGGCTGATGGTGGTGGAAGTGAGTCAATGATTATTTGTGAAGATGACTCAGGAGAGATAGGACAAGATCGATGAGGGCAGTTTCCCAACTTGAAGTAGCTTTTCATCTTGGAATGCCTCCTCGACAAGTACATACAGTTTGTAACAAGCCTCTTTTTTCCTCTCCTTTATCGCTACATCGTGCCATGTTGTCGTTTGTTTGTTTATCCATTTAATGCCACTTTTAACGACGATGCTACAGGAATCCTGATTTTTACCTATACATCTTTAATTAAGATAGGGATCTTTAGCGAGTACCTGACATCACACAGGCTAGGGACTAACATTTGGACGGCATAACCGAAGATATTTCACTCCCTTTAAGGCCATCGAATACACGGCATTCGGTACATACGGCTATTATTCTAAACAATATACGTTGTAATGCCCAAAGCTATCTGAATGGCCTATCACACATTTGCTTATTTCATATTATCTGTACTGTATAATAGGGGTGGGCATAATCGAATGATCGGACTTCGATGATTCAAATAATCGAATGATTCCATAATCGAATGATTAATATGCATTCTGAAAGACAACATGGCACATGCTGAGCTGGCTGAGCCAAGGTTCAAATATTCAAATATGTGAGGAGCAAACAAAAAAAAAAAAAAAAAAAAAAAAAGCGCCATTCCTTTTTTTTGTTTTATTATCCAAATGACCTTCAAGATTTGAATCCAAATCCTATATGGTCAGTACCTGTTTGCCATAATTTAATAGAAACTTAGGTTACGGAACCAAATATAATAGAAAAAGATCAATAAATTAATTAAATAGAAAATAAAACAAAATTATGTGAATGAGAGAGGAAGGTGACTCAAAAGAAATAGAAAAAATGAAATAATATTAAAATTAAATAAAACTCTGTGAATTGTCTCATTTTTTTATTTTATTTTAGATTTTACATTGAGCGTTAATGAAAAATTGCTTGATGATCATAAACCTTTTTTTTCTCTAACTTTTGTAAAAACATGGCTTCTGTTTCTGGGGGAACCACTACTTCCCTTTGCTTTCTATATTTTCTGTATCGGAATAGAATGTGGCGCTGGTCTTCACGGACTTTGTATGTTAGGCAATTGCCATCTTTTTCTATTTTCATTAAACTGAGAAATTTTTTTGTGCAGCCATGGTTAGTCCGTAGTCTTACTAATTGTGAAATTTTTTTTCTTTCAAGTTGTTGGTTATTGGAGAACCATGGTATAAGGCTAATGGTTGGCTGGGTTTGATAGTAATCTTTGCCTTTAAATTGTGATCCCCAGTCATATTTCTCCAGCCATTCCTGGACTGCTTCTTTCTGCAGACATTTAAAAAGGACTTGGATACCTCTCCATTTGGCATTTTCTATCGTAGTTTGTTTTTCCCCGGTAGCTCTATGTCATAATATCATGTGTTATATTAACCTGCTCATTATCTTTATTATAACCTTATATTAATATCATAACCTGTTCATTAGTTTAATCATGTGTTACAATAACTTTCTTTAGTGTGTTAAGTTTTCTCTTTTATGTTAACTATAATCAAGATGAATAAAGCCTAATTTTCTAATCTAAAGGTCTTTTTACATAACAATTTATTCATCTCGATTAATTAAAAACATGGACCGATTCTTGAAACCAGACAAATTTGATGTTGACCCTCACTCGCCAACAGCAACACAGGAGTGGAAGTATTGGTTGAAAACTTTTGAAAACTTTGCTAGTTCTTTTGATAAAATCGACGATGGTGGTAAGTTAAAACTTCTTATTAATCATGTATCCCCATCAGTTTTCCAAATCATATCAGAAATCGAAACATTTTCCGCAGCAATCGATTTATTAAAATCGATATACGTTAAACCAACCAACGAGGTTTTTGCAAGACATAAACTAGCCTCTAGGAAGCAAGCTCCAGAAGAATCTATCGACGAATATCATCAGGCCTTACAGCTCTTAAGTAAGAATTGTGAATTTAAATCTGTCGATGCTGAAACTCACAGAAAAACATATATTCGCGATTCTTTTATTAGAGGAATTAATTCTAACCAGATTCGGCTGAGGCTACTGGAATTCAATTCGTTGTCTCTGGATGAAGCTGTGGAAAAAGCCCGCGCTTTGGAGTCGGCCAAAAATCAATCAGAATCTTATTTAGTTTCTCAGGCTAGCCTTAATGCAGCTACCTCTGTCTCACAAGATGGAGATTTATGTAGGGAATCATCAAACTTAGCGGCCATGCGAAGTAATAATACTAAATGTTACTTTTGTGGCCTATCAAGACACAGGTCCCGTCAACATTGCCCAGCAGTAGACTCAAAATGTAACAAATGCTCTAAAATTGGCCACTGGGCTTCAGTCTGTAAATCAAAGGGGTCAACTCAGTCAGCTGCTCTAATTGCAGCCTCATCATCAACCCTAGAAAGGGCTACTGTCCTCATTCAGGTTAACAATATACCCGCTCACGCTTTGATTGATACAGGTAGCTCCGAATCTTTTATATCCAAGTCATTTGCAGAGAAGTGTCAGTTCAACACCTACCCTACCTCTCGTTCCGTTTTTATGGCTTCTACCTCAATGAACACTAAAATTAACTGTTATTGTATCGCAAAATTAGAATTTCAAGGCCACACATACAATGATACCAAACTTAATGTACTCCCAGACTTATGCGCCGACGTAATTGTTGGGCACAATATCCTTCAATTACATTCAGAACTAAAATTTTCTTTTGGCGGTTCCAAAACCCCTCTAACCATTTGTTATCTTGCACCTGCAAAGATCGAACCTCCACCATTATTTGAATATCTTACCAGAGATGTGAAACCAATCATAACTAAATCTCGAAAACATACAGAGGAAGACTACAGTTTTATGAAGAAAGAGGTCGAGAAGCTTCTTGCGGACCAGATCATAGAAGTAAGTAGATCTCCATGGAGAGCCCAAGCATTTGTAGTAAAGGGCGAGAGAAATAAAAAACGAATGGTAATCGACTATTCACAAACAATTAATAGGTACACTCTTTTGGATGGGTATCCCCTACCGGATATAGAAAAAACTGTGGCCAGGATATCAAAAAATTCCTATTTCAGTACCATTGATTTTAAGAGCGCTTACCATCAAATACCCTTGAGAGAGAAAGATCGTCCTTATACTGCATTCGAAGCCTGTGGCAGACTTTATCAATTCCGACGGCTAGCATTTGGCCTAACAGATGGGGTTCCTTGTTTTCAACGGGTCATGGATGACGTTATTTCCAAGGAAAAATTAAAAAAGACATATGCATACCTCGATGATGTAACAGTTTGCGGGATAGACAAGGAAGAACACGATGTGAACCTTAATCGATTCATGGATGCAGTTCATAAATATGGTTTTACAATAAACCATGAAAAGAGTAAATTCTGCCAGTCATCTATTACGCTTCTTGGATATAAAATTGAAAACCAAACCATTGCACCTGACCCAGAGCGTTTGGAACCTCTACGTAGCCTGCCTCCTCCAAGTAATTCAAAGGAACTACAAAGGACAATAGGACTATTTGCTCATTACTCTAGATGGGTTCCAAATTATTCAGACAAGGTTCGACACCTTCTTGATACTAAAACCTTTCCCTTATCACCCGAACGAATATCGGAGTTTGAGCTCCTTAAAAAAGAAATATCTCAGTCAATGTTGAATACAATTAACGAGAAAGATACATTTTTCGTCGAAACTGATGCCTCCGATTTTTCCATTTCAGCAGTACTCTCCCAATCCGGCCGTCCTGTGGCATTCTTCTCTCAAAAACTAACTAACAGTGAACGACGACATTCAGCTGTAGAGAAAGAGGCTTATGCTATTGTTTGCTCATTGAAGAAATGGAGACATTTTCTATTGGGCCGCTACTTCACTATTATCACCGATCAACGCTCAGTATCTTTTATGTTCGATTCAAACCATCAGAACAAAATTAAAAATGTGAAAATTCAAAGATGGCGGCTTGAATTATCATGTTACAATTATGATATTATCTATAGACCTGGAAAAGAAAATCTTGTTGCAGATGTGTTTTCAAGAGTATGCAGCTCTATTCAACCTGACAAACTGTATTCACTGCATTGTAATTTGTGTCATCCTGGTGTAACCCGGATGATTCATTGGGTACGAACTCACAATCAACCATTTTCAGTGGAACAGATCCGAAAAATGATCGCATCTTGTCCCACTTGCAATTCCATCAAGCCAAGATTCTATAAGACTCCCGATTCTACACTCATCAAGGCTACAAATCCTTTTGAAAGGATTAGTATGGACTTTAAAGGCCCTCTACCCTCGAAAACGAGAAACAAGTACCTCTTGACCATCATCGATGAGTTTTCTCGGTTTCCATTCGCTTATCCTTGCCCTGACATGAATTCTTCGACAGTCATTGACTGCCTTGTTGATTTATTCTCGATTTTTGGAACCCCCTCCTATATTCATACTGACAGAGGAACATCTTTTATTTCTCGGGAACTACAGAACTTTCTACATTCACGTGGTGTTGCAACTTCCATGTCCTCGCCATATAATCCGACAGGAAATGGTCAGATAGAACGCGAGAATGGAATCAGAAGAAAATTACGTACCAATTGAACTGCCAACACAAGGACAAACCAATGAAGAATTAGTAGATAATTGCAATCACGAGGAACAAGAAAACTCTTTGGACCAACTCATGCCCCTCCAACCACCGTCTTCAGATAACAGCTCCGATCAACCAAGAACTGTGCGTCGTTCAACAAGGGAACGTCAAAGGCCAACCTGGTTAAAGGACTATCTGTGTTAATTCTCTGAAGGGAGGAAGAATGTCATAATATCATGTGTTATATTAACCTGCTCATTATCTTTATTATAACCTTATATTAATATCATAACCTGTTCATTAGTTTAATCATGTGTTACAATAACTTTCTTTAGTGTGTTAAGTTTTCTCTTTTATGTTAACTATAATCAAGATGAATAAAGCCTAATTTTCTAATCTAAAGGTCTTTTTACATAACACTCTATCTGCCGCTTCATTTCCTGACAGTGCTATATGACTTGGTATCCGCTGCCGGTTTGTATATTCCGGATAATGTCTAGAGCTATATAGGTTGTTAATTTGTTTTTATGACGCCATTCCCTTATAATCCCAGGAGATTATGATTAAAAACTTCATTTCGAATGATCATTAGTTTTTCCAAAACCGATTATTCTGATAATAGATTAATTCAAATAATCGAATGATCTGATAATCGTAATTCGATTATGCCGACCCCTACTGTATAAGTCGTTCGACAAGAAAATATGAAGAATCTGAAGGGCGCAATACATGACTCTTACTTATCACCCATCTTGAAATAATGATTAAATAAAGTTCGAAAAAATCTAGTGTGTAACTGACTTCACCACTTAAAATAAATTGTATGGAAATTATGATAGAGAAGTTTTTTTTTTCTGTTCACCCACTTTGAGGTACGTTGGATCGATCAGTGTTTGATGTCGCGCCATATTCTGCCTGCCCAGTATTTCTTTATCCTTTTCGATCTTATCTTCCTGTCCTGGAACCTCTTCATTTTGTCCTTAGGGATGTTCTTTGCAGTTATATTCTTTAACACCTCTTTTGTAATTTGAGTCTTTTAAAACCAATTGGGTTCGGTTTTATTGTTGCGAACATCTCAGCCATTGAGAAATGGTGTCAGAACTGGAGGATTAAAATAAATCCCACCAAATTACCTTTACCCTTCGTCGCAAACCGATGATCTCCTGCCCCACTGTATCCTTTAATAATACCCCACTCATACCTGTTGAACAAATCCGATACCTAGGATTCCATCTTGATAAACGTCTTACATGGAATCCATATAGGAAACTAAAACGACAAGTGACTGCCCGTAGATACCGATTACTACAACACTTACCCGACAAACGTTCAAAACTTCCAATTCATCACAAAAAGCTCATTTATGTTACTGTCATTAGACCCATCTTGACATATGGAATCGAGCTTTGGGGCTCTACTAAGCCATCTAATTCCTCCCGTATCCAATCCTTGCAATCCAAAATCCTTCGCAAGATCCTAAATGCTCCTTATTTCGTCACAAATAAAATAATCCATAACGACCTTAATATCCCATTTGTTACAGACATTTCTCGTACCAGATAAACCACTTTCAATTTCAAACTCCAAGCCCATATAAACCCTCTTGTCCGCAACCTATCAACCTCACATATTCCTGACAACCCTCCTAGGCGATTGAAAAGAAGATGGTCTCGGGATCTACTTACTTAAATAAACATCGAAGTTCTACCGCTGAGTAGTTTCTTCACAAGCCTTCCACGCCCTTTATTCTAATTCAACAGTTTTACTTGTTGTATTTATGTTAATACAGTTGTAAAATTCAATAAAATATGAATTAAAAAAAAAAAATTGAAGATTCTTTTAAATATCCTTCATGCACCCATTCGTAGGAGGTGACCATAGAAGTCTATCCTCCTTTTCCTCATTGTTCTGGAATTTTTCCTTGAATTACTGACAGTCCTCCGAGGCGTCTGAAAATAAGATGGCCCCGAGACCTTGTTTAGGATATTTTTATAGTGCTTCCATGGGGAAGCCTCTCTACGTGTTTTTCATGCCTTCTTATATATTCCACTCAAATTTACTTGTTGTTTTCCAATATACAGTTGTAAATCCAATAAAAAAAAGTTGTCGACATATTTGATAGTGAAAAAAAGTCACACAAAAATAACTGTAAGCCCCTAGCCAAAAGTCGTATCCGTGGCATAAAACATATTTTATATTTAGTCAATATATAAAGAGAAAGAGTGAGAAATGGTTATGAGTAAGAAATATGTTAGAGAGTTGATGATGGCCCGATCGGAGGAAATGTCAAGGTGGAAGTTTATATAGCTGGAACGAGGGGGAGGGGTCTAATCCCCCACCTCACAACATCAAAGAAAATTTACTAGGTTCATTTCGCTGTGTTAGGTCTTGTGTGTGTCTTCTAAGGGTGCTGCTTCTTCTTTCAACTTCGTAATATAAATAGATTTATATTATCTGCAGATATTTTGTAAATAATCCAATATTGTTTTTTTTCCCCCTTTTCAGCAATAATTTCTGCTTATTTTTATTTGTTTTATATCTTATAATTGAACATTTTATTAATTTATCATTTTAATGAAAATTTGAGGAGCCATGTTTCATGATACGTGAATGAATGGGAATGCAATAAATGAACATTAAAGTCACTTTGGATGGTAAACTATGCCAAATGTTTGGTTCGAGGAGAGACGATTGCAACTGAGGAAAAAAAAAGTGCTACACAAGGCGGAATTACAGAGCTTGTAATCCCCCATGTATAAATAAAGTTGTAGTATTTATTTATTCATTTAACGTCACTTTATGCTGCTGTGGCTAATCGGATGATGAGTCCTAAATTTTGCCTATCCAGGTTTAATTAGGATAGGGATCTTTAACGAATATCTGACATCCTACAGGCTCAGGACCACCATTTAATTTTTACTCCGAAGGACGGCATAACCAAGGATTTTTTTAACAATTTCTATGCTATCTGCCAGATTTGAACCCGAGACTTTGGGTAAAGAAGGCTGTAATGCTAGCCTCTACACTTCACGTGACCCCAACGAGACACAGCGTGGAATATATCGCTATTCTAGAACCCTTGATTTAATTAAGATAAATTAAAAAATATTTTTTTCATTTACCAGTATTCGATGTCCTTTATTAGCAATTGTAAAAGAAAATACTCTAATCACGTATTTAGATATCCGCTTCTGTTGAGGTTATATATTTGTCATTGTTATTTTTAAGATGCTGCTATAGCCACAGAAGTGAGCAAATGGTAACTTTATTTTATGATTAAACATGGCACTAGGAAAATCCGTATTTTTTAAGGTTTAAATATAGCGATCTACTTAAAAAAAGAACCGTTAAGCGTGTCGCTAAAACCTAAATCAAATCCTTCCTGACATTAAATATATTACTTACCAGGGCCCTTTAACAGGCGTTGATTCCGAGATAAGAAAAAATTAATTTTCCCTTTCAATATCCGAGAGTGTTATACAGCTGGCTATTTAACGGGGGGTTATTTGTTCTGGCGGGAGAAAGGACTAGAGATACGGCCGCAAGATAGCGCTAATATCGGGCAATTATACTCCCGAGGCCTTGTAGATCCTTGTCGCCGGCATGCGATCCGAAAGTAATCTCAACCGCCCATTACTGGGGGTAGTTACCGCCTTCATTAAGGCCAGATAAAGTAATTACCCTCTGCCAGGGATGAATACATATTATTTAGGATTGTATGATCAATGAGGCTGTGGGAAGCTACCTCCACTTCCTGCCTCCACCCGATTAGTGCTGCCATCTGTGTGTATGCTCAGCAAAATGAGGGACATTTCATATAAGGCTACTCATAGTCAGCGAAATTTTCTTTTACCAAAAAAAAAAAAAATCTCCTTTTTATTAAATATAGTTTTTGAAATTAAAAACCATATTATTTATTTAATTTATTAATATAGACAATCCGCAACAATAGGGATGTTTTCTGACGTAAAATATTTCTATTTTAAATATTTTTAATGGGTGGAAAAAATCCTTAGTTATGCCGTCCTTCGGAGGGGACGTTAAAAGGTGGTCCCGAGCCTGTGCGATGCCAGGTACTTGTTAAAGATCCCTATCCTAATTAAACCTGGATAGGCAAAATTTAGGACTCCCACTGTAGCATCGTCCGATTAGCCATAGTAGCATAAAGTGACGTTAAATAAATAAACAAACAAACAAATTATAATCGATGTAATCCAACCTAAACTTGGTTATTAAAGGTGGGTTATTATTGAAGTTAGAAAAAAATCAAAAATATTTTATATCTGTGGTAGTCATGAAAAACTATATAACTGGAGTTATATCAAAACGCTCCCTCAGACCGTATCCAATGTCGTGTTAAATTGCTTAAAGAAATTTCAGGTGGAAAGAAACCTGTATGTTATAACTCTATTTTGGGTATTACGTAAAGTTTAAGTCTTTCACCTGGAAAATGAACAATTTTGAACTAACCACTTATTCACGACCGACACAAATATATTCAGATAGGGCGACGAACAAAGAGAACAATAAAGATATTCCCTGATGATTCGTTTATTATAAATGATAGAGAAAATTTTATTTGAACAAAAATCAAAATAAAATAAAAGGAAAGTGAAACGAATTCTGGTATGGATGCTATTGGAATGTTTTTTAATTAATTAATATTTGTAATCGACCAAAGAAATAATGAAAATTTACTTTACCTCTCTTAAATTTTGAGGTCTTAAGTTTCAAGATAAGGGAGCCCGTGGCTGAGTGGCTAGTCTCTCATGCTACAGGTTCTGAGTTCGAATCCCAGTCCAGGTTGGGCTTTTATAAGGATATAAAAAATGTGGATTCACTCACAACCTCTCCCTCGGGTATGTGAGACCCTTCAGCCAAATGGTGGGCACTCACAAAATTAGTCGTAGCGAGTGATGACCCTACACTAACTATTGCATCGTGAAACATGAGTGTAAACTCGCAGGAGTTTACACCGCGAGGCCCAGGGCCTACACGGCCTGTCGCGCCACTGGAAGAAGGAGAAGAAATTTCAAGATACGTAAATACTACAGAGACAAATAAAAAGAAATCCTTTTTCCCTTATAAATAAATAGATGAATATAAAATACCAAATATTTTGTTCTTAGTGCTATTATATAGAAAATTAATTTTACCATAAAATGAAAAAAGAATCATTGAAATTGGTCAATATCCTATTAACAGCTATTTAAATAGTTATACCAGTAATATAGTTATTTACAAATATGTGTGATAATTTGTGCTGCAAGGCTGTTCTTGCACTTATTATCCACCGGTCGAGATAACTACTCTTTGGACCCACTTGGACCTCCTTAGACCCCCACCCCCCGCTATATTCCCCCTCCGACGATCCGAGGACCCCAAACGACCGGAGTCGCTCTTCCGTGACGCGCACTTAAGAGACAGGCAGTTAATATCCCAGAAGACGCGCTGAGCCATCGATATCCTCACACCACAGCTATCTTCTGCTCACAGGGCTCGACTGATGGCTGTCTATAGGATCCCTTTACGTCATTGATTAATTGGCGTTTATGTTTACAAGTACAACGAACCAATAAAATAATACATAATTATGAGAAATTGTGTGTCCCAGGAAATAAGAGTACGGTCCGGTTTCGAACCCCTCTGTCAAAAGAATTAGTTTATTTAAAGTCACTATATCGTACTTCGGCTTTTCTAGTGTTGTTAAAGTTTTTTTTAATACTTAAAGAAATTTTCAACTGTATTACATCAATAATAATAATAATAGGCTTACCGAACCCGAACGTTCGATGCCGATACCACAAAACTCCACCTGCACACTCGTTCAATGTTCTCCGTTCAAGCCCAAGCCCCCAAGATAACCTTAACGCAATCCTCCCATCGACGCTTCGGCCTACCTTTCGGACGCCTACCAGTCGGATCAACGAATACCAACATTCTCAGAATCCGATCCTCACCGAGCCCAACAACTTTGCTCGCCCATTTGAGTCTCCGCGGTGCTATCAACTCAATAATATTCACAGGGTATAAGCTCCGCAGTTCCGCGTTGTGCAACCTTCTAAAGTCCCCAATGGCCTCATCTCTCTACGGACCAAAGTAACTCTTCATCCCTCAAAGTAAGCGACCACGTTTCACATCCGTAAAGAACCGTCGGAAGAATAATCGTTTTATAAATTCTAATCTTTAAGTTTTTAGACAAAAGCCGCGAGCTAATTAATTTAGCAACTGAATAATAGAACGCATTTCCCACCTTTAACCGGGACTTTATTTCTTCCTGGATTTCATTTTTTCTTGTTATGAACCTAAGTACTTGAATTTCTCTACTTGTTCAAAAGTATGCCCTGATATATTAATATCACTAAGATCACCACAGTTTCTGCTACTAATCATATATTTTGTCTTATCGGTATTTAATTCGAGTCCTATTTCTTTACCGGTTTTTATTAACACACTTGTATTTAGTTGTGTATAAAATCAATAAAACAGGTAAATAGGCTTGATATATGGTCAGAACACATGGTAGTCATGTGAAGAAACTACCCATTGGTAGCACTCTAATGTCTAATTTATGGTAGGAGGTATCTTGGCCATCTTCGTTTAAGTCGCCTCGGAGGGTTGTCGGGAATAGATATGGAGGAGAGGTCACCGATAAGTGTGTTTGAGTGGGCAGGGAGTTTGGAATGAAATAAGGTATATCTGTAAGTCTTCAACAAATGGGATATTTAGGTCTTTATGGATGATTTTATTAGTAACAAAGTAAGGAGCATTGAGGATTTTACGAAGGATTTTGGATTGTAAGAATTGGATGCGAGAGGAATTTGATGGTTTAGTAGACCCCCATAGCTCTGATAATTGTTATATAAATGAGTTTTTGTGGTAAGTATGTTAAAGTTAGAGTCCTAAATCTCGCTTATCCATGTTTAATTAGGATATGAATAAAACAAATATCTGGGGCACCTGTTGCATATTGTCTAGCATAACAGCCTTCTATGCCCAAGGTACAGGTTCAAACCTAGTCGTCACCATAGAGCTTAAGAATTTTTTAACGGAAGTGATAAACCCTTTTTTCTACTCTAACATTAAAAAATCAGGAGCGCACAACACACGACTTTCACTTACCTCCGTTATTTATATCAATTAAGGAATTTTCAAACAAATTTAGAAAGGAAAATAAATTGTAAAAGAATTATTTACATTGGATTTTAATAGAAACATGTGTTTTATTAAATAATCTATTATATTATCATCTACGAGAATCAGTGTGTTTTATCGGCTATTCATCACCCTCCGTTAACCTTTACAAGCTTGTGTATAAGATAATATTTTTTCTAAAATCTTTAGTTTTCCAACGGTATATTATACATGTATATTACTGTTCTTAAGTTAAAAAACGAAAAAATGCATTAATAACATATTTTTGCAGTTATCTCCTTTAGTAGGATATCGAAATCGTTCAACTTATACATTTACCTGATTTTTTAGCAATGCTAATCAGATGATATGGTCAATTTTATAAAAACTACAGTATTAAAGGTATTTTTTTTTTTTTTTTTAACTTTAAATCTTTATTCACACCTGTAAATAATACAATGAACAATCAGTGAATGTGCGGTCAATATAAAAGGTATTTTAAATAAGAAATTCCGAAACATCGGCATTTAAGTCCTGGCAAACTATTTCAATCAGAACGAAACCTACATTATATTAAAGCCTGTCCAATATTACATCGATGTAGAGAGTTTGATCAAAATCGTTAGAGCCGTTTTTGAGAAAATCGCAAATAGGCGCAAAATGTATGGCATAAAGTGGCTCTTCTGGTCAGCTGATTTGGGTGAAAGAGTTGCTGTAACATTTTGTTCGTATAGTTGTCTTAAATATGAAATTTCAGTTTCCTAGGACTCCTCGTTTTGGCGCTTGACTTACCACACATATTGACACACAGACCTTTGTGCGGAACTTGGTCATTTGGACTCAGGTGACCCTAAAACGTGTATTTCCGTTGAAAACTGTAATTCTGAAAATTTCACGATCGTAATACTTACCCATACTAAATAATTCATGTATAGGTAAGAGATAGTAAAACAAGTTTTTTAAATTAATTTTAAGGAGAGGGTAAGTGTAATTTTTTTTTTTTTTTTTTTTTTTTTTTTTCTTAGATTCTAATAACGCAATAACTAAAAGAGGCACAAAGTGGAACTGACGTTGAAATATCCGTTTTGAGATAAAACATGGATTGCATCGGATCGATCCCAATCCATCACCTGTTCCTCATCATCATCAACACGATAACTCCTCATCTACCGCTCGTTCATTTCCAGTTTCATATATTTTTATTTGCCTTTATTTTCAATTAATCCTGAATGCTTACAATTCAATATTCAGTTTTGATTGAAAAAATAATTCAAAAAGTAAAAAATAAAAAAATAAAATAATAAATAAAAAAATCAGGTATCACTCATTCCATGAAAAACTCCACTCCCACTCTAATTCACTAGTTTCAATCCTTGCTTCCACTTCAATTCCCGACAATCCGCCGAGGCGTCTGAAAAGAAGATGGCCTCGAGACCTTCTTGTGTAGATTCACTACTAGAGTGCTGCCAATGGGCAGTTTCTCTTCATGTTTTTTTTTTTTTCATATGTATTATCATTTTAGCCTATTTACTTGATGTATGAACATACAGTTGTAAATTTCAATAAATGAATTAAAAAAAAAAAAAAAAAAAAAAAAAAGTAAAAAAAAATAAAAATAAAATACGCATCTAATAAATAAAAAAGACGTATTCAATATTTCCTGACCCTATATTGCATACGTTCATTCTTAGTCCAATATTTTGATTTATATTTAACTTATATATTCAACTTTAAAGCCACCGTTGGCAGCTCATTTTGAAGAGAAACAAACCTAACCCATGCAGATAGATATAGAATATTCTAAATTAAGACAAAAATCCTTTGTTGTGCCGTCTTTCGGAGGAGCCGTAAAACGTTATTTTGGAATGTGTATGATGTACTCGTGTACTAGATCCCTTTGAAAAAATTCTAGGGGCATAGTCCTAGTTGTAACCAGCGATCTTGGCTGTTATGCTAGCCACTACACCGCAGGTGACCCCTGGTTATTGTTCGCTGTTATATTGGCAAAGTTGATGAGACTGGTGACCCGAAGCGAGGACCGGACTAAATAACAAAGGGACAGTATTGATCTCGGCGATGAATCGATATATTTATTTACTTCTAGCTATTTCTGCCTTCTCGTCATTCTCTTCTTGACCCAAATATCGCCTCTTGAAAACTGTGTCTTCTTCAACTTCGCAAATAGTCATTATTTTCAGATAAGAAAAATATTAATTACTATGTGATTGAAAAATTACTTGGCGAGTGCTTTCGTAAAAAAACTTCAAATTAGAACTAACAAAAATTCTCATTCACGAACACTTGAAATGAAATGAAAACAAATTTGTATTCTGGTTACGAGTAGTCCCCTAAGAATAACAAAAATTTACTTTACAATAGTTTAAAAAAATAAACTTAATTCACATATTTACATATTGGCTCTATGTTAACAAATGGTTTTGGATGAACCATCCTTACAATCAGTAAAATATTTTTATTTTTGGGTAATTATAGTCCATTAGCCTAAATGACAAACATATGGTAAAATTAAATTCAGGATATATTGCGGTTGTAGAAAAAATTATACAAAAAACCTACACATAAAATAATTGAAAATAATTGAAAATACATAAAATATTTGAAGATACATCAAATAATCGAAAATACATAAAATAATTGGGAATACAAAAACTAATAGCAAATACGAAATATAATTGAAAATTATAAAATTTAGAACTCAAAAGAGACTAAATTAATTTAATAATCTATGTTTCGTGCTTTTATGGGTGTATCATTTGTTGTAATTACCGATTTATTTTATTAATGGGTTTTTGGAGACTGGAGTTTTACTGAGGTAAGAAGCCGATTGTGAATGGACAAGCAGCTATACTCTAATTTAGTTATTTGGAAATAATAAACCATTGTGTAATAAATATTGGGCTGTTTCACATGAAATTTCCGTTTTTATAGTTTCTGAAATTCATAAAAGAATTTTGCAGGTCTCTGTTGTTTTCTTCCGAATGTTTAAATATTTGAAGTAAACAGTTACTAATCCTCAACCTTTGTATTATAAACATTAGCTTCCCAATCAATCACGCACTTTTTAGTATACCTCCAAATATGAACATGGAAACACGCGATTTTCGAGTAATATTTTTGAATGAAATATTAAGTGCGTTTTCAGATTTTGTTTCATTTCAAAGCTCAGAGTTTTTCAGTTCGGGGATAAAAAAAGTTGGTGTCAGGTTGGGAAAAATGTGTAGAAAAAGATGGTAAATACTTTGAATAAAATTATCTTGTTTTCGTATCGTATTTTTAATCAAAATCCTTTACCTTGAAAATTTTCCCTGAAACCAAGTTCATTAATTTGAATGCTTTTCTGGTGGACTCTTTTTTACTTACAGCAAATGTAATTGAAAGCATAAAATTAAATTTCATAAAGGAGTACTCTCTTTTTATCATTTTTTAAAAATTAAATCTAATTATAATTATGATTTATTATATTTAATGTAGGTTTTTTTTTCATTTACCACTGTCTGATATAGCTGATTGTACATCCCAAAAAAATGAAAAGAAAATTACCAATTAATTAAATTGATAAAAATGATTCAATCCAATAACTCAGTTATTTTTGAAGATTGAGAAAAAATTTATCAGCATTTTCTAACCGAAAAACCGCGAATAATTATATAAGAAGAAAAAAATTGAAAATCTTCACATAAATACGCTTATAACTCAGTTATTTTTGAAGATGAGAAAAGTATGTATAGTGTTTTAGAAACCGTAAAGGGCGATAAACAAACAACAACAAAAAATCTTATGTATAATAAAATAACAGATTATAATAGATCTAATTAGATAAAAAACAGGTTATGATTGGAGATTTTCGAAGATCAAGACAACACAATGAACAAAGTGCAAAAAAAAAAAAAAAAAAAAAATTAAAAATCATCTTATATGGTCAAGACAGCTTATAAGATATATTATTCCCTGATAACTCGGTTATTATTGATTATTGGAATCAGGAAATTTTATTTGAATTGAGATCGAAAGTAAATAAAAGGAAATAGAAACGCAGTACTGTATAAATGCTTTTTTAATGATGGAGTTATTGTTGACCGTTGAGAAATTAGATGAGGAAGATGGTTGGGGGTGCGGTCATAAATTAAAAACACACATTTAAAATAAGTGTTATTTTAATTATGTGCCGACGTTTCGGCCTACAATGTGGGCCTTCATCAGGGGTGACTCGACGTGAAGGCGTTGCCTAAAGGAGACAACCTTCTTTGCCTAAAGGACTCCTTTAGGCAACGCCTTCACGTCGAGTCACCCCTGATGAAGGCCCACATTGTAGGCCGAAACGTCGGCACATAATTAAAATAACACATTTTAAATGTGTGTTTTTAATTTATGACCGCACCCCCAACCATCTTCCTCATATAAATGCTTTTGATTTATTATTTTAAATAATCAACCTTTGTAATCGACCAAAAAAAAAAAAAAATTAACCCTGTTCAAAATTTGAGAGCTTACTTTTCAAGATGCGTAGAATCCGAATAAAGAATAAAAAAAAAATCTGTTTTTCCCAGTAAATAAATGAATAAATACCAACATATTTTGCTTTGTGTGTAAAATGAAAAAATAATCATTAAAATTGGTTAACAACTAGCTTAGATATTAGGTTTTAAAATCAATGGTAGTGTTATGATATAATGCTTTGTGCTATAATAATTAGTATATAATAATTATAATAATATAATATAATAATTATATAAATATAATAAAAAATATAATAAAAATAATTATATAATATAATAATTATAATAATATAATATAATAGTAATTGTAATATAATAATTAGTGCTTTTCATATTACTTAATTGCCTATCAACAGCCTTATAAACAGTTATACCCTAATATTGTTATTTGGAAATAATAAACCTTTGTGTTATAATTTGCTGTGTTTTTATATTTATAGTAATATTATTTATTAAATGAGAAATATTAGGGATCAGACATATTATTTTTATTCACTGTTTACCAACAAACGATGGAATTTCGTTTCGTTCATTTCAAATTTCCTTTCGTTTTCCTCAAGTCTGTTCTCTTTTTTCTCTTAAGTCTAGACATCCTAAGATGTTTTCCTTTGAAATATCTGATTCTAAAATATTCCCGATGACTTCTAAAATACTTCCCCTTACTATATAGACATATATTTCACTATATAACTTAGTAATTATTACTAGTTGCGATAGCTTCCTTTACCGCTCTCAAGATCTCGCAGAGAGCTCACTATCAATAGCTGAGGGGTGCCGCCCGGCCAATTAGGACATACCTCAACTCTCTAATTATAACAATCCTTAATGTCAGGCGTATAATTAACAGCTCTGGCTTCTGGCCACCTCGAGTGTCTTCTTCAGGGCTACTGTCACCAATGACTGCCTTATTCCGAGGGTGACAGTACACTATGATAGTGCTTGCTATGTAGCAGCAGGATAGTGAAGATTGTCAAAACTAATAATTTTACTTGCTATATTTTAATGGCTTTTAATATTAATATTTAATTATAATGGCTCTAAATTAACATGATTCTAAATAAAATAAAATCTGGTGCGGGCAACACACGACTTTCACTAACCTCCGGTTTTAGAATCGATTAAAAAATTGTCAATGGTTTCGAAGAAACATTATTTAATAGTTCAGAAATTGATTTTAACAATCAAAGTAAGTGAAAAACGTGTGTTTAACTCAACAGACTTTTGGTTTATTATTAAAAAAAAATCCGTTTCTCCAAATAAATAAATGAATAAATACCATTTTGCTTTTAGTTTGATAAAGAATTGAATTTTGGACCAAATGAAAAAAGAATCATTGAATTTATTTAATTGAATTTAATTCTCTATCAAATGACACTAAAAGCAAAATGGTATTTATTCATTTATTTATTTGGAGAAACGGATTTTTTAAAAATGATAAACCGAAAATCTGTTTCGTGAAACACACGTTTTTCACTTACTTTGGTTGTTAAAATGAATATATGAACTATTAAATAAAGTTTCTTCGAAACCAAATATAATACGTAAATTTGTTATGAATTCAGTTGTTAAATAATTTCGTACCGTTTTTCAATTTAATCCTCTCGATAATAAAATCGTTTTTACTTAGTCAATAATCTTTAAACATTCTAAAAATAAGATTAGTTTAGGTGCTTTTATGCATCAGTTCCAACTGAGATTTCTTATTTTTAAGTGGTAATTTGCTTGCTTAAAATGGAGAGAGTAAAATTCATTTTTGACATTTAAAGATTTATACTTTCACATGTAATATATTGTCAGGGAAAGTATTCCGATCGTGAAAATTTTCGAATTCCAGCTTTCAACGGAAATAGACGTTTTAGGTCCCCGTGAGTCCAAAAAATCAAGTCCTGCAAAAAGGTCTGTGTGTGGTAACACCAACGATAAACGAAAAGTCCTATGAAACTGAATTTTTTTAATTGAGACAACTATACGCCCGAGATGTTACAGAAACTTTTTCATCAAAATTAGCTGACCAGAAGAACCACTGCAACATACATTTTGCCCCTTTTTACGATTTCCCCAAAAAAGGGTTATAACGATTTTGATTAAACTCAGTATAATTATGTAAATTTAATGGGATTTAATTTCATGTAGGTTTTCGCTTTGATTGAAATAGTCTGACAGAGGTTAAATGCCGATGTTTTAAATTTTCTTCTCCTAAAGCACCTTTAATTTTGTAGATCCTGTAAAAATATTCATATCTTTTTATCATTGATAAAAAAACAGGTAAATGTATAAGTTGAACGAATTCGATATCCAACTAAAGGATAAAACTGTTTTTTTTTATGAATTTTTTTTTTTAGATCTTAAGAACAATAATATACATGTATAATATACCGTTGGAAAGCTTAAGATTTAAAAAAGAATACTATCTTATGCACAAGCTTGTAAATTTTAATAAAAAGTGATGAATAGCCCATAAAATTAACTGATTATTTTGGATAATAATATAATAGATTTTTTTTTGGATAAAACACACGTTTCTATATAAATTTCAATTAAATTAATTCCCTAATAGTTTAACTCATTTTTATCTCTTACTTTATTTGAAATTCCTTTAATCGATAGGAACAACGAAGGTAAGTGAAAGTCGTGTGTTGCGCGCACCAGATTTTCTTATTTACGAAAATAAAAAAACGCATAGACGGTTAACAGGATTTACAGTGCGTATAGGGATGTTGCCTTAGGGCAAAGCAGCATCAGTAAGTGGTTAGCTCGGTTCAGAAATTCTGGTCCTCCTTCAACTGTTCAATATGGCCAAAATAAAAAAAAATTACCTAAAATAGAATAACATGAAAAAGATCAAAATGCTTTGAATCATCTTGATTAAATTCGAAATAAAAATAATTAAATTCCTAAAAAGCATTTTCATATATTTTATTTTCACAGGGTACAGGGCATAGGGTGAAAATACTTGCTCTCAAGCTCACTAGGCTTGATATATGAGGCGGACAAAAAATTTGACGAGAAGGGCAACTTGTTCGTTAGCCGTCCCCCAAAAAAGTGTTACATCGGATGAGAAAATTTTTTGCATTACTTTCTTTTATTGGAGCTAAGACCTATTTCTCACTGCCTCTTCCGTTAACAACAACCCTTTTTGCGTTGCATTGTACAATTCGATTAATAATCTTATATATAGCTCATACAGACTTTCATGAACTATATTATTTTATTAATACAAGAAATAAAAATCTTGTTAAAATTAATTTAATTACTTTTAATTATAGTTAGAGATAAAAAATGTTAAAGATTCACATTAAGCTTCGACAAAAACAAAGGTTTAATTAAATAATCGATTATACAATTATTCACAACAAACACTAAGTTTGTTTACGGATGTGAAACGAGGCCGCTTACTTCGAAGGATGAACAACGGCTTAAGGTTGTCGAAAATAAGGGTACTGCGTAAAGTATTTGGTCCGAAGAGAGATGAGGCTACTGGGGAGTTTAGAAGGTTGCACAACGCGGAATTGCGGAACTTGTATCCTGTGAATATAATTGAGTTGATAGCATCGCGGAGACTCAAATGGGCGAGTTGGTAGAAAGTTACCCGACTGATAGGCCTAAGCGTCTATGGGAGGATTGCGTTAAAGTTGATCTCGGGGGCTTGGGCTTGAACGGTGAACATTGGACGAGTCTGTGTAGGCGGAATTTGGTGGTATCGGCATCGAACCTTCGGATTCGCTAAGCCTATTATTATTATTATTAAACATTAAGTTTTGTCTGCTTTTTATCACTTTCCATTACTTTTTACAATTTATTGTATAAAATAATAATTTTTTCCAAAATCTTTAGTTATCGAACGGTATATTATACATCTATATTACTATTCTTGTGTTCAAAAGCACAAAAATTGCATAAAAAAATATGTTAGCACTTTTCTCTTTAGTTGTTTTTCAAATTCGCTCAACTTGCATTTTGAGCCGGTTTTTTTTTTTTTATCAATTCTAACAAGATGATTTAGTTACTTTTTTGAATCTACAAAATTAAAGGTACCTTAGAGGAAGGAAATTTTAAATGTCTCGATGATTCGTAAGCCATGGATAAATGTAAAACATGAATGAATGCAATTAATTACAGAAGGAGATATATTTTTTCCAGAATATTTTGTTTTCTTTACACTGATAAGAACCGTGTGATAGTATGCATGCAGTAGAGGTAATGGGGTAATGGGAGTGGAGAGTGAATAAAAATTAGCGTTTTTTTTTTTTTTTTTTTAGATAATTCCTATAGTTATAATATTTAATTTATAGTGAAGAGTTTGTTTGTTTGTTTGAACGCGCTAATCTCAGAAACTACTGGTTCCAATTGAGAAATTCTTTTTGTGTTGGATAGTCCATTTATTGAGTAAGGCTTTAGCTGTATAACATCACGCTGGGACCAATAGGAGTGAAGAATCAGTGGAATATGAGGAAAAAACGGAGGAAATTAACCTCGTATCACTATGATTCCAAATGATTTACCTTTTAACTTTAAATACAGGGGATCACTTGTAGCTGGGTGGTTAGCGTAACAGCCTCTCATGCTAAAGGTCACGGTTTCAAACCCGCAGGTGGTCCTAGGATTTTTTAATGGGAGTAAAAAATCCTTAGTTACGCCGTCCTTCGGAGGGGACGTTAAAAGGTGGTCCCGAGCCTGTGCGATGTCAGGTACTCGTTAAAGATCCCTATTCTAATAAAACCTGGATAGGCAAAATTTAGGACTCCCACTGTAGCATCGTCCGATTAGCCATAGCAGCATAAAAGTGACGTTAAACGAATAAACAAACAAACTTTAAATACATTTAATTTCCCGTTATCTTTTGCTGTAACAATTAATAAATCACAGGGACAAACATTTAAACACGTAGTTATCGATTTATGTCTTGGCTGCTTTTCACACAGCCAATTTTTTGTCTGTACGTCAAGATTAGGTTGAGGAGAAAATCAGTATGTTCTTCTCCCACAAGAACATAAAACTAAAAATATCATTTGCGCAGATGTACTTTAAAATATATTCTTTTAAAAACTTCTTAATCGCCATCATAATGACAGAAATTGACGCAGACGAAGTCGCGGGCAGCAGCTAGGTTAAAATTAATGTCCCCATCAAAACATCATAATTATTTTTCCAACATATATCTTGGATTTTTCTCACAAGACTGAAATGACTATAATCTGCTTGTAGTTTTCAGCTAACACTTACTAAAAAAACACATAAATCTTCATCTGAACTATAAAAGGCCCATCTACATCGAAAATCCTTCGTAAAATCCTCAATTTTCCCTATTTTTTTACCAATAAACTCATCCATATGTTCCCTTTCTTGTTGATTTTCCCCGAATCAAGTTCCAAACCTTCCATGACGAAATCCTTTCCCACTCTTAGCCACTAGTTTCCACCTTTCTTCGATTCCTGGTAGTCCTTTGAGGCGTCTGAAGATAAAATGGCCCAGAGATCTTGCTTGAAATATTTTTGAAGTAAAACTTCTCTAAGGGTGACTACGAAGTAAAGTAAAAGACGCGTATTGTGAGCTCCTGTTAGGTTTTTTTTTTCTTTAGAAAACACGTTTGTTTTTCTCTGAGTTAAAAAAAAAAAAAATGGGCAAAACGGCGCAGTCAAACCCGAAGAGCTCGAATCAGCAGAAATGACTTCTAGCAAGCTGCTACTCACTATTCTTCAGTTACAGTAAGGAGCAGATGGAATGGGTTCGAGACCCGCCGAGGAGTGTTAATAATGGGAGCAGCAAGTGTGTCTAACGAGCCCCTGCAGGTGACGTCTCTAACTGCCGAGGCCTTAACATCTCTTTCAACATATTCCCACAATTCTTCGGGTCTATTGACTCGATTTTATAGGTTTATTGCTAGATTTTGTCATGGTTTTTAATTAATATTTTCCTTACATTCTTAATTAAGTACCTAGTAATACTTAATAAAAAACAATAAGCTGAAATATAGTTACCTCAGGCATTTAAAAGTCACACAGTAAAGCCACTCGTAAAAATTTTACTCCAAAATCGCGTGTTTCCATGTTCATATTTGGAGGTATACTAAAAATTGGATGATTGATTGGGAAGTTAATGTCTATAATGCAAAGGTAGAGGATTAGTAACTGTTTACTTTAAATATGTAAACATTCGGAAGAAAACAACAGAAACCTGCAAAATCCTTTATGTATTTCAGAAACTATAAAAACGGACATTTTATGAGAAACAACTCAATATATAGGCAAGTGAAAGTAAAAATCAGGCACTTCATGAAATATGAGTGTTGAGAATTACCCGCGTGCGTATGTTTATTACTTAGCAGATGCTAAACCTCTGAAGACCCGGATGGAGATAATGGTATAAGCTCCAGCAGAGAGAGCCCCAAAGGAACAGTTTGCGGTGGATCGTACCTCTGGGGGAGGTAGCAGAGCAATTGGAGGACCTTATTACTGCGGCTTGAAGGTATTGTGGGCGCTTCACTTCTCACCTCCTCTCTGCTTGAAGGGGTTCCTTCAATGTCGGCAGTCTCCCCCTCGTGTTAGCCATAATAACAATCATATTACTCGTCTTGGGTTTTCAATCCACAATAATATAGTTTCTGCTATAAAATAACATTATGGAAACAAATCCAGTGCGCGCAACACACGACTCATCTCCGTTGTTAAATCAATTTAAGAATTATTAGATACAGTTAGAAATTAAAAAAAATCTGGTGCGGACAACACACGACTTTCACTTACCTCCATTTTCAAAATCAATGAAAGAATTTTCAAATACAGTTAGAGATAAAAATACGTGAAACTATTAAAGGATTAATTAAATTGAATTTATATAGAAACATGTGTTTTATTAAAAAATCTATTATCTAAAATAATCAGTTAGTTGTATCTTCTTTTCATCACTCTCTATTTAGTTTTAAAAGCTTGAGTATAAGATAATCTTTTTTCTAAAATCTTTAGCTTTCCAACGGTATATCATACATGTATATTACTGCTCTTATTATCAAAAACAAAAAATTGCATTAAAAAAATATTTTTTCAGTTTTATCCTTTAGTTGCTTTTCAAATTCGCTCAACTTGCATATTTAGCAGTTTTTCATCAGTGGTAACAAGATAATGTAGTTATTTTTTTAGAATCAACAAAATTAAAGGTACTTTAGAAAAATAAAATTTAAATTATCGGCATTTAAGCCCTGTCAGACCATTTTAATCCGAATGAAACCTAAATGATATTAAAGCCCATTAAATTTTACATCGATATAGCGAGTTTAATCAAAATCGTCGGAAACGTTTTTGAGAAAATCGAAAAATGGTGCAAAATGCACGGTATAAAGTAGATCTTCCGGTAAGCTCATTTTGATGAAAAAGGTTTTGTTAAGTCTCGGGCGTATATTCGTCATAAATATGAAATTTCAGTTTCATAAGACCGTTTCCGCCCGTTAGTTACCACACAGACCTTTTTTCGGGACTTGGTTATTTGGACTCAGGGGATCCTAAAACGTGTATTTCCGTTGAAAACTAGAATTCGAAAATTTTCACGATCGCAATACTTTCCCTTTACAATATATAGTAAGTGAAAGCAACAAGTTTGGAGAATTTATAACTTTGTGTTACAAGAGAAACTTGTGTTTTATTAAATAGTCTATTATATAATTATCAAAAACAATTAGTTTATTTTATCGGCTTTTCATCACTCTATACTAACTTTTACAACTTTGTGTAAAATATAATTTTTTTTTTTTCTAAAATCTTCAGCTTTTGTATAATGTTATGTTAAATATATATATTACTGTCATTATGTTCAAAAAGATAATAATTATATAATTTTTTCTCACTTTTCTCCCTGATTATCAAATTCGTTAAACTTGTATATTTAACCTTATTTTTGTCAGTGCTAATACGATGTTTTATTTTTTCGAATCTACAAAATTTAGTGTACTTTAGAGGAAGCAATTTTAAACTATCGGCATCTGAGGCCTGTAGGACTATTTCAATCAGAATGAAACCTACGTGATAGTACACCCCATTACATTTTAAACCGATATAGAGAGTTTAATAAAAATCGTTAGATCCGTTTTGGAGGGAATCGTGAAAGATGGTATCTTTACTGGGTACATGTCATCACACAGACTCTGAACACTACATTACGCCTCCTCCGAAGGACGGCATAACCAAGTATTTTTTACTCTCCTAAAAATTCATCCTGCCGAGGTGTACTGATCTGCGCAAAATTCGGGTTCACTCAGCTTTATTACTGTTATTATTCAAACATTGCACAATCATTCAATTTGGATATTTCATTTACATTGATAAAATGAAAAGTTTTCTGTTCTTCATGGGTCGACTACCTGACATGAAGTCGGGGTATGTGGGAAATACTAAAACATGCTTTTCTCCGTGTAGCATCCCCTCTACATGAAACCTGCTGATGTTGCAATGTTAACTAAACAAGAACAACACCTCAACACCGTTGTACGGTGCATCCTATCTCTGTACGTTTCTCGTCTCCGGGTAGTATTCTTTCCAGCGGATAGAACCCGGTGAAGATAGAGCAGAGAATGGCGGGGAAATTAGGGTTGAAGAACAATACTCCGAATCAGTTGAATGGACTTAATTCCTCCTCTTGCTGGGAAAACAGCCTGTGAGCTTGGAACCATTAAGTAGAAGTTTCAATCGTCCCTGTATTGAGCCGCACAATGGCCACTGATTTAATATGTTGATAAGGCTGACCGCTGTGGCACACTCAGCCACTTGCATTAGCTCTCCTTTCAGACCTTTCCAATTATATTATTTCCGCAATACTAAGTGCATACTCACATGTTTATGATATAGCCTTGAATATACCCACTTTTGTGATATCCCCAGATAAAGAGGATAATACAGCTTCTAAAACAGTCAATTTCCTATCCAAAGTAAGTCTATTCAAGATGTTTGTTCCATATTTTTTCAATATAAACAAATGTAAGAGATTAAAAAAAATATATAAATTTTCTTGTGAAGTTTCAACTGTGCAAATATTTAGTCAAGCGTTTTAGGAAGTTGTGTGACCCAAAAAGTTTTTTTACATTAACTTACTATATATAGTAAGGGGAAGTATTGCGATCGTAAAAATTTTCGAATTCCAGTTTTCAGCCGAAATACACATTTTAGGGTCTCCTGATTCCAAATAACCAAGTTCCGCAAAAAGGCCTGTGTGTGTGGTAACTCCCGGACAGAAACGGTTAGTGCTATGAAACTGAAATTTCATAATTAAGACAACTATACGTCCGAGACGTTACAAAATCTTTTTCATCAAAATCAGTCTACCAGGAGAGGCACTTTATACCATGCATTTTGCACCTTTTTACGATTTTCTCGAAAACGGTTCCGACGATTTTGATTAAACTCGCTACATCGATGTAAAATTTAATGGACTTTAATATCGTTTAGGTATCATTCTGGTTGAAATGGTCTGAAAGGGCTTAAATGCCGATCCTTTAATTTTTTTTCTCTTTAGTACCTTTAATTTTGTTTATTCTATAAAAATAACTTTATTATCTTGTTATTACTGATAAAAAACAGGTAAATATATAAATTGAATGAATTTGATACCCAACTAAAGGAGAAAACAGAAAAAAAATATTTTGTATGCAATTTCGTTTTTGTTTTTGAACATAATAACAGTAATATACATGTATGATATACCGTTGGAAAGCTTGAGATTTTAGAAAAAATATTATCTCGTACATAAGCTTTTAAAAGTTATTAAAGAGTGATGAAAAGCCGATAAAACTAAGTGATTATTTTAGATAATAATATAATAGATTTTTTAATAAAACACATGTTTCTATAGAAATTCCGTTTAATAAATTCTTTAATGGTTTTACTAATTTTTATCTCTAACTGTATTTGAAAATTCTTTAATTGATTCTAAAAAGGGAGGTAAGTGAAAGTCGTATGTTGCCCGCACCAGATTTTTTAATGAATCGTTCGTTGGAGGTTGTAGAATCGACAATTTTGTGTTTTCCTAGTGCCTCAGACTCTTCATTAGAAGTACTTCATCCAATAAATTTTCTTTTTCCTTTTTTCTTTTTCTTTTCCCTTACCTGAAGTTTGTAACTTGCAAAGCTCTTATGAGCGCCTACACGCGAAGCTTCCTCACATAAACTTCCTAATTCAATAAAGTTTGCTTCGACTTTGTATAAATTGGGTCGTTACAGACTTTTCCCCGAGTTAAGTCGCTTCTCCGAATAGTTAACTGCTTGATGGATTATTGTTAAGCATGATCAGATTTAATTAAGGAAAAATTGCGAGTTTTGTAAAAATAAAATATTTGATTGGTTTAATGAAAATTACAACTTTATTAATAAAAGATTTAAGGTCCCATAGTCATCTTATTTTCAGCCGTGTATAAGGATCATATAATGTCAGGAACAAGTGGGTTTGGGTGAACAAAAAGTTTAAAATAAAAAGAGGTATTCGCTTATAAAATAAGTTTTTAATATCTCAACAAAATCCTCTCTGTGTTCATAAAGTCGTATCAAAGGTATCTAGATATTCTAAAAGAGGATTAGTTAATTTGTTTTATAAATCAGTTTCAACCGAGAATCCTCATCTTTAAGTGGTATTTTGCTTGCTCAAAACGGAGGAGAATAAAATTCATTTCCGTCATTTAATAATGATTTTTTATTACCTAATTATTGCCTTAGGAGAAAGCACTGTCCATAAGTGATTTGCTCGGCTTATAACCGGAACTTTTGACATGAAACTCGTCCTTCAATTGAGACGTTGATTTCCAAAAGGTACTAAAGGACATCTTTTACGAAATTGGTATTTTTACATATTTATATTCTCCTCATTTAGTTTTATCTAAATCTTAAATTCGATTGTATCTAATGAACACTCAAGTCCTTTAATAACGCGATTTAGAAATAATATTAATTTCTTAAGATACCAATTACACATTTAGTTTCGTTCTAAATCATACTAAAACATTTCATTTCATAACTTTAATATGGTGTTATTAATATAGTAAAAAAACAATCATATATTCTAATGCGAAAAGAATCAAATTAGCTGGTTTAATAATAAAATAACGAGAGATTTTGGCGCTTCCTGTAAAATTTCCTAGAATGGATATAGTACCTTTTGGAAATCAACGTCTCAATTATTGATGATTCACCGGATTGGTTACAGACAATCCTCATAGTCCGTGAGACAGCAACGAACAATGGAATCCGTTTTATCAAAAATTGCAGTATGATTAATGCGAAGCATTTATTATGATTAAGAAAAAAATACACGTCTGCTAATTCACAACAGGTGGATTACAAAATTGCGGCCATTCAGAAACGGAATATCACTCTTTTCTAAGATTATTATCGTTACTATCATGGAAACGGTTCGTCCTATGAGGATAATCGTTATGAAGTAAATCATAAAGTATTTAATGAGCTTTCATTTAAGTGTTAAAAGACATTTGTATGTTCTATATTCAATGATATAGAGGTATCACAAAAAAAAAAAAAAAAAAAATTGCGGAAAAACGAGTTATCACTCTTTTTACTTTCACTTACTATATATAGTAAGGAAAGTATTGCGATCGTGAAAATTTTCGAATTCCAGTTTTCAACGGAAATACACGTTTTAGGGTCCCCTGAGTCCAAATAACCAAGTCCCGCAAAAAGGTCTCTGTGTGTGTGTGTGTGTGTGTGTGTCTGTGTGTGTGTGTGTGTGGTAACTCCCGGGTGGAAACGATAAGTCCTATGAAACTGAAATTTCATATTTAAGACAACTATACGCCCGAGACGAGACAAAACTTTTTTCATCAAAATGAGCTTACCAGAAGAGGCACTTTATACCATGCATTTTGCACCTTTTTTCGATTTTCTCAAAAACGGTTCCGACGAATTTGATTAAACTCGCTATATTAATGTAAAATTTAATGGGTTTTAATATAATGTAGGTTTTATTTGGATAAAAATGGTCTGACAGGGCTTAAATGCCGATATTTGAAATTATCTTCCCCTAAAGTGCTTTTAATTTTGTAGATTCAATAATAATTACTAGATTATCTTGTTAACGCTGATGAAAAACAGGTAAATATATAAATTGAATAAATTCGATACCCAACTAAAGGAGAAAACATAAAAAATATTTTTTTAATGCAATTTTTCGTTTTTGAACATAAGAGCAGTAATGTACATGTATGATATACCGTTGGAAAGCTGAAGATTTTAGAAAAAATATCATCTCATACACAATCAATTGATACAAGTGATTATTTTAGATAATAAGGTAATCGATTTTTTAATAGAACACATGTTTTTTATAGAAATTCCATTTAATTAATTCTTTAATGATTTCACTCATTTTTATATCTAACTGTATTTGGAAATTCTTTAATTGATTCTAAAAACGGAGGTAAGTGAAAGTCGTATGTTGCCCGCACCAGATTTTTAACATTATTATGGTTACTAACTATCTCTCACTCAAATTCCAAAACCCATCCCACCGTCATTCATCCGAGGCCCTGTCAACTGGAACCTTTTTCGCCAAATCCTAACCTATGGTTAAAGACGCTCTTAGAATATAAATTTTTAGATTTATACAACTTCCACACATCCACACAAGCGCACGGACACGGGCACAGAAACCTTTTTGCGGGACTTGGTAATTTAGACTCAGGGGACCTTAAAACGTGTATTTCCGTTGAAAACTAGAATTCGAAAATTATCACGATCGAAATACTTCCCCTTACTATATATAGTAAGGGGAAGTAAAAACGCTACTTATTTAACGCAACCCAATAGCATAGGCATTTTTATAGCTATGTTTTTTCGAAGATATTTACCTTAATGAGGAAGAGAGATATATCAATTTCAATCCAGCCAGCCGAGATAACTGGGATATAATGTATATCGGAATGGAGCTAAGCTGCTTAAAGCGGTAGCAAATGGAGCGTTGGAGGATTGGAGGTGGAGGATTAGGAGAGTGACTCCAATCCTGCTGCCAGCTGTCCTTGGACGAGATCCAATCTTAGTTTCTGTATGAGCCTGTTACTAATCAAATAATGACTTATTTGATAAATTAAAGTACATTCAACATTTAAACATCGTATCATAGAGTGTTTTCTTTCTTTCTTGTATTGAACGTTTTACACTCGTTTCAAGGATTAATTACTAGTGTCATGCAGTTCACTGACATCTTTATCACATTTTCTTCAGATAATCTAATTTAAATCGGCAGTCTAGTGTATAAAAGGTTTGTGGATAACAATAAATAATCGGACATTTGGTGGCTACCTTGAAAAAGGCTCAAATGTATTTATAATATAACTTGATCACTGGAAATTTTTTCATTTGTTCAAGTAATGTTTGTATTTGTTTAATATATTAAGAATGTATAGTCGACTGTAGAAACTATTATAGGTGGAATAATCAGGAGTCAGTCTTTTTCTAAATATTTTCAATTTTGCCGACGTTTCGGCTCAAGCTTGTGAGCCATCATCAGAGCTACAAACATCAGAACAAAAGAGATACATATTAATATGATTTTTTTTTAATGTAGTGACAATGATAACATTTGAAATAAAATTGTATAAAATAAAATAAATCATCATTATTGATAATATGGAGGATTGGTGAAGTATAGAAGGCGCAGAATGAAATAATCTAGGACTAAATTTATTTTTAAACATCTATGTTAATTTAGACATTGATAATAAACGTATAATAATAATAATAAGCTAACCGAACCCGAAGGTTCGATGCCGATACCACCAAACCCTGTCCACATAGACTCGTCCAATGTTCACCGATCAAGCCCAAGCCCCGAGATCAGCCTTAACGCAATCCTCCCATCGACGCTTCGGCCTACCTTTCGGACGTCTACCAGTCGGATCAGCGAATACCAACTTTCTCGGAATCCGCTCCTCATCGAGCCCAAAAACTTTACGCGCCCATTTGAGTCTCCGCGATGCTATCAACTCAATTATATTCACAGGATATAAGCTCCGCAGTTCCGAGTTGTGCAACCTTCAACCTGATATTGGTGATTTTGCCCTGTGTGCGCCGAGTTTAAGTCGCTTTAGCCAAAATTCCGACGGCAATACTTCCTAGAATTATCTTTACCAATCCGTCTGAACCAAAAAAACCCCTCTAATTCTACAACATGTTCACCCCACTCTCCTCTGTCCATTCTATCAACTCAAGATCCTAGCCCTTTAATCTAATCATCCCCTCCTACAGAACAGCTTCCTTCAAGAGATCTTTCGTTATTCGAGCTACTTCATTTTGGAACTCCTTACCCATGTCCATTCGTACATCCCAATCCTTAACTTCCTTCAAGCATAAACTATTTATCCATCTCCTTGAATACCAGTCTACAGCGCCTTTATAAGTTTTGACTATTTATACACTTTATTTTATTTTAAACTTAATTATTCAATGTTTTATTACATTTTATTTCATGTATTCATTAAAAGGTTGTAATATTACCTAGCACATATATTTGTGTGTATGTATTTTGTATATATGAATTCATAATATACAATATCGTTATTTATTTTTTAAATGATGTATATTTTGTAGACGTAATAGCCAGAAGAGTAACACTTTAATGTACATTTATATTATTCTTAAGGGACTAGCTGTTCCAGAATAAAAATTATTTTCATTCATTTATTTCATCCAATGTCTTCAAGGCAAAAAACACATCCCTGTCAAAAATAATACAATGAGAGTGATGTAGTATAATTAAAGATTACATTTGTGTGTATATGTATATATATCTCTTTATATATATACATATACACACACATAGAGATATATGATATAATGTTTACAGAGACTATAAGGCGTGTGGGGGAGAAACAGAAGTGTAACCGATGCTAGCCGCAATATGGCTTTAATCTCATTAGTTGTCGAGGGCTTAGCACATAACCCAATTTATCGCTTCTCTTCTCCCTTATCTTTCTTCGCATCTCTATGTCATTATATTTGTTATTTACAGTATTCAATCATTATTTAGTTGACAATTATCCATTATACCATTGTATTCGGGGAGCGTTGGCTAAAAAACGTGCTCGATTTGAATAAGAAGGTTGCAAAATATTACACAATTGTTTTATACGAGGCATGTTTTTTAAGTAAGTACCGTTTTGGAATTAAAAAAAGACTTGCAAAGAATTTTATTTTCACATGAAAGCCTGTACCTTAATCTACTTTTCTGCATAATTTCCATGAATTTTGAGGCACTTGTCTTAACGCGGCACCAGTTTTCGAATACCATCTTCTACCATTTGTTCCTGCACTTGAAGAAACGCCTGGGCGGTCGGCGTCTTCAAGACGATAACGAAGTCAAAACATTTGTGATGCAGTGGTTAACTAGTCATGCGGCAGAATTCTGTGAGGAGAGTATTCAAAAACTAGTGCCGCGTTATGACAAGTTGCTTATGGTAATAATATTTATTAATTAATAGTTTTCAGTGAAATAAATATATATGATGAAATGGTTCGGGTAGCGTTAAAAAAATATTAGTAAAATAGTCAACAACTATTATCAACCGTTTATTTTATGTTTACTATTTATTTGTGAACGTAGAGAAATTTGAGTTCAAATATAACGAGAAAAAATGAAATACAAGAGGAAATAAAGTCTCGGTTAAAGGCGGGAAATACGTTAAATATTATTCAGTTGCTAAATTACTTCTGTCTAAAAACTTAAAAGGTTAGAATTTATAAAACTATTATTTTTCCGACAAATTATTTACGGATGTGAAACGTGACGGCTTACTTTGAAGGATGAAAAACGGCTTAAGGTTTTCGAAAATAAGGTACTGCGTAAAATATTTGGTCCGAAGAGAGATGAGACCACTGGGAACTTTAGAAGGTTCCACAACGCGGAATCGCGGAGCATGTACCCTATGATTATAATTGAGTTGATAGCATCGCGGAGACTCAAATGGGCAAGTAAAGTTGTTGGGCTCGGTGAGGAGCGGATTCCAAGAAAATTGGTACTCGCTGAACCGACTGGTAGGTGTCCGAAAGGTAGGCCGAAGCGTCGATGGGAGGATTACGCTAAGTCTGATCTCGGGGGCTTGGGCTTCAATGATGATTATTGGATGAGTCTGTGAAGACAGTATTTGCTGGTATCGGCATCGAACCTTCGGGTCCGGTAGGCCTGTTATTATTATTATTTATTTATGAAGTAGAAATAAAAAAATATATACGGAATTGATACGACAATTAAATGTTATGTTAAAAAATTATGAATGAGATAAAAGTTAATACCTATGTGATGACGGGCGTACCGAATTTTTCCCTTTAAAACCGCTTTGGTAGAAATATTGAACCTTCCTCCGGCCGCCTTACTGTTTTTTTGTTATCCCAGCCCGGAGTGTACATTTGCCTAACCCATTCCCAATATTTACCCAGGGCTCAAGTGTCTTCAAACATTTCCTATTCGAGTTGTTTTAAAGCTTTTAACTTCTTGTTATTTTTCCCTTTGGTGGCCTTTTATCTGGGATCATCGGAATAAGTTCACTTGGAGAGGAAGTTGTGCAGTCTCTTCAAGATATTCATGGAATTTCAAAAAGTTGTTATTTGTTCCTTGTAAAAGTAAGACTGAAAATCAAAAACAAAAAAACTAAGAAAAGGTAGCTAAGGCTGCGGCGATCTTAAAGACTTCATACTTAAGACATTATTTCGTGGCTAATTGTTTTGAACTGAGAAGTTGATTTCTAAAAATTACTAAATGTATTTACTTTCACTTACCTATACATGCCTCGCGCGGATCTCATTACCACGTATGGGGAGCGTCCCACGGGTGGCGGATGTGGGGATGGTCGGTGGAATTTCCTCGGAAGCTCCTCCCGGCTAGGTCCGATGGACTCGCTGACCAACAATGAGAGCGGCCCCCAGGCTTGCTGGAGGATGTGACGTAGGTTCGAACGACCTACTCACATATTTTAGTTCACAAAATATCACCAAAAGTCATGGATTCCTCTGAGGTAAAAAAGGTGATGTGTACCGAGAAAGGCTTAAATATGGGTGACAAGATTCCGGTTTTGGGGTATGCCGATGATCTGGTACTGCTAGGTGAAGACACGGAAACCATACAACTAAATAAAAGTGTGTTAATAAAAACCGGTAAAGAAATAGGACTCGAATTAAATACCGATAAGACGAAATATATGATTAGGTGCAGAAACGGTGTCGATCTTGGTGATATTGATGTATCAGGTCATACTTTTGAACACGTAGAGAAATTCAAGTATTTAGGTTCAATTATAACTAGAAAAATGAAATCCAGGAAGAAATAAAGTCCCGGTTAAAGGTGGGAAATGCGTGTTATTATTCAGTTGCCAAGTTACTTAGTTCGCGGCTTCTATCTAAAAACTTAAAGATTAGAATTTATAAAACTATTATTCTTCCAACAGTTCGTTACTGATGTGAAACGTGGCCGCTTACTTTAAAGGATGAACAACGGCTTAAGGTTTTCGAAAATAAGGTATTGCGTAAAATATTTGGTCCAAAGAGAGATGAGGCCACTGGGGAGTTTAGAAGGTTGCATAACGCGGAATTGCGGAACATGCATCCTGTGAATATAATTGAGCTGATTGCATCGCGGAGACTCAAATGGGCGAGTAAAGTTGTTGGGCTCGATGACGAGCGGATTCCGAGAAAGTTGGTATTTGCTGATTCGACTGGTAGGCGCCCGAAAGGTAGGCCGAAGCGGAGATGGGAGGATTGCGTTAAGGCTGATCTCGGGAGCTTGGGCTTGAATGGTGAGCATTGGACGAGTCTGTGTAGGCGGAATTTGGTGGTATCGGCATCGAACCTTCGGGTTCGCTAAGCCTATTATTATTATTACATATACATGAAATATATAGTAAGGGAAAGTATTGCTATAGTGAAAATTTTCGAATTCCAGTTTTCAACGGAAATACACGTTTTAGAGTCCCCTGAGTCCAAATAACCAAGTCCCGCAAAAAGATCTGTGTGTGTGTGTGTGTGTGTGTGGTAACTCCCGGGCGGAAACGACAAGTCATATAAAACTGAAATTTCATATTTAAGATAACTATACGCCCTTGATGCTGCGGAAACATTTTTATCAAAATCACCTGACCGGAAGATCTACTTTATACTATGCATTTTGCACCTTTTTACGATTTACTCAAAAGCGGCTCTAGCGATTTTGATTAAACTCCCTATATCAATGTTAAATTTGATGAGCTTTAATATCATGTAGGTTTCATTCTGATTGAAATAGTCTGACAGGGCTTAAATGCCGATATTTTAAATTTTCTTTCTCTAAAGTATCTTTAGTTTTATACATTAAAAAAAAAATTAGGCATATCGTCTTATTAGCATTGATAACTAACAGCTAAATGTGCAATGTGCAAAGGAGAAAACTGAAAAAATATTTTTTTAATGCAATTTTTCCTTTTTGAACATAAGAGCAGTAATATGCATGTATGATATACCGTTGGTAAGCTAAAGAATTTAGAAAAAATATTATCTCATACACAAGCTTTAAAAAGTTAATAGAGAGTGATGAAATGATGATAAAACTAACTGATTATTTTAGATAATAATATAATAGATTTTTTAATAAAACACATGTTTCATTTGAATGGTTTCACTCATTTTTATCTCTAACTGTATTTGAAAATTCTTTAACCGATTTTGAAAACGGGGTTAACTGAATGTCTTGTGTTGCCCGCACAACAATTTTTTCATATTCGAACTGGTTGGATACAGTTAAAAACAAACCTTAAGCAGGAATCTTTAACATTACAGTTATGTCAAACCATTGCCCTATTTGTTTTCCTCATTCCAAACAACAAACCATTGCCCTATTTGTTTTCCTCATTCCAAACAATAAACCATTCACCTGCATCTGTAAAAAAAAACTAAAGTGCTTCCCTGATACTTTCCTCATGTCATTACTATCAATCTGTACATTCCTCGTTGTGTATTCGATTAAACCCGCCCGTGGTGGAACAAAAACAATTACTCCAATTACTCCCCTGACTGATTGCCGGATAGAATTTGATTCCTAACGACGGGGATAAAACAAGCCTTAGCCAGGATTTGAATTTCAAATGAGGGAGTATTGAATGAGATCGAGAAATATTCATGTACATAAAGTGGCCCGCCATGTTAATGTTTGCCACCAGGTACTGACACGCGATTCTAGGGCCGGATCAGCAGTAGTGCCCACCAGTAGAGCCATAGTGTCTGTAATGGTTTAGGCTTCCTAAAGCTACAGATAATATTGGCTTGTACGGAAAATAATGCAGGATTTCATATATATATATATATATATATATATATATATATATATATATATATATATATATACTGCCGGACAAAATTAAAGGATCACTTCAATATTTTGAAATTACTGAACTGTATAGGGTATTTCTGAAAATATTCTTTTTTCTTAGGAAGTCACACTTTATTATAAGGGTAATAAAAAATTCTTTTCTAGAAATTTTTAATAGAAAAACAAATCAAAAAATAAAAATGTCCTACAGTCTCAAAATGAAAATGTAGATCTTTGAAATGAAATGAAATAACAAAACTGAATAAAAAGGAAGAAATCGAGGAAAACGGTCAATAATTGGTATTCCCACCTCTAGCTCTGATAATTGCTTCCATTCTCCTGCCCATTCCAGCTACCAGGGCTCTTACATGTTGTTCTGGGTCTTCCAAGCATGTCCCATACATGCTCTATTGGGTTCATATCTGGACTTCTGGGTGGTCAACCATAACGTCATGTTCTTCTTGTCTGAGGAAATTTTGCACTGATCGAGCAACGTGAGGTCGGGCATTATCGTGCATAAAAATAAAGTTACCTGCGATATTTCTGGCTCAAGTACCTCTCTAATGTACCTGTACCTGAGAGAAGAGGTCCAGTAGCTGAAGGATGGGAGGTCAATCCATAATCGTTGAGTCGTCTTCTCACGGTTCGCTCTGAAATTTGCACATTCCTGAACCTCTGGAAGAGACCACGTAAACTGTTATCAGTTGATCGGCAATCCCGAAGAGCATGCAGTTGCAAAAATCTCTCGTCACGGTGGGAAGTTGACCTCGGACGGCCTTGTCCGACTCTTCCTGTATGCCCTCCAGTTTGACGGTACCTATTAAGCACCCTGGACACTACGAATTGTGACCGCTGGAGCCGTTGCGCAATATGCCTTTAAGAAAACCCTTCTTCACTCAAAGCAACAGCACGAATTGATTCCTCTTCGGTCAATGCTCTTCTGTAGGCCATCACAACGTTCTTACTAAACTAACAAGTAAAATCTAAAGTCTCTTAAATGTTAGAAAATCTTCAATAAGATGAATCTTTGCTAACAACTAACCATTTCCTGATAAGAAGAAGATTACTCTTCATGCTGTAAAAATGCCTTATGCCTTGAGAATATATAACTTTTTAGTTTTTCTTACCTGTATATGAAATATATAGTAAGGGAAAGTATTGCGATCGTGGAAATTTTTTGAATTCCAGTTTTCAACGGAAATACACGTTTCAGGGTTCCCTTAAAAATAAAAAATAAGCTATGTAAAATAAAAAAGAAAGGTGATGAGTCTCTTTTCATTTATAAATTTTGAACTCGATAAAAAATTGTTTTTAAAAATTAATTTGGTAATTTTTTTTATTCCCATGATTACTTTCACTTACCTATATATGGTCCCCTGAGTTCAAATAACCAAATTCCGCAAAAAGCTTTGGGTATGTATTTGTATTGTGTGTGTGTGTGTGTGTGTGTGTGTGTGTGTGTGTGTGTGTGTGTGTGTGTGTGTGGTAAGTCAAGCACGAAAACTAAAAGTAGTATAAAACTGAAACTTCATATTTGAGACAACTATACGCACGAGATGTTACAGCAACTTTTTCTTTAAAATCAGCGGACGAAAAGACTTACTTAATACTGTGCATTTTGCACCTTTTTACGAGTATTCAAAAACGGTTTTAACGATTTTCATATAATTCCCTATATGACTCGATCGAAGTATTGCAATGATAAAACAAAAAAACAATTAAGCGTTGGACTCCTCATTATTCTCCTTTTAAGGGTGAAATTAACCTTTATTAAGGAAAAGACACTCAACTTTATTTATTTATTTTTTATTTTTTTTTTTTGACTATAGAGCTTAGTCATTATTCTACTACCACAAATAATAATAATAATAGGCTTAGCGAACCCGAAGGTTCGATGCCGATACCACCAAATTCCGCCTACACAGACCCGTCCAATGTTCACCATTCAAGCCCAAGCTCGCGAGATCAGCCTTAACGCAATCCTCCCATCTCCGCTTCGGCCTACCTTTCGGACGCCTACCAGTCGGATCAGCAAATATCAACTTTCTCGGAATCCGCTCGTCATCGAGCCCAACAACCTTACTTGCCCATTTGAGTCTCCGTGATGCAATCAGCTCAATTATATTCACAGGATACAAGTTCCGCAATTCCGCGTTGTGCAACCTTCTAAACTCCCCAGAGGCCTCATCTCTCTTCGGACCAAATATTTTACGCAATACCTTATTTTCGAAAACCTTAAGCCGTTGTTCATCCTTCAAAGTAAGCGACCACGTTTCACATCCGTAAAGAACCGTTGGAAGAATAATAGTTTTATAAATTCTAATCTTTAAGTTTTTAGATAGAAGCCGCGAACTAAGTAACTTGGCAACTGAATAATAACACGCATTTCCCACCTTTAACCGGGACTTTATTTCTTCCTGGATTTCATTTTTTCTAGTTATAATTGAACCTAAATACTTGAATTTCTCTACGTGTTCAAAAGTATGACCTGATACATCAATATCACCAAGATCGACACCGTTTCTGCTACTAATCATATATTTCGTCTTATCGGTATTTAATTAGAATCCTATTTCTTTACCGGTTTTTATTAACACACTTTTATTTAGTTGTATGGTTTCCGTGTCTTCACCTAGCAGTAAGTCATTATTCTACATGCTCTAAAAATGTCAATTTTAGGAACATAGTGTTTTTTTATATAAATATATGTATTTCATTTCGAATGACATAACCTCGACCCTCTAGGAAGCCACTACGGTTCACCTTTCAAGCAGATGGCTTCCAATAAACACAAACCTAGCTGACCGTAATGACAGGCCTATTAGAGGACACAATGGGAAGCCGGTATCGAGCGATATGGCCGTGACGTTAGTGGGAGTACCTAAGCGTGATGGATAATCGTTAGGGCTGTTTGTGAACTCCCACGGCCATCAATGCCCCCGATGAGCGGCCACTCGGATGATGGCTACCTCTTTACGTATCCAATGAAGCGCCCCGCAATGGCCAGCAGTTGTCTTGATGAGTTGGACGATGCTCGCCCATTCGGCAAATCCCTCCCATTAGCCGCGGATGAGATCGATTTGTCAAGTAAGGTAACTCTATAGGCTTTACTACGTGTTCTGGAACTATGTCGTCCTTTTTCTACTCTCAAATTTATTATTAGGTTGTAAAATAACTTTGTAGCGCTTTGCAATATTTAACAATCCTCTTTGTGTTTATAAATCATGTTTACTTGTAAAAATGTTTACATGTTCTAAAAGAGGAGTAGTTAAGTGCTTTTATGCATCAGTTTCAACCGAGATTCCTTATCTTTAAGTGGTATTTGCTTTGTTGGTATTTTAGAAAAAAATTAATTTCGTCATTTAATGTTTTTTTTATTTCCGAAAAGTAAATTCCGCTGCACAGATGGTTAAAAAAAAATTGCAGTATATATGGGAATGATTCCTTAGGAGAAAGCACCGAACGTAAGTGATTTGCTGGGATCAGAATGTTTAAGATGAAAGACTCCATGCGGTCGGGTCGTTCTTCAATTGAGACGTTGATTTCCAAAAGGTACATATCCATTCTAGGAAATTTTACAGAAGCGCGAAAATCTCTCATTACTCTATTATTAAACTAGCTAATTTGGGTCTTTTTGCCTTAAAATTTAGAATTATTTTTTTACTATAATAAAACATCATATTAAATTATGAAATGAATTTTTTTAGAATGATTTGGAACGAAAATAAATGCGTAATTAGTACTTTTAGAAATTGACCACATTTCTAAATAGCGTTTTTTAAGGACTTGGAATCCATTAGATAACATGAAATAGAATATTTAGATAAAACTAAATGGGGAGAAATAATATGTAAAAATATCAATTTCGTAAAAAATGTCCTTTAGTACCTTTTGGAAATCAACGTCTCAATTGTTGATTCAATTCAGGTAAATTTAAGCAATTTACCTGATAGAAGGCCTGGATTCACTGGGCATGGAGATGGTGTTTCGTTCATAACTATCTTTTCTGTAATTAACGTCTTCTTTTCGTGAAAATCCACTTTGAAAAAGTAACTGTTAAATTATATGTATAGTTGTATTCTTTACTATGTAAAGGGCCTACCGAGTAAGCATGTGAAATCTGCCCCTGGGTGTATTAGAACAAAATTTATATCATTGAGTCAGTCCCATGAGAAACAACCTTACGAAAATTTTTAGCCCTTAATCCTAATGGGAGGGAAGTTATGCAGGGGGAAAGAAAAAACCAAAACACATCTGAACAGCTCAACGATTTCACGAAAAAAATGTTATGAATTTTACAAATGGGTTTCAAAAAAAATTTTTTTTTCCACAAAAATGTTGGTCAAAATGTTTTTGAATTTTTCAAAAAATAATTTATGGTTATGATGGTTTGGTACACCTCAATTTTTCGTACTTTATTTCTCAATCTATCACAAGTAAAGGGTGAAAAAAATAAATATATTTACCTGAACGATCAACCGACTTTCACGAAAAAATATATGTTAATGGCTTTTATAAGAGTTTCAAAAAAATTTTTAAATTTTTTATTTCGAAAAAGTTAGTCAAAATTTTAATTTTTAAATATATTTTTTTTTTTTTTAAATCATGTTGGATGGTACACCAACAATGTTTGTTAATAAATTTCATTGAGGATCCTGCACAATATTTTTTTTTTTCCTTTGATCTAATAGTCTCGTAGGTTTTGCCAAGGTGGATTCCTTTACTTTTGATTCGGTGCACATTGTCCATTAAGAAGGTTCCATTCCTTCTATGGAAGGTTTTTTTTTTTTTTTTTTTTATATATATTAAATTTATTAAAGTTATTAAATTAACTAAAAAAAAAAGTTTATGCTTGGACACGGCTCAGTAATGCCCTGATGATGGCTCACAGACTTGAGCCGAAACGCTGGCAAAATTTAAAAAAAAAATGACTGATTCCTGATTATTCCACCTATAAAAAAAATTTGGAGCGGGCAACACACGACTTTCACTTACCTCCATTTTTAAAATCAATGAAAGAATTTTTTTCAATGAAAAAATCTATTATATTATTTCTATCTAAAATAATCAGTTAGTTTTATCTTCTTTTCATCACTCTCTATTAACTTTTAAATGCTTGTGTATGAGATAATATTTTTTCTAAAATCTTTAGCTTTCCAACGGTATATCATACATGTATATTACTGCCCTTCTGTTCAAAAACGAAAAAATGCATTAAAAAATATGTTTTCATTTTTCTCCTTCAATTGCTTTTCAAACTCGCTCAACTTGCATATTTAGCAGTTTTTCATCAGTTGTAACAAGATAATATAGTTATTTTTATAGAGTCAACAAAATGAAAGGTACTTTAGGAAAACCTACATGATATTAAAGCCCATTAAACTTTACATCCATATAGCGAGTTTAATCAAAATCGTCGGAACCGTTTTCAAGAAAATCGAAAAAAGATGCAAAATGCATGGTATAAAGTGGCTCTTCTGATAAGCTCATTTTAATGAAAAATTTTGTAACGTCTCAGGCGTATATTTGTCTTTAATATGAAATTTCACTTTCATAGGACTTACCATTTCCGCCCGGGAGTTACCACACACACACACACACAGACACAGACCTTTTTGCGGGACTTGGTTATTTGGACTAAGGGGACCCTAAAACGTGTATTTCCGTTGAAAACTGGAATTAAAAATGTTCACGATCGCAATACTTTCCCTTACTATATATAGTAAGTGAAAGTAAAAAGTATATACCCTCAGCTAAAAGAGATACCCATGTCAATATATACCTTTTAGATGAAGAGAATATGGAGATAAGGTTGAAGATGAAGAAAGGCCATCCATCGACAACCATGTTGGCTCTTTACGAACGTCAGTTTTTACGTTTCGTGGACCTTGGACGCAATGTAGTGTGGGTGTTGAGCAAGTGTTTTTTAAGCCCCTACTTCTCGCTACCTATCTCCTCTCGTTGTTTTCATTTTATTATTTTATCTTCCCCTCTTCTCTTCCCTTTCTCCGGGCCAGCGGACTCATCTTCTCATTAATTCTAAATATTTCCGCCGCCCGGCGCCCCAGCCCCTCTTCATAAATGGTCCGGAAAAAAAAGGGTGAATTTTAAACACGTCCTCCTAATGCGCCCGCCAACTGTTAGATGTTTTCACGGAAAGTTAGATTATATTTCATGTAGAGTCCCTCACAGTAACATACATATAAAATCATGTCATGGTTCCTGGCTTCCGCGAACACTTGCTAAACTATGCGACAGATTGTGATACAGTTTTTACTACCATTTATGCCACTCTTTCCTGAAGGCTTATTATTAAAATTTTTTTTTTTTATTGAAATTTACAACTGTACAAAAAATACATCAAGTAAATATGCTGTAATGTTATAACACATGGAATGAACATGAAGAGAAACTGCCCATTGACAGCACTCTTTTATTAGTAAAATAAATTGCAATTTAGCTTTTCTTCAGGAAAGAAAAATAAATTGTCTGTAATCAAGTCATCAAAAATGTATTTGTTTGACAGAGCAAGATTTTAGATAACTTAATACGCAATGAAAATAAGCAGTACAAGTTTAAATAAAGTTTTTATATGCCCATAAACTTTTGAGCATATGTTATTGGTAAAAAGGGTGGTTATGATAGCTCAGTGTTGCTACCGTTGTACATTATAGTAGAAGTTACATTCTGTACGGTATATTTTGGAAATAATACTATTCAAATCGTAACTGAGTTGTTAAAGTAAATAGTAAGTATTATCTTTTCTCTTTACATAAAATTATAGAACTTCTAAACCTCAAAACGGATTCCGAAAATGGTTTTTACTATAATTTAAGGCATTATTTCCTGAAAGTTTATAAGTGACATACATTGCAATTAAAGGTGTTATAATCACATAAACCTATGAACATGTGGTATTCGTAAAGGGGGTGGTTATGATCGTTTAATGTTGCCACCGTCGTACAGTATCGTACAACTTATGTTCTGTATATTTTAAACAGCAAAAAAAAAAAAAAAAAGCTTTAACGATTTTGATCAAACTCGCTATATCGATGTAAAATTTAATGGGCTTTAATATTATGTAGGTTTTGTTCTGATTAAAATGGTCTGACAGGACATAATGCCTTTATTTTTCTTCCTCTAAAATACTTAGATAGAAAATAAACGGGGGAGCCCGTGGCTGAATGGTTAGCGCGCTAGCCTGCCACGCTGTAGTAGTGAGTTCGAATCCCAGTGCCAGAAGGACTGTTTTCAAGCATCCAAATAAATGGGGATTCACTCACAATCTCCCCCGCGTATGTGGGACCCGTCAGCTAATTGATAGCCACCCACAAAAATAGGCGTAGGAAATGATGACACTATATATACATAAGTTGAACAAATTCAATATCCAACTGAAGGAGAAAACTGAAAAAAATATTTCTTGTTTTTTAACATAGTATAACATGCATGTATAATATACCGTTGGAAAGGTAAAGATTTTATAATAACACACACAGATCTTTTTGCGGGACTTGGTTATTTGGACTCAGGGGACTCTAAAACGTGTATTTCCGTTGAAAACTGGAATTCGAAAATTTTCACTATAGCAATACTTTCCCTTACTATATATTTCATGTATATGTAATAATAATAATAGGCTTAGCGAACCCGAAGGTTCGATGTCGATACCACCAAATTCCGCATACACAGACTCGTCCAATGTTCACCATTCAAGCCCAAGCTCCCGAGATCAGCCTTAACGCAATCCTCCCATCTCCACTTCGGCCTACCTTTCGGGCGCCTACCAGTCGAATCAGCAAATACCAACTTTCTCGGAATCCGCTCGTCATCGAGCCCAACAACTTTACTCGCCCATTTGAGTCTCCGCGATGCACTCAGCTCAATTATATTCACAGGATACAAGTTCCGCAATTCCGCGTTGTGCAACCTTCTAAACTACCCAGTGCCCTCATCTGTCTTCGGACCAAATATTTTACGCAATACCTTATTTTCGAAAACCTTAAGCCGTTGTTCATCCTTCAAAGTAAGCGGCCACGTTTCACATCCGTAACGAACCATTGGAAGAATAATAGTTTTATAAATTCTAATCTTTAAGTTTTTAGATAGAAGCCGCGAACTAAGTAACTTAGCAACTGAATAATAACATGCATTTCCCACCTTTAACCGGGACTTTATTTCTTTCTGGATTTCATTTTTTCTAGTTATAATTGAACCTAAATACTTGAATTTCTCTACGTGTTCAAAAGTATTACCTGATACATCAATATCACCAAGATCGACACCGTTTCTGCTACTAATCATATATTTCGTCTTATCGGTATTTAATTCGAGTCCTATTTCTTTACCGGTTTTTTATTAACACACTTGTGTTGTATGATTTCCGTGTCTTCACCTAGCAGTACCAGATCATCGGCATACCCCAAAACCGGAATCTTGTCACGGTAAAGATTTTAGAAAAAAAATATTATCTTACACACATGCTTGTAAAAGTTTATAAAGAGTGATGCGAAGCCAATAAAACTAACTGATTATTTTAAATAATAATGTAATAGTTTTTTTAATAAAACACATGTTTCTATTGAAATTCTATTCAATTAGTTCTTCAATAATTTCACTTCTTTTTATCTCTAACTGTATTTGAAAATTCTTTCATTGATCTTAAAAATGGAGGTAAGTGAAAGTCGTGTTTTGCCCGCACCAGATTTATTTGTTCATTATGTGTTAGTGAACGCATGCCTAAAATAGTGCCGTGCAATTACGTAACACCATGTTCATTATACCTGTAGTGAAAAGCGGTAAGGCAAATAAACTAATTATTATATAATAACTCGGATATAAATCAGGAAAGAGGAGAGGGTTTGGTGGAAAATAGTAGGCGGTTATCCGAAATTAGAATAGCCTTTAGTAGAAGCCCTAAACCGCAGCCTTCAGGTAACACTATGCCAATTAGCGTACAAGGGCTCTGTCGTTAGAACCTGATCCATCCCGGAGTAGTCCCGACGAAAATTGGTAACGTGAGATTTAGATTGAATAATAACCTACGGGGGAGGGGGGGAGGGGGGAAAGAGTGCCGAAAATGTTAAACCCTTTTTTTGTTCAAAATTATCCCAACCGTTCCAACAAAAAGGGGTTTTTGGATATTTTACTTACCTATATAGTAAGGGAAAGTATTGCGATCGTGAAAATTTTAGAATTCCAGCTTTCAACGGAAATACACGTTTTAGTGTCCCCTGAGTCCAAATGCCTAAGTCCCACAAAAAGGTCTGTGTGTGGTGGGTAACTCCCGGGAGGAAACGATAAGTCCTATGAAACTGAAATTTCATATTTAAGACAACTATACGCCCGAGATGTTACAGCTACTTTTTCATCAAAATCAGCTTACCAGACGAGCCACTTAATACCATGAATTTAGCATCTTTTTACGATTTTCTCAAAAACGACTCTAACAATTTTCATTAAACTCGCTATATCAATGTAAAATTTAATGGGTTTTAACATCATGTAGGTTTCATTCTGATTGAAATGGCCTGACAGGGCCTAAATGCCGATATTTTAAATTGTCTTCATCTAAGCTACATTTAACTGGTCCATTTTAAAGCCAACCCGAGCGTAAACAGGTTTATGTTCGATCGAAAGATGTTAACAGGATCAGAGTGGACCAACGCACTCAAATTGAACATAAACTACGCACCACTTCGTGGAGTCCCTGGATCAAGATGCCAGGGTAACGAGGCTGTTGGACCCCTCTGCCGCAGATGCGGTCGAGAGTTAGAAACCCCTTCACATGTGTTGGGAAAATGTCCACATAACATGCTTCTCGTTACCCGCCGGCACAACCGCATAAAGAAAGAAATAGCAGATCTTTTGGAAGTTAAAAAGTATAAATGTTTTCAGGAAGTTTTTTTGCCTTGATACAGATGGGTCGACAAGATTTGTGGATATCTTGGCATTTAATGCCACAAAAAATGAAGCACTGATAGTGGACCCCACTATCAGATATGAAACAAATGACCAGGAACAAGGCAAGAGGATTCAAGAGGAGAAAGAGAACATTTATAAAAAATGTATTCCATACCTGAGGGAAAAATTTCGTGAGGAGTTCGGTGAAAGGGAATTTAAAGTCGTGGGACTTTGGTTCGGAAGCAGAGGGACCATCCCAGTAGCCACTGGATTATTTTTAGAGAACTATGGACTCGGAAAAAATGAGATGCAAAACATGGCGGAGACCATAATCTTGGACTCACTGGGAATCCTGCATCATCATATATATTGAGGCTGGTCTGGATTTTCAGATGTCCATGATTGATTTCAAAATTAGTAAAAATATATGTATTTCCTATTTGGCAGAATCTCTCTCTATCTTTTTTCTTCTTTAAGATTGTCTTCGGGATTGATGCGGTATGCTGTGTGCTATAGCAACTCAGCGAAGTTGAGCAGCAGATCCAAATTGGAATTTCCTGCTTGTCCTCTATATTATCTTGTTAGCATTGATAAATAACAGCTAAATATGTATGTTGTGCGAATTTAAAAAACAACTAAAGGAGAAAACTGAAAAACTATTTTTTTTAATGCAACTTTTGTTTTTGAACATAAGAAAAGTAATATGCATGCATGATATACCGTTGGAAAGCAAAAGATTTTAGAAAAAATATCATCTTATACACAAGCTTTTAAAAGTTAATATAGAGTGATGAAAAGCCGATAAAACTAACTGATTATTTTAGATAATAATATAATACATTTTTATTTGAAAATTATTATATAAAATGTACCCCTATTTTAATAAACATTCAAAATTAACACCGAAAAACAAACTAATTTTATATAAATCTGTTATCAGACCTATAATTACATATGCATGCCCAGCCTGGAGTCTTACAAGCAAAACACTTTTTAAAACAATGCAAGTACTACAAAATAGATGCCTAAAAATAATTAATAATTATCCACCATACACGAAAATAACTACCATGCACAAAGATCTGGACATCCCTACAATACAAGAATTTATACACCAACTAACTCTATCATTTTTCTCAATACCTTATATTCACAGGATACAAGTTCCGCAATTCCGCGTTGTGCAACCTTCTAAACTCCCCAGTGGCCTCATCTCTCTTCGGACCAAATATTTTACGCAGTACCTTATTCTCGAAAACCTTAAGCCGTTGTTCATCCTTCAAAGTAAGCGGCCACGTTTCGCATCCGTAACGAACCGTTGGAAGAATAATAGTTTTATAAATTCTAATCTTTAAGTTTTTAGATAGAAGCCGCGAACTAAGTAATTTATAAACTGAATAATAACACGCATTTCCCACCTTTAACCGGGACCTTATTTCTTCCTGGATTTCATTTTTTCTTGTTATCATTGAACCTAAATACTTGATTTTCTCTACGTGTTCAAAAGTATGACCTGAAATATTAATATCATCAAGATCGCCACCATTTCTGCAACTAATCATATATTTCGTCTTATCGGTATTTAATTCGTGACCTATTTGTTTACCGGCTTTTATTAACACACTTGTATTTAGTTGTATAGTTTCCGTGTCTTCACCTAGTAGTACCAAATCATCGGCATACCCCAAAACCGGAATCTGTCACCCATATTTAAGCCTTTCTCGGTACACATCGCCTTTTCTATTACATATTCTAAGGCTATATTAAACAAAACAGGTGAAAGGGAGTCACCCTGTTTCAAACCCGATCGCACCTCAAATCTCTCGGAGTAATTATGACCGATTCTAACTTTATGAAATGTTTCCGACAAACACATCTCTACTAGGTTTACTAACTTTTTAGGTATCCCCTGTTCAATCATGATGTTATATAGCTTCTGACGGTCTATGGAATCATAAGCCTTTTTAAAATCTATATAAAGTTGATGGACTACACCGTTATTCCAGCTTCTTCTCTAATATTTGACATAAGGAAAATATTTGATCAATAGTCGAGCGATTCCGCCTAAAACCACATTGGTAGTCTCCGATAATTTCCTCAGCGTATTCCTATTCCTATACAAATTTATAAAATTTACAATTTTTTTTTTCTTTTTTAGCTATTATATATTATCACTATATTGTAAATTTAGACTTTTGGCGCGCACATTACATAATCAAAATATAATCATATTCACCATTTAATTGCCATACAGGTGATGGTGGATAATCCCAAGGGAGTCCAAAATCACGTTTTCTGCTAACACCGCTTATCTCCTATATCGACACCCAGGACTTCCAAAAATCTCCTTCCGGTTCCAGGGATCGCTCCGCTAGACCCAAACCACAGACCTCTAACGGAGAACTGTCTCTCGCCAAATGTCTCGCGGAACTTTTCTTGTAGGAAAGGGATGCATTTCTCGTAGATGGCTCTCTTCTCCCTTTCCCCTCCACCTGCTTGATCGAGGTCATTAGTCTCATATCGAACGGTAGGGTCTAGGATCATTGAAGAAGTTCCGTTCTTAGGGACGCAACGATGCCTGCGTACCTAACTGATTCGTCCGTATCAAAGCAGTAGACCTCGTCAAAACAGGTAAAATTTCTCAGCACGTGGGCTGGTGTTTCAAACTCTCTGCCGCATAAAACTCTGTACCTCCACAACCCATAAAGTGTCTTGTCAACAACGTATAGGTATTCGTACTGTTTGATAAAAGCCTAGATCACGCTCAGCCGCCAGGTTATTTCCTCAAAATTTTGAATACCTGCTTTATTGAGTCTGGTTGTATCCCAGAATGGTCTCCGTACCTTTGGGTCGCTCCACGCGTAAAATAAACAGAATAAATATTTTTACTCAGCTGGGATCAAACCCATGACCTGGAGAACAGTAGACTAGTGCTATATCCTTTGACCAATTGTGCCCTTCAAAATATTTCACGGATCCCATCATTCAATCAGTACCAATTGCAAATCATTTTCTTAATTTTTTTGACGCCTCTCAATTAAAATGATCGTTTTTTTTTCCGAGCACATTCCTTCCGGAACCATTCAAAACATCATCTAGGTTCTCTTTCCTTCACCCTTGCCGACTGTCTCGTCCTTCTCTCCTTAGCCCATCCTCATCCAATGGGATTCCTTCCTTTCTCCGCAGGAATCGCCTGTTTAATCCGAGATATCATATGCTAAACCCAGGCTCTATGACCTACAACATCCGTGAACCATTTTTTAAGTGGATTACTAAAATTCAAAATTACAGTATAGGTATCTATTTACTACCAGTTACTGAGCACAAATTAAAGTAGGTGAACAATGCATCAGCGATCTTTGTACCCGCCAAGCCTTCACATCTCTTACTTTGACTTACCTATATATGTAATATATATTCAGGAAAAGTATTGCGATCGTGAAAATTTTCGGATTCCAGTTTCCAATGGAATATACAAGTTTTAGGGTCCCCTGAATCCAAATAACCAAGCCCCACAAAAAAGTATGCGTGTGTGTGGTAAGTCTTGCGCAAAACTGACAAGTCGTGCGAAAATGAAATTTCATATTTAAGACAACTATACATCCGACATGTTACAGCAACTTTTTCATCACAATCGGCCTACCAGAAGAGCCACTTTATATCATGTATTTTGCACCTTTCTACTATTTTCTTTCAGCGATTTTTCTTAAAAAATATTAATATATATGTATATATATATATATGATATATAATTATATATACATTAAATATATATTAATATAAATACTAATATATATATTAATATAATTATAATATATATAATAAATATATATATATATAATATATATATATATGCATATATTATAATATATATAATATATTATATAGATATATTACATATATATATATAATATATATATATATATATATATATATATATAATTATATATAGGGAGCGGCGTGGTCTAGTGGATAGAGCGCTAGTCTGCTGTGCTCCGGGTCCTGGGTTTGAATCCCGGCTATGGCAGAATATTATTTATTCTGTTAATTCAGTCGGGGGGCGACCCTAGGGTATGCAGAACCTCCTGGGGCAGACCCAGCCTCTTTAAATTGGGTACCCAAAATAATTGGGGAAAAACCTGACGGCTGAGCGCGATTAAGGCCTAATCACTTCATTGCACTGCCGTTGGCCTAGAAACAGTACGAATGTATATATCTATTTAATGCATTTAGAAAGTCTCGCTAAAGGTCTGTTTGTGATAGTGGAGTTATCGAACGTAGCATTTAAGAGGAAAACAATTTAATGTTACGGGGAGTGTTATTGGATCGACGTATACCTAAAAATATCTTTAATCGATAGTCATCATCAAACACAACAAGGAAAAACCAGCGTTGCTGTCCAAAGCTGCGGCAATTCTCGTGAAATTCGGTCTCCATTTAGTAGAAAAAAAGAAAAAAAAAAAAAAGTCATCATTTACTTTATCTGTATTATAGTTTTTCATTTTTTTTTTTTCATAGAAAAAATTGGAATACAACAGTGTAGTCCATCAACTTTATATCGATTTTAAAAAGGCTTATGATTCAATAGACCGTCAGAAGCTATATAACATCATGAACAGAGAATACCTAGAAAGTTAGTAAACCTAGTAGAGATGTGTTTGTCGGAAACATTCCATAAAGTTAGAATCGGTCATAATTACTCCGAGAGATTTGAGGTGCGATCGGGTTTGAAACAGGGTGACTCCCTTTCACCTGTGTTATTTAATATAGCTTTAGAATATGTCATAGAAAAGGTGGTGTGTACCGAGAAAGGCTTAATATGGGTGACAAGATTCCGGTTTTGGGGTATGCCGATGATCTGGTACTGCTAGGTGAAGACACGGAAACCATACAACTAAATACAAGTGTGTTAATAAAAGACGGTAAAGAAATAGGACTCGAATTAAATACCGATAAGACGAAGTATATGATTAGTAGCAGAAACGGTGTCGATCTTGGTGATATTGATGTATCAGGTCATACTTTTGAACACGTAGAGAAATTCAAGTATTTAGGTTCAATTATAACTAGAAAAAATGAAATCCAGGAAGAAATAAAGGCCCGGTTAAAGGTGGGAAATGTGTGTTATTATTCAGTTGCTAAGTTACTTAGTTCGCGGCTTCTATCTAAAAACTTAAAGATTAGAATTTATAAAACTATTATTCTTCCAACGGTTCTTTACGGATGTGAAACGTGGCCGCTTACTTTGAAGGATGAACAACGGCTTAAGGTTTTCGAAAATAAGGTATTGCGTAAAATATTTGGTCCAAGGAGAGATGAGGCCACTGGGGAGTTTAGAAGGTTGCACAACGCGGAATTGCGGAACTTGCATCCTGTGAATATAATTGAGCTGATTGCATCGCGGAGACTCAAATGGGCGAGTAAAGTTGTTGGGCTCGATGACGAGCGGATTCCGAGAAAATTGGTATTTGCTGATCCGACTGGTAGGCGTCCGAAAGGTAGGCCGAAGCGGAGATGGGAGGATTGCGTTAAGGCTAATCTCGGGAGTTTGTGCCTTAATGGTGAACATTGGACGAGTCTGTGTAAGCGGAATTTGATGGTATCGGCATCGAACCTTCGGGTTCGCTACGCCTGTTATTATTATTATTATTATAGTTTTTCATTTATCTATCTATCTATCTATTAAATCTACGGATTGAACACAAATAACGAAGAGGGACATAAGTCTACCTCATTTAATACACATTTAAACAAATTATATAAGGGTCAAGAGATAAATTTAAAGGTCTAAAATTACAAAATTATTAGGTAAAATTAATTCCAAATAATAAAATGTTTACTAAAATTAAAAAAAATAAATAAAATATCCGAAAAAAATAAAAAAAGACGAATTTCCTTATACTCCTACTCGTTTAGAATGAATGATATTCAATTCAATTTTTAATTTTTGTATAACAAAATAAAAAAGATAAGATGATTTAAATGCAGAAAGAACTAAGCTTATCAGAAGAAAAGAAGAAAAACAAGGAGGATCTAATATATATTTTTTAATGGTGAAGGTAAAAGATTTCGAGGAGCATGGAAGCGCAAGCAAACAGAATCTATAAGAAGAAGATATGAAAAAAATATCAGAAATAATAAAGAGATATTGATAAAAAAAAAAAACACTAATAAATAATAGATTTAATGCCATACTTATTTGTTTGTTAATTTATTTAACGTCATTTTAATGCTACTGTGGCTAATCTGACGATGCTACAATGGGAGTTCTAAATTTTGGCTATCCAGCCATTAAAAAATCTAAGGGCCACCTACAGGTTTGAACCCGGAACCTTTGGCATAGGAGGTTGTTCTTACCACCGTGCTACAGGCAACCCTCCCATCCATACTTATTTGGAGGTCAACTATCCAAATAAAATAAAATATAGAAAAAAAAAAAAAAAAAAAACCTGTACCACTACAACCCATGAAGGTTCTTGGGCTCAGTACATATAGAGATTCGTACTGTTTCTAGACCAACGGCAGTGCAATGAGGTGATTAGGCCTTAATCACGCTCAGCCGCCAGGTTTTTCCCCAATTAATTTGGGTACCCACTTTATAGAGGTTGGGTCTACCCCAGGAGGGTCTCCATACCCTAGGGTCGCCCCCCGACTGAATTAACAGAATAAATAATATTCTGCCACAGGCGGGATTCGAACCCAGGAGCACAGCATAGTAGTGCTCTATCCACTAGACCACGCCGCTCCCAAAATAAAATATAGGCAATAAAAAAAATATGTATATTGTTCTAAATGATCGGATAAAATGTACAAATATACATATACATGTGTGTGTGATTTTTTTTATATTTTTTAAATTATAATTATTTATTTTTATTTTATTATTTTTTTTTTTACTTACTGCTTATCGAACATGTTCTTTTCTGGATTTTTCAACGGTTAACTATTGACGTTAATTATTAAATTATAAAATGTTCAAGAATAATATTTAAAAAAAAATCATTATGTTTAAATCAAGTGTTTCATTAAATTTAAAATCATTTAGGTTAAATCTTAAAATTATCTGTCAGAAATTAATAATTGAGAAAAATAAAATAAAATTAATTATATTGGTTTAATATAAAAAAACAAGATTTCGCAGTCGGTAGGATTCGAACCTACGCTCCCAGAGGGAATCTGATTTCTAGTCAGACGCCTTATCCACTCGGCCACGACTGCTGACGTCAGGGACGAGACATTAAGCTCATTAACTTAACAATGAAAGCTTTTTTGAATAAATTATTTATTTAGAGATAAAAATTTGTGAAACCATTAAAGAATTAATTAAATGGAATTTCTATAGAAACATGTGTTTTATTAAAAAATCTATTATAATATTATCTGAAATAATCAGTTAGTTTATCTGTCAGACTATTTTAATCAAAATGAAACCTACGTGATATTAAAGCCCATTAAATACACCGATTTGGCGAGTTTAATCAAACTCGTCGGAACCGTTTTCGAGAAAATCGAAAAAAGGTGCAAAATGCATGGTATAAAGTGCCTCTTCTGGTAAGCTCATTTTTATAAAAAAGGTTTTGTAACGTCTCGGGCGTATAGTTGTCTTAAATATGAAATTTCACTTTCATAGGACCGTTTCCGCCCGGGAGTTACCACACACACACACACACAGACCTTTTTGCGGGACTTCGTTTTTTGGACTCAGGGGACCCTAAAAAAGTGTATTTCCGTTGAAAACTGGAAATCGAAAATTTTCACGATCGCAATACTTCCCCTTACTATGTATATAGTAAGTGAAAGTAAAAATTATTAATTAGAATTATTTAATTCTTCAATAGTTTTCGACATTTCCAACAACATTACTCCGTTTTCATGAACCTGTTAACAACTTCCATATTTATATTATTACAGGTCAATCATTTATAAAACATTATCTTCTTTTATCATCATATTTATATCAATATTAATGCATTATTTATACAATCTTATTACATACTTTTATAATAATTCCCTTTTTTTATTATCACACGTGATTCTAATATTGACATATTATTGACCAAATAAACATGATTTTATAAACACAGGATTAAATTGATATATTGAAAAACGCTAACAACTTATTTTAGAACCCAATATTATGTGCTCTAGTATGATCGGTCTAGTCAGATACGGGCTGTTGCATTGGTAAAGATTTAAGTCCAAAGCTGTGTTAAAATCTATTAAATTTAATGTCCGTCTTTTATTATATTTCTAACTTTTAATTTACGGAGACGATCTGGGTGATACTGATATATCAGGATATAAATTTGAAAACGTGGTGAAATTCAAGTTTTGTAGGTGGGGGTAGGCATAATCGAATGATCGTCATAATCGAATGATTCCATAATCGAACGATCGAATGATTCATGTATTCTGAAAGACAATATGGCACAACTCCTCCGCTCTAAGGCAAAAAAAAAATCATTCGATAATGGCCACTCCTAATATTTATATGTATCTTTGAACATATATCGTTAAAAAAATGAGTTCGAATGATCATTCGTTTCTCCAGACCATAATCGATTAATTCGAATGATTGAAATAATCGACTGATCTGATAATCGTCATTCGATTATGCCCACCCCTAGTAGTAAGTATTCATGTATGATACATATATATATATAAAAAAAAAACGAAATCCATTATAAGTCTATTCAAATGTCTTACTTGGAATCCCATACAAGACTGAAACGACATGAAACTGCCCGACGTTTTCGACTACTTATACACTTACTTGACAAACGCTCAAACCTTCATCTTAAGTACAAAAAGCTCATCTACATGACTATTATAAGACCGATATGGACTTAAGGAATGGAGATTTGGGTCTCTACTAAAGCATGAAATCCTTCCAGTCTCCAGTTCTTACAATAAAAATTTCTTCGAAAAATCCTCAATGTCCTTATTTTGTCACAAATAAACTCATGCATAAAGACCTTAATGTTCCCTACGTTGCTGACTTAGCGCGAACCAGGTACTACTCCTTTCAATACAAACTCCATTTCCACTCTAACCCAGTAGTTTCAATCCTTGCAATTATCATTCCTGATAATCCTCCAAGGAGTCTGAAATGAAGATAGCCCTGAGACCTTCTAGTTTAGCATAGTTTTTGGAGAGCTATCCCATTAACGCGTATCCCTACATGTGAATCATGACAGTATAATCTTGTATCACATTTACAAAATGTATTTTATTATACAGTTGTAAATATCAATGAATATAGCAAAAAAAAAAATTATAGCTCGAGGCTTCTGTTATGAAACTTTAAGGTTCGGATTTAAAAAACCCGGAAAGGACGGCGCTTCCATACGGATATGAAACTTGGTCTAAAGGATGAATAACGCCTTAAGTTTTTTGAGAATAAGGTATTATGTAAAATATTTGGTTTAGAAAGGTTTGAGGCTACTGAGGAATTTAAGAGGTTACACTACGCGAAATTAAGGTTATTACACCCGATCAGTATAATTTAGTTGATAGTATCGCTGTTTAATGTTGTTGTGAAGAACGAGTTGCCAAAAAAAATTAGGCGTTTAATAAGTAGGCCGAAGCGTAAGTGGGAGGATTGTCTAATCTTGGTCGTTAGACCAATTTTGTATAGGCAATAATTAGTCTTGTCGGCATTGAACCTTAGTGTTAACTAAGCCTAATATTATTGTTAAACTAGTTTATAGAGATTATACGATTTGCAACGGTGTAGTAAAGTTGGCTTGAATCAACTTCAAAATGAAGTGTATAACTTGGAATCATATAAAATATTATGGCAGTAAAGCGATCCATTTTAAAGTGGTTAATAAGTAGTTTAAGTGTGTCGAAAAGTTAGTTTAAACTAGTTTAATTTCATGGCCATACTTTTTGATTTATCCATAACTCTGATTTACCCTCCCTGGCTAACTTACTGGCTTATATAAACTTTTTTTATTTCATTGTTTACGACTTTTTTTCCTTCATTTTTTTAATTTATTTTTTTTAGATTTATATTCGTTATTTCCTTTTAAAAATATTTTTATCTTTCAGAACGATAAACATAATACAGGAGGCACATTTTCCCCTCTCTGCCACCCCCACCTACTTATTTTATTTCATTTGGTCCTTCGTTTTTTTTTAGTTTTTTTTTATTGCAATATCTTGATATAACAAAATAAAATTAAAAAAATTCTAGTTTGAGATTTTCTTGGTTATTACCATTGCACAAGGGACCCGTTTGATCGTTGAAGCCATATTACTTTTATGTTTGTTGTTTTATCGAGTAGTTTATTAGAAATATGAAAACATTAAATGGGGTTTTTAGAGGCATATTTATATCTAAAAACGTCACAAATCATTACCCAATGGTTTATTATTTCCAAATAACTATATTAGAGTATAACTGTTTATATAGCTCTAGATAGGCAATTAAATAATATGAAAAGCAATAAATAGTTTAAAACAAATGGTATATCATCACTGCTAAGTATAAAACGCTAATTCAATGATTCTTTTTACTTTCAGTTACCTATATATGGAATATATATTAAGGAAAAGTATTGCGATCGTGAAAATTATTGAATTCCTGTTTTTAACGGATATACACGTTTAAAACAATGTGGTTTTAGGCGGAATCGCTCGACTATTGATCAAATATTTTCCTTACGTCAAATATTAGAGAAGAAACTGGAATACAACGGTGTAGTCCATCAACTTTATATAGATTTTAAAAAGGCTTATGATTCCATAGACCGTCAGAAGCTATATAACATCATGATTGAACAGGAGATACCTAAAAAGTTAGTAAACCTAGTAGAGATGTGTTTGTCGGAAACATTTCATAAAGTTAGAATCGGTCATAATTACTCCGAGAGATTTGAGGTGCGATCGGGTTTGAAACAGGGTGACTCCCTTTCACCTGTTTTGTTTAATATAGCCTTAGAATATGTTATAGAAAAGGTGATGAGTACGGAGAAAGGCTTACATATGGGTGACAAGATTCCGGTTTTGGGGTATGCCGATGATTTGGTACTACTAGGTGAAGACACGGAAACTATACAACTAAATACAAGTGTGTTAATAAGAACCGGTAAACAAATAGGTCTCGAATTAAATACCGATAAGACGAAATATATGATTAGTTGCAGAAATGGTGGCGATCTTGATGATATTAATATTTCAGGTCATACTTGTGAACACGTAGAGAAATTCAAGTATTTAGGTTCAATGATAACAAGAAAAAATGAAATCCAGGAAGAAATAAAGTCCCGGTTAAAGGTGGGAAATGCGTGTTATTATTCGGTTGCTAAATTGCTTAGCTCGCGGCTTCTGTCTAAAAACTTAAAGGTTAGAACTTATAAAACTATTATTCTTCCAACGGTTCTTTACGGATGCGAAACGTGGCCGCTTACTTTGAAGGATGAACAACGGCTTAAGGTTTTCGAGAATAAGGTACTGCGTAAAATATTTGGTCCGAAGAGAGATGAGGCCACTGGGGAGTTTAGAAGGTTGCACAACGCGGAATTGCGGAGTTTGTACCCTGTGAATATAATTGAGTTGATAGCATCGCGGAGACTCAAATGGGCGCGTAAAGTTGTTGGGCTTAGTGAGGAACGGATTCCGAGAAAGTTGGTATTCGCTGAACCGACTGGTAGGCGTCCGAAAGGTAGGCCGAAGCGTCGATGGGAGGATTGCATTAAGGCTGATCTCGGGAACTTGGGCTTGACCGGTGAACATTGGACGAGTCTGTGCAGGCGAAGTTTAGTGGTATCGGCATCGAACCTTCGGGTTCGGTAAGCCTATTATTATTATTATTATTATTATACACGTTTTAGGGTCACCTGAGTCCAAATGACCAAGTCCCGAAAAAAGGTCTGTGTGTGTGTGTGTGTGTGTGTGTGTGTGTGTGTGTGTGTGTGTGTGTGTGTGTGTGTGTGATAACTCACGGGTGAAAACGAAAAGACCTATAAAAATGAAATTTCATATTTAAGAATGCCCATGTATCGAGCTTTTTTACTTTCCCAATATACTTTAAATGTCTGGAAACGGTAGATGCACTTGCATTTAGTTGTGCTGAGAGTCCTTTAACTGTTTGGTAGGGGTTTACTTCTACTGTATGTTTGAAGACATCGTTGGCTATTACGGACGGAGGTCTTCCTCTGGGCAAGTTTTCCAAGTCGGTATCCCCAGCTGAAAACTTAGCAAACCAACGGCAAATGGTCCGTTCATTAACACTCCCTTCCCTAAACGCCTTGCAAATATTTCTAGCGCCCTCAGCTGCTGAATGGCCGAGTTTAAACTCGTACAAAAATATTACTCGGAAATCTCGTGTTTCCATGTTCATATTTGGAGGTATACTAAAACGTGGGTAATTGATTGGGAAGCTAATGTTTATAATATAAAGGTAGAGGATTAGTAACTGTTTACTTTAAATATGTAAACATTCGGAAGAAAACAACAGAGACCTGCAAAATCCTTTATGTATTTCAGAAACTATAAAAACGGACATTTCATGTTAAACAACCCAATAGAAGGGTGCTCTATTTATCTTCTTGACTTTTCTAAAGGTTTAATTACAATTAGTCCTAATGATAAGGAATAGGAGAAGGCGCGGGAGAATAAACAGAAGGGGACGAAGAGCAATAGAAGAGAGGGGACACTAATAAATATATTAGCGTGGGGCCAGGCAATATGTCGGACCAGGGGGGACTTTAGCCAATTAATTGGACCCGGGCCGTGGTAAACAAGAGGGGCCCGTCCTATGGCCACTTTATCTGGACCTCTGGCTTCTCGGCAGATTGCAGGTTAGGACCAGTCTCGATATACTTCGATATTTATTGGACGTCTTTCCGGAGGGATTTCTCTTTCATAAATAAATTTGTCCGAGCCGGTAGTAGAAGGAGTAGGGCAAATATTTAGTTGCATTGTTCTCTTCTTTCTATTACTAAATATATCGTTGTTAGTTCTCCACCGTTGATAATAAAAGTTTATTTATTTAAAGTTTATTATTATAAGTTTAGACTATTATCTTGGACTCACTGGGAATCCTACATCACCATATATATAGAGGCTGGTCTGGATTTTCGGATGTCCATGATCGATTTCAAAATTAGTAAAATATATGTATTTCCTATTTGGCAGAATCTCTCTCTATCGTTTTTCTTCTTTAAGATTGTCGTCGGGATTGATGCGGTATGCTGTGTACTGTAGCAACTCAGCGAAGTTGAGCAGCAGATCCAAATTGGAATTTCCTTCCTTTCCTAGTAATGACGCACATAGCAATGTTGATATACAATATTATTAATTAGGACACAGGAATAAAAGGTATCTAGTGTACAAGTATTTAAATATACGAACGCAAGAAACATATATTACATTAAATTAATTCAGGCAAAATTGTAGTGAATTAATGAATAAATTAATTGAATTAATTAATTTATTAATATTTGTGATTTTATTTTAGTCCTGAAAATGGGGACAGAAACCTCGAAACTGAGACTACAAATATTTATGAAAGTAGTTTTGGAGAGATGGCGCGGACAGTTCAAAAACGGATTTTATTTTCGTTGTTAGAGTTCTACTTGTTTGAAACGAATTTTTGAATTCCAGTTTTTAACGGAAATACACGTTTTAAGGTCTCCTGAGTCCAAATGACCAAGTCCCGAAAAAAGGTCTTTGTGTGGTAACTCCTGGGCGGAAACGGTAAGTCCTATGATACTGAAATTTCATATTTAGGACAACTGTACGCCCGAGACGTTACAAAACTCTTTCTTCAAAATGAGCTCACCAGAAGAACCACTTTATACCATGCATTTTGCACCTTTTTTCGATTTTCTCGAAAACGGTTACGACAATTTTGATTGAACTAGCTATATCGATGTAAAATTTAGTAGGCTTTGACATCATGTAGGTTTCATTCTGATGAAAATAGTCTGACAGGGCTCAAATGCCGATATTTTCTCTCCACTAATTTTGTACCTTTAATTTTGTAGATTTTATTAAAATAAATATATTACCTTGTTACCACCGATGAAAAAAACTTCGATATGTAACTAAAGGAGAAAACTGAAAAAATATTTTTTTTAATGCGATTTTTTTATTTTGAACATAGCAACAGTAATATACACGTATAATATAGCGGTGGAAAGTTAAAGATTTTAGAATAAATATTATCTAATGCACAAACTTAATAAATAAATAAAAGTTAAAAAAGAGTGATGAAAAGCCGATAAAACTGATTGTTTTTGATAAAAATTATAATAGATTATTAAATAAAACACATGTTTCTATTGAAATTCAAAATAATTTATTCTTTAACAATTTAATTGTATATTTAAAAATTCTTAAATTGATCTTAACAACGGAGGTAGGTGAAAGTCGGGTGTTGCCCGCACCAGATTTTTTAAGAATTGATACAAATATTGGTCCTTTTTTTTTTTTTTTTCTAATATTATTATATCCCAAAATCCATTATTCCTGAATGTGTTTGTATTTATTATTTTGAATATAAATATCTCTAAATTAATTTAATGCACCGTTCTTATAACTGATGGTCACTAAGCCATTAATACTGTTAACAATTATGTTATAAAATAAGAATAAGTGGCCGTGAGATATTCTATACTGATGTTAGCATCTGTTCCTGAGTTGTAATGACCAGCCACGACCCAGATACCTGGGTACTAAATAAGGTCGCTAGCCCGTAATAGAAAGGGTTCCTGAGTTATGGAGTTATGGAAATAGGGTTTGTAAGGGCCGTATGGCGTCTTCTATAGGGTATATGCTATATCTATATCCATATGTCATCTACTGTCACATCTTCCTTCTTATATACTACAATCGTGTCTACAATTTTAAAAATCTGAATCGCTATGGCTCATCTTACACTACCAAAGTATAAAATGTCATAAAATCTATAAAATTATATTAATTAATAATGATAGTGAACAGTCATACCCTCTATATAAATATTAAATATCTAAACTGAGTTTATATTTTTTAAAAAATTTACCTGTTACAACTCTTGCCCTAGGTGGGCATAATAGAATGATCGGACTTCCATAATTTAAAGAATCGAATGATCCAATGATTATTATGCATTGTGAGTCTCGTTCGATTATCGGAGCTCCTGAGTTCGAATGATCGTTCGCTTATCAACAACGATTAATCGATTGATCCGAATGATCGTAATAATCAAATGATCCGATAATCGTCATTCGATTATGCCCACTCCTACCTTGAAGGGTCTTGGACTCAGTACGTATAGAGATTCGTATAAAGGTTGGGCATAATCGAATGACGATTATCGGATCATTCGATTATTTCAATAATTTGAATTAATCGATTATCGGATTAATCGGTTTGGAGAAACGAATGATCATTCGAACTGAATTGTTTAACGATAATCGAGGGATTATAATTATATGCATATTTCCACCTAGGTTCAACCAGCTCAGCCATCATAGAGACGAGAATTGTGGCTATGGCTTTGATGCTATTGAATGCATTTGATTATTCGATTTGATCATTCGATTATATCTCTTCCCACCCCTAATTCGTACTGTTTATAGGAGTAACAGTGGTCTGCAAGGAGGTGATTAGGCTGAGATCACGCTCAGTCGTAAGGTTTTTCTCCCATTCTTGGATACCCACTAGGAATGGGCATAATCGAATGACGATTATCAGATCATTCGGTTATTTTAATCATTCGAATTAATCGATTATCGGATTAATCGGTTTGGAGAAACGAATGATCATTCGAACTGAATTTTTTAACGTGAGAGAAGTTGGTTCAGGGTGCAGTCAATTTAACACACAATTAAGCGTAAACTTAATTTATTGGTGCCGACGTTTCGGCCTAAATTATAGGCCTTCTTCAGGGTGGTTGTGTGGGCTGAGAATGCGTCAGTCAACAATATTGGATAATTGGGATAAATAAATCAATGGGATAATAATTTAACAAGGGGATAATCAGTTATCCTATTGTTAACTGACGCCTTCTCAGTTCACACAACCACCCTGAAGAAGGCCTATCATTTAGACCGAAACGTCGGCACCAATAAATAAAGTTTACGCTTAATTGTGAGTTAAATTGCCTGCACCCTCAACCAACTTCTCTCATATATACACACAGTCAACCACTGTCAATTCAAGATTAATTTTTTAACGATAATCGAGGGATTATACGGGGTAGGACAATCGAATTTTTTTTTCCCTCATCACATGGGTATTACCCACTTTATAGAGGCTTGGTATGCTCCAGAAGGGTCTCCATACCTCAGGGTCACTCCACGGCTGAAACAACAGAACTAATAATATTCTGCCCCAGCAGGGATTCGATAGTAGACTTTTCCTCTATGTAATAGACCACATTATAATTTACCTTTATATATTTTTTTATTATAAATTATAGGTAACATTATATTATATTGATGCTATTCGAGATTAATTGTACCTACCTATTGGGGTCACCTGTGGTGTAGTGGCTGGCATAATAGTCTCAATGCTAAAGGTTGTGGGTTCAAACCCTGCAGGTAGCCCTTAGAATTTTTAAGGCGAGTAGAAAATCCATGGTGTCATCCTTGATGTCAGGTACTCTTTAAAGATCCCTATCCTAATTAAACCCGAATAGGTATATTCTATTAATGTTATCCGAGATTAAGCCTACCGAGTGGGGTCACCTGTGGTATAGTAGTCTTGTTATTGCAAATTCAGGGGGTCAAATCTGGCAGAATATGTCATATACTCGTTATAGGTCTCTATCCTAATTAAACCTGAATAGGAAACATTTAGGACTCCCACTGTAGTAGCATCGTACGATTAGCCACTGCAGCATAAAGTGACGTCAAATGACTAAACGTATTGGCGTATATTGTGTACTACTGGGCCTAAATAATTGAGTTAGCGACCGTTTGATGATCCTGTTGGAACGAGCAATTAGTCAGGGTGAGGTAGGCCTAATCTCGCTCATCCCCTTCGCCCATAATGGCTTCGCCTCTGCGTCATAGCTCCGAATCTCTCCATATGTATATGTATATATATCTAGGTATGTATACATCTAAGTGTCTATATATCTAGCTATATACAGTCGTGGTCATAGAAATTGCATCAATCTATAAAAATAAAATCTGGTGCGCGTAACACACGACTTTCATTTACCTCCGTTTTTAAAATCAATTTTAGAAGTTTTAAATGCATTTATTAAATAATCAATTATATAATTATCTATGACAATCAGTTTGTTTTATCGGCTCTTCATCACTCTCCGTTACCTTTTAGAATTTTGTGTATATGATAGTATTTTTTCTAAAATCTTGTATATTATACAACTATATTTCTGTTTTAATGTTAAAAAAAAATATATATTGTTGCACTTTTCTTCTGTAGTTGCTTATCAAATTCGCTCAAGTTGCAAATTTAGCCGTTATTTATCAATTCTAATAAGATGATTTGCCTGATTTATCTTAAACTACAAAATTAAAGATACTTTAGAGGAAGAAAATTTAAAATATCGGTATTTAAGCCCTGTCAGACTATTTCAATCAGAATGAAACATACATGATATTAAAGCACATTAAATTTTACATCGATATGCAGAGTTTAATCAAAATCGTTAGAGCCGTTGTTGAGAAAATCGTAAAAAAGTGCAAAATGCTTATTAAATAATCAATTATCATTATCGTGTAAAGTGGCTCTTCTGGTGAGCTGATTTTCATGAAAAACTTGCTGTTACATCTCGGGCGTGTAGTTGTCTTAAATGTGAAATTTCGTTTTCGTGCTAGACTTACTACACTCACACAGACACACACATACCTTGTTGCTGGGGAGGGGGAATCACCTGCGGTATATTGGCTTGCATAACAGCCTTCTATGTTCTAGGTCACGGGTTCAAACCCGAAGGTGGCCCTAGAATGTTTTAATGAGAGTAAACATTCTTTTGTTATACCGTCCTTTAAAGGGGGCGTAAAAAGCTTGTATGCGTTATCAGGTACTCACTCGTTAAAGAGCCTTGAACTAAATAAAACCTGGATAAGCAAAATTAAGGTGACTCTCATTGTAGTATCGTCCGATTAGCCATAGTAGCATAAGTTTACGTCAAATAAATAAACAAACCTTTTTGCGAGACTTGGTCATTTGGACTCAGGACACCCTAACACGTATATTTTCGTTGAGTATATAGTACATATATAAACTGGAATTTTCACGTTCGCAATATTTTCTCTTACTATGTACAATATTTCATATACAGGTAAGTGAAAGTAAACATAAGTACCGCTTAGTTTTCCGGACAACCTGATACCACAAACCAAAATATAATAACAGAGGCACGTAGTGCCATTTCTACACTGTGTATAATTCTGAAGCTTAAGATAGATCGTGCGAAAATTCCTGGAGATAATGCAGAATAAGTTGGGAGTGGATGTAATGTAAGTTATTACACGTAGGTATAATCCAGCAAGCCTCTAGAACCGGGGTAGCAAATCCTGAGCCAGGTTTACCAAAACCAGGGCACGTACGCACTAAGCTTAATTTAAACGCTTGCAATAAACCTTTAAGTGCTTTTATATCCCTCCTACCATCTACCTATGTTTCTTAAATACGGAATTAGCATAGTTGCCTAGTTGAATTTTTAAAAAGGTCCCGCTCTTCAGTAACCCTTTATTTTAAGGAGTCTTAACTACAAAAAAAGCAGAAGAGAAAAGAAATAAAAGCATTATAAATAGTGGACGGAATTTCAATTCAGTTAGTAGAGTCTCGGAATTCATTCAATGTTATTACACTCTCATTGGAATACTAAGTACATTTAAATTTATCAGGGACAATAAAACTACTCTTTTTAGTCAATTTCAAAACATATTATAGAATTTCCACTTACTCCTAAACATTAGACTGATTTTATACTGTAATAAACATGTAATAAAATCCATAACTTTACGCACGACTTTTAATATTTGGAAGGATATACGATTTTAATATTTTAGGGACAGTTTTATTATTACTTTAACTTACTATATATATAGTAAGAGAAAGTATTGCGATAGTGAAAATTTTCGAATTCCAGTTTTCAACGGAAATACACATTTTAGGGTCCCCTGAGTCCAGTGTGATCACTCCCGGGCGGAAACGGTAAGTCCTATGAAACTGAAATTTCATAATTAGACAACTATACGCCCGAGACGTACAAAATATTTTTTCATCAAAATCGGCTTACCAGAAGAGCTACTTTATACCATGCATATTGCACCTTTTCTCGATTTTCTAAAAACGGTTCCGCCGATTTTGTTTAAACTCGCTATATAGATGTAAAATGTAATGGACTTTAATATCATTTAGGTTTCATTTGGTTAAATGGTTTGTCAGGGCTTAAATGCCAATATTTTAAATTTTCTTTCTCTAAAGTACCTTTAATTTTGTCGATTCTATAAAAATAACCATATTATCTTGTTATCACTGATGAAAAACAGGTAAGTATATAAATTGAATAAATGCGATACCCAACTAAAGGAGAAAACTGAAAAACTATTTTTTATGAAATTTTTTGTTTTTAAACGTAAGAACAGTAATATAGATGTATGATATACCGTTGGAAAGCTTGAGATTAAAAAAAAAAAATATATTATCTCATACACAAGCTTTTAAAAGTTAGTAGAGAGTGATGAAAAGCCGATAAAACTAAGTGATTATTTTAGATAATAATATAATCGATTTTTTTAGTAAAACACATATTTCTATAGAAATTCCATTTAATTAATTTTTATAATTAATAAATAATTATTAATTAATATAATAATATTAAATTAATGGTTTCACTCATTTTTATCTCTAACTATTATTTGAAAATTTTTGAATTATTATTGAAAAACTGTAGTATTTGAAAATTCTTTGATTGATTCTAAAAACGGAGGTAAGTCAAAGTCGTGTGTTGCCGCACCATATTTTTTTTATTCGTTATTCGAATTGTACGCATCTTGAAACGTAAGCGATTTTGAGCAAGGGTAATTTTTTTTTTTTTTGGTGGATTACAAAGATTGATTATTGAAAATAATAAACCAAAAAACACATGTTGAATTACTGATAAAATGTACATTGTACTTTTTTTAAATCTATGTTCTTAAAAAAAAATGTCATTTTCAAATGTAATATTTCCACGCTAATATCATGAAGATATTGTTTTCAATTTCGTTTTACTATAGACAATAATATTTAAATTTAAAAAGATTTAAATATTGACAGTAAGATCATCACGATCACGAAAATGTTTTAATAATATTTACAAATATCGGTGTTTTAGAGTCAAGAGAATTAAGGTATTCATGATATTAACTTTAAATACTGTAAGAGGTAAGTTCAAAGACTACTAACTACCATTTCTTTATTATTTGGTTTGTTACTGATTTTAACTTAATTAAGTACTGGAATAACGATATTATAAATATCAGTATTTTTTTGCCGATATTACACCGGTATCGATCCTATCTCTAGTGGACAGGTATGCACAAACCTCAGCGCATGCGCCAGTATAGAGCATGTTGGTAACTCCAATCATCACCTGAAATCAAAGGTTTTTTCCCTGCCAAAGATCGCATAACGCGACTAAAGAAGTTTTTACTTAAAAAAATATATATATTTAAGTAACTCCTTAAACATAACCAAAAAAATAAATTAAATAAATGAAAATGCCAAATTACAGTTCTACAGCGAATTTAATTTTTTCAGGTACGCAAAATTAAAGAGGAAAATTTATTGAAGACGAAAGTATCATTAGTTAGAAAACCTGTTGTTCATTCGGAATTCAACCCGTTCTTTACTTCAATTGAGGATTTGAAAATGCCTAAAAGCATAACTAAATATTTCGGAAGAAGAATCAATTACACCGTACGAAAGATCAAAGAGAAAAGGAAATTTGAAAGAGCCTCGTTGAAATATTGCGAGAGGTACGATAGTTTCGAAACGGAAGAATCTTTCATGAACGAAAAAATCATGGATAATATCCTTAGTTTAGAATGTCTCCTACATTTAGATGGGACAGATGATCTTCCTCCTAGCTCTGAACCGGAAGCCGTCGAACTGAACGAATCCCTCTCTATCCAAGGCAGTGTGACCGACACCAAGAACGTCAGGACTAGTTTGGAAGATGAGATTGCTGAAAATGCAGACGATTTGCCCACAGAAGAAAAACCACCAAAATCTCCGACTTCTTCGCGATCCCTTGAGGCTTCGTCTTACCAATCTCTTCATCCATTCGCAGGTATAGATAAAAAAATGGCAGGATATCTGGCGAAAACACCTCAAGGATGCATAATGGACCTCAAAGATTCTATGAAGTCGAAACTTTACACTAAGATCTTCAATGAAGATTACCTTTTAAGCCAGATTGACGAATATAAAGATTTAAAAAAAAAGAAAAAAGAAGCCATTGAAAAACAGGTGAAAATCATAAACAAACATACAACAAAGAAAACCAAAAAGCCTACATTAGTAAGAAAGTATTTCTATGTCAAAAAGAAGAAAAAGCCTTCTTGGAAAGACGAAATAGAATCATCTGGAAGCTCTGTCACAGAGTTGAACACGGAGGTGGAAGAACCGCAGCAGATATCAACTGAATCGGAGCAAGAACTTGCTTTGGCCAGGGCTTCTGTAGAACAGACAGAAGAGGACCCTTTTGTGAAGACAGTGAAAAGAGCATAAGTTGTCCAAGCGAGACGGATTCTGAAAACGCTTGTAAATGTGGTGCACCTGAATGCACCTGCAGGGAATATCAGAGGTTTCAGAATTTTCTCGCGAAAAAGACTGAACTGGAAGCTCTGAATGAACCTCCTCCAGTTGAAGAAGCTCCGAAAAGATCTGAAGCGGATGAAGATAGGTGGGGCGATCTGTGCCACCTGGACGAGGCGTCTGATTGGAGTGAAGAGACCAGCATGGAAGTGACCTCGACTTCCGGTTCCAGCTGCTGCGTCATTAGAAGGTGTCATTGCAGCCATTGCAGCTGTGGATGTGACGAGTACCGAGAATATTTACTGTACAAGTTGTACCAGGCAAACAGCAGGCGGAGGAGGAGGAACAGAAGGAGAGAGGAGAAGGCGGAAACCCTGAAGAAGATCATAGAAGATAACTACAAAGAGGACGAGTACTTGAAGACAGTGAGGGAGTTCATAAACGAATATTATGTCAAGCCGGATGAGAAAGCAGAGGAAAAGCCGAATCTGTGTGTCTGCGGTCTCTACAACTGCGAGTGTAGTGGCGAGGAAATAGAGGCCAAGGGTCAGAAGGAGAAGGAGGTTCCAGCACCCATCAAAAGACAGCACATCAATATCGATACCACAGTTCCTCAAGAACATGTGAAAAAACCGTCTTCTATTAATTTGCCAAGAAGATTAAGTTCGCCAAACCAGAGCATGGATGACGAGAGAAGAAAAGTTCGATTTGGTAGTCAAGATTCGACGGGTCAGCCTATTCAGAACGCTTCCGGTTCGATCTCTAACCCTTCTCAAAAGTCGTCTTGCTTGAAGATGAGCGAGAATGGAACCCAGGTTACGTTGGATCCTACTCAAACCTCTGAAGAAGACAAATGTATGCTTGTTTCAGAGTCCACTTCCATCGAGCCGGAGGAACTGGATAGGAAATCGGATGACCTCTACGCCGTCCTCTCGCGGGTCATGGAGAATAGTGACACCATCCTCAAGTTCGACATTGATGACTACATCACTGTTGAAGAAGAAGAGACGCACGAAGTTGTCGAATCCGATGCATCCTCCTTCGGAAGCTTCGATTATAAGAAGTGTTTGAAAGAAGACGAATGCAACTGCAAGGATTATATGAAGTATTTTGCATTCAAAAAGAAAACGAGAAGGCTAGCGGAAAAAAATGATCCTTTACATAAGTATCTACGCAAGAGGCTACTTTACGTGTCCAGCCTCGCAAGAACTGAGCAGTTGTTGGACCACACTTCTTCGGAAACTGAGTCACCCGTTCGGGTTCCCGCTGCACAAATCTGCGAGAAGTATAAATTGAATGCAGGGAATGTGGAGAGGAAAGAAAAGATCTTCAAGAAAAAAAAGAGGAAATTAGAGAAGAAGGTGATTCTAGATATAATAAAGAAAGGTAACCATCTTTATCCTTGCACTTGCAATTCTTCAATGACCAAGCAAAGCGATCCCGAATTGGGGAAATCTCTCGCTATCTGCGAACAATGCCAAGTTCATTTGAAACCGGGCTTTGGTGAAGTGAAGGTGATAAAGACCAAAATCGAACCTAGCATTCCGATAGAGGATCTCGAAGAGAAAGATTGCGTTTTCGGGAAGGCCCGAATATTCCCCGAATGTCCTAAGTGCTTAGCAAATGCGCCTCGGATTCAATTCACGGATAACGTACACCAAAAAATTATAATTGACGATCACGACTTCGGGGATAGTCTTTTGCAGCCGGGCGAAGGAGAAGGGGGTTCGAAAGACTTGCTGACGAATATCAACGAACAAGGGAAGGCTGCGGAGCACCCGAGTGGCAAGAAGGGAAAAGGAAAAGGCGATAACGAATGCAAGAACAAGCAAGGTTTGAAAAACAAGGAATCGCCATCATCGGGGAAAAAAGGTAAAAAGGGGAAACAAGGCAAGGCGAAAGGAGGAAAGTGCAAAAAGAAGAAAGACAAAAAAGATAAAAAGAAAAAGAAGAAATGCCAAGGGAAAAAGAAGAAAAGTCCCAAAAAGACACAAGTTCTCTTCTGCCAGAATGTATCAGGAGGCTTGGACGTCAATGTCAGTATTTTTCACCCAAAAGTTCGCTTCAAGTTCGACCATAACGAAGCCTGACGTCAATTGTTCTCCGATGTGATTTCAAAAACTTTTTTTTTTCATTTATAATTATTTGACAACATTAAATGTTTTCAATCAAATGTCGTTTTCAAGAAGTATTTTTATTTTTTACATTTAATTTTTCTTACAAGCTCGTACTAAAAAATAATAATTTAAATTTCATGAATGAAGGTTAATTCTTTTGAACCGATCTTAGTTAAATATTTTTACTGGAAGGAATTAGTCCAGGTGGCGGTCATTAAATGAAACAACTGAATAGTTTCAACTATTTTATTGTTTGCCAACGTTTCGACGCCCTCTAATTGAAAATGTTTTTAAAAAATGGGATGAAACATGGAAAAACAGCTATCCAAGCAAGCTGAAAGCGATTAAGAGTGAGCCAAAGTCTTGGAAAACCTCAAATCGCATCAACCGCAGAGAGGAGGTGGTCCTGGCCCGCCTGGAATCGGACATACTAGGTTAACCCATGGGCACTTAATATCTAAGGATTTGCCCCCAAGATGTCAGCATTGTGGGGGAGCCCTGACAGTTACTCATATTTTCGAGGAATGTCCCTTCTACACAAGGAAATTGAACCAAAGGGGAATACCACTCAATGTCGCGGTTGCTTTGGGGAACGATATAAATAGAATTGACGAAATTGATGTGCTTTCTTACGGAAATGGACTTTTACAAGCAGATTTGAAAATTGTATTTTACTATTATTATTATTATTTTTAATTAAATTTATTAATTATTTTACTTTATTTATTACTAAATAAATTAATTATATATAATTATTTAACTTTATATATATATATATATATATTTTTTTTTTTTTATTTTTTTTTTTTTTTTTTTTTTAATTTAACCTGGTATATGTTTATCTTTTGCTTATGCTGTTACATTTTTTCTTACTAGTGATTATTCTTATTAGTTAATTGTTTCCAACTATTGGTTGTTATTTGTTTTTTAGTAAAACAATTGTTCATTATTTAACCTTAAATTAGTTTCTAAAAATGAGTGTCTGGCACTGATGACCGAGAATGTTTTGTGCCAATAAAATATAACAACCAACCAACAAACGTTTCGACCCCATTGTGGATCATCATCAGGGTATAAAGATACAAAAAGGATACATTTAAAATAAGATTAAAAATACTATTTTAAAAATATATATTTATATATTTAATATAGAATATATTATTTTATATATATTATATATAATATATATATATATATATAAAATATATATTTTTAAAATAGTATTTTTAATCTTATTTTAAATGTATCCTTTTTGTATCTTTATATCCCTGATTATGATCCACAATGGGGGTCGAAACGTTGGCAAACAATAAAATAGTTGAAACTATTCAGTTGTTTTCATATAATGACCGCCACCCGGACTAATTCCTTCCAGTAATTCTCAACGGTCAACTAATTACATCCACAATGTTAAATATTTTTACTTTCACTAACCTATATATGAAATACATACTAAGGGAAAGTATACCGATGAGAAAATTTTCGAATTCCAGTTATACGTTTAATGCTTCCCTGAGTCCAAATCACCAAGTCGCGCGAAAAGGCCTGTGTGTGTTAACCCCAGCACGAAAAAGACAAGTCATACGAAACAGAAATTTTATACTTAAGACTATTAATTTATTTATTTATACAAAGCATCTACCCATTAAGGGTCATTAGCTATATACATAATTGTTTGTTTTTCTCTGTTTAGTGTATAATTTTTAACAAAATATCATTTATAACACAATAATGGTGAATGTATGGTCAAAAAGGACATTATATTCTAAATGAGATTAAAGACTTTGACTTTTTTCAAAAACTTGAGTAATTTCTGAACACACGTTTCACTGTCACCGAGAGCTATTTCCAGCTTGGTGTCTATTCCGCCCTCCGTTCTTGCACCGCGGAAGGCCTCACAGTGCAGGATGATGTGCTCCACCGTCAAAGGTGCCTCACAAGTCCTACAGGTCGGAGTGTACAGTCCTTTCAGTTGGTAGATGTGTGTGAGGGCTGTGTGCCCGCTTCTTATTCTGGCCAGAACCACTTCTTCGCGCCGGTTTTTCCTCTCTGAGGTTTCCCATATCCCTGGAGTCTCTTTAATTTATCTTAATTTTTCATTCGTTCTGCTCCACTCGGTAGCCCATGAAGTATAAATCCTTTTCTTGACGTATTTTCGCCAGTCCGATGCTTGTGTCTTATTGACACGTGTCACTTCCCTTCCAGAACCCATCCTTGCATTATAAGCTGCTCGGTCAGCGTCCTCGTTTCTTCCTATGCCCAAGTGAGACGGGACCCACAAAAATTGTTATTGTTTTTCCTATACTTTTGCATTCTTCCTCGAGAATCTGGATTCTTTGAACCAAAGCTTCTTTTGAGTTCCTATTCTCTATTGACTTTAGAGAACTTAGAGAATCTGTTGCAATCAGATGATGTTGGTGGTCGTGTTTTATTATGATTTTTAATGCTTTCCAGATCGAGTACCCCTGAGTCATGATTGTCATGCAATCGAAAGTGAAATGACTAAACAACAACCCAAACAATTAATTATACGCCCCAGTTTTTATTAAATTCAGTGAACCAGCCTCTATATACCATGCATTTTGAACCTTTTCACGATTTGCTCAAAAATCTTTGCTAAAGATTTTGATTTAACTCGCTAAATCGATGTAAAATTTAACTGGTTTTAATATCATGTAAGTTTATTCAGATTGAAATAGTATGATAGAACTTGAATGCTGATATTTTTATCTCTAAAGTATCTTTTATTTTGTTGATTCGAAAAAAACAAATTATCCTAACATCTTTTTTGATAAAAAACGGCTAAATATACAAATTGATAACCAAGTAAACGTGAAAAGAACACACATATTGTTTAGGTATTTTTTTAAAAAAACCGAGAATAGTAAAATAGATGTATAATATAATGTCGGAAACGAATGAAACAATTTAGAAAAAAATGTTATGTTGTAGTTAGGCTAAGTTTAGAGAATTTTGAGAAAAAATCAGATGTCCGAAATCTTAATTCATGTTATACAAATTTAATAAACACATTAAGATTACGTATCAATTAATAATAATAATAATAATATGGTCAGAAAGTACAAAAAAAAAAAAAGATCCACGCCCCTTAGTAATTTGGAAACTCCCTACTTCTCTCTAAACCATTTGTAATATCCACGCTGATATCGGATCTTTTCAACCGGGACAAAAGAGTGTTATTGAAGGATACTGTAGGGCAGGATGTCATAGGTTTACGACGAAGGGTAAAGGTTACTTGGTTGGATTTACTGGCATTTATATTTCTTAAAATTATTAAAAAATGTTTTCTTTGTCTGTAACAAAAAAATCATCTATTAATTATTATTATATATATATAAAGTTATGGGTACAGTCCCACTGTTACTATTGGCATTTAATTCCTTTCTAAGGAGATTTGAAGGTATACAAGATGGTAATGAATAGATCCAATATTACTCCTGAGGCTTGCGGAGGTAAACTTGTAAATCTGCATAATGGCATTTCCATTAGTTAGGTGTACTATAGCATTCTCTGCCAGGTAGCGAACCGTATCCGGCCCCTTCCTCTTTCATCAAACCATATTCGGGTCCTGTAAATAGTACCATACACTTCTCAACCTCAGCTACCCTACCTTGTTCTAGATATATAGATATTTAATAAAACTTAAATTGTAGTACTTCCTTTTTTTAAACTTTTAAAAGTTCTTAAGCCATCGAGGAATGGTGTTAACTTGAGGATTAAAATAAATCTAGACAAAAACCACTAAATTACGTTTACCCTTCGCCACGAACCTATGATCTCCTGCTCTACTGTAGCCTTTAATAACACCCCACTCACTCCTATTGAACAAATGGAGATACCTAGGACTCCATCTTGACACACATCTTACTTGGAATCCTTATACAAGACTTAAACGACAAGAAACTGCTAGATACGGATTACTACAACACTTACTTGACAAACGTTCAAAACTTCCACTCTATTACAAAAAGCTCATATATGTTACCATTATCAGACCCATCTGGACATATGGGATCGAGCTTTGGGGCTCTACTAAACCATCTGATTCCTCCCGTATCCAATCCTTACAATCTAACATCGTTCGCAAAATTCTAAATGCTCCTGGTCACAAATAAAATGATCCATAACGACCTTGATATCCTTTCTCATTATAGATGTGCTACTTTTCATTTCCAAACTCCCAAACCACATAATACCCACATTGCCCGCAAACAATCAACCTCACATATTCCCGATAATCCTCCGAGGTGATTGAAAAGAACATGGCCTCGGACCTACAAAATTAAATAAACATTGAAGTTCTATCGCTGTGTACTTTCTTCACAAATCTTTTTCACGCAGTCAATTACAATTCAGCACTTTTAACTGGTTATATTTATTGTATATACATTTATAAAAATCAATTAAAGCGACAATATCTTAATTTAACCAATATAAGAAAATATACTTGCTTGACAACAAATACATTTAAGCATATTGAGCTTCGTATCCATGATACACAACATGGATACTAGGGGTGGGCATAATCGAATGATCGTCATAATCGGATGATCGGACTTCGATTATTTAAGTAATCGAATGATTTCAAAATCGAATGATCGAATGATTAGTATGCTTCTGAATGACGTTTATGCTACAATTTCCGTCTCTATAATGGCAGAGCTGGTACAAATATGCATATAATTTATGTGATGAGCAAAAAATAAAAAATTTCCGAGCTCCTTATAATCCCTCGATTATCGTTAAAATTTAGTTCGAATGATCATTCGTTTCTCCAGCCGATTAATCCGATAATCGATTAATTCGAATGATTGAAATAATCGAATGATCCGATAATCGTCATTCGATTATGCCCACCCCCTAATGGATACAAAGCTCAATTCAATTCCATGGAAACGAGTTTATTTTTTTCATTTCCCCAATTAACAACATGGAATTTAATACTTATTATTTATATTACATTTTAAGAATGTGTAATGGTGTTATGTCTTAGGTGAATATATAAATGTTTCTAATTTTTATTTGTAACATTTTATTGTGTTCAATGGGAATGCAGGGTCAACTGCTAACTAAAATAACAATAATAATAGGCCTATCGAACCCGAAGATTCAATTCTTATAACACTAAATACTCCCATGCCAAAGGTCACGGATTCAAATCCGCAGGTGGTTCTAGGATTTTTTAATGGGAGACGTTAAAAGGTGGTCCCGAGCATGTGCGATGTCAGGTACTCGTTAAATATCCCTATCCTAATAAAACCTGGATAAGCAAAATTTAGGACTCCCACTGTAGCATCGTCCGATTGGCCATAGTAGCATAAAGTGACGTTAAATAAATAAACAAACAACACTGAATCTTGCTTACACAGATTCGTCCAATGATCACCGTTCTAGCCTGAGATCAAACCTAACACAATCCTCCCTACCATACCTTAGCCCACCAGACGGTTCAGTGAATACCAAATTTTTCGGAATCCGTACTTCACTATACCCAACAACTTAAGACTCCGCGATGCTATCAACGCAATCATATCCACTGGGTACAAACTCCGCAATTCCGCAACCTTCTAAACTCTATAGTGGCCTCATCTCTCTTTGGACCAAATATTTTACGCAGTTATTAGCAAGTATAACTTGATGTCCATGGTCGCGGGTTCGAAACCGGTAGATATCCGTGGAATTTTCGAGGAAGAACAAAAAATTATCGGTTATGCCATTCTTCGAAAGGGAAGTAAAATGGTGGTCCAAGGCCTTTGCGATGTCTGGTATTCGTTAAAGATCCCTATTCTAGTTAAACTTGGATTGATGAATTTAGGTTTCCCATTGAAATATCGTCCGATTAGCCACAGTAGCATAAAAATCTGGTGCGGGCAACACACGACTTTCACTTACCTCCGTTTTTAAAATCAATGAAAGAATTTTCAAATATATTTAGAGATAAAAATACATAAAACAATTAAAAAAATAATTAAATTGAATTTATATGGAAACATGTGTTTTATTAAAAAATCTATTATATTATTATCTAAAATAATAAGTTAGTTTTATCGGCTTCTTATTTTATGTTCAAAAACAAAAAATTGCATTAAAAATATAATTTTTCAGTTTTCTCCTATAGTTGTTTTTCAAATTCGCTCAACATCCATATTTAGCTCTTATTTATCAATACTAACAAGATAATATAGTTATTTTTATAGAATCAACAAAATTAAAGGTACTTTAGAGAAAGAAAATTTAAAATATCGGCATTTAAACCCTGTCAGACCATTTTAATCCAAATGAAGCCTAAATGATATTAAAACCCATTTTACATTTTACATCGATATAGCGAGTTTAATGAAAATTGTTAGAGCCGTTTTTGAGAAAATCGAAACAAGTGCATATAAAGTGACTCTTTGGAATTCGAAAATTTTCACGTTCGCAATACTTTCCCTTACTATATATAGTAAGTTAAAGTAAAAATGGCATATATTGAATAAATTAGCTCTTGCATTAATAAGTATCGAATATATTTTAACAATAGTTGGTATGTTAACTGTTAAGAAATACATTTCATCCCTAATACCCCCCTAGGTCGGTATCGAACCCGCACCTTGTGCCTCTGAAGTGACTAATGTTTTCTGATGACCTCAGTCAGTCATATAATTCTCAAAAGACCTTATTAAGGCATCCACTCTGCCAAGATGGACTGATGCTGGAGTGTAACCGAATGAAGGCTAATAGGATTGGGGCTCCTTGACCGAGGCATCAAAGACTTAGCGGCGGTGCTGCCACCTAGCGACGCCCTCCCATTGTTTCCCCGCTTCTTATCTCCACGCCCTTCCCATTCCCTTCCTCTCTTCAATCTATCTCTTATCTGAGTCGCCCCGAGCCAGGCCCTATTGAGGCGTCTCCAGACCAATCGATCGGATGGCATTCCTTCCTAGGCTCTTCTCTTGGAGGAGTTTATAGAGAGAAGTTGCGATTCAGGAGCAAATCGAACTACAATAGCGATTTTGATGAACCTTGCATGCATATAATAGATTCTCTGATTAAATTGTACGGGAAAGTATTGCAATCGTGAAAACTTTCCAATTCCAGTTCTTAACAGTTAATGTATCACACACACTGTGAAGATATTTTGCTTTATATAATATTATATATATATATATATATATATATATATATATATATATATATATATATATATATATATATATATATATATATATAAACATCTTCTGAATATAACATACTGTGCTGAGGAGTTTGGGTGGATGCTTGTGTCCAGGTCTCCTTCTAAGAGTTTGTCACATGGATTAGTCTTGAGGATTCGAGGGCAGATATCGGGAGGGATTGTAGGGGGGGGGGGATGGAGAAGGCGGCAGGGGGCGGTCAAAGCAAGTTCTTGCTGGGGGTGGGTACTGTGTCTATTAAGTGCAGCGCTACACGGTGAGAAGTATTGTATGTGTAGGTTAGGTGATGGCAATCCTTGTGAGAGTTCACGAAAGTGGCAAGAGAGGGGGAAAGTTTTTTTTTTTTTTATAAGTACATCATTATTTCATATATAGTTAAGTGAAATAATATTAATAAAATATTGAAAAAAACATATTATTAAAGAAATGTTATTAATAAAGAAATTCTATTTATCTTTTTATTTTATGGTTGTAGGCCCATTAAAAACATGCAATTTTGTGAGACCTATTTCGACACGGGAAAAACCTAGTCTATTTCCATGGAAAATATTCACAATCGTAATACATTTAAAAACTAAAATGTATTGAGTAATTATTTGTAAATCTATTTTTACTAGAATCTTATTGCGAATCTGTCATGAAATTAGTAAATAAGGGAATGATAACAGACTTGTATATATAATAATTACTTTTAGCATAAACTTATATAAATTAACATAACATAAGCCGTTAGTTACATCTATTATTAATGGGTGAATATATAAATGTTTCTAATTTTAATTTGTTATTACATTTATTGTCACTATATAGGTAGCATATAGTGAATATTTTATATTATCCAACGCAATAATATGATATAAGTTTCATAAATTATTCAAGGACAATTTCACCAGATGCATACACCAGTGCACCATACCGAGGCAGTTCAATTTTGATGACTTCCAAAAAAACTTGTATACTGCACAGCTTCGAAAAACAAATTCGTAGCGTTTTATTTAACTTGTCTGAATCAGAACTGACAAACATTTAATAAAAACAGTAGGCATGTAGAGCGTCCATTTCAGTTATCGGTTTGATCGGGACATGTCGAGTCTGAAAATAAAAGGTTTAAGTTTAATATTCAAACGTCAAAACTCTTGATATCCCGGGCGGTGTTAAATATGGTAATCATTTTATGTTATGTGGGAATAATTTTAGCCTACATGCACCCTATCTATAAATATTTGTGATAATAACTATTAATTTAAAACGGGCGTAATAATCTAGAAATTTATCGCCTAAAACACCTTACCTACCTACCTACTATTAATTTAAAAAATAAATAATAAATATATATATATATATATATATATATATATATATATATATATATATATATATATATATATATATTAATTAGATATAAATGAATAAAAATATTAAAATGATTATAAGTTAAGATTCTGCGTTATATAATCAGTCAAATTATTAAAACCTGGACTCTAAATGTAAACAAAGATCTAATTATGATGTTTCCACGCCTGCTCACCCAATATCCTCATAGCCTAGTACTTCCTAATTAAATTATGGAATGTTTACATTTTGCAGTACCATATGTCTGTCTGTCTTCTATATTAACTTAACATCATTTAGTTGACATCTGGTCTCTGTGCGGTTAGGTCTACTCTCTGTGTGTTATCATATATATATAAGTTATTACAGTGTTAATTTTTGTTTATTAATTTTATATTTATTCAATCGTTGTTGTTGGTTTGGGCTTTAAGACGTAAAAACATTTATTCAGTTTAATTATATTTTAAAATAAGAATATATTTATAAAACGTTATCTTACTGTGTTAAGGTTATAATTGTGTTGCTATAGTGTTTTTTTTTTTGTTTTTTTTAATTCAAACTTAAATAAGTATCATTATGCATTTATAAAAAATAACAAGTTAGAAATATTCTTTTTACCGTATATAGATAAAGTGCATTAATTAATAATAATATAATGTTTAATAAATACCTGTGTAGTCTAGATAAATGATACTTAATATTATTGCAAACAGAGTTTTGATTTTTGAATGCATTCTTAAATTTATTAAAACTTGTTTTCTGTTCTATATGAAACCATTCGGATATAACAACCATATTAATTTCTTTAAATAATTTTTTTTGTTTTGTTTTTTAAATCAAACTAAAATAAGTATTATCTTTCATATGAATATTTTTTTATATATATTATTTATTAATGAATATTAGCTTATATATATAATGAATTATGTTTCAAAATATAAATAATATGAAAAAAATATTAATTGAAAATTATGATTAATTTTAATGCATTAATAAGGTATCATTATATATTTTTCCTAAAAAATAACAACTTAGAAATACTCTTTCAACCGTGTATACATAAATTGCATTAATTATTAATAATATTATATTTAATAAATACCTGCGTATGGAGACTAAATATGAGTGTAGTTGAGATAAATGAGACATAATATTATTCAAATCAGTGTTTTGAGCTCGGTGGTTTCTGAGCCAATAAGAGGCCACCTTTCAAGTCAAAGTCAAAATAGCTACTAAGACACCATTCTCTCTTTATCTTCACTCTAGTTCGGTTCGGGTCCGTGTCGAGTGGTTAACTTTATTTTAAATCAGTGCACTATGTGTTATAAATGTGAAAATAGTGATTTATTTAAGCTTCTTAATGCCTCTGTGTTTTATTATTTATTTTCGTTTCGAAATCTCGTTGTTTTAAAGAACAATATTAAAGCAAAGAACAATGGAGTGGTTTACTACTGTATGAAAGACGGCCATATTGAATATTTCAGCATGAAGGTAAGAAATTAAAATTATGCATGATTTTATATATAAATAAAATCTAAGTAAATTAATATTTTCGTCTTATAATAATGTTCTTTTGTGTCTTATCTAAGCTCTATTATCAGTTCTGTTTAGTTATAAATGAAAAAAAAAAAATTATTATGTATATGGTTCATTCCATTAGAAATCGTCAAGTTTTCATTAATGTTGCCGCTGGACATTTATGATTTTCGTGTTTTTTTTTTTACCAACTATTATCTATCCTTTCGTAAATGAAAAACCATTAATAATTTTTTTTTCGGGTTAATGCTTTCAGTTTTGCAGCCGTTTTAAGTCAGCTTCACGGGCGAAAACTTGTGATGGGGAAGTCTTTCTAATTCCTGTAAATATTTGGGTATCACATCAAAACGAAAACAGTTAGTGAAGAAAGGTGTTTAAAAAAATTCTCAAAATTGAATAAAAACAAGATTTTCAATGAGATATAAAAGTATATAAAGTAAAAGAAACTGGCTATTAATTATTTTTTCTTAAATAGCTTAGTCATAGTCCTACTTTCTGCAAAAATCCTTCGAGAACAAAGTCCTTTTTTGTTTATGAATTATCGAAATTGGCAAAAATTAATGTTTACACGGAAATATCTCAAAAGGGACTGAGTGAAAAATTATGAAACTAATAGAGATTACCTATCTGCACGATGTGTTTAAGTAGATATCAATAGAATATGTAGGCTATGAAGTAACTTTTTCAACGGAAATTTTTATAAGACTTACATTTTTCTAAATTAAACTCCAATTAAAAACTCAGTATCATCAGTAAATTTTTTTAAACCCATTTTTTAAATTAAATTTATTTAGACTGATATATTTCGATTCTTTTCTGTGTCTAATTCTAAAATTCGGTACTGGAAATATTCAGGTATGTATAAAAACTTGTAACACTTGAAAATGAAAAAAAATATACAGTTCTAAGTATGAGAATATTTCTAATTATAGCGAATTTCAATAAAAATAAATAAAAAAAAAACCCCATACTAGGTCTGAGGACTGTAAATATTAATTCTCATGTCAAAGCCTATTATAATAATTAATTATTATTTTATATATTTAAAGATATATATTTATACATTATTATTTCAATATATTGATTTTTTTTAAATGTTTATCTTATTTTATTAATATAAGTAGTCGATCGGGCAACATTGCTAATATAGCTAAATGCTGAACTAGCATATTAAAACCTATATAACTTAGTAAATAAAAATTATATATTTATTTATAAAATAGGTATATATTTAGAAAATTATATTGGTTTCTATATATTGATTCATAATAAAGTTAAACTCATTGTGTTAATATAAGTGGTCAATCTGGAAATTTTTTGTTGTCCCTTCTTATTTTTGTTGTTAAATTTCCCTATAATTAGAAATATCCTCATTCTTCGAATTGTTAAAAAATTCATTTTCAAGTGTTACAAGTTTAAATACATACTTGAATATTTTAGTATTGGACACAGACAGGAATTAAAATATATAGCCAACAAAATTTAATTTATAAAATAAGGTTATAATAAAATTAACCTTAAAACCTACTAATTTTATAAATTTAAATATAAAAATAATATAAGGATATATAAAATAGTTATATAAATTAATTTAAAACAATGTTAAAGTTATTCTGTTAATATACATAAGTGGTCGACCTGGCATTATTGCCAATAAAAAAATTAAGAACCAACAAAACCAAAGATAAACATTGAACTAGCATATTAAAACCTATATACTTTATAAATAAAAATTATATATTGTATGTATAAAATAATTGTATATTTAGAAAAATATATTGGTTGCTGCATATTGATTTAAATGAAGTTAAACTCATTGTGTTAATATAAGTGATCGATCTGGCAACATTGCCAAAAGGAAATTTAGAACCAACAAAGACAGAGCTTAATACTGAACTACCACTTTAAAACCTAATAATTTTATAAATATAAATATGAAATTATATATGGATATATAAAATAGTATATATTAAGAAACATTTATTTACTTCTATGTATTGAATTAAAACTAAGTTAAAGTTACTGTTCAATATAAGTGGTAGATCTGGCAACATTGCTATAGCTAAATTGAAGGCGCCTAAGCCAGAACAGTCAACTTATTACATTACATCTCAATCCTAATTAAATTATTTTAAATACTTTTTCTCGCATTTTATTAATAAAAGTGTTCGATCTGAATGTTTTAATTTATTTTGTTACGTAAAATCGTGATATTAAACATTTAAAATTCTGTACATGATAACTTTATATAAATATTTTAATACCAGCAAAATTAAGAATAGGTCAAAGCATAGATGTATACTGAACATTTTAACTAGCAACTTAAAACCTATTATATATTCATTTTAATATTTTGATTTTAAATCATTATTCATCATTTAATAAAATAAGCATGATTTAAATATTTTATTAATTAAGTTGTTCTTTTTTTGCTTACTTAATAAAATCATATAAACACCATGTTGAAAATGAGTAGCAGATATAAATATTTTGCATTATATTTTACCACTTTACAGAAGATGGTTGATCAACAGGAGGGTCCCCCGATCATATACTCATCCTAAGAGTGATTTTACAGAATAAATAGTTATTATGTTACGTAGTTATATGTGTTTAAGGTGCTCATTTATTTTTTAATTTATTTTATTACTTTTTTCATTGTATTTTTACTTTCACTTTATATATTATATATATATATATATATATATATATATATATATATATATATATATATATATTATATATATAGTAAGTGAAAATATTGCGATCCTGAACATTTTCGATTTCCAGTTTTCCAGGAAATACACATTTTAGGGTTCCGACGATTTTCATTAAACTCGCTATATCGATGTAAAATTTAATGGCTTTAATATCATGTAGTTTTCATTCTGATTAAAATGGTCTGACAAGGCTTAAATGCTGATATTTTAGTTGTTTGTCCTGTAAAGTACCTTTAATTTCGTAGATTTTATAAAGATAAATATATTATCTTGTTACCACCGATGAAAAACACAAAAATATATAAGCTAAAATTTTAGAAAAAATATCATCTCACACACAAGGTTTTAAAAGTTAATAGAGAGTGATGAAAAGCCGATAAAACTGATTATTTTAGAAAATTTAAATATAATAGATTTTTTAATAAAACACATGTTTCTATATAAATTCAATTTAATTAATTTTTTAATAGTTTCATTGTTTCTATAGATATTCAATCTAACTAATTATTTATTGGTTTCACTCATTTTTAACTCTAACTGTATTTGAAAATTGCTTAATTGACTCTAAAAACGGAGGTAAGTGAAAGTCGTGTCTTGCCCGCACCAGATGTTTTATGTCTGCCGTAATTCAAAACTGGAATTCTTAATGAGGTTCGTGGCGTTTTTCACCGGTGATTTTTATAAAACTTCAGATTTTTAGAGTGTCTTAGAGTGGGAATATTCTGTGACCAATGGTTAAATTTGGTAATCACAGTTGAAGGACGACCTTTGCGTCATAATTTCCGGTTATGAACCTAGATAATCACTTATAGCCGGTGATTTCTGATAAGGTAGTGAAAACGTTTCTGTGACATCTCGGGCGTTTAGTTGTCTTAAATATGAAAGTTTATTTTTTATAGGACTTTTCGTCTTCGCCCAAGACTTACCACACACTGTCAGACAAAACATAAAAACCTTTTTGCGGGACTTGGCCATTTGGACTTAGGGGATCCTAAAACATTTAAATTCCGGTGAAAACTCGAATTCGAACATTTTCACGATCGCAATACTTTCCCTTACTATATATGTCATATATAAGTTAGTGAAAGACAAAAATAAAATTTTAAGATGAAATTTCAGGTCTTTTGAAACATTGGAAATTCAGTCGGGGAACTGTATACCTCACGTCCCCACTTAAAGGTTAAGTAGATACCAAAGTCCCTTAATAAGATACGCCATTAAAAAAAAATCAACACGGTGACTGGCGCTTAGTATAATCCTCGTCGTTACAAGATGGCCGCCTCCCTGAGGAGGTGCGTCCCATGGGACTGAGACTGGCTGGCTACGGGACTGCGCCTAATGATGAATTTTTATGAAGCCATCCGGGAAACTAATTGACTTATCCTCGCTAACTGATGTACCCCCGGGGCGACCGGTCGACGGACAACTTGTCCCGTCCGCGCTTCCCCCCCGGGGTCCGGCCACCGGCCAAGTGCTAATTGAATCGCCAACGGTGTAAATGGCACCCTCCGGTCTTGCCCCGTCCGGGATTTATCGCCCTATAGAAGTTTTTATTGTGATTTAGTGGACCGGTGTTCGTCGCTACATTCATCAGCCCGCCAGGGTCGGGTTGTTTATTAATTATCTTTCTTCCTAGAGATACTTCATCCAGTCGAGATGAAAAAAAAAAATTGATTGATATCGAGCTAAAAATTTCGGTAGAGAACAATATTGTGCTATAACATACTTCGTTTTAGGTCGATTGCTTTTTTACTTTCACTTATTATATATAGTAAGGGGAGCATTGCGATCGTGAAAATTTCCGAATACCAGTTTTTAACGGAAATACACATTTTAGGGTCCCCTGAATCTAAATAACCAAGTCCCGCAAAAAGGTGTGTGTGTTAGTGTGGTAACTCCCGGGCGGAAACGGTAAGTCCTATGAAACTGAAATTTCATATTTAAGACGCCTGAGACGTTATAAAATCTTTTTCATCAAAATCAGCTTACCAGAAGAGCCACTTTATACCATGCATTTTGCACCTTTTTTCGATTTTCTCGAAAACGGTTCCGACGATTTTGTTTAAACTCGCTATATCGATGTAAAATTTAATCGGCTTTAATATCATTTCGGTTTCTTTCGGATTATAATGGTCTGACAGGGCTTAAATGCCGATATTTTGAATTTTCTTTCTCTAAAGTACCTTTAATTTTGTTGATTCTATAAAAATAACTGATTAATTACCACTGATGGAAAACAGGTAAATATATAAATTGAATGAATTCGATACCCAACTAAAGGAGAAAACTGAAAATATATATTTTTTATGCAAGTTATTGTTTTTGAACATAAGAACAGTTATATACATGTATGATATACCGATGGAAAGCTTTAGATTTTAGAAAAAAATATTATCTCGTACACAAGCTTTTAAAAGTAGGTAGAGAGTGATGAAAAGCCGATAAAACTAAGTGATTATTATAGATAATAATATAATAGAGTTTTTAATAAAACACATGTTTCTATATGAATTCCATTTAATTAATTCTTTAATGGTTTCACTCATTTTTATCTCTAACTGTATTTGAAAATTCTATAATTGACTCTAAAAACGGACATAAGTGAAAAACGTGTGTTGCCCGCACCAGATTTTTTATTTCTGCCGTAGTTCAAAACTGGATTTCTTAATATATTGGGTTGTAAATGAGGTTCGTGGCGTTTTTCACTGGAGATTTTAATAAAACTTCAGATTCTTACAGTGTCCTAGAGTGAGAATGTGACCAATGGTTTTTGGTAATCAACAGTTGAAGGACGACCTTTGCGTCATAATTTCCGGTTATCAACCTAGGAAATCACTTATAGCCGGTGATTTATGTTGAGGTTTCATCGCTATACACCCTAGAAATTTGGTCTGTCCAGCGGATTTTTCTTGTCTAAAATAAAAAATAATTAAATGTCGTTAATGAAATACTACTTGAAGATAAATAATCACTGTTAAAAGCGATGTATAAAAGCCCCTAATTCTTTTTTATATGTAATATGTAAGAATATGTGAAAATTATTGATCAAATAAACATGATTATAAAGAGAGGATAAAATTGTAATAAATATATATATATATATATATATATATATATATATATATATTATATTTACTTGAACTTGTTTTACAACCCAGTATTTTATATATTTCTAGCAGCTCCTGAGAGGGATCGTAGAGGATTGTCTGTTTTATATTTTGTTGCCATTTCAAAACCATTGGAATGCCTTGGTTTTAATTTTTTTTGTTTTTAATTTATTAAGTGATTTTAAAAACATTTATTAACTTTGTATAAAACTACTTAGTAGAGAGATCGCCTGTAGCATGGTGGCAAACGCGCAGTTGGTCCTAGGATTTCTTAATGGAGTTAAAATTTCATTAATTATGATGTCCTTCGGAGGGGACGTTAAAAGATTGTCCCAAGCCTGTGCGTTGTCAGATACTCACTAGTGATCCTTATCCTATTTAAACCTAGACAGGCAAAAATTAGGAGTCCCACTGTAGCATCGTCCGATTAGCCACAATATCATAAAGTGACGTTAAATTAATAAAAAAACAAATATAACAAGAATATAATAACCAAATAGGATTTTTTTTTTCTCAAAGTCATTTAAAAAAAAAAAGATGAAATAAATAATTGAATAAGTTTTTTTGTAGTTCCACAGGTATATCATATCGATAGGAGTATAAAGGAACAAGGGAAGAAGTTGAGAAAGATTTGAAATATGTCAAGACAGAAAGAAGAGACCTAAATCCGTGGAATATGTAGCTCGAGATGGGAGGGGGACGAACCAATTTGGTGGGGCCCCGCTCCCCTTTATCCTCCCCCTTAATATTTCTGTTCCTTTGAGTCCGGCTTTGAACCTGGTCGGGGGAGACCCTCGGGGTGTCGATCCGATATGACTCAGCCGGTGTAATCAGCTCCACGGCTCTGCCGTGGCAATCTCAGGTGCTTCTTCGACATCTTTACAAGGCCTCTTCCATGAAAGGAGTTTCACAAATGTAATACGGCAGGTGTATATTGCGTATATCTATATTGGTGTTCTTGAAGTTTAATAAAGTAACTTTTTTAGAGGGTCTGAGTGAAAACATTACAAAATATTTTGTTAATGTTAATAGCCACTATAAATTTAATTAATAATTAATACAGTCCTGATTAGAAAAATTCAGAGCAACTCAACATAAAATCTGGTGCGGTCAACACACGACTTTTCCTTACCTCGGCGTTTATAGTCCATTTAGGAACTATTGAATAAAATGAAATTTTAAAATTGAAGTTAATTTAAATAAAAGGTTTATCCATTGTCGGTGGAAACATATGATTTAGACTTTTTTTTTTTTTTTTTTTTATATCTTTTATTGGTATTTACAACTGTACACAGTACGACAAGTAAATGAGCTATTTACAGAACATTGGCTTGGAAAAGTCTTGAGAAGAATCTACACAGTAGTAGCACTTCAGAGTTTATTCTGTAAGCAGGTCTCGAGCCACCGTCTTTTCATACGCCTCGGAGGATTATCGGGAATAGATGCCGATGAGAGGATACGGACAAGCGGGTTTGTATGGGCGGGTAATTTGAAATGAAAGGAGTACCTTTTTGGGGCAATTTCTGAAACGATTGTGATATTCAGGTCTCTATGGATGAGTTTGTTGGTAACAAAGAACTGAGCGTCTAGGATTTGTTGAAGGATATTGGATTGCAAGGATTGGATGCGGGAGGAATTCGATGGCTTAGTGGAACCCCATAGCTCTATTCCATAAGTCCAGATAGGTCTAATGATGGTTGTGTAAATGAGTTTTTTGAAGTATAGAGGGAGTTTTGATCGTTTGTCAAGTAAGTGTTTTAATAGTCGATATCTACGAGCAGTTTCTTGTCGTTTAAATCTTGTATGAGGATATGATTTAGACTAAATGGTAGAGAATATCAAAATTCTACGTAAAATAATCAGTGTTAATTTGATGTCCTTCTAATCACTTTTTTACGACGTATTATAAATGATAATATTTTTATATTTTTTTATAGCTTTCCAACGGTATATTATACATCTATATTATTATTTTTCTTATGATTGAAAAAAAAAGTTAGCCAAATAATTTTTTTTTCTCACTTTTTTCCTTTAGTTGGTTATCAAATTCATTCATCTTTTATATTCAGCCATTTCTTATCGAATCTAATGAAGTGATGTAATACGGTTAATGTTTTGGAATCAGTTAAAAAAAAAATTAAAAAAAATTAGTAGGAAAACAAACGTTACACAATGGAAGTTGCAACTGAAATGGATATTAGCTCTGTATTGCTCCACGACTGAATTTTTTTTATTTATTTTTTTTATTTATAGTAATTTACAACTATATTAAAGAACACAATAAGTAAATATGTAGAATGAAAGGAAAAAATTCATAAAAATGTCTTGAGAAAGAACTACCCAGTGGTAGCACTTCACTAACTATTTTAACTCAGTAGGTCCCGAGGCCACCTTCTTTTCAGTCGCCTTGGAGGGTTATCTGGGATATCTGAGGAAGAAAAATTACGGACAAGTGGGTTTGTGTGGGCAGGGAGTTTAGAATGAAAAGAGGTATCTATCACGGGCTATGTCTGCAACGTCTATGCCTGTGAAGAAACTACCCAGTGGTAGCACTTCAATGTCAATTTAATTAAAGTAGGTCTCGAGGCCATCGTCTTTTCAATCGCCTCGGAGGGTTGTCAGAAATAGATAGGAATAATAAGTTGCGTTTAAAAGAGGAATTTCTGTTTCGGGATGGTTCTGTGACGAATGGGATATTTAGGTCATTTTGGATGATTTTATTCGTGACGAAATAAGGAGCATTTAGGATTTTGCGAAGGATTTTGGATTGTAAGGACTGGATGCGGGAGGAATCACATGGTTTTGCAGAGCCCCAAAGCTCGATTCCACATGTCCAAGTAGGTCTGATAATTGTGATGTAAATGAGTCTTTTGTAATATACTGGAAGTTTTGAACGTTTGTCTAGTAAGTGTTGTATTAATCGGTATCTTCGAGCAGTTTCTTGTCGTTTCAGTCTTGTGTGAGGATTACAAGTAAGGCGCTTGTCACTGAAATATTAAAATTCGATATCATGTTCGGATAAATAAAAAAATATTTGTTTTTTTAAAGCCGTGTATTGCGCCCACAAGATTTTTTGTTGGCGCTACAAGCCATGTAGGTCCTTGACTGCTCCTATGTAACCGCGAGTATTTTATGGTAGATTATCCGAACTAAAATGTAACAGTTACTAACTAGTGCGAGTTGTTGCCTACCACGTCACGCGAGCCCCTGGTTTTACGTTTACCTAATACAGTAATGAACTATAAACCGGGTTACTCTGAGAGCAGGCCCGTTTTATTGGCCCATCACCGTAATAATAAAAATATAATGAAAATAATATAATATGATGATAAAAGGGGGGAGCTTTTACGACTACGGGTCGTTATCTTAACCTTTGAACACTCTTCACGACTCGTAAAGTTTGTTTATTTTTTTATCTAACCATTTTCTGCTACATATAAGTGCCATCACCTACATCGCCACCAGTAGCAGATTATTATAACTTACATTGTGTTATTTATATTTGCGCGCGAGTGTTTATGTATATATATTATATATATATATATATATATATTATATATATATATTATATGTAGTTTAATTACATCTCGACTGTTAATAATTTTAGTTATCTACTGGTCTGAAGGTTCAATCAATAATAAGCAATTTCATTTAGGCTACGTGTTCTAAAATTGGCATAAATATTAGAACAAAACATTTTCGAAACGGAGCCTACATAAAATTGCTTATTTATTGACTGTACCTTAAATCCAGTAAATAAGTTACAATTCTGTACGAAACATTGTTTCTAAACTCTTGCGTATGAAATGGAAGAATAAAATGGGTACTCACTACGTTTGCTATAGCATGCTGTTTGTGCTATTGTGCTAAACCCATCAATTTTATACAGGAAATAACTGTAGAAATTTAGTGAGTACCCCTAATATACAATCCTGTACGACGGTAGCCACGTTCAACTATCATAACCTCCCTCTTTACCAATAACAAATCTTTATAAGTTTATATTAACTTGTACAATGCATTTTATTGCAAAATTACTTTTCTACGATCTTGCGCTTTCCAACGGCATATTATTCGTCTATATTGCTGTATTCCACAAATAATTTTTTGTTCATTTGGTTATAGAAATTTTATCTTTCTTCTTTAAAGAAAAAAACAAATTGCAATGTATTTTACAAATAAACCGTCAGGAAGGAATGCCTAAATGATAGTAAAAGGCGTATCAAAATCTTTCGAGTGGTTTATATTTTAGGAGTTCGCGGATACCCAAAATCACGTTACCATTATATGTATATATATAATAAATAATAATAATAATAAATCTTTATTTATTCTGGGACTAGTCCCTTTAGAATAACATAACAGGAAAATCAATATAAAAACTTTAAGGTCTCAGAGTATACAAAAAGAATACAAAGAAACAATAGAAATTACAAACAATGGATTAAAAAGCAGTCTTAAATAATAATATTGAAAATTAAACTAGATAATAAACATAATAAGAAATGTGTACTAATATACAATTTTCATTAAAAAAGCATTTCAGTGTTTTTTGTTTTTTAACAATATACTAATAATATAATAAGTGCAAAACATCAGATAACATAAAATATAATAGGTATATAAACGCTTCTATCTGTTTTGTTATTAATTTTAATTGAAATTAAAAGAAAGGGAGCCAGGAAGTAACTTACAACAGTAGGAAGGGTAAAGCCACTTCAACTCTTCGTAGAATCGGATGACAGGGGTGTCCCTGGATATCCCAAAGATGAAGCGGATAAAGCAGTTGAATAATCGTTTTAGTTTTGCTTCGAGATCTCCAGAGACACCCCCATACACCGCACAGCAGTAATCAAAGTGGGGGAATATTAAGGAACTAACCAAAAAGCCTACTGGTTTCAAAAGGAAGAAGATGACGAAGGTAATTTAGGTGTTTTAAGGTGAAAAATGTGTGACGAGAGATTTCAAAGATATGGTTTTTCCAGGATAAGGTTTGATCGAGGGTGAGTCCTAGGTTTTTAACGGTTTGGTGAATTTTTTTTTGGACTATCATTGAGAAACAGTGTTGGGATAGGTGGAAGGTTTTTGAGGAGAGGATGGGATCCTGTCACGATAGCTTTAGTTTTCTCTACATTTAGTTTTAGCTTGTTGTCGGCTGCCCAAGAACTAATTTGATATATATATATATATATATATATATATATATATATATATATATATATGGTAACGCGATTATAGCCAAATATATATATACAACAGAAGAAATGCTTTAGATAAAAAAATAAAATTAAATGTGTAACTGGTTCTTCTTCCTTATACTCTTTGATTAATTGATTGTTCATACATTTAATACAATAAGTTAATTTTCATACATCCTACCTCTCCTCTCTCTCGACTCGTGACAATTCCCTGTGGAATGTCACGAAGAGAATCCTGAATACTCACACGATTTCCCATCCTCTCCTGCGCGGTGATAGTTCCTGGGCTGCTTCTGACAAGGATAAGGCCCAGGAATTTGCACAGCACCTTTCCAAAGTTTTCAGTCCTCATCCTGAGTTGAATCCAAACCATACTTCAACAGTTGAACAGTTCCTTACTTCGCCAATACCACTCTCCTTACCTCCTAAAGCAGTTAATCCCTCTGAGGTCAAATATCTTCTTAAAAAGCTTCCTCTCCGTAAATCCCCTGGATATGATCTCCTCACGCCACAGATCTTAAGACAACTTCCACAGAAAGCCATTACATTCCTTACATATCTTTATAACAGTATCCTACGCACTACCTATTTTCCTCTCTTATGGAAACATTCAACTATCATCCTTTTCCTGAAACCAGGCAAACCTTCCAACAGCACGTCATCTTACAGACCTATTAGCCTACTTCCGATCCTCTCAAAAATTTTCGAAAAGCTCCTACTAAAACGAATCCTAGATAAATTTAAAAATTTTCCTTCGCATCAGTTTGGATTTCGTTCTCAACATTCCACAGTTCAGCAAGGACTCCGAGTTGTGGATCACATTTCCTCTGCCCTTGAGTGCAAGGAGTATTGTTCGGGTGCCTTTCTGGACATAGCTCAAGCTTTTGACCGGGTGTGGCACCCGGGATTGCTCTTTAAGCTCAAAACCCATTTACCTCAATCCTTATACCTAATCCTCCGATCCTATTTATCAAACCGCTCCTTCCGAGTTCGCTGTGGTTCCGAATTTTCCAAACATTATACTGTTGAGGCCGGTGTTCCTCAAGGCAGCGTCTTAGGACCCGTCCTCTACATCCTCTACACCGCCGATATCCCTACCGATCCCGATACCTTTCTGGCAACATTTGCTGACGACACAGCCATTTTATCATCCAATTCCGATCCTGAAGTAGCATCTCTAAATCTCCAAAGGCACCTTTCCCTTGTCGAAGACTGGTGTAAGGCTTGGCGAATTAAGGTGAACGAAAGCAAATGTACACACGTCACCTTCACCCTTCGACGTAAATCCTGTCCAACACTTAAATTCAATTCCATACCGCTTCGTTCCTCAGACACAGTCCGGTACCTTGGCTTTTTACTAGACAAAAGACTGACGTGGAACCCACATACGAGACTTAAAAGGATAGAACTCAACCGCAGATTCGGCCGGTTATACAAATTACTAAACAGAAAATCTCATCTTACAGTCGACAACAAATTACTAATATATAAGACAGTACTGAAACCTATATGGACCTACGGACTTGAACTATGGGGGACAACTAAACATTCTAACATCAAACGTATCCAATCCTTCCAATCCAAAGTCCTCCGAACAATAGTTAATGCTCCTTATTACGTTACCAACTGTATCCTACACCATGACCTTAATATTCCATTTATTTTAGATCTGGTACCATCCAAATTCTCCAAATTCCATCAGAACCTTCTTCATCATCCTAATCCTCTTGCTCAATCGCTTTCCAGCTTCACCCATCCCTACAATCCTCCTCGAAGATTGAAACGGCAGTGGCCCCGCGACGTTTTGTAAACATTTATCTGGAGTTCTGACACTGGTCAGATCCTCCACTCATGTACTGTATGTTTGTGGCTATTCCGCTCTGGCTCGGCCTCCACTGGCATACACTAGTGAAGCGCTGAGTGGGAGGCGCTGAGATCTCTTGGATTCCGCTTCTCCCCCCACTTGTGGGGGGAGCAGCCGAGTCTAGGGTTCCTTTGGCTGATTGTATATATTGTATATAGTTAAGTATGCTTGTATGATTTTTATTTATTTCCCAACTTGTATTTATCTCTACTACAGGTTGTTGTTTTGATTTGTTTCTTGTTGCTTTTTTTTTTTTTTTTGTATATATTTGAATTTATTTATTTCCGATTTTATGTAAATTGACTTTAGCATTATTGGCTGTATATATTGTATGAATGTGTACTACATCTCTATTACTACTGTTCATTATGCAACAAATTGTAATATTTCTCAATAAAAAAAAAAAAAAAAAAAAAAAAAAAAATTTTCATACAAAGACATAATTATTCGGAAATAAACAATTATTGTGTTATAATTTGCATTGTTTAGTTTCTCCACGTTTTATTTTAATGCATTTTATCTTAGAGCTTATTTTCTTTCTGATGACGACGAATGCAGTAGGTATTTTTTCTTTGTTAGTTTTTTTTTTCTAGTTTTAATAATAATAATAGACTTAGCGAACCCGAAGGTTCGATGCCGATACCACCAAATTCCGCCTACATAGACTCGTCCAATGTTCACCATTCAAGCCCAAGCCCCCGAGATCAGCCTTAACGCAATTCTCACATCTACGCTTCGGCCTACCTTTCGGACGCCTACCTGTCGGCTCAGCAAATACCAACTTTCTCGGAATCCGCTCGTCATCGAGCCCAACAACTTTACTTGCGCATTTGAGTCTCCGCGATGCAATCAGCTCAATTATATTCACATGATACAAGTGCCGCAATTCCGCGTTGTGCTACCTTCTAAACTTCCCAGTGGCCTCATCTCTCTTCGGACCAAATATTTTACGCAATACCTTATTTTCGAAAACCTTAAGCCGTTGTTCGTCCTTCAAAGTAAGCGGCCACGTTTTACATCCGCAAAGAACCGTCGGAAGAATAATAGTTTTATAAATTCTAACCTTTAAGTTTTTTGATAGAAGCCGCGAACTAAGTAACTTAGCAACTGAATAATAACACGCATTTCCCACCTTTAACCGGGACTTTATTTCTTCCTGGACTTCATTTTTTCTAGTTATAATTGAACCTAAATACTTGAATTTATCTACTTGTTCAAAAGTATGCCCTGATACATCAATATCACCAAGATCGACACCATTTCTGCAACTAATCATATATTTCGTCTTATCGGTATTTAATTCGAGACCTATTTGTTTACCGGTTTTTATTAACACACTTGTATTTAGTTGTATAGTTTCCGTGTCTTCCCCTAGCAGTACCAGATCATCGGCATATATATTTTCTAGTTTTAGGACTTTTAATTATATAAAACACTTTTATTAATTAAATTTAATTAAGGTAAGAAAAAATAAGAAAACTGGAGTCTGATGCTGTATAGAGCCCTCGAAGGAGTGGAAAAGTGGTCGGACCATTAGGAAGGGAGCTTAGAAGAAGTTGAGGGACTTGAGTTCTGTGTCCAAGTGTGTAATTGGTCCTCGCCTCTCTCGCGCCTTCTGATTGGCCAATTTCTTCCCCCACCCCCTAACTCACTTCTCTCCACAGCTCCAAGTTTTTAACTCAACAGCCTCATATAGCACACGTTTCGTTTTCTTCACTCTCTATTTTTTTTCTCATAATTACAAGAAAAAAATCTGGTGCGCACAACACTCGAGTTTTCACACAAACTTTTGATAGACATACGTGTATTTCATTAAATAATCTATTATATTATTGCATTTGTCAATTACATAGTTCTATTCGCTCTTCAGCCCTCTCTATTACCTTTAAGAACTTTGTTGTTACTTAAAAAATCTGGTGCGGGCAACACACGACTTTCACTTACCTCCATTTTTAAAATCAATGAAAGAATTTTCATATACACTTAGAGATTAAAATATGTGAAACTATGAAAGAATTAATTAAATTGAATTTATATAAAAACATGTGTTTTATTAAAAAATCTATTATATTATCATCTAAAATAATCAGTTAGTTTTATCGGCTTTTCATCCCTCTCTATTAACTTTTAAAAGCTTAAGTATAAGATAATATTTTTTCTAAAATCTTTAGCTTTCCAACGGTATATCATACATGAATATTACTGCTCTTATGTTAAAAAAAAAAAAAAAATTGCATTAAAAAATATAGTAAGTGAAAGTTAAAAGTAAAGTGTTAGTTACAAAATACTAACTTCAAAAATCTTAAGCTTTCCAACGCTTTATTATACATCTATAATAATCTTCTTTTAAAAAAAACAACATAATTAATAACACAACTTAATATAATTATTTTTTTTTCTATTTTCTCCTTCAAATAAATATTAAATTTGTTAAACTTCTCTATTTACCCTTTTTTATCAGTGATAATAAGACAGTATAGTTGATTTATCTACAAAATTTAAGGTACTTATTAAGAAGTAAATTTAAGATATCGTTTTATATTGAGCGTTTTTTTGTTTTGTTTTTAGCAACGGCAGCATTGAAAAAAACTCATGTTGAATTTAAAAAATAATTATAAATACAAATATTGGACTGGGAATGTGCGTATTTAATATAGGGTCAGCAAATATTGAATAAGTTTTATTTATTTTTGGATGAGTATTTTATTTATTTTTTAACTTTCTGAATTATTTTTTTCAATCAAAACTGAATATTGAATTGTAAGCATTCACGATTAATTGAAAATAAAGGCAAATAAAAATATATGAAACTGGGAATGACCGAGCGGTAGATGAGGAGTTATCGTGTTGATGATGATGAGGAACAGGTGATGGATTGGGATCGATCCGATGCAATCCATGTTTTATCTCAAAACGGATATTTCAACGTCATTTCCACTCCGTGAATCTTTTAGTCATTCCGTTATTACACTCTGAGAAAAAAAAACCTAGTTTCGGGCAACACAATTTTCACTTACCTCTTTAAATAAATTTAAGAACATTTTAAAATAAGTTAGAGTTGAGAAATGTTAAATAATTACTAAGGGGTTGTTGTTGGCCGTTGAGACTATATGATGGACAAGTCGGTTCGGAGTGTGGACATAAAAAAAATAAAATAAAAGTAACACCCACACAATAAGACGAAACTTATTTTTTTTGTGTACGTCATTTTGGCCTACATTGTGGGCCTTCATTAGGGCTAAGAAAAACAAAATCACAATTAATACAATTTAAAGAAAAATAGTAATAAGTTGGGTACAGTTCTAAGATAACGTTAATGAAATAAAAAAATTAAAAGAAGTATAGCTACTCATTATAGCTAAACTATACTTACTCCAAATTCCATTGTTTTCTTTCTTGGCTACTGCTTTGAAAATTTCCCTTCTATTATTTTATTATAAATACAGAGAGTGGGGTGGTATAGTAGATAGAGCACTAGTATATACACACACACACACACACACACACATAATATATATATATATATATATATATATATATATATATATATATTATATATATATATACACACATATATAATTAGATTACAAAATAAATTTATTAATACTAATTATTCATTAATACTTGTCAATACGAAATGCCGCCATGAAATAGGAAGACAGAATTAGAATCCAGGCCATTTGCTGGCGAGTATACTGTCATGGTTAACGAGTTCATAAAAAAAGTAACTTTGTTGACAGTTTCCCTGCATTTTCTAAATAAAGTATAACTGCTAAGCTAAAAAATATAGCTGCTGATAAAATTATACCTATGATAATGAAGAAAAAAAAAATCTAAAATCATTTCGGTCGTGAAAAGTATACGAAATAGTTCATTTCATTCTGAATGACACTTACGTGTTTTTTTTTTACTATTACGTCCTTTGTATTTAGATGTATGTTTCTTTTTTATTGTATATAGTATCAATTAATGTGTATGTATTTCATTGGCATAATTATGCTATAGTCAGTTCAAGGACAGACAAAAAAAAAAAATAAATAAACCTGTACAAATGTGATTCACTAAAGCTCGTATAGAGAGAGATTCGTATTGTATCTTGGCCAATGGCCGTGCAAGGTGGTATTAGTCCGAGATCACACAGAGCACCCGTGGTGACATGATAAATGAGCTGATTAAGTTTTACATCGAATTACAGAGTTTAATCAAACTCGATGGAATTTTTTGGAGAATAATCGAAAAACATGTGCAAAATATACCGTATAAAGTAGATATTGTAGTTCATTTGTTTTTCTATTTATTTATTTTTTTAGCTATAAAATCCTAGGTATGTACGCTTTTGAAATATGATATACACACATAACATTTAAATAATTCGAAAATTTTCCCGATCGCAATATTTTTCCCTACGATATACGTACGAATATATCATATGTAGGTAATAATAATACTCGGCTTACCGAAGGTTCGATGCCGATACCACCAAATTCCACCTACACATACTCGTCCAATGTTCACCGTTCAAGCCCAATCCCCCAAGATCAGCCTTGACGCAATCCTCCTATCGACGCTTCGGCCTACCTTTCGGACGCTTACCAGTCGGATCAGCAGATACCAACTTTCTCGGAATCGTCCCTCACCGAGCCTAACAACAAAATGTTCAAAAAGGAAAAATTGATTAAAAAAATATTTTCTCTGTTTTCTCCTATAGTTGGGTATCGAATTCATTCAATTTATATATTTACCTGTTTTTCATCAGTGGTAACAAGTAATATAGTTATTTTTAAAGAATCAACAAAATTAAAGGTACTTTAGAGGAAGAAAATTTAGAATACCGGTATTTAAGCCCTGTCAGACCATTTTAATCAGAATAAAACCTACATGATATTAAAGCTCATTAAATTTTACATCGATATAGCGAGTTTAATCAAAATCGTCATAACGGTTTTCGAGAAAATCAAAAAAAGGTGCAAAATGCATGGTATAAAGTGGCTCTTTTGGTAAGCTGATTTTGATGAAAACGATTTTCTAACGTCTCGGGCGTATATTTGTATTAAATATGATATTTCAGTTTCATAGGAACTACCGTTTCCACCCGGGAGTTACCACACACACAGACCTTTTTGCGGGACTTGGTTATTTGGACTCAGGGGACCCAAAAATATGTATTTCCGTTGAGAACTGGAATTCGAAAATTTTCACGATCGCAATACTTTCCCTTACTATATATAGTAAGTGAAAGTAAAAATTGGATCAAACCGTGTTAATGGATTATACTTTGAAACCCATTGGCACGTACCATACTGTTATGCCTTTTACCCTTACAGCTGCTTTTCTACACAGTAACCCCACTTCTTACGATGGCTTTTTCTCATGTACGTACATTCTGTTATAAATGAGAAGGATACTCCTGTGTCAAAGAAGAGAAATTGTACTATGCTATAGAAAACCAGAGTAAGGGAGATGTGACCCTAGAAGTGTATAACGAGGGAGGTGCCAGACAAAGGCGGAACAGAAGACGACACTCGACACTGCGAACCCTTTCGTTAGGAGCTGCCGGGGAGGAAGTTGGTGTGCCGCACATGGCTTGCAGTGTATCCATCTACCTCTTTGCCAAGTCCTCTTTCAATAGCTTTGAGGTTTTTAATTTGATCATTAAAGTCTGCAAAGAGGATTCATTCGACGGTGTATCGTTCTAGGTCTTATCGTGTACTCCTTATAGGATAGGCTTTCTGTGCTTAAACTGGTTTAAATAATTATTTAATTAACTAGTAGGTTGTTTCACTTGAAATGTCCGTTTTTCTAGTTTCTGAAATACATATAGAATTTTGCAGGTCTCTGTTGTTTTCTTCCGAATGTATACATATTTAAAATTAACAGTTACTAATCCTCTACCTTTGTATTATAAACATTAGCTTCCCAATCAATTACCCACTTTTTATATACCTCATGGAAAAACGCGATTTTCGAGTAATATTTTTGTAGGAGATTAAACTCGGCCATTCAGTAGCTGAGGACGCTAGAAATATTTGCAAGGCGTTTGGTGAAGGGAGTGTTAATAAACGGACCATTCGCCGTTGGTTTGCTAAGACCCCATGTATCAAAACATACCGTGCAAAAATTGAAAGAACTGGGCTACGAAGTTCTTCCGCACCCACTACATTCTCCCGACTTGCCTCCAACAGATTACCACCTGTTCAGGAATTTAGACAACTTCGTCAGAGGAAAACTTTTTGAAAATGATGATCAAGTGAAAAGTGCGTTTTCAGATTTTGTTTCACTTCAAATCTCAGAGTTGTTCAGTTTGGGGATAAAAAAAGTTGGTGCCACGTTGGGAAAAATGTGTAGAAAAAGAAGGTAAATACTTCGAATAAAATTATCTTGTTTTCATATCGTATTTTTAATAAAAATCCTTTACCTTGAAAACGGACATTTCCTGTGACTCAACTCAATAGTTAGCAATGCGTTCGGAAGATAGGTTGAAGCGTCATTGAGAGGATTGTATGAAGTCTGATATCGGAGGATGGGCTTGAACGGTGATCATAGGACGAGGTGGTAAAGATGATATTTTATTATTAAACCGATTAATTGATTATTACTTTCACTTACCTATGAATGAAACATACATACGTTTTAGGGCCTACTGAGTGAGTCGAAATGATTAAGTCTCAGAAAAAGTTCTCTTTTTGGCACAGACTGAATGAATGAGAAAATATAAATGAATAAAAAAGTTTCGTCGACAAATTCGTTTATCTGGGACAGCTCGTATCTTTTAACAACCGGATGCCAAAAGAAGTGCAAAGAAGAATAACGATGGGATGGGAAAAAATACTGGCTCCTAAAAGAAGTAATTGAAGGGAAACTTTAGTTTGGAACGTAAGAAAGAATTTTCAGACGCCTCGGAGGATTATGAGGGATTGAAGAGGATGCTAGGATTCAGAGTAGTGGGTCAGAGTGGAAATGGAGTTTTTCATGGAAGGATTCATCTCTGGTTCGGGCCAAAACAGCAACTTAATGTTCCTTAAGGTAACAAAGTAAGGAGCGTTGGAGATTTTTGGATTGTAACTATTAAATGCAGAAAGAATTCGATTGTTTAGTACAGACCCATAGCTCAATTCCGTAAGTCCAGATTGGTCTTATAATAGTCATGTAAATTAGCTATTTAGAGGAGCCCGTGGCTGAGTAGCTAGCGCGCTAGTCTATCATGCTAAGGTTATAGAATAGAATAGAATATATTTTATTTGTGACAGACAAAGTCTTGTACAAATTTACAACATACAACATTAAACAAAAGACAAAACAGGCACTCCTTGACAAAATAATAAACAAAAATAAAACGAACTGGATAATACAAGATTTTTAACATAATATCGATTACTACACAATATTGAACTTAAAATAGTGAGACATCTAAGATAAAATCTCAAATGGATTTTTACAAGCTTATTTGAACTACTATTGTTTTCTTTGGACTTAAATTATTTTATATATATATATATATATATATATATATATATATATATATATATTATTTTTTTTTTTTTTCTCTCTACTATATTTTATTTTACTTATTTTTGTAATTACTTTTCTAATTATTATATTTATTACTTTATTTTTCAATTGATATTAATGTATTACTATTACTTATTTATTTTTATTATTATCTATTTTATCTACTTGTTTTTTATCTCTACTTATTTTTTTTATTTTATTTATTTATTATTTTTTTTTTTTATTTATTTTCTCATGAATATTATCTAACATCCATTTATCTCAAGTAGAATTATACATGTATTATAATATCTTTTTTAATATTTTGACTTATACTATTTATCTTCAATTAATCTTCTATAAAATGAATATATCTGGCACTGATGACCGCGATGTTTTGTGCCATTAAAATTTTAAAAACCAACCAACCATATAAAATAAACGGAAGCGTAGTAAAAGTACAGTGATTAAATGGTTTCGAAAACTATTAACATAATATTGTTTATATGGAACTAATAGAATCATATTTATTGCATATGTTTAAGATATAAATATAAAGACAGTTAAATCTGGCTTCACTATTAATGTTCAAGATATCTTCATTTTTTTGTAGGTCACAGGATACGGATTCAGATGGTTTTATGATATATTGTCTATTTTCTTTAAAGGTAGTGACCTCTCGTGCAAAAGGTTGTGAGTTCGAATCCCAGTCTCAGAGGGTTAATTAAATGGGGATTCACTCACTGCATACCCTTGGGTATGTGAGAACAGTCATCCAAATGGTGGCCACTCATCAACATTAGGCGTAGGGAGTGATGACCCTACTCTATAAAATACATCGAGAAACGTGAGTGTAAGCTCTAAGGAGATTACACCGCAAAGCCAAGAGCCTACCCAGCCTGTCGCGCCACTGGAAGAAGCAGAATATGAGCCATTTGTCCGTTTTTCTAGTAAGGGTTGAAGTAGCCGACAACGGCGATCATGTGTTTTAAACGGATACAGTTTTAAATTTTATTTAATGGAATTAAATTATCATTATAGTTTCTAAACAAACAAGTAAATTTGTCATGATATATATTTTTAATCTAGTTTACCATATTAATTATAATTATTCTTTGTTTTTTTCAATATTCACAGAGATTTGGCCAGGTAAAAGACTTCTTCCAATATGGAAAAGTCAGCGAATCTCTTTGAGCAGATTTGCTAGATACCCTGCTTCTTCCGTAACCAATAACCCTTATATAGGTTATCACGTTTCTACTAGCCCTGATGAAGGTCCACAATGTATGTTGAAACGTCGGCATAGAAATTGAATAAGTTCTTCTTATTAGTGTCTTTTCTTGATGTCCGCTAAACCCTCTCCCTCCTCTAAAATAATATAAAGCAAAAGTCCACTTACCAAATTTCATTTCCTCTCTCTAAGAATCTGTTTCCCTGATTTCAAAAATGACTGTTACTAGGCCGGAGAGAATTAGATCCGGCACAATTGTAAACTAGAACGATGTCACAGAAAATAGTTTGGACCAGAGAGCGAGGGAGAGAGAGAGAGTTTTCAAGTTTGAAGCAGACGAGGATGCCCCGCGAGAACAGAGACAAAAGGCCTCAACATTAATTATAGGCCGGACAATGGGCTACTAATTGGGACCGACACCCTTTGCCTTCCTCCTCCGGGGCTGATTTATACAGGCCTGGGGTTTGTGTCGTGCGCCTCGTCAAAGGCCGGTGTATTGCTGCATCGCTGCGTTGGCGGGAATCGTTGCGCTCTCGGGAAAATGATAAATTTTTTGCAGTATCAAAGGTCATCAGAGGGATAAGCGCGAAAAGGGAAGAGCTCTTAAACATATTTGTACTACTCGGAGATTTGAGTTTAGGCGTTGGTCATTGCAAGAATCTGTGTAGGTTATATTAGTATTATCTGCATCGAACCTCCGGGTTCTCTAAGCCTTTATATTATTATTATTATTATTATATTATATAATAATAATAAGCCTTTATATATAATAATATTATATATTATTATTACCATAATATTATATATTATTATTACCATAATATATATATATATATATATATATATATATATATATATATATATATATATATATAATGGTTTATCACTCTTGGAAAAATAAATAAAGACCATACTGCGTTTCTCTGTAAAAACAACATTTATTCATAATATGTACTTTTACAACAATAAAACAAAACAATTTCACTATGTTTACCAACCTGTAATAACAAAAGAAACTACATTTAAAGTCATTATCCACGTTTTTATCCCCACGTTTTACAGGCCGTGTAGGTCCTGGGCCTCGCGTTGTAATCTTCTGGGAGGTTACACTCACGTTTCATGATGTATTTTCTAGTGTAGGGCCACCACTCCCTACGCCTAATTTTGTGAGTGGCCACCATTTGGCTGACGGGTCTCACATACCCGGGGGAGAGTCTCTGAGTAAATCTCCATTTAATTACATTCTTATAAAAGCCCATATATTTTATATATATATATATATATATATATATATATATATATTATATATATATATATATATATATATATATATATACATACCTTAGCGATAAAAAAAACCGGCGCACCCAGATTTTTAAAAATATATTTTTGTTAAACTAAAATTAACTTCCCAATTTTTTTTTCTTAGCAAAGTATCTACTATATGCTTCTAAAAGACACAAGAAAAATTAAGAAAAAACAACATATGAAAAAATGAAAAAAAAATTAATAGTAAATAAAACGAAATATCATAAAAATAAAAATTGACTTCTTTTCATTTTTAAACTCTAATTAAACCCAAAACATGCGTCCTCAATACCGGGTATTCCTTCCTCTGGCTCTGATGACTGCTTCGTTCCTCCCAGGATACTTTTGATGAGGATAGCTACCCGTTACTGGGGGTTGGCCTCCCACTCTTCCTCTAGCACTGTCCTGAGGTCCTGTGGGGTAGCTGGAGGGTTTGGCCGCTGTCGGACACACCTCCCTAAAAGGTCCCATAGGTGTTCAATGGGATTCAGGTCTGGGCTTCGAGCTGGCCACCGCAGAGTACCAATGTTGACCTTATTCAGGTAGTCTGCCACTACATTTGCTGTGTGTGGCCGGGGATTATCATGCATTAGGCAAAAATTATAGCCAATGAAAGACTTAAAAGGCATCACATATTCCTCTAGAACGTCCGTAATGTACGAAATTGCATTGAGGGATGATCTGTCGAACACGTGGAGGTCCGTCCTCGGTTGTGATGAGATACCTCCCCACACCATAACTGACCAACTCACCGTTTCAGCGATGTTGCACTGACTGTACCTCTCTCCCCTTCTTCACCATGCCGGGTTGTGTCACATGAAATGTCCGTTTTCAAGGTAAAGGATTTTTATTAAAAATGCGATATGAAAACAAGATAATTTTATTCGAAGTATTTACCTTCTTTCTCTACACATTTTTCCCAACGTGACACCAACTTTTTTATCCCCGAACTGAAAAACTATGAGCTTTGAAGTGAAACAAAATCTGAAAACGCACTTTTCACTTGATCATCATTTTCAAAAAGTTTTCTTTTGACGAAGTTGTCTAAATTCCTGAACAGGTGGTAATCTGTTGGAGACAAGTCGGGAGAATACGGTGGGTGCGGAAGAACTTCGTAGCCCAATTCTTTAAATTTTTGCACGGTATGTTTTGAAACATGGGGTCTTGCTACCGCTCAGTGACATCATGAGGTACCCATGTATCGAGCTTTTTTACCTTTCCAAAACACGTTAAATGTCTAGAAACGGCAGATGCACTTGCATTTAGTTGTGCTGAGAGTCCTTTAACTGTTTGGTAGGGGTTTCCTTCTACTGTATGTTTGAGGACATCGTTGTCTATTATGGACGGTGGTCTTCCTCGGGGCAAGTTTTCCAAGTCGGTATCCCCAGCTAAAAACTTAGCAAAACAACGGCGAATGGTCCTTTCATTAACACTCCCTACCCCAAACGCCTTGCAAATATTTCTAGCGGTCTCAGCTGCTGAATGGCCGAGTTTAAACCCGTACAAAAATATTACTCGAAAATCGCGTATTTCCATGTTCATATTTGGAGGTATACTAAAAAGTGGGTAATTGATTGGGAAACTAATGTTTATAATACAAAGGTAGAGGATTAGTAACTGTTTACTTTAAATATGTAAACATTCGGAAGAAAACAACAGATACCTGCTAAATCCTTTATGTATTTCTGAAACTATAAAAACGGACATTTCATGTGAAACAATCCAATTATTGTTGAGATAAAATAATTTAAAAAAAAATTTTAACTATTTATTTTCTGAAAACATGTGACTCACCTGTGTTGAACGTCATTCCACGGGATAGATAAGCGTGAAAGGGTTAACGAATGTATTGGAGCTGCGAGGGAATGCGCATTCGCCACTTATCCCAAGAAGCATAAGTTAATTAATCGATATGATTGTACGTGCAATACGATGCTGATGATATTACCCTTAGCCTCATAGAGCTGCGATGGAGATGTAACTGAATTATTGAAAGCTGACCGGATTAATGGACGAGTCAGTGAACGAGGCTGAACGAGCTAGTGAACGAGAACTATAGGGTTGCGTGTGGTAATTGCCTTCCATTTCATTGCCCGATACCCTTCGCATGTTTGCACCTCCCTCTGCTTTTATTGCGTCGATAAATCTTGTTCCCCTCCACACAATAACCTTTTAATTAATATACATTATTCCTATCCTCTCTGAGCTATATTGATAATCCGTCTTCCCTAATGATCTCACAGATTGATGAGGAGAAAAATATAATACAGTAGAATTCTGACAGTTCATATATCCTCATAATTGGTAAGAAAACAGGGCAATGCGATTTTCTCGATGATTCAGTTTTTACCTTCATTTAGCTATTAAAACAGTCATACGTGCCCACATCTGTTATGCATCGCCCGTCTGGTGCTCGACTTGCAATACCAATTATTAAAAAAATAGAAACAATACAAAATACATGTATGCGAATGCCGAATATACGAACGCCCGAAAAGGACTAATTTACTATTTCAAAGGATATGCCCGATTTTCATATGTTAAAGACTGTTTTAATTTTTGATTTTTTCATTCTAAGTTAAAGTCGCCATTCTCGTTGAAAGGATTCTTAACAATTGACCTTTATTGTAACCAGGATACGGTTTAAGTTAGTAATAAGTTAGTCATAGGTCTTTCATGGACACAAAAAATGGGTAAGCCCCATCAGCTCAATTGTTTAACTCGTTGAACTAATATTTTGTAAACAACACAGTGACATAACACCCTTACACAATCTTAAAATGTAACATAGTTACAGTACAAGATGTATAATTACATAAATTATAAGTATTAAATTACATATTGTTAATTGGGGATAAGAAAAAAAAAAATTAAAAATTAAAATGGAAGAGAACCATCATTTTTGAATCGATTCTCCTTTTAAAAGGATACGAATCGAAATAACTCACTGGTAACTAGGATTACCACACTAAAACGGACACTTACTACCCACGATATACTAAAATTTCAAAAATGCTCTTTGAACTAAATCTTCCAACATTAAAACAGTATATCTACCCAGTAACCAAAAAATATTTTGATAAAACCACAGCTTCTGAAAACCCATTAAAACTATAAATTGGTAATTACAACAAAACATCACTAAAGAACTACGCTACACGCACAAAAGAACCAAACATGTACTTTTAAATTAATATTAGGGGTAGTCACTACGTTTGCTATAGCGTGCTATATGTGCTATTGTGCTAAACCCATCAATTTTATACAGGAAATAACTTATATTGTATAAATTGTATAAATAACAGTATAATTTATATTGTGTAGATTTTTTTTTTTTTTTTTTTGTTACTTTTCCTACTGTCTTAAACAAAATATTGTATGATTATTAGTAAATTCAAAGGATGATTGAAACTCTGTTATCATGAAAAAAGGTCCACTGAAATCATGAAACCAAACATATTTGTATTGAGTGTACATTGTAAATATTATGTAAATAAATAAAGTTTCTTTCTTCATTTACCTACATAAAATACTAGCTGTTGCCCGCGACTTCGTCTGCTTCAATTTCTGTTATTCTGACCGCGATTAAGAAGTTTTTAAAATAATATGTTTTAATTAACTTCTGCGTAAGTGATATTTTTATTTTCTTGTGGCAGAAGAACATACTGATTTTCTTCGCAACCCAATCATGACAATGCCAAATATAGTTGGCCGTGTGAAAAGCATTCTTTGAGTAAATCGGTTCCTACGTGTTTAAATGTTTGACCCTGTGATTTAGTAATTGTTACGGCAAAAGATAACTTAATGGGAAATTAAATTCTTTTAAAATTAAAAGGTAAATCATTTTGAATCATTGGGATGCGTGTTTAATTTTTCCCGTTTTTTTGTTTTGTTTTTTTTTTCCCAAATTTTCCATTTATTCTTCACACCTATTGGTCGCAGCGTAATGTTATGTAACCTAAAATCTTTCTCGATAAATGGACTATCCAACACAAAAAGAATTTTTAAATTCGAATTAGTAGTTTCTGAGATTAGCGCGTTCAAACAAACAAACTCTTCAGCTTTATAATATTAGTGTAGATATATTATATATAATATACATGTATAATATACCGTTGGAAAGCTAAAGATTTTGGAAAAAATATTATCTCATACACAAGCTTTTATAAGTTAATGGAGAGTGACGAAAAGCCGATAAAACTAAGTGATTATTTTAGATAATAATATAATAGATATTTTTAATAAAACACATGTTTCTATAGAAATTTCATTTAACTAATTCTTTAATGGTTTCACTAATTTTTATCTCTTACTCTATTTGAAAATTCTTTAATCGATTCTAAAAACGAAGGTAAGTGAAAGCCGTGTGTTGCCCGCACCAGATTTTTACTTTCACTTACCGATATATGAAATATAAAGTAAGGGGAAGTATTGCGATCGTGAAAATTTTCAAATTCTAGTTTACAACGGAAATACACGTTTTAAGGTCCCCTTATATTTAAGACAACTATACGCCCGAGATGAGCAACTTGTTCATCAAAATCGGCTGACCGGAAGAGCCACTTCATAGTATGTATTTTGCTGATTCTTTACGATTTTCTCAAAAATCGCTCAAACCTTTGTGATTAACCTCGCTACATTAATGTAAAATTAAATTGGCTTTCTTTATTCCGATTGAAATAATCTGACAGGGCCTAAATGGCAATAGTTTAAATTGTCTTCTTCTAAAGTACCTTTAATTTTATAGATTTAAAAAAAAATAGGCACACCATCTTGTTAGCATTGACAAATAACGGCTAAATATGCAAGTTGAGCAAGTTTGATGAATGCACTTTACTGCAAACGTATTTTTTTATTGCAATTTTTTTTTGTTTTTGAACCCAAGAATAGTAAGATAGATGTATAATATACCGGATTTTTTAAAAAATATTATCTTATACACAAAGTTTTAAAATGTAATGGAGAGTGATAAAAACCTGATAAAATTAACTGATTGTCGTAATACTATTTAATAAAACACAAGTTTCTATCGAAATTCAATTTAATTAATTCTTTAAAATTATTTTATCTCTTACAGTATTTAAAAATTCTTAAATTGATTTTAACGACGGAGGTAAGTAAAAGTCGTGTGTTGAGTGCACCAGATTTTTTAATATATTTCTAGATGTACGTTCGATAAGGTAGTCAACTATGCATTCAGCTCCAGACAATTGGTTGTCAGTTTTCCCTGTATTTTCACAAGTTTGTTAAAAATAACTTTCATTTAATTATTATTTAGAAATTAGCTAATTAATTTATAGATATTATGATGCAAATTTTTTTAAATACAGATTATCATCCCTATTCAAAAGTATTTTCCGGTCGATAAAACGCAAAGGGTGACTTTTGATGTGTGGGTAAGCTGTTGCTGATTGCAGTAGCTCGCCGATGCACACTTGTTGCTTCGCACGACGGATATTTTCAGATTGCGAATATCTTATCCATACTCATCTCAGGGTTAAGTCTTATCGGTACGGTTTATATAACAAATTTAATAATTATAATAACAGTTTTGATTCCTATAAAATAAAAACTCTGCAAATAATTACACATAATAATTATTTATAGCTGCTATTTTTTCTATATCTTCAATGGTAACCAAGTCCTGAAAAGAAACTGAAATTTCATATTTAAAACAACTATACGCCCGAGACGTGACAAAACGTTTTTCATCAAAATGAGCTTACCAGAAGAGGCACTTTATACCATGGATTTTGCACCTTTTTTCGATTTTCTCGAAAACGGTTCCGACGATTTTGATTAAACTCGCTATATGGATGTAAAATTTAATGGGCTTTAATAACATGTGGGTTGTGTTATGATTAAAATGGTCTGACAGGGCTTAAATGCCGATATTTTAAATTTTCTTCCTCTAAACTACTTTTAATTTTGTAGGTTCTGTATAAATAACCATATCATCTTGCTGCCATTGATAAAAAACAGGTAAATATATAAGTTGAATGAATCCGATATCCAATTAAAGGAGAAAACTAAAAACGTATTTTTTTAATGCAATTTTCCGATTTTGAACATAAGAGCAGTAATACAAATGTATGATATACCGTTGGAAAGCTAAAGATATTAGGAAAAATATTATCTCATACACAAGGTTTTAAAAGTTAATAAAGAGTGATGAAATGAACATAAAACTAACTGATTATTTTAGATAATAATATAATAGATTTTTTAATTAAACACATGTGTCTATATAAATTCAATTTAATTAATTCCTTGATAGTTTCAGGTATTTTCATCTCTAACTGTTTTTGAAAATTCTTTCATTGATTTTAAAAATGGAGGTAAGTGAAGTCGTGTGTTGCCCCCACTAGATTTTTTTTTTTTGTTTATCGCGCTTTACTGATTCTGAAACTCTATACATACTTTTCTCCATCTTCAAAAATAACTTTTTTTCTATTTTTTTTTCTCTTTTGTATAAATATTCACGGTTGTTCGATAAAAAACACAAGTATTTTTTTTCTCTAGCTTTCAAAAATAACTGAGTTATTGAATTAAATCACTTTTAATCGGCCGCCATTTTATAATTAACAGTTATCGACGTCTCTTTATCGTTGCAAGTATTGATGATCTAGTATTTTTGTGACGAATTTTAAAAGAATTGGTCCAGTAGTTGATTTATTTTTAAATTTTTTGGTCTTTGCTCATCGCGTTGTTTTGATCTCGGAAATCTTTTCGATTTTTCTCTATGTTCAATAATAACCGATTTTTGGTGGAATTACATCTATTATAATTTGTTACTTAAATATATAGATTTTTTTTTTCATTCTACTTTAGTCATTCTTAAACTCTATACATATTTTTTTCTAACTTCAAAAATAACTGAGTTATTGGCGAATTTATGGGTTAAATTTAATTATTTATTTATTTTTTTTTGTTTTTTTTATAATTATTATTATTATTCGCGGTTTTCTGGCTAAACAAACAAATGAATTGGCTAAATAACAATAATGAATTTTTTTCTCTATCTTCGAAAATAACTTAGTTACAAGGGTATATGTATAAGCAAGATTTTAATTTTTTTTTTTTTTTTTGTTTACTGTGCTTTACTGATTCTAAAACTCTATCCATACTTTTCTCCATCTTCAAAAATAACTGAGTTGTGGGCGTATTTCTGGGTTAAATTTCGATGTTTTTCTTTTCTTTTTTTCTGTTTTATATAATTATTCGCGGTTTTTTTGGTTAAAATTGTATAATTTTTTCCCCTATCCTCAAAAATAACTGAGTTATTAAATTAAATCATTTTAAATCGGCCGCCATTTTAAAAATAACTGATATCAACGTCTATGTGTTAGGATCATCGTTGCATGCCATAGTATTTTTTTGGTGAATTACAAAAGAATTGTTTCGGAGAAATGCTGCGGACGGCGGACTTAGGGGTGGTTTTTATTCGTTATTCCGGTTCTACGTATCTTGAAACGTAATCCCTCTAATTTTGAGAAGGGGGATATTTTTTTTGATCGATTACAAACGTTCATTATGGAAAACAAAATACAATTATTTATATTATTTGCTGGTATTTGTGATAGATTTTATTTGCTCTACTATATTTATTTTTTTGTTTAATTCGTATTTCTCTTTTATTGTTTTATTTTTTTCTTAAGTTCTTAATAATATTAAGTTGACTTAATAATATTCATATTTTTTTCTTTCTTTCAGGTAAGTCTTCATATTCCTTAATATACAATGGGGTGAGTAAATGTTTCCTTTTAGATTATTTTTGTATTATCAAAGTTATGCATGTTAAAAGGTTTAGAAACTTTAGTAAATTTATTTAAATATTATAGAATTATGAAACTGCTACCTAGGACTGCTCCTTGACAAACGTCTAACATGGAATCCACACACAAGACTGAAACGACAAGAAACCGCTCGCCGCTTTCGATTACTTCAACACTTACTAGACAGACGCTCAAACCTTCCACTAAACTATAAAAGGCTCATCTACATGACCATCATAAGGCCTATATGGACTTACGGAGTTGAGCTTTGGGGCTCTACTAAACCATCGATTTCTTCCCGCATCCAATCCTTATTTATTCCTTTTTATTATTACGGTGATGGGCCAATAAAACGGGCCTGCTCTCAGAGTAACCCGGTTTATAGTTCATTACTGTATTAGGTAAACGTAAAACCAGGGGTTCTCGTGACGTGGTAGGCAACAACTCGCACCAGTTAGTAACTGTTACATTTTCGTTCGGATAATCTACCATAAAATACTCGCGGTTACATAGGAGCAGTCAAGGACCTACATGGCTTGTAGCGCCAACAAAAAATCTTGTGGGCGCAATACACGGCTTTAAAAAAACAAATATTTTTTTATTTATCCGAACATGATATTGAATTTTAAAATTTCAGTGACAAGCGCCTTACTTGTAATCCTCACACAAGACTGAAACGACAAGAAACTGCTCGAAGATACCGATTAATACAACACTTACTAAACAAACGTTCAAAACTTCCAGTATATTACAAAAGACTTATTTACATCACAATTATCAGACCTACTTGGACATATGGAATCGAGCTTTGGGGCTCTGCAAAACCATGTGATTCCTCCCGCATCCAGTCCTTACAATCCAAAATCCTTCCCAAAATCCTCAACGCTCCTTACTTTGTCACAAATAAAATCATCCATAAAGACCTAAATGTTCCATATGTTGTTGATTTGGCCCGAACTAGATATCAATCCTTCTATGACAAACTCCATTCCCACTCCAACCCAATAGTTTCAACCCTTGCTTCCTCTTCGATTCCTGATAATCCTCCGAGGCGTCTGAAAAGAAGATGGCCTCGAGACCTTCTTGTTTAAAATAGTTACTGTTGGTTAAAATAGTTCGTACTAACTGAAATATCATCTATAAGAGGAGTATATGCCAGTGATTTTAAAGTAACCTATTCAACAAAACTGACTCACTAGAAGTGCAACTTTTTACCATCTTCATCATTTTTACGATTTTCTGAATAAAAGGATATAAAATTTTGAATTAATTCAATAGATAGAAGCTTTCTTCAGATTGAAATTTTTGTTTGTTTTTTTGTATGAAAATAAAAATTGTTCAAATATACCAGGAAGGCCGACTCAAGTTTTGATTTCAAGGTTAATTTTTTTTTTTGGTCGATTACAAAGGTTATCATTATCGGGGCATGACAACCATAGGACGGAAAGAGTTCGACCCTCGGTGCTGGGGGGCTTTATCTCAACATTTAATCCCCGCCATAACCCCGTGCTCCGAAATTCCCGTATAGCCTTAAAAAATAATAAAAAGGTCCTTTATTGAAAATAATAAACCAAAAAATTAAACATTATTTATAATTAAAGTTTAAAAAAACAAATGATGAAGTTTTATAGAAAATACGGTAATTGAATATTTATTATAATACGTGGAAAGCATGTAAAAGTATTTAATAATTTACTTTTGATCAGCTGATGCGCTCGATGATAACAGTCATACGTTACATCGTCTCTCAGATTTTTGCTTTTTTCAGTAGGAATTCGCTAGAATTCAGTCTGGAGAACATCACTAGACCTAAGGAATATTACGGCAGTGAATATTGGAGAAGTTTCGGTAAGCAAAGTTATAATTTACTTTGTACAATCACGAAAAAGTGAAAGAAGGGTCACTGATCAGCTGATTGCCGCTAGCTCGGCAAGCTCGGGCTTGCTTTTCTTTTAATTATCTTTCTTTTATCTTTAATTCTTATCTCATTATTTATTTATTATTATTATTTTCTTAATCAATGAGATATTTTCATCAAGTCATGTCCTCAAAGTCTGCAAGTAAAAGATCTAGATCTGCAGGTTCTAACTCGTCTCCCACAAAACAGAGACCCCGCCGTGAACAAAATAAAAAAATGATTCCACCAGCGACCGCGTCAGCTACCTCATTAGGTTCTGAACCACAGCCCAGCACATCATCACAAGGAATAACTGATGAATCTCCGTTTTTTACACCGAATCCATTTCAGATCCTCCAAAATGAAAAAGAAACCATGGAATCTTCTCCTATACCCAGAGAACCACTACCTCCACCAATATTTGTTAAAAATATTAAAAATTTTAAACTGATGTGTGCGCATTTAAACAAAGTAACAGATCCTAATAGTTATTATTGTATAAGTAGAACCAATGATACTAAAATATCTCCGACTACTGCTGAAACCTACAGAAAGATTGTAAAATATCTGACTGAGACCAAAGCTGACTTTCATACTTATCAGCTGCGCCAAGAGAGAGCATTAAGGGTCGTAATCAGAAACCTACATTCCTCAACACCCGTTGAAGCAATCAAAGAAGAACTGACAGAATTAGGATTCCAAGTGAGGCAAGTCACCAACGTTCTAAAAGATAAAAGTCCACTGCCTCTATTCTTCGTGGACTTGGAACCATCAGCAGGAGTCGAAAAAATCTATGACCTCAGCAGACTGTACTATACCCGTGTAAAAGTTGAAAAACCTTACACAAAGAAAGAAATAGTCCAGTGCCATAACTGTCAGGCATATGGTCATACCAAAAGTTATTGCCATCACATACCACGCTGTGTGAAATGCGGTGAACAGCATAAAACAGAACAATGTACAAGATCAAGATCAGCACCCGCTGTATGTGCTCTGTGCCTCAAGGACCACCCGGCTAACTACAAGGGATGTGAAATCTACAAGAAACTCAGAACCAGATACCAAAAACCTCAGGATCCGAATGAAACAGCTGTACCAACCAGAAGCAGAAGAGAACCATCAAAACTTGTAAATTCTAACGTGTCATTTGCCCACTTGCTTGGAGGTGGTAACCAGAATCATGAAGTCGAGGCACTACCGGAACAACATTTTCCTCAACATTCTCAATCTATTGTACAAGAATCTATCCCTCAAAGTTTACCTAATCTTCAAAAAACTCCTCAACATCAAATTTCTCATATCCCTCCACCATCAAACGTCACAGATCTTACCAGTCTAATGACATCGTTCATCTCCGAAATCAAATCTCTTGTTATGCCGCTTATATCACTCCTTACAAATCTAGTATCGAATCTAATCCCTGCCTTGAAAAATCCTTAAATGACTTCACCTAACTCCTTATCCATTCTCCTTTGGAATGCGAATGGTGTTAGAAATCATACTGACGAACTGACAGCGTTGTTGCAAGACAAAACAATCGATGTTGCACTTATAACTGAAACAAGACTAACGACTAAACAGTACTTCAAAATACCGCAATACATGACATACCGTACTGACCACCCAGACGGTAAAGCCCATGCCGGTTCTGCTATCATTGTCCACCAATCCCTCTCTCATCATTTACTCCCACTTCCCACCTATGATTTCCTACAAGCCACATCCATAGTAATCAAGACTTTTTCCTTTCCGGTAACCCTCACATCTGCATATTGCCCTCCTAAACATTCCATTTCCAATTCTGAATTTGTATCCTTCCTGGATTCCTTAGGAAATCGTTTCATTCTGGGTGCAGACTTAAACGCCAAGCATCAGCAGTGGGGTTCCAGAACCACGAATTCTCGGGGACGAAATTTGCTGTCTGCCCTCAACTCCCAAAATTTTAATATCCTGCCTCCTGACTCCCCTACCTACTGGCCAACCGATCCTAACCGCAATCCTGACATCCTCGACTTCTTTATCCACAGCGGATTAGGCTCTCTCAACTTGTCTTTAACTCGCCTTGATGAACTATCCTCAGACCATAGTCCACTGATCCTAAAAGTATCTCTCACTCCAATTCCAAAACCCATTCCACCATCATTCATCCGAGGCCCTGTCAACTGGAACCTTTTCCGCCAAATCCTGACCGATAATATTGACCTCAGAGTAACCCTCAAAACCCAAGATGACCTAGATAATTCCGTCTATTCCTTTACCACCGCCATCCAACAAGCTGTCTGGACTGCTTCCTCTCCTAAACACTCCAATATAAATCCAGACCAAAATCATTTTCCACAACCTATTATAGACCTTATCCACACCAAACGCCGAGCAAGATCATTATGGCAGCGCACCCGACACCCAACAGATCGTCGCTCCTATAACTTCTATTGTAGACAATTGAAGAGGGAGTTGGCGAACTTCCGTTCCCAGTCCTTTAATTCCTACCTCTCCTCTCTATCAGCTCGTGATAATTCCCTGTGGAATGTCACGAAAAAGATCCTAAAATACCATCATGTTTCCCATCCTCTCCGACGTGGTGATGACTCCTGGGCTGCGTCTGATGAAGATAAAGCCGAGGAATTCGCCACACACCTCTCCAAAGTATTCACTCCTCACCCGGAATCCCACATCAATCACACCGCAAAAGTGCAAGACTTTCTTATGTCACCGATTCCACTTTCCCTACCTCCTAAAGCTATTAATCCCTCTGAGGTCAAATATCTTCTCCAAAAACTGACTCTCCGTAAATCTCCTGGACACGATCTCCTTACTCCCCAGATCCTCCGACAACTTCCGCAGAAAGCTATTATATTCCTTACTTATATTTATAACTGCATCCTCCGCACCACCTATTTTCCTCTGTTATGGAAACATTCCACCATCATCCTTTTTTTAAAACCAGGTAAACCTTCCAACAACACTTCATCCTACAGGCCTATTAGTCTACTCCCCATCCTCTCAAAAATCTTCGAAAGGCTTCTTCTAAAACGTATCCTACCCATATTAGAATCTCAAAATCTTCCTTCCCATCAGTTTGGATTCCGTCCTCAGCATTCCACAGTTCAACAGGGGCTCCGAGTTGTAGACCATATTTCCTCAGCTCTTGAATGCAAAGAGTATTGTTCTGGTGCGTTTCTGGACATTGCGCAAGCTTTTGACCGGGTATGGCACACTGGATTACTCTTCAAGCTGAAAACCCATTTACCCCAGTCCCTATACCTCATTCTCCGATCCTATCTCTCGAACCGTTCCTTCCGAGTTCGCTGTGGTGAAGAATTTTCTAACCTTTATCCCGTTGAGGCCGGTGTTCCTCAAGGCAGCGTCTTGGGACCCATCCTCTACATCCTTTACACTGCTGATATTCCTACACATCCTGATACCTTTCTGGCAACTTTTGCAGACGACACCGCCATCCTATCATCCAGTTCCAATCCTGAAACAGCATCCTTAAACCTTCAGAGACACCTTTTCCTTATCGAACACTGGTGTAATAACTGGCGTGTAAAGGTGAACGAAGCCAAATGTAAACACATAACCTTTACTCTTAGACGAAAATCCTGTCCGCCAGTTTATTTCAACTCATTGCCGATTCCTCTCTCAGATACAGTCCGGTATCTTGGCTTACTGTTAGACAAAAGATTGACTTGGAACCCACATACAAGACTTAAAAGACAAGAACTCAACCGACGATTCGGACAGTTATACCGACTACTCAACAGAAAATCTGAACTTACAGTTGAAAACAAATTATTAATCTACAAGACAATACTGAAGCCCATCTGGACCTACGGACTTGAACTGTGGGGGACAGCTAAACGTTCTAACATCAAACGCATTCAATCCTTTCAATCCAAAGTCCTCCGTACAATAGTAAATGCTCCTTATTATGTCTCCAATTATACCTTGCACCACGACCTTAATGTTCCATTTATTTCAGACCTAATTCCATCCAAATTTTCCAAATTCCACCAGAACCTCATTCATCATCCTAATCCTTTAGCTCAATCCCTATCCAGCTCCACTCATCCATACAACCCACCTAGAAGGTTGAAACGGCAGTGGCCCCGCGACCTTTTGTAAATATATTGGAGTTCTAGCACTGGCTAGATTCTCCACTCAATGTGATGTATGTATGAGTGTGTGTATGTGTATATAGGTATAAGTGAATTATTGACTTTTGTATTGATTCATTATTGTGTATATATTTTATTGTAATTTTATGTTGTGTAAATATTGTATGAATGTAGTATGTTTGATATCATTCAGCAATACTATTAATGTCCAAATTGGGACAGATTGTAAAATTTTCTCAATAAAAATTGTTATTATTATAAAATAATTTACTTTTACCAAATTTCACCTTTTTTCCTATCTTATGCATTATGTTACTCAAATCCTACCTATTTTTACGCTGTGAGGCACAGCCTTAAAAAGTGCTAGGCTGTCCACTTACCAAAAAAAGCACGTTCGAAAGGATTTGATTTTGATTTTTAATATATTTTTATTGATTTTTACAACTGTATATACAACTATGGGTTGATATACAACTTGGGTTGATGCAAAATTAATACAGGTTTTTAGTAGGTATTGTAAATACGCCATATCTTTACTTTAACCATATATATTTAATCAAAATAATTTCCATCTGAATCAATGCACTTTTGCCAACGTTCAACAAGCTTTCTTATTCCACCAGAAAAAAAATCCGAATCCCTGGACTCAATGAAATCACGAAAAGAATTTTCAATGTCGTCCTGGTTTTGAAAATTTTTCTCCCTCAAAAAGTTGTCCAGATACCTGAAAAAGTGGAAGTCTGTAGGAGAGAGGTCAGGTGAATAAGGCGGATGTTGGAGAACTTCGTAGCCCTACTCGTGCAGTCGTCGAAGCGTTGGTTGTGCAACGTGTGGTCTGGCGTTATCGTGGAGCAGGATCGGCCCCTTCCGATTCATCAATGCTGGGCAAAGACGTTGCAATTTTTGATTCATGCTGTCAATTTCTTGACAGTACTTGTCAGCAGTTATAGTCTCACCTCGATTGAGAAAGCTTTGACCTCAGCTGGTCGTTGTCCAGAGCAAGATGACGGCCCCGACCTTCCTTGTCTTCGAGGTCGAAATCTCCTCTGCGAAACTTCTGGAACCAACGCTGCACCGTGCACTCATTAATAGCCCCGGACCCCACACTTCATTAATATTACGAGCCGTTTGCGCAGCGCTGCGCCCTAATTTAAATTCGTAAAAATAAATTTGACGAAAATCGCACTTTGACATTTTCGATTCAAGACCTTTGAACACACTGAACAAAACGATTTTACTAAACAAATTCATGGTGAAAGAGAGGGTATTAGATAAGGTTTGTTTTGGTATAATAATGATCAATGTTAGGATTAGCTTTGTTTACACAATTGGAATTAAGATATTGCAATAGAGGAAACCTGCATTAATTTCGCATCAACCCAATAGTAAAAGGGCTAAAATTACAAATCTTGGCATGAAATAGCTACCCAGCGGTAGCACTTCAATAATTTGTTTAGGTAACACTGTAATGTTTATTTTATTAGCAGTTCTCGAGGCCACCGTCTTTTCAGCCGTCCCGGGGGATCATCAGGAAGAGATGGAGATGAGAGTTTACGTCCAAGCGGGTTTGTTTGGGTTGGTAGTTTGGAATTAAAGGTGTATCGAATATGGGCTAAGTCTGTAACTAGTGGGATATTAAGGTCTCTATGGATGAGTTTATTAGTAACGAAATAAGAAGCAGTGAAGAGTTTTCGTAGGATTTTGGATTGCAAGGATTGGATGCGGGAGGAATTTGATGGTTTAGTAGATCCCCATAGCTCAATGTCATATGTCCATATGGGCCTGATAATGGTTATATAAATCAGTTTTGACGTGACAACGTCTTATAAATTGATGGGTGCATGAACGAAAAAGTTGTCTCCCGTTACCGTGTACGTGTGCGCATGCGCTATAGTCAGAGTTGATCGTCAAGGAGTGGGGGTAGTGTCTGTGACGCGTGCTGATGAGTCATTGAGTATCATGTTGCGTGAATGGGGGATGCTGTTGTGCGTAGGTGGAGCCTACGCTAATTATGAGATAAGGTTTATATTTTGAAGCTATTAATTATGTATGCACAAGTGTATCAACAAAACATTAATGTAAATTGATACCTATATAAAAATTTAATAATTTTGATCAATGGAATTTATGGTTTAGTATTTAATGGACCTTACACTGGTAAGCATATCGCTTAATAAATTGGGTTGTACAGAAAATGGATATAGGAAACGTATACAAAGTGCTTATATAAAACGCTTTAAGGATACAGCTACCGCGAAGAAATCGCCGCCAGAAGAGAATATGAAACATTGCGTAAAAGGGAGAGCAGAAATTTATGAAAGAAACGTTCAATTTGGATTGTCAAAACGATACTCAAATTCCAACAACGATTGGTGCAACTACGTTAGATTTAACATTCTCGCGACAATATAACTGCTGAATTGGTTGAAAAAATAATTTGTACTAATTCATTCATGCACCATTATTTATTTACTACATGCCATCTATTACTTATGTTTGTCGTTAACGTTGAGGTTGTCACGTTAAAGTCGCCGAGGGCACAACCGAGTTTTTTGTAGTAAATAGAGATTTTTTATCGTATGTCAAGTAAATGTTGTATTAAACGCTATCTAAGAGCACTTTTCTGTCGTTTTAGTCTTGTGTGAGGATTCTCAGTAAGAGGTTTGTCAATATGAAGTCCTAGGTATCTTATTTGTTCTACAGGAGCGAGTGGGGTATTATTAAAGGAAACAGTAGAGCAGGAAGTCATACGTTCACGACGTAGAGGAAAGGTGATTTGATGGAATTTATTACGTCGGAAAGGAATATCAAAATGTCTGATATTAGTTATTTGGATCGAAATATTAACTTAAATAGAACCCAGAGCAGACTAAGATAGACATGAATGGACGAGAATGATGTTATCCGTTATTGCAGTTAGGGAAGAAGTGAACTCTATGGCAGAATGGCACGTAGCGCTCCTGACTTAGAGCGGGGAGAACACGCAACACGATAACAGTTAGCCAGCTATATTTATTATAGCTACCTTCTATAGATTGATTATTAGCGTGTCTTTATCGAATCCCCTGCACAACATTTCATTACAACTCAGTCGATTTATTTGAGTTCGTAGATTTTAGATTTCAGTCTCCCGATATTTAGCCTTTTTACTTCCACTTACGTGAAATATATAATAATTCTACAGAAATACTCGTTTCAGAGTCCACGGAAACCTAACGCCCAAATCTGCAAAAAGGTCTCTATGGGTATATAATAAGCCTAGCTTAAAAAAGTCGTTTACAACTGAGCATAGGGTCACCTGTGGCATATTCGCTAACATTCTAAAGTCTTCTAAAGCCCAAGAACGCTGATTAAAACCTGCAGTTGCACCTGGGATTTTTACTTTCACTTACGAATGTCATATATGGAATATATAGTAAGAGAAAGTATTGCGACCGTGAAAATTTTCGAATTCCAGTTTTCAACGAAAATACGCGTTTTAGAGTCCAAATGACCAAGTCCTGTAGAAAGGTCTGTGTGTTTGGGTGTGTGATAAGTCCAGCGCGAAAACGATAAGTCCTATAAAACTGAAATTTCATATTTAAGACAAATATACGCCCGAGATGTTACAGCAACTTTTTCATCAAAATCAGGTGACCGAAAGAGCCACTTTATACCATGCATTTTGCACCTATTTACGATTTTCTCGAAAATTGCTCCAACGATTTTGATTCAACTCCCTATATCGATGTAAAATTGGACGGGCTTTAATATCATTCAGATTTCATTATGATTTAAATAGTCTGAAAGGTCCTAAATGCCTTTCATGAGATTTCTATTTAACTCTCTACTTGGATGTAAAATTCAATTAGCTTTAATATCGTTTAGGTTTCGTTCTTTTCGCGAATAAAATAATCCACAAAGACCTAAACATATTATATGTTGCTGATTTGGCCCGAACCAGGTTTCAATCCTTCCATGACAAACTCCACTCCCACATTAACCCACTAGTTTCAATCCTTGCTTCCTCTTCCATTCCTGACAATCCTCCGAGGCGTCTAAAAAGAAGATGCCACCGGGACACTCTAGTTTAGATTACCTAGTAGAGAGCTGCCAATGGGCATTTTCTCTTCATGTATTTTATCTGACAGCTGTTTTGCTTTATGTATTAACTAATACAGTTGTTAATTTCAATATAAAATATAATAACAAAAGGTTCCTTCTTGTTGAAATAGGATTAAATTCGGATGTGCCTAGCTCACAAACTGTATTTGAGTAAACAATTATTTGTTTTAATAAATGCATTGTATGTTTGTATGACATGTTACAGAGCTACTTCAAACCATAAAGGCCTTTATATATTTATATATATTGCTTATTTATATTTATAAGCAGTTTATAACTAGTTATATTCTTGATGAGTTGTTTTCCCAAGTCAGGAAAACTATTAAAGCCATTTTTTTTTTTATTGTTCATGGTTTAGAGTGTTTTTATCACGCTGTGTTTTTGTACGAACTTGAAAAATAAATCAAATACCACGATTTACTAAAGATTGCGAGTAGGTATCACCATGACACTATCGCTCAAGTTATAAGGAGAGTAACTCATGGGTTTCCAAAATGGTTTCCACGAAGCAATTTGACAGAACTATTTCCTCCCGCTTATTTTCGCCAATAACATTGAATTATAATCCTGTAGTGGAACATGATTCCTATCCTGAAGCTCTAAGCCAACCTCCAATTAATTCCTCAATATATTGTTATTAATAATTATCGTATAAACGATTCCGAAAATTAGGCTGATTTTTATCATACCAAAATTATATAATTAAAAGGCGCAGAGTGAGTCAGTGTTAGGGCAGAACTCAAAAAACCTAAAGTTTAGGGAAACCCTAAAGGGTTGATCGTGATATTCGGCCACATTTTAAATTAATTCCCGATAGGGTTGTTTTCTTTCTGGAGCGGTAACTAATTTATTTCAAATTCATAATTCCGCCGTTGCTTGTGGTGGTAGAATTCCTTACAAATATAAGAGCCCTGATTCTGGAATAAGGAAAACTGGGAACCCAGTGCAATGTATAATGGAGCGCTGGGAGATATGAATAAATGGATGAGGAATCTTTGGATAGGAGTGCTGCAGGCATTGTCTTCATGTAGTTAGTGTACATCATATTGTGGAATACTCAGAACTTAAAGTAATAATAACTTTATTTATTTGTTTTTAGGGCAAACCCCATACAAATAGAGCTGGCTGGCACAGCACAATTAATAAATTCATCACCAGCAAATATACATTATTAATTACAATTCGAATAAATATTTAAAACAAAAACAACAAAACACATATACAGCAATAAGCATAAAGGTGCTGGTATCTTTATGATTAATTTCCTCTAACATATACAATAACATAAATTAAATATAAGGATATCAATAAATAATGTAAAAATAATAGTACTAAAGCAAATACTAAATCCCTACAAATTACTAACAAATCCCGAAACATTTAAGAGTGATTAACATTCTGAGAAGAAAGATGTTGAAATCTTATTTTAAGATTTTCTGTGACAAAAATAAATAATGATTTCAGGTCTATTACGTGGGGTTCCGCAATAATTTCATAAAATCCATCAACTCACATCATTTAATAAGGGCATAAATCGGGTTCTATTGTCCTGGTATGCGGGACATCGAGTAAAAAAATGGAAACAATCCTCCAATGCAAAGTAAAATTCATATATTAATTATTAATTTGTGTATTAACCAAGCTTTCTTGAAAAAATAAATAAATAATCTTGTGCAGGCAACACATGACTCACTTCGACTGTTAAAATCAATTTTAACAATCATTGAAATATACTTAATAACAATAACTATAAAATAATAATGATGACCGAATCCGTAGGTTTGATGCCGATACCACTAAATACCATCTCCACAGATTCGTCCAATAATCACTGTTCAAGCCCAAGCCCACGATATCAGCCTAAACGCAATCCTCCCATCGACGCTTCGGATGCCTACTAGTACGTTCAGCGAATACCATCTTTTTGGGAATCCGTTCTTCACTAAGCCCAAAAACTTCACTCGCCCATTTGAGTCTCCGCTATACTATCAACTCAATTATATTCACAGGGTACATGTTCCGCAGTTCCGCGTTGTGAAACCTTCTAAACTCCTCAGTGGCCTCATCTCTCTTCGGACCAAATATTTTACGCAGTACCTTATTTTTAAAAACCTTAAAACGTCGTTCATCCTTCAAGGTAAGCGGCCACGTTTCACATCCGTACAAAACCGTCGGAAGAATAATAGTTTCGTAAATTCTAACCTTTAAGTTTTTAGACAGAAGCCGCGAGCTAAGTAATTGCGTAGCTGAATAATAACACGCATTTTCCGCCTTTAATTGGGACTTTATTTTCTCCAGGAATTGATTCTTTCTAGCTATCATTGAACCTAAATTCTTAAATTTCTATACGTGTTCAAAATTATGCCCTGATATATCAATAATTATCCTGATATATTAAATATAATTAAATTTAAAAAAAAAAATTTAAAATAATTTTAATAAAACGTGTATTCTTTTTCGTTGGAAGCATATAATTTAGATTAAATAATATAACCGTAATACATTTTTATTCAGTAATAAGTTTATTCTTTATTCGTCATTTTGTATTAACATTTACAAATTTGGTTATAAGATCTTTTTTTTTTTTTTTTTTAATCTTTCCGTTTCCTACGGTATATTATACCTCTATACAACTGTTCTTTTTACCAAAAAAAAATTACATTAAAAAATAGATTTACTCTTTTATCCTTTAGTTGGTCATCAAATTCGTCCAACTAGTATATTTAGCCGTCCTTCATCAACGTCATTAAGATAGTATAGATAATGCTAAAGATAGTTGAGAGGAAGAAAATTTAAAATATCGCACATTCTTACCTCTCAGATAGAACTTTCAAAGTCAACCATAACCTTTCATACTCATCCATATTTTCTCAGTCCGCAGGTGTACATCAAGGTAGCATCTTAGGCCCAATCCTTTATTCCGTTTATACAGCTGATATTCCTATTCATTCTAGCACTGTTCTCACTCCTTACGCTGATGACACATGTGTGTTATCCGTAAGTAGTGACCCAATGGTTGCATCACAATTCCTACAGTTTCACATCCAATCCATTGAAGAATGGTGTCATAACTGGAGAATTGAAATCAATCCCAATAAATCCTATCAAATTAGCTTTATCCTTCGCCGCAAGTCTATGAATACCTGTCCTACTGTATCCTTTGACAACATTCCATTAATCCATTAACATTTCATCCGCTTACTACAACACTTACTAGACAAACGATCAAAACTCTGTATTTACTACAAAAAACATCACGATTATCCGACCTATTTGGACCTGTGTCATTGACTATCAAACTCATCCCGCATCCAATCCTTGCAATCCAAAATCCTCAATGCTCCCTAATTTGTAACTAATAAACTCATCCATAGAGACCTAAATATCCCACTGGTTGCAGACTTGGCCCGCGATAGATACATCTCCTTTAATTCCAAACTACCTGCCCACTCAAACCCGCTTGTCTGTAACCTCTTATCTACATCTATTCCCGGTAATCCTCCGAGGCGCCTGAAAAGACGGTGGCCTCGAGACCTGCTTACCAAATAAACTCTGAAGTGCTACCACTGGGTAGATTCTTTACATTTCTATTCATGCCTGTTATTGTAATTCAGCCATTTTACTTATTGTATTTGTATATACAGTTGTAAAAAACAAAATATATTATAAAAAAATGAGAAAAATATCGCCATTTAAGCCCTGCCAGACTTTTTCAATCAGAATGAAACATACATCATATTAAAGCCCATTAAATACAATCACATAAATCATTAATCACAAAGCGGTTAGAGCGGTTTATTAGAAAATCGTAAAAAGGTGCTAAACGCATGGTATCATGGTACATCTCTTCTGATTAGCTGATTTTGATGAAAGTTGCTGTAACATCTAATTGATAGACGCTCTTAAAATATGAATTTTCAGATTTATACAACGTATAATTTCCTCGCTAGACTTACATCGGACGGACACGGACACAGAAACCTTTTTGCAGGACTTGGTTATTTGGACTCAGGGGACCCTAAAACGTGTACTTCCGTTGAAAACTATAATTCGAAAATTTTCATGATAGCAATACTTTCCCTTACTATATTTTTCATATATTATAGGTAAGTGAAAGTAAAAAAAAAATACTAGTAAATAAAATAAAATTTATTTCAATTTATTATTTGTCAATGTGTCTCGATATTAGAAACAAGATATTTATAGTTATATTAGATTAATTATAGTAATAGGTCAAGTTGTTATTCAATCACTTTCCTCATCAACCATAATTCTAACTTTAGTCCAATAAGTTGCCATTTTATTCTGTTAAATATATAATAGCGATCCAGTAGAAGTAGGCATACCCAAAATTACTCAATATATTTTAGCTGTAACGTAATCGTGGTCGTAACGTAGTCACGTTTGCAACATAAATGTGATTGATATACATTGATCCAACGAATGGGGATATTTTTAATTGAAAACAACTTTGATAAATGTAATTGTTTAAAATATAATATTTATATTTCTTGAAAATTTATACGTCTTATAATGATGGAGTAGTTGTTGACCATTTTGACTATATGGTAAAGAAGTTTGTTGAGGGTAAGAAAATACAGTAGTAAGAAAAAAATAAAATAAGTGTGTTTTATTGGTAGTTTCTTTGTTACCACATCACCAAACAACTGCTCCATCATATGCAAATTAAAATAAAGACAAAACAAAATATTCGCAAGCAAAGCCGTGAGTTACAGCTAGTTTATAATAAAAAATTATAATAGTTATTTATCCAACTAATTTTTCATTAATTCATACCCCACTCGTACTCTGATTCTTCATAGTTATCATTCGGTCAACTATTTAGTATTCAACATTATAATAATTTAAATAAATTTGGTATTGCATACATTAATATAATTAGTATTTCATGTATGTTTCATGGTTATTAATTAATTAGATGCTCAGGTAAGAGGAAATAGGTAAATTAATTAGCGAGATCAGTTTCGGAGATTATTACATTACAATATATGTGAGCATTCACCCGATAGATTTTCATAATTAATCTAATATATATGTCAATAATAATCAAACACAACACTCCCATAGTCAAACATACATGTCAATTAAAAGTGGTATGACCGAAGATCTATCGTAATGGACTGATGGAACTCTTGGAGTACATGATTCCTATCGCAATCATTATTACATTGCTTACGCAATAGAGGATCGACGCACAGTGGAAAATATGACCTATTTAGTTGGACAAAATTCTGAAGCTTGTCCATATTTAACCTTTGGAGTCCCAGATAAAGGAAAAAAAAAATATGGAAAAAAGTTATAAAAGTTAATTATTTTTTTGACACGATAGGCGAGCGTTCAGTGGTCCCAGAAGTCCAAGAACACGGGAAAAATAATACAAAATATCTAATTATGGCTCGGGGTTGCTTAAAATTGCTAATATGTGTAATCTATATCATTTAGGAAACTCTTTAAATTATGGGTTGTTAAACTTTTGATTCGGAGTGTTGTGTCTAAAAAAAATTATGTATCCCCAAAAACGCACAAATTGCGAATTAATGTAATATTTAAAGACTAAAAGAATTTATTAAACAAATCCTACAAACAAATCCTTGGGGTAACTTATTGAAAAGGGGCTTACATTTGCAAATTTCTGAATTAAATTTACTGTTTTTTTGCAATGTATATTCAATAACGAGTTTGGAAATGTAATGTCTTACCTGTCTCAGCAATGACCATTGTTAAATAAAGCAAAAAGACTTTGTGCGCTAAACACACCTTGAACATTATAAATGGCCATCGAATAAAGATAATCCCACTAAGCCGGTGATTAGGCACTTTTGCGAACAGGAATGATTCGCTCTTTTACTATTTATTTTCAAAGAAGGTATTGCGTGAAATAATAGTATTAAAGGTCTTTCCAACTAAATAATAAGAAGGTGAACATTGGAAAATTCCAAACTTTTTGCACAGAGGGAGCCCGTGGCTGAGTGGTTAGCGGCCTAGTCTCTCATCAAAGGTTGTGAGTTCGAATCCAGTCTCGGTCGGGACTTTTATAAGGATATAATTAAATGGGGATTCATTCACAGCCTCTCCCCCGGGTATGTGAACCCGTCAGCCAAATGGTGGCCACTCACAAAATTAGGCATAGAAACGTGAGTGTAATCTACCAGGAGATACACCGCGAGGCCCAGGGTCTTCACGGCCTGTCGCGCGGAAGAATACATATATATATATATATATATATATATATATATATATATATATATATATATATATATATATATATATATATATATAAAGAATAGAATAGAAAAATAATTTTTATTCTGGGACTGGATCCCTTAAGAACAATATGATATGTACAATTAATATATACAATGTGTCTGGCCACAAGACCAAAGAATTATAATTAATTTTTATTTACAAAGCTTTAAGAAGAAAAGTAGGATACAATAAAACAAAAGAGTAAAAACTAAAGAGAAATAATGACTAACTTCTGATTTGTTGAACAAAACTTAACATGAAACTGATTCATAATAATTGATCGATACAGAATCATGAACAATAAATAATAAATTTTCTTTTTGAATAGATATTTGATTTGAAAACTCAGGCTTGTGGAGCGTATGTTTGAGATGACAATAGGTACTCGAACAGCTGGGACTTGAATGATGGTAGGGAAGAAGCATGGCGGATTTGAGTAGGTAGGGAATTCCAGAGAGTAGTGGAGGTGGACAAGAAAGGAATGTTCAAAACTTGTTGTTCTGTGGGCAGGAATATAAAGGTCAGAATGGCGCAATCTTGTTTGGAGCGAGCTGACGGACGATTTAAATTGCAGAAGTTTGTGGATATAGGGAGGTAGCTGGGAGTTGATAGTTTGGTAAAGGAATGATCCAAGGAAATATTGTCTGCGGTTTGAGGGAAGGAGCCACTTTAACTCACTGTATAAATGGGTCACATGAGACCTCTTCGGTGTGCCAAGGACAAATCTTAAAAATGTATTCATAATTCGCTTTAGCCTGTCTCGAGCACAGTCGAGAGGCCACCATATACCCCGCAGCAGTAGTCAAAGTGGGGGAAAATAAGTGAGGATACAATATGAGTGTTACTTTTACCATAAACGCTTATTAAATAACAAAAATTGAAATAGTCGTGAGCGAAAACATGGATTAAAACTCATATACAGATAACCTAGATATAAAAACATACACAAAAAATAGTAATATCCTTCATTTCTTAAGGCTTTTAACTGATTGAATTTTCGCAATTCTCTCGATTCCTCTTCAACTTGTTTATTTTCCCTGTAAGGACTCCTTTGAAGGAGAGACACGGGGTACTGCCTCTTCCTAAAGAGAGGACTCCCTCAGGATTCTGGAATAGTGTCCTTTGTCCTGCCTCGCCCGGGTCGCGCTTTGATGAAACTTTTTTACCTCCGTTTCCTCCTTTCTTTCCTTCTTTTCACTTTGTTGCCTCTTTTCACATTTTTCTTCTTATATGAACCGAAAAGAAAAATGAAAAAAAATATATTAGCGGATTCAAAAAGAACAAGAAAAAGTTCTTTTCACTGCCTCCCTGGAATTTAATAATTCGGTTTGTACTGGAAGAAATATTATCTACATCAGAAATTTTTAAATATCTCTAGATAGATAGATAGATAGATAGATAACTGTTTTTTTATTTCTTTAAGCATAAAACAACAAAAACAAATATTACAAATATAAAAAACATTTGTAGAACTATGGTCTTTTAGACCGTCAGCCCGGAGCCGATCTGAAAAGTTTTACAAAATTATACAATTGTCAAGCAGGTTACTTACTTATTCTATTCACCTTATAACTGTATTAACTTATAAATAAAACAACAGAAAAAAAAATAACAATAATCAATCATATCAATAATATTACACATTAGAGTTTTTTTTTCAATTATAATTAAATTCCTTAATAAGCCTATATCATATAGGCCATGCAATTTTACAAAAATTGTATACAGACACCCAGTTATCACCATTGAGACATTTTATCACATCATCAACTTTAAGAGAACTCTTTCCGAAACAATTTTTTCTAATTTCAGACAGAATCGGACATGCAGTCAGGAAATGTTTCTGTTTCTTTTTTATTGCACAAAGAACACACACACTACTATTTGAATAAAATCTGTTGTAGTTGAGATAAAGAAGTTCACATCTAACTTTGAATATCCATTTAACCCCATTAAAGTTTATTTTATTATCAACAAGGTAATGTGATCCATAATCATAATTTAAGTTTTTATATAGATAGATTTTTTCCGAAACTGAGCCTTTTGTACATATTTTAATCTGTGAATTTCTGTTAACGATACTCTGAATTCCTGTAGGATTAAATTCCATTTATTTTGATTGTCAAGTTTAATGTCGATGTCAATATTATGTTTTTCAGCTATTTCTCTGAAATCCTTTATCCAATATACCTTTTGTTTAAACGACTTCATTGTTTAATAAATATGGTAGCCTATTTTTTGTCAGGTTTTTAACTTTGATAATATAACTATGCTATATTTTTAAGGTTTCTATAAACATTGGGACTATTTTGGTTTCTAAATGTATTAAGTAGGATGGGGTAGCTTGCGGTAAGCTAAATAATTTCTTAATGAAGTAATACAGAAGTTTAATTATCTTTAATAACATAAGAGTCTAGGTTCACTACTTGTATAGATTGGTACCGATTTACAGTACACTCGCCAGGTTATTCTTGCTATTTTGGTACCCACTTTATAGAAGCTGAGACTTCCTCAGAAGGGTCTCCATACCCCAGAATACTTCAAAAATGATAAAACAGAATAAATAATTCAACCTCAGCAAAAACACAAAACACCGAGAACAATAGACTAGTGCTCTATCCACTAGACGAGGCACTCCAAACATACATATTATATATATATATATATATATATATATATATATATATATATATATATATGCACCATATCAACATATTTTATTAAATATATGAATTTGAAAGTAAAAAATTTCAATGCTGTATAATCTATGGATGAAGTTTTAAATACATTTAGAGATAAAAATAAATTGCTATAGAATTAATTACACTTAGTTACAAATGTCTTGTTTGCATGACTATCAGAAGCCCTTATTTGGCTTATGTGGTTGTGCTTTGGGGCTTTCTATCAGTACATAATATTACACCCGAAAATCAAAATCACCCTACTTTTTTTTAACAAATTCCCTTTTTTTGAGCTAATTCTACTAGGCTAGCTGCTTTGGCTAATCAGACGATGCTACAGTGGGAGTTCTCAGCTTTGCCTTTGCAGGTTTAATTAGGGTATGGATCTATAACGAATACCTGATATCGCACAGGAGCCACCAATTTACGTCCCCTCCGAAGGACTGCATAACTAAGGATTATTTACTTCCTTGAAAACATTCTAGGTCCTTTTGTTGCGTATGAACCGATGACGTTGGGTGTAGGAGGCTGCTATGCAAAACATTACACCACAAGTCACTCCATGGGTATAATCGTCAAATATAACCGTGTATATGTAGGTAACATACAAAGGAATAAAAATAAGTTACTAGAATTCGTTGTATTGGGTTGTTTCACATGAAATGTCCATTTTTATAGTTTCTGAAATACATAAATCATTTTGCAGGTCTCTGTTGTTTTCTTCCGAATGTTTACATATTTAAAATAAACAGTTACTAATCCTCTACCTTTGTATTATAAGCATTAGCTTCCCAATCAATTACCCACTTTTTAGTATAGCTCCAAATATGAACATGGGAACACGCGATTTTCGAGTAATATTTTTGTACGAGTTTAAACTCGGCCATTCAGCAGCTGAGGCCGCTAGAAATATTTGCAAGGCGTTTGGGGAAGGGAGTGTTAATGAACGGACCATTCGCCGTTAAGATATCCTCAAATATACAGTAGAAGGAAACCCTACCAAACAGTTAAAGGACTCTCAGCAAGACTAAATGCAAGTCCATCTACCGTTTCCAGATATTTAAAGTGTATAGGGAAAGTAAAAAAGCTGGATACATGGGTACCTCATGATCTCACTGAGCGGCAGCTCATGATCTCAGAAAGAACTGGGCTACGAAGTTCTTCCGCACCCACCATATTCTCCCGACTTGTCTCCAACAGATTACCACCTGTTCAGGAATTTAGACAACTTCGTCAAAGGAAAACTTTTTGAAAATGATGATCAAGTGAAAAGTGCGTTTTCAGATTTTGTTTCACTTCAAAGCTTAGAGTTTTTCAGTTCGGGGATAAAAGAGTTGGTGTCGCGTTGGGAAAAATGTGTAGAAAAAGAAGATAAATACTTCGAATAAAATTACCTTGTTTTCATATCGTATTTTTAATAAAAATCCTTTACCTTGAAAACGGACATTTCATCTGACACAGCCCAATAATATAGTAATAGAATGGTATTCTATGGTGGAATGATAAAGAGAAATGTTTTGCTAGAAGGGAATCAACTTGTTTGTGAAGAAATTGATCGGAAGAGAGGACGAGGTAAGATAAGAGGGAGGCCATTACCATTTGTCCCGGGTTGGATGTATTCCCTATCGCTACCTCTTCACTTCTGGTTCTAGCAATCTGGGTCGATAGTATCATGCTCCATATAGAGAGCTGTCTGTATGCTCTTGCAAGTCCTGGGTTTGAATTCGGCTCTGCCCAGTATTTGTTCTGTAATTGAGACGTTGATTTTCAAAAGGTACTAAAGGACATTTTTTTCAAAGTTGATAGTTTCATATATTAGGATTCTAATGGCTTAGTTTCATTTAAATCCGTCATCAAATTTTATCTAAAAAACATAAAAATTCTTTAAAAAAGTATTTAAAAATTGCATTTCATTCCAAAAGTACTATATCCATGTTTCGTTCCAAAACGTATTATATCCTATGTAAACAGGTATAACCTTTCCTTTCATTTCCTTCCAAAAGGTACTATATTTCCTACTATACGGCAGAAAAACCTAATTCCGTAATATATCACCATTACTTTATTGTTTTAATAATTTTTATTGGCTCATATAGCACGTCTTGAATCACCGCTATTATTTGGATTACTGATTTTAACCTAATAATCAGTTTTTAGGCTATTTGAAACAACTTAGTTGCGTCGCTTTGGTTCTTTTAGGTTGTCAATTAAATTAATTTTTTTCATACTATTTCTTCTTGCAGCAACATAAATTTAGATTAAAATTGTTCACAAACTCACATTTTAATAGAATAATGGTATTTGATGCAGCAAATAGTTGGAATTAGCATTCCATGAACTTGCTAAATTTGTGAGAAAAATCCGTGCCTGATCTAACTTAGTAGTCGATTTTTTTATGTAAAATAAAAGCTCAAAAGTCATCATTTATCAGTCTATGGTTATCTATTTTTATCAGTTATCTATGGTTAAATATTGTTTAGACGTAGTCAATAATATAGTTAAATTTGCTAAATTCGCACAAATAGTAAATACAAGTTCAAAACAAACTTCATAATTACATACTTTCTTATTATAGTGCCATAAATAGATAAATTGTCCTTTGAATATTCACTTTCTTTATGAATAATAGATAATCAATGTAATTAAACAACAACGAAAGATATTTCTCAGGGAGAATAAGGAAATTTACAAAACTTAGTAATTAACGATATAAAGACGTTAGTTATCGGTAATCTATCAGGAAGGTTATAGTGGCTGTTACCAACTTACCTCGCGTTATATTCTTCCAAAAAGTACTATATCCCTTTTAATTCTTCCAAAAAGTACTATATCCATATTATATTGTTTAAAATCATCGGAAAAGTGCAATAATTGGGAAAAATGAGTTGGCAACACACTTAAAAATCAACTTTTGATTTTAATAAAAAAAAAAAAGAATCACGTAAATTGGTCCAATAATAAATAAATGACAGATTTTTGCGTTTCCTGTAAAATTTTCTAAAGTGGACATAGTACCTTTTTGGAAATCAACGTCTCAAGTATAGCCATTTGCTTTAGAAACTTTTTCGACTATTTATTTATTTAAAATTGTTTTTCGCCTAATCGCTATTTGCCATCTTCACAAAAAAATATATATGCAATAAGCAAATATGTTAGCTTCCGAAAAATAAGGTTAATTCAAGGGATCTCTAATCCACCGCCTCAGATGTCGTCCGGGTAGGTTGAACGGTTTGCTGCAGGATTTAAGTGTTCTGGGTCGATGGGTTCATCTTGTAAGGCAGTCTACCGTACCTTGTACTATACCTTCCCCATCCCGGAGGAAGGTGGAGCTTTTTTTGTTCCACTACCTTTTAAAAATGTTTACTGGTAGTTCCTAACTCTGTCTGGTTACGTGATAAAAAAGCCATCAGTTTATTTTTGTTGACCAATTCGTCTTATGTGTGGCATATTTAAACATCCTAGAACAGGAATAAAACATTAGAATTATTTTACAATTTTCCCCAGTTATATAGCAAACTCTGAAAGTTAGGTGCAATTTAAGCAAAACTTCCTCTATCTTGACTTAAGCCTCAATAAATGGAGCTAAACATTAGTCTGGATGAAATTTGTGCTATATTTAGATGCAGTGGCTAATCTACAACAGAAGAGCCAGATGATCAAAATAAAAAATTTCGAAATTCTAATTTTTTCGGCACTTGCCTCACTGTGCGCCGCAGCACCAGAATAAACAAATCGCAGACAGGATGCACTCTCCACATCTCAACAGCAGCAGACAGCCTCATCTCTACAAGACATCACCTCTACACCCCCAGCCCTGATGATGACCCACAATGGGGTCGAAACGTTGGCAAAAAATAAACTGTTGAAACTACTCCATTGTTTCATTCACCGACCGCCACCCGGACTAATTTCTTTTAGTAATTCTCAACGGTCAACTAATTATATCCACTATGTTTTCTTTTACACGCTATGTTACTATGTTACTTTCACTATGTTTAGTCTAATGTGGGTCCTAAATGTCGGTCTATTGTCTAAGTACAGTCCCAAATATCGTACTTCTTCAGAAGTTGGAATAGTTTTATCCACGAATGACTAAATATCTTTGGATTTTGTTGTTTTTTTGTTCAAATTAGTTATTTTTACTTTCACTTACTGTATATAGTAAGGGAAAGTATTTCGATCGTGAAAATTTTCGAATTCCAGTTTTCAACGGAAATACACGTTTTAGGGTCCCTGAGTCCAAATAACCAAGTCCCGCAAAAAGGTCTGGTGTGTGTGTGTGTGTGTGTGTGGTAACTCCCGGGCGGAAACAAAGAGTGCTATGAAACTGAAATTTCATATTTACGTCAAATATACGCCCGAGACGTGACTAAACCTTTTTCATCAAAATGAGCTTACCAGAAGAGGCACTTTATACCATGCAATTTACACCTTTTTTCGATATTCTAGAAAACGGTTCCGACGATTTTGATTAAACGCGCTATATCGATGTGAAATTTAATGGGCTTTGATATCATGTAGGTTTCATTCTGATTAAAATGGTCTGACAGACTTAAATGCCGATATTTTAAATTTCCTCCCCCTAAAGTACCTTTAATTTTGTTGATTCTATAAAAATAACTATATTACCTTGTTACTATATGATAAAAAACAGGTAAATATATACGTTGAATGAATATACATGTATGATATACCGTTGGAAAGCTAAAAATTTTAGAAAAAAATATTATCTCACACACAAGGTTTTAAAAGTTAATAGAGAGTGGTGAAAAGCCGATAAAACTAACTGATTATTTTAGATAATAATATAATAGATTTTTTAATAAAACACATGTTTCTATAGAAATTCCATTTTAATTAATTCTTTAATGGTTTCACTGATTTTTGTCTCTTACTGTACTTGAAAATTCTTTTATCGATTTTAAAAACGGAGGTAAGTGAAAGTCGTGTCACACCTCGCTCCAGATTTTTAACTTCTCATTTATTATTTTATTTTAAGTTCTTTTACTTTCCTTTTGTATACACACACACATAGATTTCTTTCTATACCTTTCTTACCTAGAGAAATAATTAAGTTTTGTAAATAATTTAATCTATATAATCTATTCAGGCTATCTTTATTTGTAAATTTAAGTTATTTCCCTAAGTCCCAGAATAAAATTTTTTTCATTTTATTCTAACTCAGAAGGTAAGAGAAATTCACGCGTAGCGTTCACCAGATTTTTCAAGTTTATTTTAATCCGTTCGTGGCTTTATAAGAATGCGAGACCATTATTTCGGTAGGTCCTCTGTATGCGATTCTCTAAATTCCACCGACTTGGCGAAATACTTGATCACCGTCCAAACCTTCCTGACGGCTTCCGCAACCCGGCGTTCCCAGACGCTCCACGGAAAAAGGAGAGAGGAAAAGACTTGGATAATAACCCGACGCGGAACAAAGAATCCTTTCAGACTACCAACACCCTCGGCCCTTAGTTTAATTAATGTAAGAAGCGAGTCAGGAGAGCATCTTTTCAAGCTAGGCCAGGCTTTTGATAAATTAGCATTATTTAAAATGTAAACTCGGCTGAGGTTGAAATATTTCCCTCCGAGGGACGAATATTAAACAATAGAAGTGGGTAGGTTTGGCTCCTGTAATCGCTCAACCGGTAGCAGCAATATCGCCATCCACCTTAGCCAATTTAATTAAATTGTAAATAATAGCAATTTGCTAATCGATATTCATTAGTGTAGGAGTTAGTCTAGTCTCGGGGAAAACTAAATTTATTACACTCCGGTTTAATTATTATTATTACTTTCTGTAACCACGACCATTCAAATTTTCCAAATTTCATCAGAACCTTCTGCATCATCCTAATTCTCTAGCTACTATCCTCCTCAAAGATTTAAAAGGAAGTGGTCCCACGAAGTTCTGTAAACATTTATACCGGAGTTCTGACACTGGTCAGATCCTCCACTGATGTACTGTTTATAGCGCCCTAACTCAGCCTCCACTGGCTCACAGCAGTGATGCGGCTGAGATAGAGGCGTTAGGATCTCTTGGATTCCGCTTTTCCCTCGACAAGTGGAATTCTAATATATCTCAATAAATAAATAAATTAAAAAAAAAAAAAAAACTGGCTGTAACCCTTGGGTTTGACCACGAATATCTCATTTTTTGGTATAGCATTCTTTACTGGTGATTTCATTAAAAACTTCAGATTCCTGTAAATATTTTAATCAATTATATTTAACCCATTTTTACTTTCATTTCCCATTCATCAATCCCTGATAATCCTCCGAAGCTTTTAAATAGAAGATGGCCTCGAACCTTCTAGTTTATGATATTTTTAGATTGCTGCCAATGGGTAGCGTCTCTACATGTATTTCATGTCAGTTTACTATTGTACATCACATTTAATAATAATAATAGGCTTACCGAACCCGAAGATTCGATGCCGATACCACCAAATTCCGTCTACACAGACTCGTCCAATGTTTCACCATTCAAGCCCAAGCTCCCGAGATCAGCCTTAACGCAATCCTCCCATCTCCGCTTCGGCCTACCTTTCGGACGCCTACCAGTCGGATCAGCAAATACCAACTTTCTCGGAATCCGCTCGTCATCGAGCCCAACAACTTTACTCGCCCATTTGAGTCTCCGCGATGCAATCAGCTCAATTATATTCACTGGGTACAAGCTCCACAATTCCGCGTTGTGCAACCTTCTGAACTCCCCAGTGGCCTCATCTCTCTTCGGACCAAATATTTTACGCAATACCTTATTTTCGAAAACCTTAAGCCGTTGTTCATCCCTCAAAGTAAGCGGCCACGTTTCACATCCGTAAAGAACCGTTGGAAGAATAATAGTTTTATAAATTCTAATCTTTAAGTTTTTAGATAGAAGCCGCGAACTAAGTAACTTAGCAACTGAATAATAACACGCATTTCCCACCTTTAACCGGGACTTTATTTCTTCCTGTATTTCATTTTTTCTTGTTATAATTGAACCTAAATATTTGAATTTCTCAACGTGTTCAAATGTTTGCCCTGATACATCAATATCACCAAGATCGACACCGTTTCTGCTACTAATCATATATTTCGTCTTATCGGTATTTAATTCGAGTCCTATTTTACCGGTTTTTATTAACACACTTGTATTTAGTTGTATGGTTTCCGTGTCTTCACCTAGCAGTACCAGATCATCGGCATATCCCAAAACCGGAATCTTGTCACCCATTTTTAAGCCTTTCTCGGTACACATCACCTTTTCTATGACATATTCTAAAGCTATATTAAATAAAATTTGACATTTAACATTTGTACATCACATTAACTTGATATATTTTAATAAAGTTGTGAATACAAATAAATATGTTTAGAAAAAAAATAAAAAATAAAGACATTTTTAATATTTCTCCAACTACTATAACTAAATAATTCTATTAATGACTACTTCCTGGAACACGAAATCCAGACAGTGGGGGGGTTCAGAACCCCAACAGAGCCCCCTTACTTACTCGCCGAAGCGCTGGTTCATTAAAGTCAATCAAGAGAGCGACATCCGCTAACGAGCTAGGCAAATTAATATCCTCATCGGATTTTAAGACCATTAGCGGCCACAGGTTCGGGTGGGTCCCCCCGACTCTGAAAAATTAATGAAGGCTCGAGGTATCTTCAGCGATGTAATTAATGTGATGTTGGTAGAGAGGCTTAGGCTGGGCCTTTGATTCTGCCATCTTGCCACTTTTCTTCATTTATCTCAAAGCAATAAATATCAAAAAATAAAAATAAAATAAAAAACCTGTGTCTCTACAGCCCATCTTAGTCACCAGTGAATTATTTCTTTTCGTATACTTTTAAAAGGAGAATCGAGTAAAATTGGAGATTCTTTTCCATTTTGAACCCTATCTTGGTGAACTTAACTAATTAACACTATTAACTAATATCTCCCTAACGATCCCAATATCTTTCTGGCAACATTTGCTGATGACACAGCCATTTTATCATCCGATTCCGATCCTGAAGTAGCATCGCTAAATCTCCAAAGGCACCTTTCCCTTCTCGAAGACTGGTGTAAGGCTTGGCGAATCAAGGTGAACGAAAGCAAATGCACACACGTCACTTTCACCTTTCGACGTAAATCCTGTCCAACAGTTAAATTTAATTCCATACCGCTTCATTCCTCAGACACAGTCCGGTACCTTGGCTTTTTACTAGACAAAAGACTGACGTGGAACCCACATACAAGACTTAAAAGGATAGAACTCAACCGCAGATTCGGCCGGTTATACAAACTACTAAACAGAAAATCTCATCTTACAGTCGACAACAAATTACATATATATAAGACAGTACTGAAACCTATATGGACCTACGGACTTGAACTATGGGGAACAACTAAACATTCTAACATCAAACGTATACAATCCTTCCAATCCAAAGTCCTCCGAACAATAGTTAATGCTCCTTATTACGTTACCAACTGTACCCTACACCATGACCTTAATAATCCATTTATTTTAGACCTGGTACCATCCAAATTCTCCAAATTCCATCAGAACCTTCTTCATCATCCTAATCCTCTTGCTCAATCGCTCTCCAGCTCCACCCTGAATTTATTTATTTCCGATTTTATGTAATTTGACTTTATCATTTTTTTCTATAATATTGTATGAATGTGTACTACATCACTATTACTACTGTTCATTATGTAACAAATTGTAATATTTCTCAATAAATAAAAAAAAAAAAAAAAATTAACTAATAAAACCCTATTAACTCCCAGTATGCTTCCTACATCCACAGCCTCCTTCAATTTAAATCATCAGTCCATTTACTTGAAACTAGATCGCGACATTCAGACTTTTACATATTCGCCATGCTGCCTATTTATCCTCATTAAAATCCCAACTTTTCCTCTACCTTCTGTCATCCCAAATAGAAGATCAGCAAATGTGATATGTCAATTTTATCTATAAGTCTACATTGAATGAACAAACTGTTAATTTGTTTAAATGAAACAGGATTCGTACCAGTTATAGGCCAACGGCTGTGCAATCAGGTGATTTGGTCTAGATAAACCTCAGCTGCCTGAGGTTTTCCTAATTTTTAGCTATCCACTTTATAGAGGCTGGGTGTGCCATAAGAGAGTCTCCATACCGCAGAGACGCCCCACGACATAACAGAATAAATAATTCCTTCTTAGCCGGAATTCGAACCCGGACCGGAGAGAACAATTCACTACTGCTCAATCCACTAGACCACGCTGCTCCCTTAAATAAATTCTTATATCATATATAATCTAATCGGAGGTGAGCAAAAGATAAAAAAGAAGTTAATTGAGATGCAAATTTCGTTTTGCTCAATTCGCGACTCTCACTAACCTCTATTGTTCGAATAAATTAAAGAACTTGGATAAATAAAATTGGAGTTAAAAATAAGGTTAAAGAATAATTAAATAAGGAAAATTTGTTGTTGGAAACGTGAGGTTCAGATTAAAAATTGACTATACTATTTTGTTAACCGTAATGACTTAGTGTTATCGGCTTTCCATCACCCTTTAGAACTTTTTTAATATTTAGCTTTTCAATGGCACATTGAAGGTTTACAAAAATCTGGTGCGTGCAACACACTTATTTCAATCTTCCCTCTTCATTTTTTTAAAGTTATCTATTGATATATTATTATTATTATATTACTACTGTTATCATTGTTTTGGAGTCTTTTTTTGATCCATATTTCGCAAGACATTCCCTCATCATACATCTGACATTCTTCTAAAGTGTGGACAATTGTCAAATGCTTTCAGATATTACTCATGTTACTGGTGTACTTTTATTTATAAGAAATTGTAAAGGCAGACATTTATGCCCAATTCTTAGCCTGGTAATAACAAAGTCTTCCATATCCTTGATCTCAGCTCATAAGACGATACCCGAAAGGTTTATCGATCCTAAAAAAGGATTAGTAGAATTAAAAATTACAGAAAAGTCTTTCCTCGACATTAAAGATTGAAGAAGAAAAATAAAGGTTCCAGGAAAATCTACACTAAAAGGCAAAACCCATTTTCTCGGAAGAAGGAGGAGAAAGAATTACAAATTCTTGTGCTCTAAGGAAAGTACTACATGGAAGTGATTGATGCAAAGTAAAACTGAGGAAAATTAATAATAATAAAAAGAAATTTATGGGGAAATCAATAAAAATGTTGATAAAAAGAAAATATTTTATAATCAAAATTCGTTTATAACAAAAATAATTTATCATATGAGACATAACATAAGCACAAATTGGGTCGTCTTAGTTGTAGTGACAATTATAATAGCATTTTATGCTTAAGGTCGCGATTTCAAACCCGGAAGATGGTTCTAGAATTTTCTAAAGTTATTAAAATGTCTTAGGTTATAATGTCCTTCGGGTGGTCCCTGTACTTGTTAAACAACCCTATCCGACCCATGGTTATAGAGACCATCCTGGAGCAGAACAAGCTTCTGTAAAGTGGGTACCAAACATGAGATAAACATGGCGGCTGAGTGTGATCCAGGCCTAATCGCCACCTTGAAGAGCACCGTTACTCCTAGAAACATTATCTCTGCATGTTATGAACCCAATACTTTTCATGGGTTGTAGATATACTACAATGCAATAATAATAATTATAGGCCTACCAAACCCGAAGGTCCGAATCCGATACCATTAAATACTGCCTACACAGATTCGTCCAATGAACACCGTCAAGTCCAAGCCCCCTAGATCGGAATTGACAAAATCCTCCCATCGACGCTTCGGCCTAACTCTCGGACGCCTACCAATAAATCATTTCAGCGCTAACGAACTTTTTCAGAATTCGTTTTTCATTGAGGGAAAAAACTTTACAAGCCTATTTGAAGCTTCGCTATCAACTCAATTTACCCTCACTGTACAAGCTCCACAATTCCGCCTTGAGCAACTTTCTGGATTCCTCAGTAGCCTCATCTCTGTTTGGACTAAATATTTTCAAAACTATGCCCTGATACATCAATATCACCAAGATAGCTAACGTTTCTGCTACTAATCATATATTTCGTCTTATCAGTATTTAAACCTTAAGCCGTTGTTCATCCTTCAAAGTAAGCGGCAACTTTCCACATCCGTAAAGGACCGTCGGAAGAATAATAGTTTTATAAATTCTAACCTTTAAGTTATTAGACAGAAGTCGCGAGCTAAGTAACTTAGCAACTGAATAATAACATGCATTCCCCACCTTTAACCGAGACTTTATTTTTCCTGGATTTCATTTTTTCTCGTTATCATTGAACCTAAATAGTAACATTTCTCTACGTGTTCAAACGTATGTCCTAAAATACCAAAATCTCTAAGATCGTCCCTGTTTCAACTTCTTATCATATATTTTGTAATATCTTGATTTATTTCAAGCCTCTTTACCGTTTTTTATTAACGTACTTGCATTTAGTTTTATAGTTTCCGTGTCCTCACCTATCAGTACCAAATCATCGATTTATCCCAGCGAAAATTTATCCCCCAGGTAAAACCTGGGTTTAACGCTACACCTTTTCTATAACATGCCTTATGTTGCAAAGATACATGTTTTTTTTTTAAATATAGTATTGGGTTGTGTCACATGAAATATCTGTTTTCAAGGTAAAGTAATTTTATTAAAAATACGATAAATTTCTTCTTTTTCTACAAATTTTTCCCAGCGTGACACCAACTTTTTTATCCCCGAACTGAAAAACTCTGAGCTTTGAAGTGAAACAAAATCTGAAAACGCACTTTTCACTTGATCGTCATTTTAAAAAGTTTTCTTTGATGAAGTTGTCTAAATTCCTGAAAAGGTGGTAATCTGTTGGAGACTAGGCGGGAGAATATGGGGTCTTGCTGCCGCTCAGTGAGATCATGAGGTACCCATGTATCGAGCTTTTTTACTTTCCCAATACACTTTAAATCTCTGGAAACGGAAGATGCACTTGCATTTGGTTGTGCTGAGAGTCCTTTAACTGTTTGGTAGGGGTTTCATTCTACTGTATGTTTGAGGACATCGTTGTCCATTACGGACGGAGGTCTTCCTTGGGGCAAGTTTTCCAAGTCGGTATCCCCAGCTGAAAACTTAGCAAACCAACAGCGAATGGTCCGTTCATTAACACTCCCTTCCCCAAAGGCTTTGCAAATATTTCTAGCGGCCTCAGCTGCTGAATGGCCGAGCTTAAACTCGTACAAAAATATTACTCGAAAATCGCGTGTTTCCATGTTCATATTTGGAGGTATACTAAAAAGTGGGCAATTGATTGGGAAGCTAATGTTTATAATACAAAGGTAGAGGATTAGTAACTGTTTACTTTAAATATGTAAACATTCGGAAGAAAACAACAGAGACCTGCATAATCCTTTATGTATTTCAGAAACTATAAAATCGGACATTTCATGTGAAACAACCCAATAATATACTAAAGTGACTTTTTTCGTCAAAGAACATACACAAAATTGATTATTAGTACATATACGCATAGATATAGGTATAGGTGTGTGATAAAAATGATTAACTCAAATAAATGTGAAAGATAATCAGTAAATAAATGACTTCATGGAAAATAAATGGAATTTTGTTTGAAACTGGAAGTAAACTTAACTTAAAGTAGGGGCATAACTCAGTGTCACCAGCAGGAGGCACTTTTTTTATAGTTTACTCTAAAGAGGCTAAATGACGGAATATTTGGTATTCAAAACGGCTCCGGAGGAAGTGAGGGGGAGTTGTCAAGTCCTCCCAAGTCTCCCCGAAGTTCTCGCTAAGTCGGGGAGCGCTTAGTTCAATAAGAAGCAGGCCGAGGTGTTGGCTAATGGTGTAGCTTCCCGGCTCAGTCTCTCTCCCACTGGCTTCAGCACATCCTCTAATCTTCATGTCAGGGTTTATCTTAGAGAATTATTTAACGTTCACTTACCTATATAGGAAATATTGTATATAGTAAGGCAAAGTATTACGATTTTGAAAATTTTTGATTTTATACATTTCAATGCAAATAATTGTTTTATGGTCTCCCGAGTCCGAACAACCAATTCGCAGCGGAAATGGATAAACAAAGTTATGAAATTTTAGCCAGCTAAGAATCTGCTTTAAGCTAGATTAAATAAAGAATCGAGCCTTGGGGCTCTAATACACCATCTAAATCCCTCCGCATCCTTACAATCCAAAATCCTTCTCGAAAATCCTGAATGCCCCTTATTTTGTCACAAATCAACTTCTGGCGCGTGATAGATCCTCCTCTATTCATTCTAAACTCCCTGCCCATACAAACCCACTTGTCCGTAATTTATCTTCCTTAGATATTCCTGATAACCCTTCGAGGCTATGAAAAAGAAGGTGGCCTCGGGACCTACTGCCTTAAAATAGTTAGTGAAGTGCTAGCACTGGATAGTCGTTTCTCAAGACATTTTCACTACTTTTCTTAAGCCTGCATATTTACTTAATAATAATAATAAAAATAACCTTTTTCTGGGACTAAGTCGCTTAAAAATGACAATGCCGTACAGTAAATATACACTTCAATATATACATTTCTAGACTAGAGACCAATTAAATAAACTTTTATTCACAAATTTGTACAAAAAAAAAAATTAAAAAACCTATTTATATAAATATATACAAAATATATGGATCATCAACGAACACAACCTTACCATCCCCCTAGGAGATTGAAACGGCAGTGGCCCGAGACCTTTTGTAAACATGTATATTGGAGTTATAGAACTGGCTAGATTCTTCACTCATGTGCTCCATGTATGACGTGTATATAGGTATGCGACACCGCCATCCTATCATCCAGTTCCAATCCTGAAACAGCATCCTTAAACCTTCAGAGACACCTTTTCCTTATCGAACACTGGTGTAATAACTGGCGTGTAAAGGTGAACGAAGCCAAATGTAAATACATAACCTTTACTCTTAGACGAAAATCCTGTCCGCCAGTTTATTTCAACTCATTACCAATTCCTCTCTCAGATACAGTCCGGTATCTTGGCTTACTGTTAGACAAAAGATTGACTTGGAACCCACATACAAGACTTAAAAGACAAGAACTCAACCGACGATTCGGACAGTTATACAGACTACTCAACAGAAAATTTGAACTTACAGTTGACAACAAATTATTAATTACAAGACAATACTGAAGCCCATCTGGACCTACGGACTTGAACTGTGGGGGACAGCTAAACGTACTAACATCAAACGCATTCAATCCTTTCAATCCAAAGTCCTCCGTACAATAGTAAATGCTCCTTATTATGTCTCCAACTATACCTTGCACACGACCTTAATGTTCCATTTATTTCAGACCTAATTCCATCCAAATTTTCCAAATTCCACCAGAACCTATTCCATCATCCTAATCCTCTAGCTCAATCCCTATCCAGCTTAATTCATCCATACAACCCACCTAGAAGGTTGAAACGGCAGTGGCCCCGCGACCTTTTGTAAATATATTGGAGTTCTAGCACTGGCTAGATTCTCCACTCAATGTGATTTATGTATGAGTGTGTGTATGTGTATATAGATATAAGTGAATTCTTGAATATTGTATTGATTCATTATTGTGTATATATTTTATTGTAATTTTATGCCGTATAAATATTGTATGAATGTAGTATGTATGATATCTTTCAGCACTACTATTGATGTCCAAATTGGGACAGATTGTAATTCTACTCAATAAAAATTGTTGTTCCAAAAATAAAAAAAAATAAAAAAAATATATAGGTATGAGTGATTTCTAGACATTGTATACATTTTATTAATTTCTTATTTTATATATATATATATATATATATATATATATATATATATATATATATATATATATATATTATATATCCAATATGAGTTCAAATATTATCTTGTTACCATTGATTGATAAATATCTCTTATAAAATTATAGAGTTGAACTATTTTCAAATAAATTTTTAAAAATGAATTATTCTATAACTCCAGGATTTTGGTAAAATAAATAATTTTGTCTGACATTGAAAGCAGGATAGTGGGTTTACAATTTTACATTTATTTTGCGTCTCTTTGGGAGCTTGAATGAGAGAATGGAAGAAGCATGTCGAATATGATTAGATAGGGAATTCCAGAGGGCTAAAGAGGCAATAAAAGCTAATTATTGTGTTTGTATTATACAGTTGTAAATTACAATAAAATCTAATGCGGGCAACACACGACTTTCACTTATCATCACTGTTAAAATTAATTTAAAAACTACTAATTATTTTAACAATTTAAAAAATATTTTCAGTTGATTTTATTAAAACGTAATTTCATTTTCGTTGCAATCATAAGATCTATATTAAATAATGTACATTAAATTGTTAATAAGTTTATTCCCTATTCGTCAATTTATATTACCTTTTACAACTTTTTGTATCAGATAATATATTTCCTAAAATCTTTCTCTTTCCAAAGTTATATTATACGTCAATATTACTGTTCTTATTATCAAAACCCATAAATTACGTAAAAAATTAGTTTTGCATTTTTATCCTTTCGTTGTTTATCAAATTCGTCCAACTTGTATATTTAGCCGCTCTTTATCAATGAAATTAACATGATACGGTTAATCTTTTGGAATGTACAAAATTAAAGGTACTTTCTTCTTCTTCCAGTGGCGCGACAGGCCTTGTAGGCCCTGGGCCTCGCGGTGTAAACTCTTGCAAGTTTACACTCACGTTTCATGATGCAATTTTTAGTGTAGGGTCATCACTCCCTACGACTAATTTTGTGAGTGGCCACCCTTTGGCTGACGGGTCTCACATACCCGGGGGAGAGGTTGTGAGTGAATCCACATTTTTTTTTTTATCCTTATAAAAGCCCCGCCGGGACTGGGATTCGAACTCAGAACCTGTAGCATGAGAGGCTAGCGCGCTAAAAGGTACTTTAGAGGAAGAAAATTTAAATATAGGCGTTTAAGCCCTGTCAGACTATTCCTATAAGAATTAAAGTTGCATGATATTAAAGCCCAATCATTTTACTTCGTTATAACGAGTTTAATCAAAATCGTTTGAGCAGTTTTTGAGAAAATCTTAAATAGGTGCAAAATGCATGGTATAAAGTGGCTCTTCTGGTTAGCCGATTTTGATGAAAAAGTTGCTGTAACATCCAAGGCATATTGTTGTCTTATATATAAAATTTCAGTTTCATAAGACTTTTCGTTTACGATTTTTTGCGGGACTTGGTCATCTCGACTCAGGAGACCCTAAAACGTGTATTTCTGTTGAAAACTGGAATTCGAAAATTTTCACGATCGCAATACTTTCCTTACTATATATTTCATATATAGGTAAGTGGAAAGTAAAAATATGCAATGCGTGTACCAGATTTTGTTTCTAAAATGCGTGTAAGGATTGAGTAAGGTTGCCAGCGGAATAATGTCACGTTAAAGATGTTTGCCGAGCGGTAAGTGTTCTCCCAGCTATTTACAGACGCGCTATATACACGCACACATAGACAAACGAGATTGAATACACACAGAGATACACACTCACACTTAGACAAATACAGAGGAGAATGGAGAAGCGAGCGAAGTGCTGAGAACCGTGCAGCTGCTCCTCGCCGCCTGTTGATTCAAGTTTTAATGAAATCTTCATAGAGATTCATCCGAAGGCAAATATTTGCTGAGCACACTCATCTTCCTCTCCATTCACGTAGCTAGGCTCTATCAACACCGTCATTACCATCATGTTAATCTTGTAACAATAATCATTATACTAACATTGTGTCGTTAATATCACAGCTAACAGGGTCGCTATGCAAATTAATGTTTAAACATATAAGGAATGAAAAAAAATCTGGTGCGGGCAACACACGACTTTCACTTACCTCCATTTTTAAAATAAATGAAAGAATTTTTAAATACAGTTAGAGATAAAAATACGTGAAACTATCGTAGAATTTATCAAATTGAATTTATATAGAAACATGTGTTTTATTAATAAATCTATAATATTATTATCTAAAATAGTCAGTTAATTTCATCTTCTTTTCATCACTCCCTATAAGCTTTTAAAAGCTCGAGTATAAGATATCATTTTTTCTAAAATATTTAGCTTTCCAATGGTATGTCATACATGTATATTACTGTGCATTCAAAAAATATTTTTTCAGTTTTCTCCTTTAGTTGTTTTTCAAATTCACTTAACTTGCATATTTAGCTGTTTTTCATCAATGGTAACAAGATAATATAGTTATTTTTATAGAATCAACAAAATTAAAGGTACTTTAAAAGAAGAAAATTTAAAATATCAGCACTTAAGACCATTTTAATCAGAATGAAACTTACATGATATGAAAGAACATTAAATTTTACATCGATATAGCGAGTTTAATCAAAATCATCGGAACCGTTTTCGAGAAAATCGAAAAAAAGTGCAAAATGCATGGTATAAAGTGACTCTTCTAGTAAGCTCGTTTTGATGAAAAAGGTTTTGTAACGTCTCGGGCGTATATTTGTCTTAAATATGAAATTTCAGTTTCAAAGGACTTCGTTCGTTTCCGTCCGGGAGTTACCAAACACGGACACGGACACACAGACCTTTTTGCGGGACTTGGTTAATTGGACTCAGGGGACCCTAAAACGTGTATTTCCGTTGAAAACTGGAATTCGAAAATTTTCACGATCGCAATACTTTCTCTTACTATATATAGTAAGTGAAAGTAATAATTAATTCTTTAACAATTATTTGTATCTTTAAATGTATTTAAAAATTCTTAAATTCATCTTAACAACGGTGGTAAGTTCCAATTTCAACAACAACGACAACGGAGATAAGTGAAAGTCGTGTGTTGCTAGCACCAGATTTTTATAAAATCCAAAATTGATTTTAATTAGTGCGTCAAGTGAAATCGTTTTATTCTTATCACCACTAAGCTAATGAATTTGACCTGGTTAAAAAGAAAATAAAAGATAAAATTATAATTCCATGTACCACAATTACTTCAATTGAGACCTAACGGAATTGAATATTATATAAATATTTCTCAGTTTTGTTTTAATTTCCCTGACAGCGCCCTCCTTTAAGAGAACTAAGCTGACGATTCTAAAATTATATTAAGCCCCTCTTCCGCCTAAAATTCTAGCTATTGTCCCAGCCTGAGAGAGGGAGAGAACAAAGGTGTGTCTTTAATAATGTAGATATTATCAACACGGCATCGCATGTAACCAACCCTTCGTTACCTTTGTATCCAGATTGTGTCTTGTAATTGTTAGCCTGTTAGTCACTCAAGGCTATTTTTGCAGTTGTTAACATCAAACCTACGGTTAATGTAACATATTATAGCTTACTTAATTTCAAGATTCAATCGACCTGATCTTAGATCAGATAATATGTATATATATATATATATATATATATATATATATATATATAAGTTATGCTTGTTCGAGAGAAATAAATAAAAAAAAAGGAAAAGGTTGAGAATAAACAGCACTCACGGTTCCAGAAACAATACTGCTTTATTGGTGGAAATAATCCTGCTTATATATGTTTGGGATGTTGTTTACATCCCAAGATGGTATTAAGGCTAATACTACCCGGCTCCTATCCATAACTCCCCCCCGCCAGTTTACAAAGATACCCTCAATTTTGGAAACTCACACTAAAGCAAACAACGGAGAGGGCAGTACGTAGCCTTGATACCTCACAATGGTTCTTACAAGCTAAAAAAAAACTAAATGAAATACTGGCATGGTCATACCACAAAAATAGAAAACCAAATTAAAAGAAATTGAAAAAGAAACAGAAAGACACCTCATATTATGTACATACTAACCTAAATCTAAAGATACAACATAACATCAATAACATAGCTTCTGTAAAAACTAGAACAAAAGAACACACTGTGCACTGATAGCCGCACTAACACTAAAAACAAACAAAAAAAAAAAAATCTTTACATAAAATGCATGAGCCTGCACAACGAGAAAAGAGGCGTGCAGAGGCGAGAGCAAGACAGGTCGCGGTGGCTAGCGCGGATCTACCATCGGAAGCTTTAGCTGTTCAATGTGAACAGTGCGCCGCTTTTTAGGTTCCCGAAGGCTGTCGATCGTAACGAGATTGTGTTCCCTGATCGCGGTCACTTTGAACGGGCCTTCGTACCGCAGCAACTCCTTCCCCCTATTGGTGGTCATTTTGCGATAGACAACAGTACCGATCTTGATGTCGCCCATCTGATCCCGTAGTTTAAGGTTTTCCCGCTCCACACGCCTACTCTTCTCCCTCCTTAATTTGTTCCGAACCTTGCCCCACGCCTTGCTGATTTCCGCCCTATTGGCAACGATGTCTCCCACGCATCGATCGTTCGTGGTGGTGTCCGACCAGTCGCGACGCAGCCCTCGGAATCCGAATAAAACTTCGATCGGGGAGAACCCCGTGACGGAGTGGATGGAGTGGTTGTAGGCTACAATCGCCTTCCTCATGGCCACATCCGGCTCCAAGCCCTTCTCGCCCTGATACACGCGGAGGTGGTCGCTCAGGGTGCTGTGGAGCCTCTCGATGCTACCCCTACTTTTCGGATGGCCCGGCGTAGTGAAATGCCATGTAAATTCTAGGCGTTTCGCTTCCTCCCGGATCGCGACGTTATCAAATTCCCGACCCGCATCCGACGAAATTCTCTCCGGTACCCCATAGAACTGCATCCATATGTGAAGAGCCTCCAATACCGCTTCTGCCGACTTGTCGAGCACCTGGTACCCCATGGCCACCTTGCTGAAGAGGTCAATAATGGTGACCCACTTGTAACCCCTCCAGGTGAAAGTGTCGATTTGGAGGTCGCGGAGAGGCGCGTCCCCTGTAGGTGTCTCTTCCTGCATACCGCGCGGGGGGTGCCGATCATATTTCGTGCGCAGACACACTTCGCATGCACCGATCGTGTCCTGGATGGTTTTTTTCATCCCCCACCAGAAATATCGCCTACGCAACGCTTGCAACGTCTCGTTAACCCCGCGGTGGTTGGTTTTACCCTGATGGTAAGCAAGAGTAACCTCCTTCTGCTGCTCCTCATCCTGAAGTGTCTCCGCGGAGTACTTGCATCGTATAAACGTCCGATCGACGCCGATCCTCTCGGAGCGCCAAATGCGCCGAATCTTATCCCAGACAGTTGCGTTCCCTACGTAGAGGTGATGGACTTTCCCCGGTTCTGACGCATCTAGCAACGCCCTGCAAATCTGGTCGTCACGGACCCCCGGCTGAGACCAGATGATGTTGATTTTGCTCTTACCGTAAGTCCGATATTCGATTTTAATCGTCCCCTCAGTCCGTGTCTTCCAAATTACCTGCCGACGTTTGTCATTGACGATCTCTTCGACTTCCTCCATTTCAACCGGCCTCTCCTCCGCCGAGCTCCCGTCCTCCGGCGAGTCCTCATCACCATCCGGAACTGCAGGACCAGCCTCACCCTCACCGTCTGGTGTCCACTCCCTCAAAAACTGACGCACGTCGCGGGACGGCTCTCCCTCTTCAACGGCATTAACCATAACGGCCCTCGACAGCCAGTCCGCCACAACATTGTCCTTTCCGGGCTTGTAGGCAATCTCAATATTATATTGATTGAGGAATTCCTTCCATCTCGCGACCCTGGCAGAGGATTCTTTCAACTTCCCGACCCATTGCAACGGCCGGTGGTCGGTATGGACACGGAACTTCCTCCCGAAAACGTAAGGCCTGAAGTGGTCTATCGCCCATACGATTCCCAGCAGCTCCCGTTCCAATGCGCTATATCTGGTCTCCGCGTCCGTTAGCCGCCTGCTCGCATACGCCACAGGACGATCACCCCCCTCGCTGTCCTGCGATAAAACTGCCCCCACCGCGTAATCGCTGGCATCGGTTGTAATAGTAAACATCTTATTAAAGTCCGGAAACGCCAGTACCGGCTCCGCCTGCAGACGATCCATACATTTACGGATGTTCTGCTCCATCACCGGGGTCACAGTCAACTTAGCACCCTTCTTCAGTAAGTTATTAATCGGGACCAAGTACTCTGCCATGTCGGGGACGAATCGGCGATAGTAATTGAGCGTGCCTAGGAGGCGACGGATCCCCTTGACATCTCGAGGGATTGCCATGCGTCGGATAGCGTCAACTTTCGCGGTGTCCGGCTTGACCCCTTCCCGGGAGATCGTATGTCCCAAGAAATTGATCTGCGCCTGCCCGAGTATCGATTTTTCCCCGGATAGTTTCAGCCCGAACTGCCGCACCCTCTTGAAAACGCGGCGTAAGTGCTCCACATGCTCGGCTTCCGTCTTACTGAACACAAGGAGGTCATCCATGTAGACCTGACACACAGATTCGTCGAGGCCCCTCAGAAATTCATCCATCAGACGTTGGAAGGTGATGGGGGCGTTCTTGAGCCCAAACGGCATACGAGTAAATTCGAAGTGCCCCCGTTCAAAGGTAAACGCCGTTTTATGTTGATCCCTGGGGTGCATTTGGATCTGATGGTACCCGGCTTTGAGATCCAATGTGCTAAAGACCACGGCCCCGCTCAGCCTGTCCAATATGTCCTCAAATCGGGGAATCGGATACCGCTCGTCTATGGTATTATCGTTAAGCTGCCGATAATCGATCACCACACGATACCTTTCCGTACGATCTCCAGGGGCCGGCTTCTTCTTCACCGCCCACAAAGGGCTATTGTACGGGGACGTGCTGTGAACTATGATGCCCTGCGCGAGTAGACTATCCAATTCCTCCCGGATATGCTTGCGGAGCGCCTGCGGGTAGCGTCTTTCCTTGACATAGGTGACTCTGTCCTGTTTCAGGGGTATCTCATGGACCGTCCTCCCCGTCACGCCCAAGATTTCGCCCTCCCGAAAAAAAATGTCCTTGAAGTCGGCCCGTATTGTGTCTCTCCAGTCGTTAACTTCGGTGACTGCGCCTATCCGCGCCCTTTTCCCCCTTGCAATTTCACGACATCTGTACGTCCGTTGGCCCAGCCGAATGCTCCAAAGCCCTTGGCTGTTGCGGACCCGCGCTCCCACCTGTCCTAACAGATCGCACCCCACTATAACCTGGTATTCCCGGGTCATGTTCCCCACTATATGCACCTTTAGGGTACCCCCCTTCTCAACCCAATGGTCTAGCCCGATCTCAGCTTCCCCCTCGACTTTACACGGTCCCCCCAAGGTAAGTAATTGGCAATCACATTGTCGAATTTGACTTGCTCTCTCTCTATCACACAGCGTTTCCAACGCCTCCCGGGTCATAATAGTGCTAGAGCTCCCTGTATCTACTAGGCACTTCACTCCCCTAGACACTTGAATTATTGGCAACCAGCATTGCTTACCTCGTATATTATGACATATTGCTGTGCGGTCGCCTCTCTGCGAGCACACTCCTCAGATCCCGGCTCTCTGCCTCCTTCCAGCTGCTGCTCGTCGCGGTTGGCTCCATCTGCTGCATCCCTCTCCTCCGCTGCCACTGCTCCCAGGTTCTTCTCCATCCGTCTCCGAAGTATCCGAACCCTCGAAGGCCCGCTTCTTCGAGATGGGAGGTGAGTTCTCTTTATCCTCTGCATGTTTACCTCCATCGGCTCATCCCGCGCAGCGTCTCGCCTTCGAACCATATATGGGCATTGTCTCGCTATGTGCCCCTCGGTTCCACACTCAAAACATTTAGTGCGGGGACACTGAGCTACCAGATGCCCCTGCTTTCCGCAACCGTGGCACTTCCTGTCATCTCGTCTAAACCCATTCCTCGCTCGGGGTAGTCCTGGTCTCCTCTCTCCTCCAGCCGTAGGTCTGTCCCTGGTTCCGTACGCCTGCTCTTTCCTTCTCCAGGTTGTCAGTGTGTTACGAGGGCGTCTGCCGGGTACTGTGCTCCATCCTAGTTCCTCCACCTCCATCCTGGACTCTTCTTCCCTAGCGCTCGAATCTACCATGTCCTGGGCACACTCGATGAATGTACGATCCCGCGGTAGGGAGTCTCTCTTCCCAGTTTCCTTGGCCAGCTGCACCTTGAGGATCGTCGATAAGAAATTCATCCGGCCTTCTACCTCGGGAGCACTCATTGTCTCTCGCATCTTCTCGGTTATCCTATTGTACCTTGCAAGTAGGATTCCCGCGTATTGTCCGGCTGTCTGGCGAGGTGAACATCTTTCCCGGAACATCTGGAATATGTCTTCTTCCGGGGTCCAGCGTCCTCCGCCGAAGGCTTTCTTTAACCTCTCTTTGACTATCGCCCATGGTGTTTCTTCGTCCGCCTGGATCTGGTTCAATATGTTCCGTCTCACTCGACAGACTAAGGCCGCCCTCAAAGCTTCGGCGTCCCCCTGGGGTAGTAGGTCTTCTTCTACCTTAGCCTCGATCCTTGCCATGAGACGATCTCCGCCCTTGAGGAAGTGGTTTAGGTCACCTACCTCGCCACCAAAGCGCTCCAGGTCCGAAATCGCTTTCCTCAGATCCTGACACGTCGCCGTTTTGATTCGCATCCATGCCATGGCATTAGCATGTGCTTCTGCTAGCGTATTCCTAGGTAACGGAGGGATTACCGGCACCGGCGGTGGCTGAACTTCCGGTACTTGCGGGTTTTCCGGTAAATTAAGAACTGGTGGTCTTATTAGTCCATCCATATCTCTTAATTAAAGGAGAAAGAAAAATAAAAATTCAAAATGTACGGCGTAATAAAAAAAAACGTGTCACTCACTTTGGTAACCTGCCCGCTCTGATTTCCCGGGTTTCGGCACCAGTTATGCTTGTTCGAGAGAAATAAATAAAAAAAAAGGAAAAGGTTGAGAATAAACAGCACTCACGGTTCCAGAAACAATACTGCTTTATTGGTGGAAATAATCCTGCTTATATATGTTTGGGATGTTGTTTACATCCCAAGATGGTATTAAGGCTAATACTACCCGGCTCCTATCCATAACTTATATATATATATATATATATATATATATATATATATATATATATATATATATATATGTATATTCGAGTGCAAGTTCCTTTAGAATGTTACAGTAAATAAAAGTGGACTTTAAAATTAAACGAGTAAAATTAAACAGTAAAATAAAAAATGATGGAGTTTTTGTTGACCGTTGAGATTTTTTTTTTTTTTTCACTTAATATTTTATTTACACCTGTAAAAAAAATTACAATAAGCAAATGTGCTAAAATCTAAGTAAACATGGCGTGGTCAGGCATGAGGGAGACAGCACCCAGTGGTGCATCCTCCTGACATTAAGCAGAACTATATTTTTAGGTCAGGAGGTCCCTCATCCAACTCCTTTTCAGCCTACGCCGAGTTATGGATGGTATGTCGGTTGTAGCCATGTTTTGCACAAGTTTGTTTATGTGTCCATTTAGTTTGTCGTGAAATCGTTTGTAAGTCGATCGAATGTGGTTTTTTATAGTAGGAAAACGTAAGTCAGTATGAAGGGTATCGTTTGAAACATATAGTGGTGAGTTCGTTGCCAGTCTTAAAAATTGCGATTGAAATGTTTGTATTTTTCGTATGTGTGTCTTTTTAGCAGGTCCGTATATTTGGCAAGCGTAAATCCATATTGGTTTTAATAAATAAGTGTATACGTTAAGTTTCTGTCTGATTGGTAATTTAGAATGTCTATGAAGTATCGAATACAATAGTCTCAGTCGAAAATTTAGAGTTTTACGTTTAGTCTTGACGTGTGGGTCCCATGTCAACCTTTTGTCAAAAATAAGTCCTAAGTACGTTACTGTGTTTGATTGTGGTATCTGGTGATTGTCTATGTAAACTGGAGGGCAGGTTCCATGTCTAAGTGTAAATGTAACATGTAGTGATTTGTCGTGATTAATCTTTAATTTCCATTTCCTACACCAGTTTTGTACATTGTCTAAGTGATGTTGTAAAGTCATACTGGCCTGTGTAGGGTCTGTGTTTTTAGTAATAATTGCAGTGTCGTCGGCATATGTCGCAGTTAGGATGTTTTCGTTTGTCGGTAAGTCATATGTGTATATTAAGTACAGGAGTGGGGCCAGGATAGAACCTTGGGGAACTCCTGCAGAGACTGGCTTGACTGATTAGGTCTCGGAACCCTGTCGGACAGAAAAGAAGCGGTCATAGAGAAAAGATTGTAAAACTAGATAATAAGTGCTTGGAAGTATGGGTTTTAGACCGTTGAAAATTAGATGAGGAAGATGGTTGGGGGTGCGGTCATAAAATAGAAACACACATTTAAAACAAGTGCTATATTAATTATGTGCCGACGTTTCGGCCTACATTACCGTCATATATCGCTTCAAAATTGTTCATATTTAAAATTTTAATTGTTCACATATTTTTCCTTTGTCATTTTTTCATTTGCTTAGTCTCTCTTTATTCTCTCTATATTCTTATTACAATATTATCACCTCAATTCTGTTTACTTCCATACTTTATAACTATCATCTTAATTTTTTTTCCATACTTTATAACTGTCATCTCATAGATAATAATATAATAGATTTTTTAATAAAACACATGTTTCTATATAAATTCAATTAAATGAATTCTTTAATAGTTTTACGTATTTTTATCTCTAACTGTTTTTGAATATTCTTTCATTTATTTTTAAAATGGAGGTAAGTGAAAGTCGTGTGTTGCCCGCACCAGATTTTTTTATATAACTCGAGTTATCCAGTTTTTCCCGACCACCACATTTATAATGGATTATTTAATAAAATACATGTTTCTATTTAAATCCAATTTAGATAATTCTTTAACAATTTATTTTTGATCATAAATTTGTTTAAAAATTCTTAAATTGGTATAAATAACGGATTAAAGTGAAAGACATGTGTTGCCCGCAACAGATTTTTAATGTCCAAATTAGTATAGATTGTAATATTACTCAGTAAAAATTGTTGATTCAAATGTGATAAAGAGAGAGGGGGGCGCTTTCCCCATTTGCTCTCCCCCCCTGCCTACGCCTGTATAGACATTTGTATCTTTTCGATCGGGCATTACGGAGCGGAGCCTACTAAGGCAGATATCGTTTCGTTGGGTGAAGGCATTTTGCCGAATCAGCGATTTGCAGCGGAATGGGAAGGCGACCTACAGAACTGTGACATTTGAAACCCCTCTTTCTGTTCTCCCTCCCTGACATTATGAAAGCACCGAGCTAGGTATGTGTATGTGTGTTGTCGGATATGTCAATATTGGCTTTATAGACCCGGCCTTGCTCTAATGCCCCCGCAGTTTTTCCCTTTTATTCGGCATCCTTCCTACCCCGAAGGACCGATCAATAACCTCATTCTGTCCCAAACCTATTAATAATTCATTACATATTCCCTGATGAGATCGTCCCCCTCCTCCCTATAGTGGGCTTTCAGCGGAAGGGACAAACAACCGTGTTGTTCAGCAGCACTTCCATTATTGTGACGATGCCGAAAAAATCCGTTTAAAGACATGGTGCGGGCAACACACGACTTTCACTTACCTCCATTTCTAAAAACAATGAAAGAATTTTTAAATACAGTTAGAGATAAAAATATGTAAAAATATTAAAGAATTAATTAAATTGAATTTATATAGAAACATGTGTTTTATTAAAAAATCTACTATATTATTATCTAAAATAATCGGTTAGTTTTATCTTCTTTTCATCACTCTCTATTAACTTTTAAAAGCTTATGTATGAGATAAAATGTTTTTGTTTTTAAATCTTTAGCTTTCCAACGGTATATCATACATGTATATTACTGTTCTTATGTTCAAAAACAAAAAAATTCACTAAAATTTTTGTTTCAGTTCTCTCCTTTAGTTGTTTTTTAAATTCAAGTTGTGTGAATTTACTGTTTCTTTTTAAGTAGTAACAAGATAATATAGTTAATTTTATAGAATCAACAAAATTAAAGGTACTTTAGAGGAAGAAAATTTAAATATTGGCATTTAAGTCCTGTCAGACTATTTTAATCAGAATGAAACCTATATGATATTAAAGCCCATTAAATTTTACATCGATATAGCGAGTTTAATTAAAATCGACGGAACCGTACTCGAGAAAATCGAAAAAAGGTGCAAGATGCATGGTATAAAGTGGCTCTTCTAGTGAGCTCATTTTGATGAAAAAGGTTTTGTAACGTCTCGGGCGTATATTTGTCTTAAATATAAAATTTCAGTTTCATAGGACTTGCCGTTTTGGTCCGGCAGTTACCACACACACACACCCAGACCTACTTGAGGGACTAGGACATTTGGACTCAGGGGAACCTAAAATGTGTATTTCCATTGAAAACAGGAATTAAAAAATTGTCATGATCGCAATATTTTCCCTCACTATATATTCCATATATAGGTAAGTGAAAGTAAAATGTGATCAAAACCGTATGATAAGGCTGATTGAGGACTCCAAAGTCTTGAAATTGAGGGGGTATTACTTTTTTATCAATCTACGACCATATGAATATATCTGATGTTTCAAATATTTGTTTGTTTTTTTTTGTAATTACCTAATGGGCTGGCATCCATAATACATGTCGAAATATATGCTAATAGGCCTCCATTTTGATAATCAGCCCGATCAAGGTTCGATTTTTGGGACGAAGTTGAAGACGATAATGGATTGCCGAAAGTTGGCTAAGTGTACTTAGTGTCCTGGTGACTTTGGCGAAGCAGGGAGAGAAGAGGTATTAGGCATTGAGCTCAACTAATAAGGCCTCTTTGAAACTCTCGGACCAAATATTAACTCGCGGCTAACTACTTTAACTACCACCATTAACGGCCGTTTTGGTTACTATCGGGTTCCTCAATATCGTTAGCAACTCGAGGAAACGTCAGGCCGGGTATGTAGGAAAGGCTGGTGAGGATGAAATTATAATTATTGGGTTGTTTCACATGAAATGTCCGTTTTTATAGTTTCTGAAATACATAAAGGATTTCGCAGATCTCTTTTGTTTTCTTCCAAATGTTTATATACTTAAAGTAAACATTCACAAATCTTCTACCTTTGTATTATAAAAATTAGCTTCCCAATCAATTACCCACTTTTTAGTATACCTCCAAATGGTTTGCTAAGTTTTCAGCTGGGGATACCGACTTGAAAAACTTGCCCCGAGGAAGACCTCCGTCCGTAATAGACGACGATGTCCTCAAACATACAGTAGAAGGAAACCCCTACCAAACAAAAAAAGCTCGATACATGGGTACCTCATGATCTCGCTGAGCGGCAGCAAGGCCCCATGTTTCAAAACATACCGTGCAAAAATTGAAAGAAGTTGGCTAAGAAGTCCTTCCGATGGAACTAAATGCAAGTGCATCTACCGTTTCAAGACATTTAAAGTGTATTGGGCTACTAGGCTACGAAGTTCTTCCGCACCCACCATATTCTCCCGACTTGTCTCCAACAGATTTCTGCCTGTTCAGAATATAGACAACTTCGTCAAAGGAAAACTTTTTGGAAATGATGATCAAGTGAAAAGTGCGTATTCAGATTTTGTTTCACTTCAAAGCTTAGAGTTTTTCAGTTCGGGGATAAAAAAGTTGGTGTCACGTTGGGAAAAATGGTAGAAAAATAAGGTAAATACTTCGTATAAAATTATCTTGTTTGTTTATTCGTTTAACGTCACTTTATGCTACTATGGCTAATCGGACGATGCTACAGTGGGAGTCCTAAATTTTGCCTATCCAGGTTTTATTAGGATAGGGATCTTTAACGAGTACCTGACATCGCACAGGCTCGGGACCACCTTTTAACGTCCCCTCCGAAGGACGGCATAACTAAGGATTTTTTACTCCCATTAAAAAATCCTAGGGCCACCCGCAGGTTTGAACCCGCGATCTTTGGCAAAGAAAGCTGTTATGCTAGCAACTACGCTATGGGTGACCCCCTAAAAAATTATCTTGTTTTCATATCGTATTTTTAATAAAAATCCTTTACCTTAAAACGGAATTTCATGTGACACAACCCAATTGTTTGGAATATTTTTGGAGTGCTGCCAATGGGTACGTCTCTACATGTATTTCATGTCAGTTTATTTTGTCCATCACATTTACTTGTTGTATATAATAATAAAGGTGTATATATCAATAAATAGGTTTAAATAAAATCAAAACTAATTCTAGTCAAGACAAGAGTTGTTACAATTTTAGGAGAGAAATAACATTCTAAACAAACAAAGGCTTTGAACTGTTTCGAGATATCCAACTTCTAAATAAGATACACCGTTATCGTTGTAGTTTCGCCGAGAACGAAAGTAAAAAGTATTAAAAAAGATATTTGAAAGATTGGTTCCCTGAGAGAAGAGAAGGAAGGCAATAGGCCGTAATGTAATGTAGTTGTTGGGGGCAGGTGGGCTGTAGTTTGATCAAAAAGTTGCTACGGGCCTAACTTGGACTATTAGCCAAGTTTGCAAACTGGCGTAGAGCACAATTTGTGAACCTGTTCAAAGAGTAAAAACTGTGCCCGCTTCCTCTGGAGGGAGCCTTCCTGCAATTACAAGAGGCTAGCTCATATATTTTCTTGTTCCAACAGGATTGGTTTTGTTTTATAGCACTTTGTTTTCTGCTATGAACTTTATCATTATTTATTGTTTCACTAATAGAATAGGTCATGAAGTTTTTTTTTGTTTTTTTTTCGGAATATTCTTAGTTTAGGATTTCTAAAATTTGTTTTTTTAAATTTATATTCTTTGACCGAGTCTAGCACCCGGGATTGCTTTACAAGCTCCGTATATTCCTCCCTCCTACCTATTTTCTAATTATCCAATCCTACCTCGCTGATAGATCTTTTAAAATAGATCACAATAGTTCCTATTCCTCCCTGTTTTCTCAATCTGCTGGTGTTCCTCAAAGCAGCATCCTAGGACCCGTTCTTTATACAGTCTATACAGCTGATATCCCAACCCATGCAAACACTTTCCATTATACCTATGCTGATGACACGTGTGTGCTATCAGTAGATAATGATCCTATTACAGCCTCCCACACCCTTCAATCCCACACCCGAGACCTTGAAGTATGGTGCCAGAATTGGAGGATTAAAATTAATTCTAACAAATCCCACCAGATAACATTTACCCTTCGCCGTAAACCAATGACTTCCTGCCCAACAGTATCCTTTAATGACACTCCACTAGCCCCAGTTGAACAGATTCGATATCTAGGACTCCACCTTGACAAACGTCTAACTTGGAATCCCCATACAAGACTGAAACGACAAGAAACTGCCCGACGTTTTCGACTACTTCAACACTTACTGGACAAACGTTCCAACCTACCACTTAATTACAAAAGACTTATTTATATGAACACCATAAGACCGATTTGGACTTACGGAATAGAGCTATGGGGCTCTACTAAACCATCGAATTCTTCTCGTATCCAATCCTTACAATCCAAAATCCTTCGTAAAATCCTTAACGCTCCTTACTTTGTCACGAATAAGCTCATCCATAAAGACCTTAATGTCCCATATGTTTCTGAATTAGCACGAACCAGGTATCAATCATTCCATGAAAAACTCCATTTCCACTCTAATCCACTAGTTTCTATTCTGTCATCCTCTTCCATTCCTGACAATCCCCCGAGGCATCTGAAAAGAAGATGGCCTCGAGACCTTCTAGTTTAAAATACTTTTAGAGTGCTACCAATGGGTAGCGTCTCTACATGTAACTCATGTCAGTTTACTATGCCCATCACATTTACTTGTTGTATATAATAATACAGTTGTAAATATCAATAAATATGTTTAAAAAAAAAAAAAAAATTTATATTCCATTAAATGTTACAACTGTATGTGTTTCTTTATTTAACGTCACTTTATGCTGCTGTGGTTAATCGGACGATACTACAGTAGGAGTCCTAAATTTTGCCTATCCAGGTTTAATTAGCATAGGGATCTTTAACGAGTACCTGACATCGCACAGGCTCGGGACCACGTTTTTACATCCCCTCCGAAGGAAGGCACAAACAACTACCTGCGGGTTTCAACCATTGAAAGAAGGTATGCTAGCCTCCTTGCTACTGGTGATCCGTATATAACACAAATACAACAAGTAAAAGTGTTGAATTATAACAAAGGGCGTGAAAAAGCTTTTGAAATAAATACCCAGCGACTTTATTTAAGTAAGTAGATCCCGATGCCATCTTATTTTCAATCGCCTCGGAGGGTTTTTAGGAATATTTGAGGTTGATATGATGCGGACAAGAGGGTTTATGTGGGTTGGGAGTTTGGGATTGAAATCTGGTACGAGAAAGGTCTGCAAAAAATGGGATATTAAGGCCGTTATGGATGATTTTATTTGTGACGAAGTAAGGAGCATTTAGGATTTTGGATTGTAAGGTAAGCTCGATTCGATATGTCCAGATGGGCCTCATAATTGTAACATATATCAGCTTTTTGTAATAGAGTGGATGTTTGGAACGTTTGTCAAGTAAGTGTTGTAGTAATCGGTATCTACGAGCAGTTTCCTGTCGTTTAAGTCTTGTATGAGGATTCCAAGTAAGACGTTTGTCAAGATGGAGGTCTAGGTATCGGATTTGTTCAACAGGTGTTATTAAAGGATACAGTGGGGCAGGAAGTCATCAGTTTTCGACGTAGGGTAAAGATAATTTGGTGGGATTTGTTAGGATTTATTTTGATTCTGCAGTTCTGACACCACTCCTCGATGCCTTTGAGGTGGGACTGAAGGATTTGGGATGCAGTGGTTGAGTCATTATGGACTGATAACAAACTTTTGTCATCCGCGAGGGTTGCAAAATTGAGGACAGTGCTAGAATGGAGTGGAATATCAGCTGTATAGACTGTATAAAAGATTGGACCTATGATGCTACCTTGAGGTACACCGGCGGACTGAGGAAATTGGAATAGTAGGAAAAATTATGGTTTTCTTTAAATGTTCTACTAGTGAGGTAGGAATGGGTTAAAAGGAAATATTTAGAAGGGAATAATTGACGAAGTTGACACTAACACACTAATTTAACTTTCCTCTATTGCTAAAATCAATTTAAGGTCTAATTAATAAAGTTAGATTCAAAATATAGGTCAGCGAAAGTATAAAGGTTTAAAGAATTATTTACAGTTTCGTTGAAAACATGTTTTCGATTAAATTATGTAACAATATGAAATTATTAATTATCACATAAATTTAGCCCATTTCCTCGTCACCTTCCTCAAATTTGTATAAAAGATAAAAAATCTGGTGCGGGCAATACACGCCTTTCACTTACCTCCGTTGTTAAAATCAATAAAGAACTACAATATAAGAACTAACTAGATATGGTTATTTTTACAGAATCTAATTTAATTCAATTTATACATTTACCTGTTTTTCGTCAGTGGCAACAAGATAATATAATTATTTTTACAGAATTTAAAAAATAATAGGTACTTCAGAGGAGGAAAATTTAAAATATCGGCATTTAAGTCCTGTCATACTATTTCAATCAGAATGAAACCTACGTGATATTTTATATATAATATTATTATTATTGCCCGTCCAATTTTACATCGATATAGAGAGTTAAATCAAAATTGTTAGAGCTGTTTTGGAGAAAACGTAAAAAGGTCCAAAATGCTTAGTATAAAGTGGCTCTTCTGGTAAAATGTTCTTGTAACGTCTCGGGCGTATAGTTATGTCAAATATGAAAGGGCCTAGCCGGATAAGCATGTGAAATCTGCCCCCGCGTGTATTTGAACCAAATTTATACCATTGAGTCACACCTATGAGAAACAACCTTACGCAAATTTTTAGCCCCTTAATCCTAACGGGGGGAAGTTAAGGAGGGGGAAAGATAAAACAAAAAAAATTGTTTTCTCCTGAACAGCTCAACCGATTTTCACGAAAAAAATATATGTTATGGATTTTATAAAAAGGTTTCAAAAAATATTTTTTTAAATTTTTTTCCACGAAAATGTTGGTCCCAAAAAATTTTTGAATTTTTCAAAAAAATATTTTTTGGTTATGATGGTTTGGTACACCTCCAATTTTTCGCTACTTTATTTCATTATAGGGTCCTCCGTAACATATATTTTTTCAATTTTATCGGAAGTGTACCCCATGGTGAAAAATAAAAAAAACAATTTTTTTTCCTGAACGAATCAACCGACTTTCACGAAAAAAATATATGTTAATGGTTTTCTAATAGAGTTTCAAAAAACATTTTTTGGAATTTTTTATTTCGAAAACCTGAGTCAAAATTTTAGTTTTCCAAAATAAAGTTTAAATTATGTTGGATTAGTACACCAACAATTTTTTACTAATTTGATTCATTGGAGAGTCCTGCACCATATTTTTTTTTTTCAAGTTGGTCTAAAATGTACCCAATAAGGAAAAATAAAAAGAAACAGCATTTTTCAGCTCTATGAGTAGTAGCTGGTCACGCATGAAGAGTAGGGATAGAGCCATAGGGTCGTAATGTCATTAGATATCACTTACACACTATGCACATACATACTATTTATTATACCTATTATTATAATTATCTTATATTGGATCGAATGTATATATTTTTTTTCTTTGTATTTAGTTAATTCTTTTTACTTGGATAACTACTACACAGCACTATATGCTATATTTACATAAAACGTAACTAAAAAGATTTTTTTTAATATATATTTTTTCATATTATTATATGTTAATCAAAAAAGTTATGATGACAGACTTGCATGAAGTGTTCGACAAAAAGCCTGTCGACTGTTAACTTTTTTGATTAACATATAGTAATATGAAAAAATATATATTAAAAAAAATCTTTTTAGTTACGTTTTATATAAATATAGCATATAGTGCTGTGTAGTAGTTATCCAAGTAAAAAAAATTGACTAAATACAAAGAAAAAAAATATATATATATTCGATCCAATATAAGATACTTATAATAATAGGTATAATAAATAGTATGTATGTGCATAGTGTGTAAGTGATATCTAATGACATTACGACCCTATGGCTCTATCCCTACTCTTCATGCGTGACCAGCTACTACTCATAGAGCTGAAAAATGCTGTTTCTTTTTATTTTTCCTTATTGGGTACATTTTAGACCAACTTGAAAAAAAAAATATGGTGCAGGACTCTCCAATGAATCAAATTAGTAAAAAATTGTTGGTGTACTAATCCAACATAATTTAAACTTTATTTTGGAAAACTAAAAATTTTGACTCAGGTTTTCGAAATAAAAAATTCAAAAAAATGTTTTTTGAAACTCTATTAGAAAACCATTAACATATATTTTTTTCGTGAAAGTCGGTTGATTCGTTCAGGAAAAAAAATTGTTTTTTTTATTTTTCACCATGGGGTACACTTCCGATAAAATTGAAAAAAATATATGTTATGGAGGACCCTATAATGAAATAAAGTAGCGAAAAATTGGAGGTGTACCAAACCATCATAACCAAAAAATATTTTTTTGAAAAATTCAAAAATTTTTTGGGACCAACATTTTCGTGGAAAAAAATTTAAAAAAATATTTTTTGAAACCTTTTTATAAAATCCATAACATATATTTTTTTCGTGAAAATCGGTTGAGCTGTTCAGGAGAAAACAATTTTTTTTGTTTTATCTTTCCCCCTCCATAACTTCCCCCCCGTTAGGATTAAGGGGCTAAAAATTTGCGTAAGGTTGTTTCTCATAGGTGTGACTCAATGGTATAAATTTGGTTCAAATACACGCGGGGGCAGATTTCACATGCTTATCCGGCTAGGCCCTTTGAGTTTCATAGGACTTTCAGTATTACGGACAAACACCCACAGACCTTTATGCGGGATTAGGTCGTTTGGACACAGGGAAACCTAAAACGTGTATTTCCGTTAAAAACTCTACTTAAAAAAATCGAAAATTTTCACGATCGCAATACTACCGTAGGACTCAGAGTAAAATAAATCTGAGTTTAAGTACTGAGGACTTCACAGTCAACAGCTGAGGAACCGGTCTGATTATTTCAATAAAATATTCGATTTTTCAGTTTAATTATTCTCACATATACAAAAAGTGTCTGTTGCTTGCCAACACTCCATTCATGTGTATTATTATTCTACTAAGAACTGTTATTAATTTATTTTCTTTTGTTTACAGGTAAGTGCTTGGATCCAGATATTTTCCGAAAAGAAATAAGGTAAGATTTTGGTTGAATAAAATACTGAAATCACACGTTAAGGTCTGTCTTCAATTACGAAATCATAGAGTTTGTGATACACACATAATTTCCTCTATGCTTGAAATAAATATGGACAGTTGTTTTTTTTTTAAATTTTCAATTTATTTTTTTCTTTTACTTAATTTCAACAGAAATTGAAATGGTAGAGAAGTAAAATCCGGAGCCTGTGCGACGTCAGGTACTTGTTACAGATCACTATCCTAATAATACTTGGATAGGCAAAATTCAGGACCCCTAGTGTAGTATCGACCAATTATAATGTAACGCTAAATGAATAAACAAAGATTAACCTGTTTAGAGTTCATTACAGGTAAGCGACTTAAACTTTACGTTTTACCCAAAATAGAGTTATAACATACAGCTTTCTTTCCACCTTAAATTTCTTCCACAAAGAAATTTCTTTAACCAATTTAACACGACGTTGGAGACAGTATTAGGGAGCAATACGTGGAGTTAACTCATTTTTGATATAACTCGAGTTATCCAGTTTTTCACGACCGCCACAGATATGTTATCATTGTAAACTTAAGGAAACTTTAAAATAATTAGTGTGCCTTTACAATCTCTCTTAAGCTTCTTTTGCAGGCACATTTAGCCTCAAATAACACAAGTCAGGAACGTAAGCACAGATACTACATTGAGGGTTCAATATATAAATATATAATACAGGTGGTCCTAGGATTTTTTAATGGGAGTAAAAAATCCTTAGTTACGCCTTCCTTCGGAGGGGACGTTAAAAGGTGGTCCCGAGCCTGTGCGATGTCAGGTACTCGTTAAAGATCCCAATCCTAATAAAACCTGGATAGGCAAAATTTAGGACTCCCACTGTAGCATCGTCCGATTAGCCATTGTAGCATAAAGTGACGTAAAATAAATAAACAAACAAACAATATATATATATATATATATATATATATATATATATATATATATATATATATATATATATATATATATATTATATTGTTTGTGTGTGTACATTTAATTTTGAATAATACATCATGAATAAAAATTAATAAATAATTACATGTATATTAATTTTCACATATTTAAAGGATAAACCATTAGTTTCTAGTGAGAACATTTTACCTATTATATATAGTTTAAACCAAAATGCATCTTTATATACATTAATATTATTACAATAAATGAAGGCATGATCTAAATAACTATGTACATATGTAAAACCTATGAATATTCAACGAGGCTTAATTTCTTTCACGTGTTATTTGCATGTTAAAACATCAGCAATCAAATTTATCCAGTCAATTTAAACCTCAAGTTCTGGATTTAGGAATCGTGTCGTATATATCTAAATATTTTATACAGATCACGTTATTAATTATAAAATTATGAATGTCATACTTTTACGTGCAGTTGTACAAATAGAAATCTGCACTTCAACACCAACACCAGACAGGCTCGGGATAACATATCACATGTCTTCAGCATAACTAAGGATTTAAAACATTTTAGAGTCATTTACCGGTTTCGAACATTGAGTGTTGTTAGGCACTGCACCAAAGATGATCCCTAAATATGTATTTTTAGGTAGTAAAATAACTTCGTAGCGTTTTTTACTGGTGATTTAAAAAAAAATTCAGATCGTCTAAATACAATATGTTGAGTGTTGCTGCGATATCCCTTGTGGTTTTGTGAGGTCTGTCTGCGGCGAATGCTTGATTTTGGTTATTAACAGTTAAAGGAGCATTTTGCGTCTTCCAAGTCAAAATTTCCGGTTCTGAACCGAGGAAACGACTTACGAACGGTGCTTTCTCCTAAAGACCTTAATATTCCATATGTCGCTGACATAGCCCGAACCAGGTACCGTTCCTTCCATGACAAACTCCATTCCCACTCTAACCCACTAGTTTCAATCCTTGCTTCCTCATCGATCCCTGATAATCATCCGAGGTGCCTGAAAAGAAGATGGCCACGAGACCTTCTAGTTTAGAATATTTTTAGAGTGCTGCCACTGGGTAGTGTCTCTACATGTATTTCATAACCATTTTCTATGTAACCATCACATTTACTTGATGTATTTTTTTTAAATACAGTTGTAGATATCAGTAAATATGTTTAAAAAAACAAAGAAAACATTTACTGTACTTCTTGCTGGACTTTCGAAATAGTTTTCCTACACCCTACCGTTAACTAGAGACAATGCTAGAATTGTCCATCCGAGAATGATGTACATCGAACTGCTATCTGCTATCGAATACCAATTGCTCTGATATATCTGCTATAGGGAGGATAAGCGGAGGCAATCTGGTGGCGATATGTATTTATAGGAGTCGTACGTGTGAGGCATAGCCACTCTCTGGGTTTGCTCCTCTGCCTTCCGTTAGAGGCACTATTATCAGGCATCTTCAGGAAAGTTTGTGCGCTTTTAGAGTTATCAATGAGCTAAAGAAAAGGAATCCACACTGTCATTTGAGATGTTGAGTTCCAATCCACTTTGGACAATTTTACAAGAATCGCAAAAGTCTGCCTTTTATTTATCACTGGACCAATTTACTTGATTCTTTTAATATTAAAATCTAAAATTGATTTTCTACTGTATTGACCACTTATTTTTCCAAAATTGAAAAAAAAAAAATCAAGTAATTGTGATGGTTATATAGAAAACTGTCATGTTATACATGTAGAGACACTACCCAGTGGCAGCACTCTAAAAATATTCTAAACTAGAAGGTCTCGTAGCCATCTTCTTTTCAGACGCCTCGGAGGATTATCAGAGATCGATGAGGAAGCAAGGATTGAAACTTACGGATTGTAGTGGGAATGGAGTTTGTCATGGAAGGAACGGTACCTGGTTCAGGCTATCAGCGACTTATGGAATATTAAGGTCTTTATGGATAAGCTTATTAGTGACAAAGTAAGGATTTTACGAAGGATTTTGGATTGTAAGGATTGGATACGAGATGATGTTCGATGGTTTAGTAGAGCCCCATAACTCTACTCCGTAATTCCATATTGGTCTTATGATGGTCATATAAACGAGTCTTTTGTAATTAAGTGGAAGGTTGGTGCGTTTGTCTAGTGTTGAAGTAGTCGAAACCGTCGGGCAGTTTCTTGTCGTTTCAGTCTTGTATGGGGAATCCAAGTTAAACGTTTATCAAGGTGGAGTCCTAGGTATCGAATCTGTTCAACAGGGTCTAGCGGAGTGTCATTAGAGGATACTATAGGGCAGGATGTCATTGGTTTACGACGAAGGTTAAAGGTTATCTGGTGCCCATAACTTTTAAACAATATAATAAGGATATAGTACTTCTTGGAATGAAACGTGGATATAGTACTTTTTGGAAAGAATTAAAAGGGATTCAATGGAAGGGATACATATAATTTCCTATAGCTAACATATATATATATATATATATATATATATATATATATATATATATATATTTATTTATTTATATATATATATAGCTACATCCACTAATAAAAGTTGACTATTGATTGGCTCACTGTTATATTTTGTTTTTAATATTGCATACTTCGTCGTAAACCTATGACATCCTGCCCTACAGTGTCCTTTAACGATATCCCGCTTGTCCCTGTTGGACCGATCCGTTATTTAAGCCTCCTGCTTGACAAACGTCTTATATGGAATCCGCAAACAAGACTGAAAAGGCAAGAAACTGCTCGCCGATTTCGGTTACTTCAGCATTTACTTGACAGACCCTCTAACCTTTCACATTACTACAAAAGACTCATTTGCATTACAATCATAAGGCCTATCTGCACTTACGGAGTTGAGCTTTGGAGCTCTACTAAACCATCAAACTCTTCCCGTATCCACTCCTTACAATCCAAAATCCTTCGCAAAATCCTTAACGCTCCTTACTTTGTCACGAATAAAATCATCCACAAAGACCTTAATGTTCCATATGTTGCTGATTTGGCCTTTACCAGGTATCACTCCTTACATGAAAAACTCCACTCCCATTCTAATCCTCTAGTTTCAATCCTTGCTTCCACTTCAATTCCTGACAATCCCCCGAGGCGTCTGAAAATAAGATGGCCTCGAGACCTTCTTGTGTAGATCCACTACTAGAGTGATGCCAATGGGCAGTTTCTCTTAATGTTTTTTTTTGTGTATTTTATCATTGTAGCATATTTACTTGATGTATGAACCTACAGTTGTAAATTTTAGTTAAAAAATTAAAAAAAAAAAAAAAAATATTCTATTGCATACTTTGTACTTGGCTGTGTGTGTGTGTGTGTGTGTGTGTGGTAACTCCCGGGCGGAAACGAAAAGCCGTATGAAACTTAAATTTCATATTTAAGACAAATATACGACCGAGATGTTATCAAAACTTTTTTATCAAATTCGGCTAATCATAAGAACCACTTTATACCATGCATATTGCACCTTTTTATGATTTTCTCAAAAACGGTTCCTGCGATTTTTATTAAACTCGCTATATCCATGTAAAATTTAAGGGGCCTTAATATCATGTAGGTTTCATTCTGATTAAAATGGTCTGACGGGGCTTAAATGCCGATATGTTTTATTTTCTTCCCCTAAAGTACCTTTAATTTTATAGATTTCAAAAAATTAGGTACAGAAACTAATCAGCATTGATAAATAACAGATAAATATGAAAGTTGAGCGAATTTGATAAACAACTAAAGGAGAAAAATGCAGACATATTTTTTACGCAATATTTCTGTTTTTGAACACAAGAATATTAATGTAGATGTACAATATACCGTTGGATAGCTAAAGAAGAAAAAATGTTATATACGGAATTTTGAAGGTTAATGGATAGGGATCACTTGTAGCTGGGTGGCTAGCGTAACAGCCTCCCATGCCAAAGGTCACGGGTTCAAATCCGCAGGTGGTTCTGGGATTTTTTAATTGGAGTAAAAAATCCTTAGTTATGCCGTCCCTCGGAGGGGACGTTAAAAGGTGGTCCAGAGCCTGTGCGATTTCAGGTACTCGTTAAAGATCCCTATCCTAATAAAACCTAGATAGGCAAAATTTAGGACTCCCTCTGTAGCATCGTCCGATTAGCCATAGTAGCATAAAGTTACGTTAAATAAATAAATGAAGGTTAATGGAGAGTGATGAAAAGCCGATAAAACTAACTGATTGTTGTTCATAAAAATATAATAGATTATTTAATAAAACACATGTTTCTATTGAAATTCAAAATAATTAATTCATTAACAATTTATTTGTATCTTTCAATGTATTTAAAAATTCCTCATTTGATTTTAACAACTGAGTATGTGAAAGTCGTGTGTTGCGCGCACCAGATTTTTATTTTATCTTTTAATTTTGGGATAAATGTCATTTTATAATATTTTAAATTTAAGTTTTTTTTGTTTTTTTTTTTTAGTTTTTTGTTTTGTATTATCACTATAGATTTTTTTTTATTTGATAAAACATCTGATTACAGATAGAAATAGAATGGATCAATTGTTTTTTTAATGCCGAGGCAAAATGACATGCATTGAAGATTCTGCCAAGCCATTCTGCTATAATTCTTACCTCGTTCCCAGCCATCTATTTGCCTCCACCCTCCGCCTATTGGACGACCTGATTATACAAACGAGAGAGAGTAACCTTTAGGACCGGAAGCCATCGAACAGGAAAAAGGCGTAGTCCTCTGCTGCGATTGGACCAGGGGGGGATGAGAAGGGGGGCTCTCATGAATAATGGAGGAATAAAACAAGCATTGTGCCCCATTCACGAATCATTTATTTAAATTGAATAAACTCCTAATCCAGAGAGAAAATTTAATTTCAGGGACTCTTGGAGTGAGATCCTAAACATTTTAATTCCCGCACCGGCATCCATATGCAAGCATTGAATGGTATTTACATTAAGTTGCCGCTCCAGGCAATGAATAGCCTACCTTCTCCCTTTACACTCAGCCTAGTCTCCTTTTAAATGATTCCCTCTGATTTGAGCGAGCACACACACATATCTGTATGAATGAGTATGTTTACAATTTTTTTTTCCTCTTTGGTACAAGGGTTCAAATATATAAATGAAACTGAGCTGAAAATATAGAGAAAGGGTCAAACTTTTTTTTTAAAAAATCTGATGCGCACAACACAGCTATTCACTTAATTTTATCTATTATTGAATGTACCGGTTCCTATTATAAAAATATTTGCACAAATAAAACTGCCCTGAAACTACGATATCAAATTACCATTCAATAACATTTATTACAATTAAAAACTCTACAAGGAAAATTGTACTCTATGCAACCTTAACAAAAGAGAGGACATATTTCATATTTTAATTGGATATCCTATATATATATATATATATATATATATACCCACCGTTCCGTAATCATTATATCCCTAATGCCCTAAATGTGAATAACATGAATTTTAGTGGGCTGTACACCGCCGATGACATCAGAGAATTAAAAATCTGGTGCCCACAACACACGACTTTCACTTACCTCCGTTGTTAAAATAAATTTAGATAGTTTTTAAATTCACTTAGAGATAAAAATAAATTATAAAATAATTAATATTATTGAATTTCAATGAAAACGTGTGTTTTACTAAAAAAATCTACTTACTTACTGGCGGGCGCTACAGTCCAACAAAGACCCGGGCCTCCTCAAGAACTTCAAGCCAGTCGTTCCTGTCCTTCGCTCTAGCCCTCCATCTCCTCACTCCAAGCAACTCGAGGTCCTCCTCGACGTCGTCCAACCATCTCACTCTTGGCCTTCCTCTGTGTCTTTTTTCTCCAATTTTTCCATAAAGTAGTAGTCTTGGAATCCTAGTTTCTGGCATCCTTTCTACATGCCCGAGCCATCTTAGGCGGGCTTTTTTCACAAAGGATACCAGGTCTGGTTTCCCATACATTGTTCGGAGCTCACTATTTTTTCTTATTCGCCAAGAGTCATTTTCTTTAATTGGCCCAAATATCTTTCCAAGTATTTTCCTCTCCCAAACATTGAGCCTCCTCTCGCTTTCCTTTGTTAATACCCAGGATTCGCTGTCATAAGTAACTCTGGGTTTCAGTATTGTTTCGTATATCATCACCTTGGCATCCCTTGAAAGATTTTTTAACTTTAGTATTGTTTGTAGGGCGAAAAGGCACTTGTTGCCTGTAGACAGCCTCGCATTAACTTCATCTTTCGTATTATTATCATGAGTAATAACAGAACCTAGGTACTTGAAGGTATCTGTACTTTTAAAACGGCGTTCGCCAATCTGGAGGTCTTGGTATTCCAGTAGATATTAAAAAAAAATCTACTTATATCAATTAATTAAAAAATCTATTATATCAATAATTAAAATAATCAGTCAGTTTTATCGGCTTTTCATAACTCTTTATTAACTTTTACAAGCTTGTGTGAAAGATAATATTTTTTTCAAATTTTCATATCATATCATATACTGTTGGAAGTTAAAGATTTTAGAAAAATATTATCTTATACGCAAATTCGTAAAATCTAAAAAGAGTCATGAATCCGATAAGATTATGGTAGATAATAATGTAATAGATTATGAAGTCACCTGTGGTCTAGTGGCTAGCATAAAAGCCTTGTTTGCCCGGGGCACAGTTTCAAAACCAGCTATTTTTAATGAGGGTAAAAAATCCTTAGTTATACCGTCTTTGGGAGGTTGCATGAAATGGTAGTTCCGAAGTTATACGATGTCGTCCCATTAGACTCAGAATCATGGATTGACGTTAAATTATTATTTTCTTTTTATTTATTAATTTATTGAAATTTACAACTGTATTAGTAAATACATCAAGTAAATTGGCTCATAATATAGATAATATACATGAAAAGACATGAAGAGAATATGCCCATTGGCACCACTCCACTAGGTAATCTACACTAGAAGGTCTCGAGGCCATCTTCTTTTCAGACGCCTCGGAGGATTGTCAGGAATGGTAGAGGAAGCTAGGATTGAAACTAGTGGGTTAATGTGGGAGTGGAGTTTGTCATGGAAGGAATGATACCTCGTACGGGCCATATCAGTAACATGTGGGACATTAAGGTCATTATGAGGGGGGGGGGGGTTAAATTAATAAACAAAACAATAGATTATTTAATAAAACACATGTTTCTATCAAAACTCATGGTATTTAATTCTTCAACATTTTTTCATCACTGTATTTAATTATGCTTAATTTGATTTTAACATCGAATATAAGTGAAAGTCGTGTGTTGCGCGTACCAGATTTTTTATATGTTTATACTCAATTTGTATTGGTATGGAGATTAATCCGAAAATAAATGAAGATGTTTATATCCATCCATAAAGATACATACCTCCATTCATAAAGATATATGTATTGTTAAGGATAAAACCTGGATTACGCTACTAAACAAAAAATAAAATGAAAAAATGGTTTCCCCGTTTTTTGCCGGAATGAATCCTGAGTTAGGAAGGAGTATTGAGGAATTGCTTCGGGATTTAGAAAGGGCTTTCCAAGTTGCGCGCTTTGGCATCGTTTGTTCCCGGCCTCCATTTAATTTTAAATTTATTGCCCAAGTTAGCGAGTTGTTAAAAAAGGGTTTCTCTTTTTCGATGTGTCCTTGCCAGTTTTTTTTTTTTTTTTTTTTATCCTTTTGTGGGTATTAACCCTTCTGGAGAGAGACTGCTTAATCTTTTAGCAATTTAATACGATAAAATAGAAATCACTTTATTTAATTCAATTGGTAAGTTACAATAAATTAACAAGATATCTCCCGAGGCAGATGGGATTTTAGTACTTTTTACTTTCGCTTACTATATATAGTAAGGGAAAGTATTGCGATCTTGAAAATATTCAAATTCCCGTTTTCAACGGAAATACACGTTTTAGGGTTCCCTGAGTCCAAATAATCAAGTCCCGCAAAAAGGTCTGTGTGTGTAACTCCCGGCCGAAAACTAAAAAGTGCTATGAAACTGAAATTCAGCAATGCCACCGTGTGGTGGATGTTATATCCTCCACATTGGAGCGAGGAATGTTTTGCACGGGTGCTTTTCTCGACGTGGAACAAGCGTTCGACCGAGTCTGGCACCCAGGACTCCTTTATAAACTCCGTCAATTCCTTCCCGCAACATACTTCCTCATAATCCGTTCCTACCTCACTAATAGAACCTTTCAAGTAAATCATAACCTTTCCTACTCTTCCATATTTTCTCAGTCTGCAGGTGTACCTCAGGGTAGTATCTTAGGACCCATCCTTTATACGGTATATACAGCTGATATCCCACTCCATCTCCTCTAGCACTGTCCTCACAACTTACGCGGATGACACTTGTATGTTATCCGTCCATAACGATCCAACCGCTGCATCCCAAATCTTTCAGTCCCACATCACAGCCATTGAGGATTGGTTCGGAACTGGAGGATTAAAATAAATCCTAAAAAATCCCACCAAATTACCTTTACCCTTCATCGAAAACCGATGACCTCCTGCCCTACCGTATCCTTTAATAATACTCATACCTGTTGAACAAATCCGAAACCTAGGACTCCATCTTGACAAACGCCTTACATGGAACCCTCACACGAGACTAAAACGACAGGAAACTGCCCGTAGATACCGATTACTACAACACTTACTAGACAAACGTTCAAAACTTCCAATTCACTACAAAAAGCTCATTTATATCACTGTCATCAGACCAATCTGGACATATGGAATCGAGCTTTGGGGCTCTACTAAGCCATCTAATTCCTCCCGCATCCAATCCTTACAATCCAAAATCCTTCGCAAAATCCTAAATGCTCCTTATTTCGTCACAAATAAAATCATCCATAACGACCTTAATATCCCATTTGTGGCAGACCTTTCTCGTACCAGATATACCACTTTAAATTCCAAACTCCCAACTCATATAAACCCTCTTGTCCGCTACCTATCAACCTCGCATATTCCTGACAACCCTCCGAGGCGATTGAAAAGAAGATGGCCTCGGGATCTACTTACTTAAATAAACATCGAAGTACTACCGCTGGGTAGTTTCTTCACAAGCCTTATACGCCTTTTATTATAATTCATCACTTTTACTTATTGTATTTATGTAATATACAGTTGTAAAATTCAATAAAATATAAAAAACAATTAATTTTGTTGATTCTATAAAAATAACTGTATTATCTTGTTACCACAGATGAAAAACAGGTAAATATATAAATTGAATGAATTCGATACCCAACTAAAGGAGAAAACAGAAAAATATTTTTTAAACGCAATTTATCGTTTTTGAACATAAGAACAGTAATATACATATATGATAAACCGTTGGAAAGCTAGAGATTTTTGAAAAAAATATTATCTCATACATAAGCTTTAAAGTTAATAGAGAGTGATAAAAAGCCGATAAAACTAACTGTGACTGTTTTAGATAATAATATAATAATTTTTTAATAAAACACATGTTTCTATAGAAATTCCATATTAATTAATTCTTTAATTGATTTTAACAACGGAGGTAAGTGAAAGTCGTGTGTTGCCGCACCCGATTTTTTAAACATAAATGACACCATATTCTAATTTAATATTAAGTTTATTCAGTCCTGAGTTTCCCTTTGGTAAACTATTTATTAAAAATAATATACCGAGTAAAATAATATCGGGATTACTGGGAAATGTTACATCGGTTACAACATGATGATACATCGGTGAGTGAGGATTATATATTATGTAATCTCGTTATACACACCCGGTATATCCCTGTTTTGTGTTATTTAGTAGCGGGAATTGACCCCGGACAACTCATGAACGCTATTCAGAGCGCGCTCTAGCGGACACGGGAGCTCGCAAATCTGCCAGTCCCCGTTTGATAGAGCTACTAACTAACAAAGGCACTCGGGAACATGTTATGCAGATTTGATGGAAATTAAGTTTTGATAGCAATAGGGCGCCCTCCTCCTCTGCCCGGAGCAGTTTTGATGTAAATCATCATTTCATGGAGCATAATGAGCCCGGCATCAGGTGGAGTAGATTTGCCACGCTTGGGATCCTCCGAGGGGATAACTACCGCATTATCCCAAGGGTTTCATTGTCCGCTGATAATCGCTCGTTTGTCTGCGACGAGAACAGTCTGAGTTTTTATATCAATATCGTTATATATAATATATATATATATATATATATATATATATATATATATATATATAATATATATATATATTTATTATTTTTTTGTTTTAATTTTCTATTTTCTTCCTCTCAGATAACTGGAACATCATCTACTTCACGGACAAAAGTCAAGGGAAAGTAGAATTTTTACTTATTTAAAACTTTTCTTACAATTCTGCAGGTATCGAGCAGAACTGCTTTCTGCGCTAATTTTAGATTCTTTAGGTCTAGGCCAAGCTCTTCTGTGCCCTCTCTGCTGCTTTTTAGGATGAGCCATTCCAAGAGAGAACAATTGGAGTTGTTTACTTTTCTAGGTGGTAAAGTGATTTTAGTTCAAGAGCGAGTTCTTCGTATTTTCGGATTTTTTTCAGCTCTAGTGCATAACAGATTAGAGTCACTTGGAACCGCAATATCGATGATTCTGACCATTTTGCTGGTTTTATCTAAGACCAAAATATCCGGACGATTATGCAGCACTCTGTGGTCGGTGATAACTTGCTCATCCCAATAAACTTTTACCTCTTTATTTTCCGTAAGTTTCTCAGGGGTATACCCATAATAGGTATCTCTTCATCACCTAAAAATCCCAGAGCTTTGCATAAACTTTGGTGATATATTTTAGCAACATTATTATGTCTTGTCAAATAGTCTGTCGCAGCCAAAGCCTCACAACCGTTTGTCACATGTTGAATAGACTCATGGGTCTTGGAGCAAAGGCGATATTTATCTATTACCGTATTTTCCTTCATTATGTGCCTCCTGTATTCTCTTGTTGCAACAACTTGGTCTTGTATAGCAAGAACAGAGCCCTCTGTCTCCCCAAACAGTTGACCTATCCTCAACCAGTCGACTGAGAGCTCACTGTCAATATATGGCGAGTTTAGTTGATAGTAAAACCTCCCATGCAATTCTTTTTCTTTCCATATGGATTAATAGTAATCCGCATTTTTTATTTCATGCAGCATGGGGTATTTGTGATTAATAATTGAGATTATTATTATTATTATTATATTGACGATTATGTTTACATATTAAGTGATTATGGGTATAACTACTTCTACTGGTTCGCTATTATAAAGTCTAGATCGGGCTTTAAATAATAACAATGTAGCTGATAGTTGATATTGGACTGTGTCACATGAAATGTCCGTTTTCAAGGTAAATGATTTTTATTAAAGATACAATATGAAAACAAGATAATTTTATTCGAAGTATTTACCTTCTTTTTCTACACATTTTTCACAACGTGACACCAACTTTTTTATCCCCGAACTGAAAAACTCTGAGCTTTGAAGTGAAACAAAATCTGAAAACGCACTTTTCACTTAATCATCATTTTCAAAAAGTTATCCTTTGACGAAGTTGTCTAAATTCCTGAACAGGTTGTAATCTGTTGGAGACAAGTCGGGAGAATATGATGGGTGCGGAAGAACTTCGTAGCCCGGTTCTTTCAATTTTTGCACGGTATGTTTTAAAAAACATGGGGTCTAGCGTTGTCATGTAAGAGTATAGGACCCTTCCGATTTACCAATGCAGGTTGTTTTTTTAATAATTTTGTGTTCCTTTGGTCAATTTCATTGCAGTACGTAGTAGAGGTAATGGTTTCACCTCTAGGTAAAAAGAAATAATGAATTATCCCAGCCATGGACCACCGTACTGTAACCGTCAATTTTATGGGGATGCAAATTCGGTTTTGGCATTCGCCCCGGGGTTTCGTCATATGCGATCCATTTTTCATCGAAGGCCATTATTCTTTCAAGGAAAGGCTCGGTTTTTGCCTCGCGAGCAAAGAAACGCAGGTCTCAAGGCGTTTCAATTGCTGCCGCTCAGTGAGATAATGAGGTACCCATGTATCGAGCTTTTTTACGTTCCCAATACACTTTAAATGTCTGAAAACGGTAGATGCACTTGCATTTAGTTGTGCTGAGAGCCCTTTAACTGTTTGGTAGGGTTTACTTCTACTGTATGTTTTAGGACATCGTTGTCTATTAAGGACGGAGGTCTCCCTCGGATCAAGTTTTCCAAGTCGGTATCCCCAGCTGAAAACTTGGCAAAATAACGGCGAATGGTCCGTTCATTAACACTCCCTTCCCCAAACGGCTTGCAAATATTTCTAGCGGCCTCAGCTGCTGAATAGCCGAGTTTAAACTCGTACAAAAATATTACACGAAAATCGCGTGTTTCCATGTTCAGATATGAAGGTATACTAAAAAGTGGATAGTTGATTGGGAAGCTAATGTTTGTAATACAAAGGTGGAGGATTAGTGACTGTTGACTTTAAATATGTAAACATTCGGAAGAAAACAACAGAGACCTGCAAAATCCTTTATGTATTTCAGAAACTATAAAAACGGACATTTCATGTGAAACAACCCAATATTTATTATAGCCACTCTTACCATAAACGCACAAAAATTAATACGAAATGTAATATTCGTGAGCAAAGCTGCGGGTCACAGCTAGTCATTAATGTACAAATTAGGACAGATTTTAATATTACTCAATAAAAATTGTTGTTGAAAAAAACAAAACAACTGTTCTTAGATTATGTTTCCTTTTCTTGAGTGAGAATAATAGTTTTTTCAACTTAAAAACAGTAAAGTATTCTGAAGGCTAGTACATGCGTACCCTACTACTTAATTAACTCACTACCTTATTTTTGTCAAATTAAACTGTCATAAATACCTGGTTAAAATTAGTTAAGCCTTGTTATTTTAACTTGTACAACTCTCTTAAAATACAGCGTTTAAACCTGGATGATTCCATGAATAATTGCTACAAATAAGTTGCGCGCTGAATTGACAAATGAAATAATTCAGTAATTAGTGACTGGTTGCTTTGGAACACGCGACTCGAGGCACGAACCCCCCATTAACCTGGCTTCCCTAAATCGATACTAACTTATAGAAATTGTTTAGAAGAATTTTTATATTCAGAATGTTTTATTTCTACATTAAAATTTAATTAAGTGGTGGTTTAAATTTAAATTCTGTTGACACATCATGAGGTATGATGACGTTAATCAGCTTTTAGATATATCGTGCCTTATTCGTTTTTGATTCAGAAACTGATTTCCAAAAAGTAACTTGTAATAAGAAAATATCTCACTAACGTATTATTGAACATATTATTTTCGCATTTGGAAAGTGAAATCTTTTTCTATATTTATAAGTTTATACATTAACACGTTCACTGCGGGGCAAATATCTACGTTTTTCTCCGTGAGGTGGGACCACACTATTGCAAGTTCCAACGTGTTTATTGCATGATGGTAACAGTTTTGACACACATATAACTTGAAGTAATAATTATTAAAATATTTTGAAAAAAAGATTCTTATATAAAGAAGAATAATCAAGTGAAATTAACCGATAAGAGTCCTTTGAGGGGGGATGTTGAAAGTTATAAAATACTTAATAAATAAACCCTTATGCTTGTAAATTCCTACAACATATAATGTTGACAAAAAATTAAATAAACTTATTTTCTAGAAACAAGTGACTCACCTGAGATGCACGTCGCCTCACGGAACAGTGAAGTGTGACCCTCGGTGGGTCACCCGCCACACGGAACAGTGAAGTGTGACCCACCGCGTGAACCTGTTAAGAAATAAAAAGTTTTATTTATTTAAGTTTGGCAAACCTTAGCTAACCTCTTACTTTTGAATATGATTGGTTTATTTTATAATTTTTTTTTGTTTCATTTTAAGAATTGATTTGTTCATTTAATATTTCTTTTATGGCTATTATGGGTTAGCAAGACCTTTATTAGGTTGTAGAGATACAGTTATCATTTTTTTTTTTTTTTAATCGTCTTTATGACTGTTGATTTATTTAACTTAACATTTAACTTTAACTGTGGCTAATCGAGAATGTGGGACACATAATTATTAAATAGGGGTCTTCAACGTGTACCTGATTTCGCACAGGCTCTAGTCCACCACTTTATGTCCCCTCTGAAGGACGGTGTAACCATGGATTGTTCACTCCCTTAAAATAATTTTGTCAAGCAAGGGTGCTGGGAAAGTTTCAAATCCGCAGAGGTCCAACAAGGCAGACAGGAGACGTCGGCAAGAGAGATATCAATATGATGTTGCTCAATATAATTATTTTAATAGAAGAAAAAAAGTTGTGCAAAACATCATGAACGCTGACGCTCCCAAGCAATGTCCTCTAACGGTATCGGACGTTCAAAATCATTATAAGAACCTCTTTGAGACCGAAAATCTCCGCAAGCGTGCGGATTATGAAAAGGTTTCCCCAATGCCAAATTTAACGTCCATAGAGATTGGATCAGTAAAAAAGGCAATAAAATCGACGTCTTTGGATACATCGCCGGGGCCTGATGGGGTGCTAATCCGCACGATAAAATTTTTCGATGTATCTCATATAATCAAGACAATTGCGGAGATAATGTTGAAGGTGGCCTACGTACCAGAACCACTTCGGCAAGGGCGCACAATTTTTATATATAAAGGCAAAGGAGAAACAACAAATATCTCTTCCTGGAGGCCGATCACCATCTATTCAATTGTGCGCCGAATTATAGAAAAAGTTCTGGACCAAGAACTCAGGAAGCAGGTCACCTTCAGTAGGAATCAGAGAGGTTTTATTAAGGGTCTTCCGGGAACGCACGTCAACGCGAGAATTATAGAGGCAATATTGAAAGATGCCAAAAGTAAGAAAAGTAACTGCGCTGTTGTCTTTCTCGACGTTGTCGGTGCTTTTGACAATGTTGGGCATGCTCATATAACCAGGTCATTGGAAGCGAGGGGTGTTTCACCGGATCTCAAAAACGTGATATCAGCTCTCCTTTGCACTAATGTAATTAAAATTAACATTGGAACCCACACCACGAGCCCGATTAATGTTCTACGCGGGGTACCACAAGGCGGTCCCTTGTCATCGTCGCTGTTTAATCTAGCTATAGATCATTTATACCGGGACCTGTGCGACGTAGAATTCGCAACAAAGTTTGGATACAGGTTAAAAAGTGACCAAGATTGCGTGGTCCTTACAGGTTTCGCTGATGATCAGGCGGTCGCGGCGCATGACAAGGGTGCAGCGGAAAGGATAATAGATGGAGTACAAAAGATCCTTGCGGAGATTGGTTTAGCGATAAATTCGGGAAAAAGTGTGGGTATAGTGCTCAACAAAGGAGAGCTGGAAGCAACGACGCTCTCCCTTGAGAATGGAGATAGCATCCAAACTTTGAGGCATGGTGAAACCATAAAGTACTTAGGATGTTCATTCTCGGGGGAGCTACGATTCAATGAGGAGGCGGTGACAAAGCTGAATAAGAACCTGGACAAGTTAGTCACCTCTTGCTTGCTTAAGCCTGAGCAAAAGCTCAACATTGTGAATCAATATTTGTTCCCGGGTCTCATATACCCTCTCCAAACTGCGCCCCTCACAAAGCTACGCTCAGAAATATTATAAGGTATCGACACTATGATTCGCAGGAGTGTCAAAGCCATCATCGGACTCCCTGCGAACACCTCCACGGCGATGTTGTACGCTCCCAGGAGGTACCGAGGACTAGGATTGATCCGCTGCCAATGGGAGGCTCCTCTACAACACTGGTCCATCGCTCAGCGACTGTCCAATGTGCCGGATGCCCTGTTCCAGTCCACATTCGATTATTCGACGGAAGTTGCCATATGTGCTGAGAGACTGGGGGTTGAGCAGGGACACCGGAGTATGAGGGCTCTACGGCAGCCGCTACGAGAAAACTCGTTCGAGGAATGGGCCAGCTGCAGGTGGCAGGGCATTGGGGTACGACATTTTAAAGAAACCCCGAAAGCTAACAAATTTATGTACGAAAAGCAGATACTTTCGGGGTCTGAATGGTCCAATGCCCTGAAACTTAATATCAATTATGCACCCCTGCGTGGAGTCCCAGGTGTCAGCGGACAGGTCAGAGATGTTGGGTCCCTCTGTCGCAAATGCAACAGAGAGCCAGAAACACCAGCTCACGTGCTGGGGAAATGTCCCAACAACTCCCTCCTGATAACACGCCGTCACCATAGAGTAAAGCACGAGTTGATGAGGCTCCTTAAAGAACGAGATTTTGCCTGCTTCGAGGAAGTTTACTGTGTGGATACGGATGGATCCACGCGATATGCTGATATCGTGGCATTTCCTAAGACCGGAAATTCGGCTGTCATTCTGGATCCCACCGTGAGATATGAATCTAACGACCTTGAACAGGCAAGTAAAGTGGAAAGGGAAAAGAGAGGAATCTACGAAAAATGTATCCCTTTCCTCAAGGAAAAGTTCCGCGAGAGCCATGGCGAGAGAGACTTCTACGTAAAAGGCCTTTGGTTCGGAGCCCGCGGAGCTGTGCCAGGTTCAACAAGGAGCTTCATGGAGGACATAGGTGTCGATATAAAGGACGTGGCAAGAATAGCAGAAAGTGTGGTTCTCGACTCCCTGGGAATTATACACCATCACATCTACTCGTAACAGGTATAATTGGAGGGGCATGCATGTGGATCTGTGTTCACTTATATTTTAATTTTAACAAATTTTTTTTTTTTTTTTTTTATATATACAGATATTGATTTTGGGTGCTGAATGTTTTGGTATTGTTTTTATTTATGATAGTGTGATTTTTTTAGTATGTAGTTGTTAAATGTATATATAATTTGTTGTTGTTTTTTTTTTTTTTAATTTAATGTTCGATGTATATGTATACATATATTTAAGATGTAGAACGGTAGAGAAGGAAAATAAAAATAAAATAAAATAAAAATAAATAAAATAAAATAAAATAAGTAGGGATGAAAAAAAAAAAATTAAAAGAGTAAAAAAGGAAAAAAAAATTGTATTTATAGTTAGATAAAATATTAAGAATATTCCTGTAGGAAAGAATTGGTATGCTGTGTTATAGCAACCCAATTAAGTTGGGCAGCATCATTTTGTTTATTTATGAATAAAGTGTATCTCTCTACTTACTGGATTCGAAACCGTGACCTTGGACATTCTAGGCCACTGCACTGCAGGTTGCATGGATCTAACCAAAATTGAATTACCAAGTAATAAGAAATTACCACATTATACCATGCATTTTGCAAATTGTTAAGATTTTTTTTAAAAAAGTTTCTAACAATTTTAATTTAGCTCGTTTTATTGATGTAAAATTAAATTGGCCATAATTCCATGTAGGTTTCATTCTGAACTTTCATTTCTAGAAAAAGTGGCTTATACCATTTTGCCATTCGAGCACAGTATTATAGATTACTAACTAACCCGGTAAACGTTGTTTTGCCATAAAAATTATTTTTAGGACATTTTTAGTGTAGGAAAAAAATAACTAACTTATTGTAAGTGTGTAAGGATGTGGTATATGAGTGAAAGAGGCATGGATGAGGGAATATAAAAATAACACAGAACACCAAACATTATTTTTTTTAATTATTATAATTTATTCCTTAAAATTAAATATATCATCAATTAATTATGACAGAAACACTTCCAAACAACATCAATTTCTTAATGGTTTAGCGTGAACAATATTTTTTATTAGCCCATCTTTAGCTAACACAAAAAACTGGATGGCTTATTAACTCGAGGGCATGCCACGTATAATTGTCCGTGTGAAAAACATAAGTTACACTGAGATAGTAAAATGATAATTGTAAAGGTTACTACTACGCTTGATGCATGGACAATAATAATGGCCGAGAACTGTGGAGGGAGTGAGAGCAGGGTTATTGTCTGAGAGAAAGAGGAGATCCGGTTCGGTGCCTTCCCTACTGTGTGCTGTTTGCTGGCTGAGGTGTGACAGGTGGTAGGTCTATTGCTGGGATAACTTACCAAGTCATAATTGATCAGATATCAACCGGGATTAAAAATTATTAAATTACTAAAATGACTATTAAAAATAGGGGTTCGTGATAGAATTCTGAAAATTTTGGGTTGTATGTTTTTTTAATGCAACATTATAAAAAAAAATGTTGTCCAAAAAATTAATGTTAGGGGTAGACAACCCTTCACAGTAAAAGGTATAAGAATAGACAGTAGCCGATTCTCAGAGCTATTGAATATGCATATAAAATTTCATAAAATTCGTTGAAGCCGTTTCGGAGGAGTATGGTAGCTAACATTGTGACTCGAGAAATTTATATATTTGATAATGCCTATTGTCAGATTATTTAAACTGAAACACATGTTTTCATCGAAATTTAATTTAATTATTTAACCTTCTTTTTCAAGTTTCATATTGATATTCATAATAATCAATATCATGTTAATTTTAACAAGGAAGGTAAGTGAAATTTATGTGTTGTAAGCGCCAGGGGATTTTTTGTATGTTTATCAAAACAAAATTAAATGTTTAAATAGTACCTCTTGGCAATAATTGCATTTCAGAATATCTTTTTTTAAAGACTAGATAGTTCTTTTGATGGAATCGCATAGCGAATTACGATAAGACTATACAATTTTAATAGGGATATGTCAACATATAAATGTCCTTTAGTGTACCTTTTGGAATCATAGTCTTAATTTAAACGATGAAAAGGACTTTGATACTTAGATAAACATGGAGCAGAAGCAATATCTCAAAATAATCCTCCCATTGGCTCTCCCAACAGTGGCAAATTGAAAGCTCAAAGCCTCGTAATTATAGAGACGATATATCAATAAGGTGTAATTGGAGGGGGAAGTTGGGGGTAAGAGTGCCCCAGAAGGGCCATATATCAGGCCTCCACGGGGGAGAAGAGGGGGGGAGAAGACGGATGGGAACACCAGCTCTCAGGAAATCATTTCCAGTCTTAATATAGATTTCTGTCCTGTCTCAGGTGGAGTTATAGCCTCCTACGAGTTGTGAGTGGGGTCTAGTTCCGGAAGGTGAGGAACAAAGGGAAAAACTGTGATGGGTGTCAAGCCGACTAGGGCCAGTTGCACCAGCCCAGGTCAAAGTGCGGTAAGGGTAACCTCCGTTGAAGCCAGCCATTGCCCGTTGCACCACCTAGGGTAGGGATGCGGAATCCACGGTAAACTTTACTGGGCAAGGCTCACCGTTTAACCTCCAGGGACTTAGTATATTTTTTTTGATACTAATAATATAAGCACTTTTGTTTTATATTATTGTTTTATCTGCTACTATTTCAATCAAATGGATTTGATTAACATTGAACACTTGACAGATGACGAAGGATATATTATTAATTTGTTATCAATTAATTAATTTGTAGTTATTATTTACTAAAGGTATTTTAAATTTTGTTTTATTTTCGTAAAATTGTAACCAACATTTTCATTTTATAATTACGGTTTTATCATTTATTCCATTGAAATAGATCCTCTCTAAATAATTGGCAATGTTTGGTTTTGTAAATATAAGATATTTAATTTATTATCATTATTAATAGTTCTTTATTGATTCCTAGGCCTATAACTTTTTTAATTCAGTTGTTCATTGTTTCCTTGACCAGACATAAATATGAATATATACTGTTCATTTTTGTTATTCTTAACGGACATGGTCCCAGAACAAAGCATTTTTTTCAGCAGGAAATTAGCACCAATTGTTTATTTTAATTTTAAGGGTGAACCATTCACGCCAGCTAAAAGACATATCACTGTAAAAAAAAAAAGTGATCCGTTGTTCAAATTATTTTTACATTCCCATTTACAGTTGTACCTTGAATTGTTTTTACATTGCGTTGTTTCTATTAAAAAGATAAGGTACTTGGAGGTTTCCCGCACAGCAGTTAACATAAATAAAAAGAAAGAAAAAAAAAACACATTGTTGTTAGAGAGAAAGAAGGGAGCAATTGAAGGCGAGGAACAAGCTACCCAAGGGAAATAAGATGGGATTGAAGAAAGAAATAAAGACTAGAAGTTAGGAAGAGAATGTAGAGGTTGGAGGTTAAAGGTAGTCAACAACGGTTAGTGCTAGTCCACCATCTCCTAGTTTTTTTCTCTTATAGTCTTCCAGTATCCTGCTAATTATTGTAGGTTACATCTCTTAATTTGAAAATGAGAAAATACTTACTAAATATAGTAAGGGAAAGTATTGCCATCGTGAACATTTTCTAATTCCAGTTTTCAATGGAAATACACGTTTTAGGGTCCCTTGAGTCCAAATGACCAAGTCCCGCAAAAAGGTCTGTGTGTGTGTGTGTGTGTGTGTGTGTGTGTGTGTGTATGTGTGTCTGTAACTCCCGGCCGAAAACTAAAAAGTGCTATGAAACTGAAATTTCATATTTAAGACAACTTTACGCCCGAGATAGTACAAAATCTTTTCCATCAAAATCAGCTAACCAGAAGAGGCACTATATACCATGCATTACGATTTACTCAAAAATGGCTCTAACGATTTTGATTAAACTCGCTGTATGGATGTAAAATTTAATGGGCTTTAATATCATGCAAATTTCATTTGTATTGAAATAGCCTAATAGGGTTAAATGCCGATATTTTGATTTAATTGATTTTATAGATTTTAAATGGGAACATCATCTTATTAGCATTGATAAATAACGGGTAAATATGCATGTTGAGCGAATTTGATAAACAACTAAAGGATAAAAGTACTAAAATATTTGTTTATGCTATTTTTGCGTTTTTTAACACATGAATAGTAATATAGATGTATAATATACCGTTGGATAGCTAATGATTTTAGAAAAAATATTATCTAATATACGGAATTTTAAAGGTTAATGGAGAGTGATGAAAAGCCGATAAAACTGATTGTTGTTGATAAAAATATAATAGATTATTTAATAAAACACATGTTTCTATTAAAATTTAAAAAAAAAAATGGGATCACTTGTAGCTGGGTGTCTAGCGTAACATCCTCCCATGCTAAAGGTCACGGGTTCAAACCCGCAGATTGTCCTAGGATTTTTTAATGGGAGCAAAAATCCTTAGTTACGCCGTCCTTCGGAGGGGACGTTAAGAGGTGGCCCCGAGCCTGTGCGATGTCAGGTACTCGTTAAAGATCCCTATCCTAATAAAACCTGGATAGGCAAAATTTAGGATTCTCACTGTAGCATCGTCCGATTAGCCATAGTTGCATAAAGTGACGTTAAATAAATAAATAAAGAAAAAATAATAAAAATAATTCGTTAAAAATTTATTTGTGTCTTTCAATGTATTTAAAAACTCTTAAATTTAGTTTAACAACGGAGGTAAGTGAAAGTCGTGTGTGCGCTCACCAGATTTTTTTTTTATTTTTGCAACGCTTCCAGAATTTATTGTCATTTTATTGATTCATTGGGAACGGCGTGGTCTAGTGCATATAGTACTAGTTTACTGTTCTCCTGGCCCTGAGTTCGAATCCCGGTTGTTACAGAATATTATTTATTCTGTTATTTCAGCCGTGGGACAACCCTAGGGCATGGAGACCCTCCATTTAGGGCAGACCCCTGAAGTGGGCCTCTATAAAGTGAGTACCCAAAAATGTGGAAAAAAACCTGGCGGGCTGATCGGCGGTAGCCCGTGGCTGAGTGACTAGCGCGCCAAAGTTGTGAGTTTGAATCCCAATCCCAGGAGTACTTTTTCAAGCCTACTAATATATAGGAATTCACTCGAAATCTCCCCCGGGGATGTGGAATCCGTCAACCAATTGATGGCTATTGACAAAAATAGACGTAGGGAGTGATGACCCTACCCTATAAAATGCCATTGAGCATCGCGGTGTGGAAACTATAAACCATACCGCGTGGCCAAGGGCCTCCAAGTCCTGTCGCGCCAACCAAAAAATAAAGAAAATAAAAATAAAAAAAAAATATATATATATATATATATATATATATATATATATATATATATATATATATATATATATATATTAATATACCCTTTTCAATTGGTCATCGCATCGCGGCTGTACCGCTTTCATTCATTACTTTTTGGTTGACCTTTACTTAAAGCTAGACCGATTCTCTCAGCCATAGTTAAGACAGGACATTGTCTGTCGGGTCATCTAGTTCAAAATAGATGTTTTTATTAAAACTCAATGTAATCCTTTAAACTTTTTTCGAGTCTATTTTTATTTAATAAGCTCTCCTAAACCATGGAATTCTCCCCGTATCCAGTCTTTACAATCCAAAACCCTTCATAAAATCCTCGCTGCTCCTTACTTCGTCACAAATAAACTCATCCATAATAACCTTTATGTTCCATATGTTACTGATGTGGCCCTATACAGGCTCCAAACTGTCAATGACAACCTCCATTCCCACTCTAACCCACTAGTTCCTATCCTTGTTTCCTCAACAATCCCTGATAATCCTCTGAGGCCTCTGAAAAGGCGATGGCCTCGGGAACTTCTCGTTTAGAATATTTTTAGAGTGCTACTAATGAAGAGTTTCCCTATGTGTGTATCACTATACATGTGACTTAGTGTGTATAATGTCTAACATTTATTAGATGTATCCCGTAATACAGTTGTAAATCTCAGTAAATAAAATAATAATAATTTTATAGTTTCATAATCTATTTTTAAAATAGAGGTAAGTTTAAGTCCTGTGTTGTCCGCATCATTTATAATTTTTACTTGTCTCCCTGGGATCTAGACGATTGAATCCATTACGGTAATAGTTACCTTAGCTTCCTCCCTCCTTAGGACCTTGGACCTTATTATAACCACACACAAAAGAGATTGGCGCTCATTAGCCAATCCGACGACGGGCTAAGAGATAGCCCTTTGACGATTGGCGGATCCCCCCCACCCTCCACGGCGACAAGATGGCGGCCCGCAAAGAGTCACAAAGCCAGATACAGAAGTGAGCCGCAATCCTTCCCTAATTGTATCTTGTTTACAGGGGCCATCTCTCTGCCTCGCTTTTTGTCTGCCAGAGCGCATCATTAGTCGCTAATTGGCCGCCACAAAGGCGGGTGGAGGGGGAAAGTCTCCCGTAATAACCCCGCCAAAACCAAACTCCCGCCATAATCGCCTTTCATTTTCCCTCTCTTATTTTTCTGCCATCATCCTCACTCCCTCTCTCTCTCTCTATCTCTCTCTCTCTCTCTCTCTCTCTCTCTCTCTCTCTCTCTTCTCTCTCTCTATCTCTCTCCGCCGCCTACGACAGACCCCTTTCATCACACCTCTCAAATTAGTAGGACTTATGGAGGACGATGAGTTTCAACAGTTATTTTAATGAAGTCCCCTTTTTCCCGTTGAAGGTGAATGCCATTGTAAAACCGTCAGATTTTTTTTTTTTTTATAATTCTCTTCCACTCAAAGGGTTTTCAAGTGCCGATTATTAATTATGCTAACGATCGCTACAGTCCTTTTTATTTATTATAAAATATTTTATATTTTTATCATTTATAATAATTTATTATTTTAAGTTAGGTAGCATGCTCTAAAGAGTAAGTTTTATATTTACTATATTGAAGATTTCAACGTTTCATACACTATATTTATCTTATAATTATATTCGTCAAATTATTTAAATGTGGCTAAACTTTAGTTGGATTGTGATTTTAATTTATAGTATGAAACATAATAACAGTTTATAACAATTTCATATCGATTTTAAAAATGCTTATGATTCCATAGACCATCAAAAGCTGTATAACATCATGATTGAGTCTGTGTAGGCGGAATTTCGTGGTATAGCCATCGAACCTTCGGGTTCGGAAGGAATGGTATTATTATTATACGGAATATATAGTAAGAGAAGGTATTGCGATAGTAAAAATTTTCAAATTCTAGTTTTCAACGGAAATATACGTTTTAGGATTCCCTGCGTCCAAATGACCAAGTCCGCAAAAAGGTCTGTGTGTGGGTGTGTGTCACATTATAAGAGTCACGGCCGCAATCCTCTTGGATATATTTTGCACCTTTTTATGACTTTCTCAAAAACCGCTTGATTGATGCTGGGTGTGCCCCAAGAGGGTCTCCATACCCCAGGATCGCCCCTCGGCTGAAATAACAGAATAAATAATATTCCGCCACAGCTGGGATTCGAACTCAGGACCCGGAGCAAACTAGACTAGCACTCTACCCACTAGACCACACCACTTCCTTCTTCCTCTAAACTACCTTTAATTTTGTAGAATCCATAAAAACAACTATATCATCTATTTATCACTGCTTTGAACGAATACGATACCCATCTAAAATAAAAAAGATCAAACATATTTTTTAATGTAATTTTTCTGTTTTTTAACATAAAAACTGTAATATACCGTTTGAAAGCTAAATAATTTTAATAAAAATATTAACTTACACACAGAATTGTAAAAGTTAATAGAGAGTGATGAAAAGCCGATAAAACAAACTGATTGTTATAGATAATAATATAATGGATTATTTAATAAAACACATGTTTCTATTGAATTAAATGTAATAAATTCTTTTACAATTTATTTTTACCTCAAAGTGTATTTAAAAATTCTTAAAAACTATTCAAATTGATTTTAACAACGGAGGTAAGTGAAAGTCGTGTGTTATCAATTGTTTTTATTGTTGGTAAAAATTTTTAAAATCAAATTAAGAAAAGAAAAAAAAGAAGAGAAGCAAACAAAAAAAAATTAATTGATCAAATTTAAAAACATACAATAGAAAAAATAAGAGATATAATAGACAATGAAAAAAATATTATAATAAAAGACAGTCCTAAATTTGGACTATTCAGGTTTTTAATTTGGATAGGAATCATTAACGAGTACCTAATCACACGAACTCGGTACCACCATTTCGAGTCCCCTCCAAAAGTTGTCATATCAAAGGATTTTTTACTACACCACAGGTGACCACACTAATTTGCCGTGCGTATTTTTTCGACTTAATTGTTCTTGATTTTAACTAGTGTAATAATAATATATAATAATAAAAATAATATTATTTATTTATTTACGGGGTAATCCCCATACAAAAGGAGTTGGTCAGTACAGTTTATATGTTATAAATACAAAAATAAAAAAACAACTGGAGATTATTTACAGGCATTGTGAATATACAATAAATAAAAAGAGCTTTTTTCTTTTAATCAAATACAAAAATGTAAAACAAAGAAAAAAAAAAGAAAAATTTGAATTAAAAGCAAATGAAAGTAGCTCGTTGGGCCGACAAGAGTATTTTACATTTTCCCTGAGATGCTTCCAGTTTTCTATCCCCCATCGATTCTCCATGAATTCTTCCCGAACTCTTATGAACTTTCGCAATCCGTCAGAAGGAAAATCCTCTTTTTTCTCCCCTCGAAAGGAGGGATTGGCATGGCAGTAAAAGCCCGCTAACAAATCAAAAATAACTGCTTTTGGCTTTAGGATAAAAGGATATAAAATTGATTTAGCGCTATTAGACATGCAAATACCCGAGTTCTCTACCGCTATAGGGCCCGATGTTAGTCCTGGATCCAGTTATGAATGGCTTTACTTGAAGCAATGACTCGGTCCCATCCTCGATCCCGCAATGGGAAGGCTTTATTATCTTAGTCATTGCCTTCCGTTTCGATGCACGGCTTGATCTTAGACAGAGGTTTATAGTTTTAAATAATAAGAGGGGTGGCAGAGTGGGTTAGCGGGCATTGCTTTGAACGCGCGTTGTCTATCAATCACAGAGTACCAAAATTTGAAACTAAAAATAATTAAGAGTTCAGGTCTCGTTGCTGAGGGAGGTTTTATCTCAGCATAAATCCCCCGCCCACACCCCTAGCCTGAGAAAGCCCGTATAGCCTTAAAGGCGATGTAGGGGTGAACAAAAAAAAAAAAACATTTTTAAATAATAAGCCACTTTTATAAAATAAAAAAAATCCAAGAACTATTAAATACAATTAAAGTTTAAAAAAGTTTGAAGTTAATTTAAATAAAACATTTATTCATTTTCGTAGAAAACATATGTTTTTGATTAAATAATATAACAATATTAAATGTTTACGAATAACAATCAGTAATATGTTTATGCACTCTATTCGTCACTTTATATTAATAATAATAGGCTTACCGAATCCGAAGGTTCAATGCCGATACCAATCCTCCCATCGACGCTTCGGCCTACATTTCGGACGCATACCAGTCGGTTCAGCGAATACCAACTTTCTCGAAATCCGTTCCTCACTGAACCGAACAACTTTATGCGCCAACTTGAGTCTCCGCGCTGTGCAACCTTCTAAACACCCCAGTGTTCTCATCTCTCTTCGGACCAAATATTTTACGCAGTACCTTATTTTCGAAAACCTTAAGCCGTTGTTCATCTTTTAAAGTAAGCGGCCACGTTTCACATCCGTAAAGAACCGTCGGAAGAAAAATAGTTTTATAAATTCTAACCTTTAAGTTTTTAGATAGAAGCCGCGAGCTAAGTAATTTAGCAATTGGATAATAACACGCATTTCCCACCTTTAATCGGGCTTTTATTTCCTCCTGGATTTCATTTTTTCTTGTTATCATTGAACCTAAATACTTGAATTTCTCTACGTGTTCAAAAGTATGCCCTGATACATCAATATCACCAAGATCGCCGCCATTTCTGCTACTTTATATTACCTTTTCCAAATTTGAATATAACAGAATAATTTTTTCTAAAATCTTTACCTATCTAACAGTGTATTATGCATCTATTTTACTGTTCTTAGTAAAAAAAAAAAAAAAAAAAAATTACTCTTTCTACCTTAATTTGCTTATCGAATTCGTTTAACTTTAATATTTAGCCAGTTTATATCAATCCTAAAAAGGTTACAAGGTCAATTTTTACGAATCTACGAAATGAAAGGTCCTTTAGAGCAAACAATTTAAAAATTGGCATCTAAGCCCTGTCAGACTATTTCGATCAGAATGTAACCTATATGATATTAAAGCCCATTAAATTTTACATCGATATAGCAAGGTTAATCAAAATCGTAAGACCTGATTTTGAGATAATCCTAAAAAAGGGCAAAATGCTTGGTATAAAGTGGCTCTTCTGGTTCGTTGATTTTGATTAAAATGTTGCTATAAAATTTCAAGCATAGACGCATTTTAAATATGAAATTTCAGTTTTATACAGCTCATCGTCTTTGTGCAACACACAAAAATAATTTTCACTACTTGGTTATTTGGAATCAGGGACGTGTATTTCCGTTGAAAACTGGGATTCGAATTATCATGTCCATAATACTTCTCCTTGTTATATATTTCATATCTAAGTAAAATGGAGGTATAGTCAAATTAAAAAATCTCATTCAGATTAGAAAAGCAGAATCCAAGGGATCCCAGCGCCTCTCTCTCTAAGTAGAAGCGAAGTATGGGTGCCACCGTATTTCAGATGAGTATCTGGCCAGTATGGATAATTATATTGTTCACGCCATATGTTAAGGCCTAGTGAGGTTTCATGACTGTTTCATGGAAAAAAAAAAAAGAAAACTGTATAATTTGTATGACATTTATCAATAGATCATTTTGTATTAATCTTATAGTTATTTTAAATATAATTACAAGTTTTGAATAGAAGAGAAATAAAAAGAAGACGATCGTACTTCAATTGTTTTTATTACCGCCTAGTGGCAGGGGGTCTTAAGCTAGGGTCTAAAGGGTAGATGGGCTGATAGACCCGAGTCTGCTCTCATACTCTGTACGTTTGCAAACGAATTTCTTCACTTTCTCATCGTTCCCTTTGGAACTTGGAAAAGCCGCCCTGCGGTCATTTTCAACATACCTGAGAACTTCGTCCAATACTCAACTGGACTTTTTCACGTGAATATAGCCTATCTATTATTAAATTGCAAAGATGCAATAATGGAAAAGATAAAAAATCATAACCTTTCAATAGACATCCACCGATCTCTCAATTCTAACCATAACCCCATATATAGAACTATCTCCAGCTTCAATATCTCCAGCCCAGAGACCTATCTTACATATGCTGCCAACATAAAAAAAAATCTGGTGCGGGCAACACACGACTTTCACTTACCTCGATTTTTAAAATCAATGAAAGAATTTTCAAATACAGATGAAACTATTAAGGAATTAATCAAATTGAATTTCTATAGAAACATGTGTTTTATTAAAAAATCTATTATATTATTATCTAAAATAATCAGTTAGTTTTATCTTCTTCTCATCAGTCTCTATTAACTTCTAAAAGCTTGTGTATGAGATAATATTTTTTCTAAAATCTTTAGCTTTCCAACGGTATATCATACATGTATATTACTGCTCTTATGTTCGAAAACGAAAAATTGCATTAAAAAAATATTTTTTCTGTTTTCTCCTTTAGTTGGGTATCGAATTTATTCAATTTATATATTTCGGGATTTAAGCCCTGTCAGACCATTTTTATCTAAATAAAACTTACATGATATTAAAGCCCATTAAATTTTACATCGATATAGCGAGTTTAATCAAAATCGTCGGAACCGTTTTCGAGAAAATCGAAAAAAGGTGCAAAATGCATGGTATAAAGTGCCTCTTCTGGTAAGCTCATTTTTTGAAAAAAGTTTTGTCACGTCTTGGGCGTATAGTTGTCTTAAATATGAAATTTCAGTTTCATAGGACTTACCGTTTCCGCCCGGGAGTTACCACACACACACACACAGACACACACAACACACACACACACACACACACACACAGACCTTTTTGCGGGACTTGGTTATTGGACTCAGGGGACTCTAAAACGTGTATTTCCGTTGAAAACTGGAATTCGAAAATTTTCACGATCGCAATACTTCCCCTTACTATATATAGTAAGTGAAAGTAAAAAATAAGTAATTGAGCCAGTTAAGAATTTCGAGCCCAGGACGTACCACACTTTATGGAAAAACCAAACTGTTCATCTTCAAAGCACAAGAAACCTGCACTTTCTGTGGTCAGTTTATCTTGAACAGCCTGATTTACGTCCTTCTCTACTTTGAAAAGCTCATAAAATACAGAGAGAGATATTTACAACCATTTTTATCAGGATCCAGTGATGACCAAAAAATTCTTCAAATAGTCAATATTGAAAAACTGAACAACATTTTCTGGTTCACTAAGTTAGCATGTAATACCCTGGATACCTTGAACAGTGAAGGCCCACACACCAATTAAGTGTTTAGTTATCTAAGGTTAACTGTTAATCATTTTTTATTGTACGGCGAATGTTTTCAGTTTGTTTTATAAGATGTTTATTCTTTTTGTTTGTTTTTTATGTTTTATTTCAGTGTCGTTTCTCTATTATGTATCAATTAAATGATAAAATGTATTATTTAAATAGTTTACAATTATTATTTTTCAAGTTTTTCTCAAGAGCCGAATAAATGGACATTTATTATTAACTAAACTCATGTTGGCAATGGAAGATATTTATAATTTGAATTGATTTGTACAAGAAAGTAAATCTTTAACATATAAAATTCTATTCTATTCTATAGCCTATCTATTAATGGAACATTTAATTTCTTAATTCTTATTCAAGAAACTGTTTAATTTTGATAACTATATTTTTTACATCTTTAAGCATTTAATTAAGTTAAGTTTGTTTCTCCTATTTTCTTCAATATTTTAATTAGGTTTATTTTGTTTCCATAATTTTCTTACAGCTGTTTAATCATATAATTAGGTTAATTTGTTTCTTATCTTGTTTATATACATTTTAGTCTATTAAATGTATTGTGATTCGTCGTTTGCTTTCATTATTTTTTTTATTTTTAAACCTATACAGTCAACTAATTTATTTCAATAGAACCACCCTCAATTTTGAGTTGTCACTTGGAAGTACTGTTCTTTCACGGATAGCCCAGCATATACAATATTCTATCGCAATAATTCCCAAACCTAGCCTTATTGCACATATGAATAATAAGGAGAGCCTCCATATTACATTTTCTGCTTTATAACCATTTTAAAAAAAAATGTGATGACCACAAATATGAGATAATAGAGATAATACCTAAACGAATTAAAAAATCAAAATATGACACCTACGTGAATATGATTGCATAAGAGATCTTTAAGGGCAGGAGGAAGAGTGGAAAATGAAATTATCAAGCTGCCAATAACTTTGTATAAGATGATGGAAAAGTATGAAGGGAGATATCGCGGCAAATATTTACAGAGTCAAGAGGACGATCCTAAAATTGAGCTTCGCGAGGGAAATGTTGCTTGCTTAGGATAAGCGCCTCTCATGGTCAGCCATAACTCCCTCAATCTCTAGAGTTTTTTCGATGGAGTTTGTTGTAGTATAGAGGTCGGTGTCCCGCAGGGCTCAGCATTCGCTCCTGTATTGTGTAAACCATCCCCGCTCTATTATATCGCCCTCTTCTTATAAACGGCCTCTTTATTATCTAACATGCTTCCACTTTTTCAGCAGGGGTCGCGCAATCTCCTGTATTCATTTTTTTTTCTTTCTTCACTCCCCCAACATTCTCCCAACTCACCTAAACTTCCTTTAGTTATTTTTCTTCTCGACGTCTTTTTTCCCATGGAAAACTTTTATACTCTCATAAATATGGAAATTAAATAGGCTATATAAAAGAATCCATAATAACCACACCATAAATATGCAGTATACATTTTTATGGTGTAGTTGTTTAGGGCTATGGGCATCGAGATATCGCACTATTGAGAAAGTGACATAGACGTACAATATACCGTTGTAAATATATGTAAACCTAATAGGATAGGAATGGTTTTTATTTCTATAGTTTTTTACTTTCAATTACTATATATATATATAAGGGAAAGTATTGCGATCGTGAAAATTTTCGAATTCCAGCTTTCAACGGAAATACACATTTTAGGGTCTCATGAGTCCAAATAACCAAGTCCCGCAAAAAGGTCTTCTGTGTGTCCGTTTGTGTGGTAACTCAAGCGCAAAAATCGAAAAGTCGTACGGAACTGAAATTTCATATTTAAGACTACTATACGCCCAAGATGTTACAGCAACTTTTTCACTAAAATCGGCTGACCGGAAGTCCTACTTTATCCCATGCATTTAGCACCTTTTTTTACGATTTTCTCAAAAACGGCTCTAACGATTTTGATTAAACTCGCTATATTGGTGTAAAATTTGATGGACTTTAATATCATGTAGGTTTCATTCTGATTGAAATAGTCTGATGTGGCTTAAATGCATATATTTTAAATTTTCTTCCCCTAAAGTACCTTTAATTTTGTAGATTCTATTGATAATTAACAGCTAAATATGCACGTTGAGCGAATTTGATAAACAACTTGAGGAGAAAAACTGAACAAATATTTTTTTTATGTTTTTAACACAATAATAGTAATATAGATGTATAATATACCGTTGGATAGCCAAAGATTTTAAAAACAAATTATCTGTTTCACGGAATTGTAAAAGGTAATGGAGATAGATGAAAAGCCGATAAAACTAACTGTTTTTTGGGTTCCAGAAAAGGAAAATTCATGTTAACGCAATCAATGAAGCACAGCGTATAATACACCGTTTGAAAGAGAAAGACTTTAGAAAATATATTATCTTATACACAAGCTTGTAAAATTGAATAAAGAGTGATAAAAATCCGATAAAACTAACTGATTATTTCAGATAATTATATAATAGAGTTTTTAATAAAACATATGTTTCTATATTAATTCAATTTAATTAATTCTTTAATGGTTTCACTCATTTTTATCTCTGACTGTATTTGAAAATTCTTTAATTGATTTTAAAAAACGGAGGTAAGTGAAAGTCGTGTGTTGCCCGCACCAGATTTTTTTTTAAACATACATCTAGTTCTATAAATCAAGTTTATTTATATGTAAAAATTACATTTTTCGTTATCTCTGCTTCACTTTAAAATAACACACAAATAAACTTAACTAACTGCACTTTTGTTTATATTAAAGTAAAACTCCTATAGTGATAAACTATAAATCGGTCAGAAAGAGATTTTTTTTAACATAAATGGCACCTAATTCAAATGCACCCTTGCCGGCGACATTGCAATTCTAGCATCCCCATTTAGAATACCCGCTATCATTAAAAGACTAAAAGAAGCTTTCATTAAAACTACGAAATACCTGAATCAGTGGGGACTAAAAACCAAAACAGAAAAAACTGAAGGAATAATCTTTACAAAACGTAGACCCAATGTTCCCTCTACTATTCAACTGAATAGCGTAACAATAGCCATTTCAAAACAAGTTAAGTATTTAGGAGTCACCTTGGACTAGAAGCTACTAATGAAGTAGTATTTAGGAGTCACCTTGGACTAGAAGCTACTAATGAAGTAGTATTTAGGAGTCACCTTGGACTAGAAGCTACTAATGAAGTAGTATTTAGGAGTCACCTTGGACTAGAAGCTACTAATGAAGTAGTATTTAGGAGTCACCTTGGACTAGAAGCTACTAATGAAGTAGTATTTAGGAGTCACCTTGGACTAGAAGCTACTAATGAAGTAGTATTTAGGAGTCACCTTGGACTAGAAGCTACTAATGAAGTAGTATTTAGGAGTCACCTTGGACTAGAAGCTACTAATGAAGTAGTATTTAGGAGTCACCTTGGACTAGAAGCTACTAATGAAGTAGTATTTAGGAGTCACCTTGGACTAGAAGCTACTAATGAAGTAGTATTTAGGAGTCACCTTGGACTAGAAGCTACTAATGAAGTAGTATTTAGGAGTCACCTTGGACTAGAAGCTACTAATGAAGTAGTATTTAGGAGTCACCTTGGACTAGAAGCTACTAATGAAGTAGTATTTAGGAGTCACCTTGGACTAGAAGCTACTAATGAAGTAGTATTTAGGAGTCACCTTGGACTAGAAGCTACTAATGAAGTAGTATTTAGGAGTCACCTTGGACTAGAAGCTACTAATGAAGTAGTATTTAGGAGTCACCTTGGACTAGAAGCTACTAATGAAGTAGTATTTAGGAGTCACCTTGGACTAGAAGCTACTAATGAAGTAGTATTTAGGAGTCACCTTGGACTAGAAGCTACTAATGAAGTAGTATTTAGGAGTCACCTTGGACTAGAAGCTACTAATGAAGTAGTATTTAGGAGTCACCTTGGACTAGAAGCTACTAATGAAGTAGTATTTAGGAGTCACCTTGGACTAGAAGCTACTAATGAAGTAGTATTTAGGAGTCACCTTGGACTAGAAGCTACTAATGAAGTAGTATTTAGGAGTCACCTTGGACTAGAAGCTACTAATGAAGTAGTATTTAGGAGTCACCTTGGACTAGAAGCTACTAATGAAGTAGTATTTAGGAGTCACCTTGGACTAGAAGCTACTAATGAAGTAGTATTTAGGAGTCACCTTGGACTAGAAGCTACTAATGAAGTAGTATTTAGGAGTCACCTTGGACTAGAAGCTACTAATGAAGTAGTATTTAGGAGTCACCTTGGACTAGAAGCTACTAATGAAGTAGTATTTAGGAGTCACCTTGGACTAGAAGCTACTAATGAAGTAGTATTTAGGAGTCACCTTGGACTAGAAGCTACTAATGAAGTAGTATTTAGGAGTCACCTTGGACTAGAAGCTACTAATGAAGTAGTATTTAGGAGTCACCTTGGACTAGAAGCTACTAATGAAGTAGTATTTAGGAGTCACCTTGGACTAGAAGCTACTAATGAAGTAGTATTTAGGAGTCACCTTGGACTAGAAGCTACTAATGAAGTAGTATTTAGGAGTCACCTTGGACTAGAAGCTACTAATGAAGTAGTATTTAGGAGTCACCTTGGACTAGAAGCTACTAATGAAGTAGTATTTAGGAGTCACCTTGGACTAGAAGCTACTAATGAAGTAGTATTTAGGAGTCACCTTGGACTAGAAGCTACTAATGAAGTAGTATTTAGGAGTCACCTTGGACTAGAAGCTACTAATGAAGTAGTATTTAGGAGTCACCTTGGACTAGAAGCTACTAATGAAGTAGTATTTAGGAGTCACCTTGGACTAGAAGCTACTAATGAAGTAGTATTTAGGAGTCACCTTGGACTAGAAGCTACTAATGAAGTAGTATTTAGGAGTCACCTTGGACTAGAAGCTACTAATGAAGTAGTATTTAGGAGTCACCTTGGACTAGAAACTACTAATGAAGTAGTATTTAGGAGTCACCTTGGACTAGAAGCTACTAATGAAGTAGTATTTAGGAGTCACCTTGGACTAGAAGCTACTAATGAAGTAGTATTTCATTTATGTGTAAACTTTAACCTTTTTCTTGTATATAATTATCAGCGGTTTTTGGTTTAAAAAAAACTGATGAGCGTATATATAGGCGAGATTTCAATATTTTTTTTTTTTTTTTTTTTTTTTGTTCGATTAATCGCGCTTTACTGATTCTAAAACTCTCTACAATCTTTTCTCTATGTTAAAAAAAAATCTGGTGCGGGCAACACACGACTTTCACTTACCTCCATTTTTAAAATCGATTAAAGAATTTTCATATACAGATAAAAATACGTGAAACTATTAAAGAATTAATTAAATTGAATTTATATAGAAACATGTGTTTTATTAAAAAATTTATTATATTATTATCTAAAATAATCAGTTAGTTTTATCTTATTATCATCACTCTCTATTAACTTTTAAAAGCTTGAGGATAAGATAATATTTTTTCTAAAATCTTTAGCTTTCCAACGGTATATCATATATGTATATTACTGTTCTTATGTTCAAAAACGAAAAATTGCATTAAAAAAATTGTTTTCTGTTTTCTCCTTTAGTTGGGTATCAAATTCATTCAATTTATATATTTACCTGTTTTTCATCAGCGTTAACAAGATAATATAGTTATTTTTATTCAATCTACAAAATTAAAGATACTTTAGGGGAAGAAAGTTTAAAATATCGGCATTTAAGCCTGTCAGACCATTTTTATCCAAATAAAACCTACTTGATATTAAAGCCCATTAAATTTTACATCGATATAGCGAGTTTAATCAAAATCGTCGGAACCGTTTTTGAGAAAATCGAAAAAAGGTGCAAAATGCATGGTATAAAGTGCCTCTTCTGGTAAGCTCATTTTGATGAAAAAAGTTTTGTCACGTCTCGGGCGTATAGTTGTCTTAAATATGGAATTTCTGTTTCATAGGACTTACCGTCTCCGCCCGGGAGTTACCACACACACACACACACACAGACACACACACACACACACACACACACAGACCTTTTTGCGGGACTTGGTTATTTGGACTCAGGGGACCCTAAAACGTGTATTTCCGTTGAAAACTGGAATTCGAAAATTTTCACGATCGCAATACTTCCCCTTACTATATATAGTAAGTGAAAGTAATAACTGGGTTATTGAATTAAATCGCTTTTAATCGGCCGCCATTTTAAAATTAACCAGCTGATATCAACGTCTAGGTGTTAGGATTGTCGTTACACGCACTAGCATGTTTTTAGCGAATTTTAAAAAAAATGGTCCCATAGTTTCGGAGAAATGTCGCGGACGGCGGACGGTGTACAAATAGACGTTAGCTGTCAAATTTTATGGAGAATATTTTTTTTTTTTTATTGGTCGATTACAAAGGCTTATTATTGAAAATAGTAAACCAAAACCAATGCTATACTTAAACGCGAAAGGAATTATAAAAAAATGTTGGTTTAGTAATATAGTAATGAGAGATTTTTAGCTCATCCTGTGAAAGTAAAGTTGAGAGACATTGTTCATTGATTTGATTAAAGCATAACTCCAATATGAATGGCATTCCATTTCTCATGGCAGAGGTGACATTGGAAACTAGACGCCACAGGATAGTGAGGAAGGGACTCGCCAGCAACAAATACTGCTGATACCGGAGTCTCGATCGGCAGGTTCAGCTATTTCCTCTTAATCGAGGTATCGATTAATATCTCTCGATTAGCTCCGCGATGTATCGAATTACGGGCTCTCGGGTGTCGGGGAGAAGAGGGATAGGCTATGGTCTATGGTTACCGTTATTGCCAATGTCAGCAACATACGACTGCCACGGCAAAATCAAAGTTGCAAATGTATTATCTTTTAAATAAAATAACAAGGTATTGTATACGCACTAAAGTTTAATTATAATCAAAAAGTTGTAATTATGTGTGAAATTTCAATGTTTTTCCCCATTTTTTTAACAATTATTCGCGGTACAAAAAAACACAAAAACAATTTTATTGAATTAAAACACTTTTAAGCGGTTACCTTATTTATTGTACTGTTAACTTGTTATTTTTCTTATTTATTTATTTAACGTCACGTTATGCTACTATGGCTAATCGGACGATGCTACAGTGGCGTTCCTAAATTTTGCCTATCCAGGTTTAATTAGGATAGGGATCTATAACGAGTACCTGACATCGCACAGGCTCGGAACCACCTTTTAACGTCCCCTCTGAAGAAAAACATAACTAAGGATTGCTTACTCCCATTAAAACATCCTAGTTCTACCTGCGGGTTTGAACCTATGACCTTTTGCATAGAAGGTTGTTATGCTAACCACCATGCTACAGGTAACCTTATTTTGTTTTTAAATCCTTAGCACACAATAATTAAGTTTTTTTATCAATCGTCTTCACATATAATACACGGTGTACAATAACTCCAGCATTACTTTCAGAATGCATTGAAATGAAATTATATAACTACTCAGTATTGTACCTTTTTTCACAGTAGTTTAGATTGTATCAGATGACGATAATAGAAAATAATAAGAATACAAATATGCCGAAATATCAATTTTGTAAGAATAATATCCTATGGAAATCTGCGTCTTAAATAATGATTTTTCGAAATTAATGTTAGCGGAAAGCGCTAAAAATCCGTGAATACAGAAGCCACGATGGTGGACAAAGTTTCGGTCGGGCGACAAGGCTCGTAATTAGACTCTGTGTCACAAAGTCCTGGCTTTTTTTCCTTTGGAGCCTCAATGAAAAGGATACTTAGCTCGATATCTCCTTCTTTACTTTTTCATCCTGAAGAAGGAGGACTCGAAGACATCGAGGCCCTTTCATCCTGTCTAATTGGGATTGTCCTTTGAGGGCCTCCGTCGGATTTCAGATATCCGTTCCTCTCTAATCAAAGAGTTGGAGTTAAGAGGAGTAGTTAAGAGGTGGTAGTTATAGACCTATCATAGGTATATAATTGTCATTTTACCTTATTCTGTACCTTATTGAAAAAAAATATTCTATACCTCCAAGTCCATGAAGGATCTTTGCCGCTTTTCATTTAGAGACTCGTGCTGTTTCTTTACCAACGGTTCACACTGGTGCGAAACACGAAATTATTAGACATTCTAGTTTTAAGCCCAGACTTATGGTTCTTCGAAAAAAAAAGGTTAAATATAGACCTCTATTATTTTTTAACGAGGAATCGATTTTTGTATTCAGATTTTAATTTTTATGTACAGGGTGTCCCAAAAGACACTTTTTTTTTTTTTAATTGGAACCCTATGATTTGAAGTCGTAATTTGATTCCACACCCTATTTCCAGCAAATTTTACTTAGGACCCTTTTTTTGATAAGAGCAACCCTATGGAAGGATTACGGAGTTTTTCGGCAAACCAAAACCCCCCTTTTCCATATAAGAGGACTAGGTACCACTCAATCGACAATACAAAAACATGAACGAAATCCATACAAATTTGTATTCAACATAGGGGTGGGCATAATCGAACGATCAGACTTCGATGATTTAAATAATCGAATGATTCCATAATCGAATGATTAATATGCCCCAATTCCCCTCTCTATTATTGCTGAATATCTGGAGTTCTGACACTGGTCAGATCCTCCACTCATGTACTGTATGTTTGTGGCTATTCCGCCCTAGCTCGGCCTCCACTGGCTTACTCCAGTGAAGCGCCGGGTGAGAGGCGCTGGGATCTCTTGGATTCGGCTTCTCTCCCCCACTTGTGGAGGGAGCCGCGGAGTCTAGGGTCCCTTTAGCAGATTGTATATAGTTAAGTTTGCTTGTATGGTTTTTATTTATTTCCCAACTTGTATTTATCTCTACTACAGGTTGTTGTTTTGATTTGTTTGTTGTTTTTTTTGTTTTTATTAATTGTTATTTTCTTGTATATATTTGAATTTATTTATTTCCGATTTTATGTAATTTGACTTTATCATCATTATTCTTTATATATTGTATGAATGTGTACTACATCTCTATTACTACTGTTCATTATGTAACAAACTAATATTTCTCAATAAAAAAAAATAAATAAATAAAAAAAAATATTGCTGAGGCTGGCTGAGCCTAGGTCCAAATATGCATATAATTTATGTGATGAGCAAAGGTCATTCGATTATCCTGACCCCTTATAATCCCTCGATTATCGTTAAAAAATTCGGTTCGAACGATCATTGGTTCCTCCGAGCCGATTAATTCGAATGATTGAAATAATCGAATGTTCTGATAATCGTCATTCGATTATGCCCACCCCTAATTCAAAATGTTATAATTAGTTACTTTTACTAATTATCTTTATACATGATCATGTATTTAAAGATAAAAATATATATATTTTTGTAAAAAAAGTAGAAAAAATCAATAATAGCATAAAGGGATAATTTATTTTTAGAATTCATTATATTAAAGAGAATAATACGTTCATAAAGTATATACAAACATTTTATTAAAAGCAATTGAATTGATGAGCTAAAAGGAAAAGAAATGTTTTTTCTTATAAACCGGCACGAATCCGCACGTAATTATTAATGGAAAGTAAACTATAAACCTTATAGTCAATTTCTGTTCTGATAGATTTCTGAGCGACTTTCGTTATGAATGTTTTAAATAAGAATCTATAAAATTTCAAGCTGCATAAACTTAACTTATGATAATAAAGTTAAATTATCTGACAGGGTTTTAGTGCCGATATTTTTCAATTTTCTTCCTCTGAAGTTCTTTAATTTTGTAGATTCCTAAAAATTAAACATATCATCTTGTCAGCATTAATAAAAAGTCGCTATATACAAAGATTTAACGAATTTGATTATTAAATTTTTAGAAACGATTCTTTATTGGTAATATTACAATTTGTCCAATTTAGGACATTTTTAATAGTGATAAAGTACAATACAACATGCATACTACATTCACACGATATATAGAAAACAAATAATTTATATAATAATAATACAATATACATATATACAAAACAAAATCAATAAAATATATACAAAATTCACTCATACCTATATGATTATTAACTAAAGAAGAAAAGAGCAAAACAATTTTTTTTCCTGACGTAAGAATAGTTAAATAGATGTAAATATTAAAAAAAAAAATATTATAAATAAAATGGTATAAGTTTATGTAAAGTGACGAATAGTGAATAAACTTATTACTGATCTTATACATACCAATTTAATATTGTTATATCATTCAATCTATATCTGTGGCGGTCGTGAAAAACTAGATAGCTCGAGTTATATAAAAATGAGTTAACTCCACGCATCGCTCCCTCAGACCTTCTCCTACGTCGTGTTAAATTGGTGGAAGAAATTTCAGGTGGCAAGAAAGCTGTATGTTATACTTCTATTTTGGTATTGTGTAAAAATTTTAAGTCTCTCACCTGTAAAATGAAAGATTTTATTAAACTTATTCACGACCGCCACAGATATTATTTAACCTATAACATATGTTTGCAACGAAAATGAATACACTTTTTATTTGATTGAACATAAAACTTTTTTTTAACTCTAATTTTATTTAAAATGATGGAGTTTTTGTTGACCGTTGAGAAATTAGATGAGGAAGATGGTTGGGGGTGCGGTCATTTGAGGGAAACAAACATTAAAACAAGTGCTATTTTAATTATGTGCCAACGTTTCGGGCTACATTGTGGGCTGCATTCATCAGGGTTGACTCTGAGACGTTGTCTAAGGAAGTCATCTTCAAAGTCTAAAGAAGACTTCTTTAGACACCGGCACTTAATTAAAATAACACTTTTTTGAACGTGTTTCTCTTTATTCATTGCACCACCAACCATCTTCCTCATCTAATTTTATTTTACTATCCAGCAATGCCATCGTGTGGTGGAAGTCGTCTCCTCTGCGTTGGAACTGGATTGTACTACACGGGAGCCCTTCTTTGTATTTTGACCGAGTCTGGCACCCGGGATTGCTTTACAAGCTCCGTCTATTCCTCCCTCCTACCTATTTTCTAATTATCCAATCCTACCTCGCTGATAGATCTTTTAAAATAAATTACAATAGTTCTTATTCCTCGTTTTCTCAATCTGGTGTTCCTCAGTGTTGGTGTTCCTCAAGGCAGCATCCTAGGTCCCGTTCTTTATACAGTATATACAGCTGATATCCCAACCCATCCTAACACTTTCCTTTCTACCTATGCTGATGACACGTGTGTGCTATCAGTAGATAGTGATCCTGTTACAGCCTCCCACACTCTTCCATCCCACATCCGAGACCTTGAAGTATGGTGCCAGAATTGGAGGATTAAAATTAATTCTAACAAATCCCACCAAATAACATTACCCTTCGCCGTAAACTAATGACTTCCTGCCCTACAGTATCCTTTAATGACACTCCACTAGCCCCTGTTGAACAGATTCGATACCTAGGACTCCACCTTGACAAACGACTAACTTGGAATCTCCATACAAGACTGAAACGACAAGAAACTGCCCGACGTTTTCGACTACTTCAACACTTACTGGACAAACGTTCCAACCTTCCACTTAATTGCAAAAGACTTATTTATATGACCATCATAAGAATCGATATGGACTTACGGAATAGATCTATGGGGCTCTACTAAACCATCGAATTCTTCTCGTATCCAATCCTTACAATCCAAAATCCTTCGTAAAATCTTAACGCTCCTTACTTTGTCACGAATATGCTCATTCATAAAGACTTTAATAGCCCATTTGTCACTGAATTAGCCTGAACCAGGTATCAATCATTCCATGAAAAACTCCATTTCCACTCTAATCCACTAGTTTCTATTCTGTCATCCTCTTCCATTCCTGACAATCCCCCAAGGCGTCTGAAAGAAGATGGCCCCGAGACCTTCTAGTTTAAAATATTTTTAGAGTGCTGCCAATGGGTAGCGTCTCTTCATGTATTTCATGTCAGTTTACTATGTCCATCACATTTACTTGTTGTATATAATAATACAGTTGTAAATATCAATAAATATGATATAATAAAAAAAATATATATATTTAATATTACTTAAATTGATTTTAGCTGCCGAGGTAAGTATGCGAAATCGGGTTTCCATAATAATATTTATGAGCCGCGTTAAAATATTGCGATTCCAGGAAGAATTTTTTTTCTGAGGACTAACAACAAATCAGAGTTAAACTTCTGAAGAAATTTTTTCATTTTTTTTTTTCTTTTTCTCGTATTCTACAAATCTAATCTCACGGAACAAAATAAGAGATTAGGGGAAAGATGAAATAGGAGCCTGGGGAAAAGGGTGGAGAAATAATAAACGGTTCTGTTTCCGACAGGAATTCTTCAAATTTCTCAACTGAGGGGGGCGTTTCTGAACCTTCTTCCAAGTTTTCTTTCTTTTTTTTTTTTTTTTTTATATTTAAAGACGCCGCTGTAGATTTCTCGCCGTGGAACGGAGTTCGCAAGCACGGAATACATTCAAGTGACTTGGTAGAGGCCTCCATTTGTCATGGAAATCAGGCAGAGATCTTTCTCGCTGTGATAAACATTTCGCCGGTTTCTAGGCATTTCTTGAAAGGATTCCGAGTTGTTAAGATTCTAGACGCACAGGATAAGTATGGTTTTTACTATTTCAAAGGATACGTCAGATTTATATATTTTAAGGACTTTTTTTTTTTAAATTTTTTATTGATATTTACAACTGTACTTATGATAAATACAATAAAGTAAATGGACCAATTTACAATTATAGCCTTGAAAAAATCTTGTGAAGAAACTACCCAGCGGTAGCACTTCAATGTGATTTGGGTCTCGAAGCCATGATCTTTTCAATAGCCTCGGAGGGTTTTCAGGAATAGATGGGATGATAAGTTGCGTACAAGAGGATTCGTGTGGGTTGAGAGTTTGGAATTAAAAGAGGTATATCTCTTTCGGGATAGTGACAAATGGGATTTTAAGGTCATTATGGATGATTTTATTCGTAACGAAATAAGGAGGATTTAGAATTTCGCAAAGGATTTTGAATTGTTAGGATTAAATGCGAACAGAATTAGAAAGTTTAGTAGAGCCCCAAAGCTCGATTCCCTATGTACAGATTGATCTGCTGATGGTAACATAAATGATCTTCTTGTTAGGGGTGGGCATAATCGAATGATCGTCATAATCGGATGATCAGACTTCGATGATTTAAATAATCGAATGATTTTATAATCGAATGATCGAATGATTAATATGCTTTCTGAGAGGTGAATTCCCGTCCCTGTGATCGCTGAGCTGGCAAATGTGCATAAAATTTATGTGATGAGCGAAAATAAAAAAAATAAAAAATGTTCGATTATCCGAGCTCCTTGTAATCCCTATATTAACGTTAAACTATTCATTTCCAATGATCATTCATTTCTCCTAACCGATTAATACTATAATCAATTAATTCGAATGATAATGATCTGATAATCGTCATTCGATTATGCAAATCCCTACTTCTTGTAATAAATTGGAAGTTTTGAACGTTTGTAGAGTCAGTGTTGTAGTAATCGGTATCTTCGGAATTGTTTCTAATCGTTAAGGACTTTTAATATTTTTTTTCATGTTGTTCTCCCTTGCCTCCAAATATCTTTTCATCCTCTCAAAATGCTCCTTTTTCCTGTCTTCTGTCCATTTTTTCCAGGTTGTCACAATGTTGATTGCTGGGATTACATATTTGCAATTTTATTTCGGCATTGTGCGCTGTATTTAAAAATCTTTAAAACAGTTTTACGTCCCTCTATACCTCTTTAAGCCATTTAGTACCGCATTCACTGTTCTTTTGTAATATTGAATAGCTTTTTTACCGTTCTGGAGTTCTCCATCCATAAATGTGTGCGTAAAATGTTGGTAAAATTGGTGTGTTGCGTTGATTCACCCATTACATAAAAAAGGATCTAAAACCGATGCCAATAATCATAGGGAAATCTCATTGTTACCCGGTGACATATAAAATATCCTCCAGGTTGTTTATTAAATGACTTGAGCCGCATTAGACTTGGATTCATAGAAGTTTTTTTTATATATATATATATATATATATATATATATATATATATATATAATTATTATTGTTATTTTGGACTATTACCCCTGAGGAGAGCACGTGAACTGGAGCCAATCACAGCCTCACTACAATTCTTCCCTAGACCTCTACATCAGCTCTACTATGTTCGGTGGCATAAAGGGTAATAAAGTAACTATCTTATATTATACATTTATTTATCAAATAGTACACATTATTACACATATTATTATACATAAAAACTTGGTACAGTGATGCATTGTTATTCTCGAGAATACTGAGGTTCTATTTACCACATCATATTACATATAGGTACCTTTGAACATGACTGCAAATTTCATTCCTGGTTGACCCCCGACATGGCTGGACTTCCTTCCTCTTCCTCTCCGCTCCGAGCTCAGACTCCCCAGGTACTTCGCTATCCCTGCTGTACGAGTAGAGGGGTCTATTTTTTGTATAGCCCTTCTAAGAAGCCTTCCTGCTTGTCGCCCGGAAACTATTCTATTTTGTACAAATCAAAAATATTTCTTCACCTCCCAGTATTCTGATACATAGCAGCTGACTGTGTTGTTTCTTCCCCTCCTCTGTCCACCTCTTTCTTGTTGTTTCTTTTCTTGAATCTTAGCAATAATTTCTTATTTAAGTTTTTATTTCTGAATTGTTCCCCGATCTTCATTTCTTCTTCCGACTTCTCAGTCATTCCAGGTCTTCCTGCACACATCTGTTTGGAGAAACGAATGATCATTCGAAGTGAATTGTTTAACGATAATCGAGGGATTATAAGGAGCGTTCGGATAATCGAACGACCTTTTTTTTTTTTTTCTCATCACATAAATTATATGCATATTTGCACATAGGCTCAGCCAGCTCAGCCTTTATAGAGACGGGAATCGTGGCGTATCGTCTCTCAGAATGCATTTCTAATCATTGGGTCATTCGATTATTTAAATCATCGAAGTCCGATCCCGATATCGGATATTATGCCCACCCCTATACCTGACTTACCGACAAAGGAGCCCTCACCAGTACTTAGGGCACAATAGCAAACACTTCCTTTTACCGCTTCTGCCGGCTCTTCATCCTCCCTACAGTTCCTTGCTATATCCCCAGATCCTCAGAACTAATCATTCTTGTCGTTACATTCCTTGGGTCAAACTCTTAGAATGAAACCTGGAATGTACACAAGAAGTCTCCCAAACCCCTCAGAAAAGTGTATTATATTCAGAAGATGTATTTTCTCATAATAAGAGTGAAATATAACTATCCTTACTGTGTGTGAATCATCAGCTGTAGGGATCCTTAGCAGGTCTTCTGAACCAAGTTTTATTTAGGAATATATATCTACAAGCAGTTTCTGTATGAGGATTCCAAGTAAGGTGTTTGTCAAGATGGAGTCTTAGATATCCGATTCGAAGTCCTTAGGTTTGAAACGAAGAGTGAAGGTAATTTGGAAGGATCCGTTAGGCTTTATTTCGATACTCAAATTGTGACATTTACCATTCTGACATCCTGCCCTACAGCATCCTTTAATAACTCTCAACTAGTTCCTGTTGGACAGATCCGATACCAAGGACAAATGCTTAACTTGGGATCCTCATCCTCGACTAAAAAGACAAGAAATTGCTCGACGTATTAGGCTACTTCAACACTTACAAGACAAAGGGTCAAACCTTCCTCTTAACTTCAACTATTATAAAACCAATCTGGACTTACGGAGTAGAGCATTGGGGCTCTACTAAACCATCAAATTCTTCCCGCATCCAATCCTTATTATTCAAAATCCTTCGTTAAATTCTCCAACACTCCTTACTTTGTCACGAATAAAATAATCCATAAAAACCTTAATGTTCCCTTTGTTACTGATTTGACCCGGACCCGGTATCAATCCTTTCATGACAAACTCCATTCTCACTCTAACCCACTAGTTTCAATCCCTTCTTCCTCTTCAGTTCCTGATAATCCTCCGAGGCGCCTGAAAAGGAGATGCCCCGGGACCTTTTAGTTTAGAATGTTTTTAGAGTGCTTTCGATGGGAAGCTTCTCCACATGTATAATCATGTCATTGTATTTTATAACTATCACATTTACTTCATGTATTTTTTTAATACAGTTGTAAATATCAATAAAAATGTTTAAAAAAAAAAAATGTGACACCATTCTTTAATGGCTGTGATGTGGCACTGAAGGGTTTGGGATGCAGTGTTTGGGTCACGTTACATGAGAAACTCGTTTCATCAGTGTAAGTATTGCGGACAAAGCTAGGATTTGGAGTAGTAACGTCTATATAAAGCTTATTAAGGATTGGAACTAAAATATTACAAAATACTAGGTGAAAAAAAAATACAAGTTTTCACGATCGCAACCTTTACTATATATTTCACATATAGGTAAGCGGACGTATAAACGAAATTTTACTTTAATAACAGCCCATCTCCAGAATTCCCCAATACCCCAGATAATCTCACCTTACACTAGACCCCAGCGGGAATGCAGAAGAACCCAGGTATGGATTTGAATCTATTGTTAGAGTCGGGGAAAGTTGGGTCGTTACATGAGAGCTTATGGCCAATTTCCGTATCCGGTCTATTTCCTAAGGGAACACCTAGGCCGTTGTAGGAGGGGATGATTGGGAGGGGGGGGTCCTAAAGCAAACTAGCCTCTGCCGGGTTTGCCCTTTCTATTACCTTTCCCTTTGTAAGGGTCAAGATAGGAATATATATATATATATATACATACAATAGTAATACCGTGAAGCCTACCGAATAATGGAAGTTTATATTTAAACCTGTATATATGCATACACTGTAAACCAGCGACCTAACCCTGCTTCGCAAGAGTACAATTTAAATATTACCCCATTTATATTTAACTGTTTGGTTGATTTAGTGTTGATCGCATTGGGAATAGAAGTTCGTCGTAAAGAAAACTGCACAATAGAAAGAGGGTAAAAAAAAAAGAAACAATTTAGTAGTGTTAATAACAAAAAAAAATACAGGAATAATTATAAAACGACTTTTACTTACCTCCATAATTTATATCAATACAACATTTTATTATTTTTTTTTTTTTATACAAATTTATAAACAGAAATAAATTATTATTAAAATATCGGTATTTAAGCCCTGTCATTAAATTTTACATCGACATAGCGTGTTTACTCAAAATTGTTAGATCCGTTTTTGAGAAAATCATAAAAAGGTGCAAAATGTATGTTATAAAGTGGCTCTTCTGGTTAGCTGATTTTGATTAAAAAAAAGTTCTCGGGCGTATAGTTGTTTAAGTTTGAAATTTTAGTTTTGTACGACTCGTTTTTGCTCTAGATTTACAACACACACACACAGACCTTTTGTCGGGACTTAGTCATTTGGACTCAGGGGACCCTAAAACGTGTATTTCCGTTGAAAACTGGATAATATTTTCACGATCGCAAAACTTTCCCTTATTATATATTACATATACATGTAAGTGAAAGTAGAAAAAATCTGGTGCGGGCGACAAACGACTTTCACTTACCTCCGTTTTTAAAATCGATTAAAGAATTTTCAAATACAGTAAGAGATAAAATGAGTGAAACCATTAAAGAATTAATTAAATGGAATTTCTATAGAAACATGTGTTTTATTTCAAAATCTATTATATTATTATCTAAAATAATCAGTTAGTTTTATCGGCTTTTCATCACTCTCTATTAACTTTTGTATGAGATAATATTTTTTCTAAAATCTCTAGCTTTCCAACGGTATATCATACATATATTACTGTTCTTATGTTCAAAAACGAAAAATTGCGTTAAAAAATATTTTTTCTGTTTTCTCTTTTATTGGGTATCGATTTCATTCAATTTATATATTTTCCCGTTTTTCACCAGTAGAAACAAGATAATATAGTTATTTTTATAGAATCAACAAAATTAAAGGTACTTTAGAGGAAGAAATTTTAAAATATCGCCATTTAAGCCCTAATAGACCATTTTAATCAGAATAATACCTACACGATATTAAAGCCTTTTAAATTTTACACCGATATGGCGAGTTTAATCAAAATCGTTAAAGCCGTTTTTGAGAAAATCGTAAAAAATACATGGTATGAAGTGGCTCTTCTGGTCAGCTGATTTTAATGAAAAAGTTGCTGTAACATCTCGGGCGTATAGTTGTCTTAAATATGAGATTTCAGTTTCGTACGAATTATCGTTTTTTCTCTAAACTTACCACACAAACACCCACACACACACACAGAGACCTTTTGTCGGGACTTGCTCATTTGGACTCAGGAAACCCTAAAACGTCTATTTCCGTTGAAAACTGGAATTAGAAATTTCACGATTGCGATCGCAATACTTTCTTTTACTATATATTTCTTATATAGGTAAGCGAAAGTAGAAAAAAAAACGGATGCAAGTGAAAGCCGCACCAGGTTTCTTATTTATCGGCCCGATATAATCTGATACTGATCGTTTTAATAGATGGACGTTCCTCGAACCCGCAGCTAGAGCTACCTCCACCTACCTCCAACCCCCTACCTCCAACCCCCTGGTTCCTCTCCCGCTTATTCTATATCCCATTGTTCCTCTAAGCGAGACTTCCTCTCCGAATTGAAGAGGCCACGTCTTGCGGAACTAATCGCTTATTCCTCGGTCCGTTGTCGATTGTTCTTACAAATCCTGCGGATTCATTTCTCCCGGGTACAATGTCTATGTTGAGATCCGGATCTGTCTTGTTGTAAAGAAGTTTCAATCTTCTTATCGGAAGCCTTTCGCTTCGTTTCTAAGACAATTGATATTGTTCTCATAAAAATGAACTTCTTCGAATCTAAATAAGCCGGAATCGGTTTTAGAATTGTAATCAGTTTACTATGAAGCAAATAATATTTTAAGTAAAACAATCTTCTAAATATGCAGCATTAACGTCGTTTTCTCAGAATAAATAAAAGGACGACTCAGTAGTCTGTTGTAGAATATCACAATTATATATATATATATATATATATATATATATATATATATATATATATATATATATATATATATTTTATTATTTTTTTTTTTTTTTTTAATTTATTTATTGAGAAATATTACAATTTGTTACAAAATAAACAATAATAATAGTGATATGAGACCACATTCATACAATATATACAGAAAATAATAATAATAGTCAAATTACATAAAATATAAAATAATTAAATGTATATATGTTCAATAAAATAATAATAAATAAAAAAAAACAAATCAAAACAACAACCTATAATTAAGGTAAATAAAAAGTTGGCAATTAAATAAACATCATACAAAAAATCATAACTCACAATTATATTATTAATTTTTTTTCTTTTTTTTTGGTATACAATATAAATGTTTATATTTTAAAATTTCTTCCATTTAAATAACCTTTAATTTTGTATATTTAAAAAAAATATCTTATCACCATGTTGGCATTAATAAATAACACATGTATATATAATTTGAAAGCATTCGACATCCAACTAAAATAGAAAATAAGAAAAGAAACATTGTATGCAATTTTTGCGTTTTTAAACGTACCAACAGTAGTATATATGTATAATATACCATGGAAAGCTCAAGATTTTAGAAAAAATATTAGCTTATAAAAAAATTTGTATAAGATAATATTTCCACTTTACTCCATATTTCAATTTTGTTATTTCATGTAATTTTTTATATCTTTGTAAATTATCTTTAGTCATTATCTGCTCTGTATAGCCAGCCCTCTCATTATTATACCTTAGTCATTGTAAATTAAATAATGGATTTCTTTACACATCTAGTTCCTTTTTATGTTTTAATATTGAAACATCCTTTAGCTCAATATTTTTTAAAATAGTATATTTATTCTTATGTTAAAATATCTCTTTTGTATCTTTTTAGCCCTGATGATGACCCACATTGGGGGTCGAAACGTTGGTAGAAAATAAATGGTTGAAACTACATAATTGTTTCATACATCGACCGCCTCCCGGACTAATTCCTTCTAGTAATTCTCAACGGTCAACTAATTATGTCCAAATTGAAAAAGATAATTAAAAGTTAATAGAGAGTGACGAAAAGCCGATAACGCCAACTGATTGTTGTAGATAATAAAATAATATATCATTTAATGAACACATATTTCTATCGAAAATAATTTAATAAATGCGCTGAATTATTTTTTTACTTTCACTTACTATATATAGTTAGGGGAAGTATTGCGATCGTGAAAATTTTCGAATTTCAGTTGTCAACGGAAATACACGTTTTAGGGTCCCCTGAGTCTAAATAACCAAGTCCCGCAAAAAGGTGTGTGTGTGGTAACTCCCGGGCGAAAACGAAAAGTCCTATGAAACTTAAATTTCATATTTAAGACAAATATATGCCCGAGACGGGACAAAACCTTTTTCATCAAAATGAACTTACCAGAATAGCCACTTTATACCATGCACTTTGCACCTTTTTTCGATTTTCTCAAAAACGGTTCGGAAGATTTTGATCAAACTCGCTATATCAATGTAAAAAATAATAAGTTTTAATATCATGTAGGTTTCATTCTGATTAAAATAGTCTGACTGGGGTTAAATGCCGACATTTTAAATGTTCTTCCTCTAAAGTACCTTTAATTTTGTAGATTCTATTAAAATAACCATATTATCTTGTTAGCATTGATAAATAACAGCTAAATATGTAAGTTGTGCGAATTTGAAAAACAACTGAAGAAGAAAATTGAAAAAATATTTTTTTGATGCATTTTTTTGTTTTTGAACATAAGAACAGTAATATACATGTATCATATACCGTTTGAAAGCTAAAGAATTTCGAAAAAATATTATCTTATACACAAGCTTTTAAAATTTAATAGAGAGTGATGAAAAGCTGATAAAACTAACTGATTATTTTAAATAATAATATAATAGATTTTTTAATGAAACACATGTTTCTATAGAAATTCCATTTAACTAATTCTTTAATGGCTTCATTTATTTTTATCTCTTACTGCATTTGAAAATTCATAATTGATTTTAAAAATAGAGGTAAGTGAAAGTCGTGTGTTGCGCGAACCAATTTTTTTTATTTTATTTCTAATATTTTGGCAGGCGAATGGGTTAAATTCATATTTATTTATTTTGGGTGATCGGCCGAATTTTCATTCCTATATAAATAATTATGCTGCAATATGTGAGGATTCGGAACCTTAGGCTTGCGCCCTACCCACCAGACCACCCATACACTGCATCTATACGGCTGATAGATATATTTGTCATTAAAGAGATTTGTAATTAAGCTGTAGAGACTTAAAATTATTAACCACTCTCAGGACTGTCACTCTGCCTAGTAAACGATTCCCTGTTTAATAGCGCTTGTGAGAAAGTGCGCTCCAAACAGTTCAATTCGCATTGAGAGCTATCGGGTTTACGATGTCCCTATTCAGCTCTAACTTTAATCCCTGCTAAATAATCTTTTCGCAATTTACAGTGAAGATTAGGAAGGGTCGTAAAATTAAATAGAAACATTGTTTATGGCCCTTCCTTTAAGGATCAGTGCTACAAATTAATATCGGTTAAACAAAAAATATGTTGCGTGTGTTCAACGGAAATAAAAAATCTGGTGCAACACACGACTTGTAATTAGCTCCGTTTTCAAAATCAATTAAAGAATTTTCAAATACAGTTAGAGATAAAAATTAGTGAAACTATTAAAGAATTAATTAAATTAAATTTGAAATCCGCACACTAGACTGAAACGACAAGAAACTGCTCGCCGCTTTCGGTTACTTCAACACTTACTAGACATACGCTCTAAACTTTCACTTAACTACAAAAGACTCATCTACATGACCATCATAAGACCTATCTGGACTTACGGAGTTGAGCTATGGGGCTCCTCTAAACCATCAAATTCTTCCTGCATCCAATCCTTACAATCCAAAATCCTTCGGAAAATCTTCAACGCTCCTATTTTGTCACGAATAAGCTTATCCAGAAAGACCTTAATATTCCATTTGTAGCTGAATTAACCCGAATCAGGTATCAATCCTTCCATGAGAAACTCCAATCCCACTCTAACCCACTAGTTTCAATCCTTGCTTTCTCTTCAATCCCCGACAATCCTCCGAGGCGTCTGAAAAGAAGATGGCCTCGAAACCTTTTTGTTTGGATCAATTACTTGAGTGTTGCTAATGGGCAGTTTCTCTTAACGTTTTTCATGTATAATATCTTTTATCAGCATATTTACTTGTGTTTAACAAGTGTTTGTTTTTTTAAAAAAATCAATTATATTATCATCTAAAATAATCGTTAGCTTTATCGGCTTTACGTCACTCTCCATTAACTTTTACAATTCCGTGTATTGGATATTATTTATTTAAAAATCTTTGGCTATCCAACTGTATATTATGCATCTATATCACTATTCTATATATTGTATATAGTTATGTTTGTTGTATGATATTTATTTATTTGCCAACTTTTTATTTATTCAATTATAGGTTGATGTTTTGATTTGTTTTGTTTTTATATAATTATTATTATTTAATTCTATATATATCATTTATTTGTATTTATTATTTCATTAATTTGTATTTATCTCAATTAAAGGTTGTTGTTTGTTTTTTATTTTGTGTATGTATATATATATATATATATATATATATATATATATATATATATATATATATATATATATATATATATATATATATTATATTTGATATAATTTGACTTTATCATTGTATACTGTATATATTGTGTGAATGGAATCTTATATCACTATTACTAGTGTTCATATAGAAAAAAATTGTAATATATCTCAATAAATTGATATTTATATATTAAAAAAAAAATATTACTATTCTACATTTCAAAAACACTAAAAATAGAATAAACAAAATATGTTTGCACTATTCTTGTTTAGTTGTTTATCAAATTCCTGCAGCTCATTTATCTGGTGTTTATCAATGCTAAAAAAATAATGTACCTAATTTTTGTTACAATATACAAAACTAAAGGTACTTTAAAGGAAGAAAATTTAAAATATCGACACTTAAGCCCTACTAGACTATTTCAATCAGAATGAAACCTAAATGACATTAAAGCCTATTAAATTATACATTGATATAGAGAGTTTAATCAAAATCGTTATGGCCGTTTGTGAGTAAATCCTAAAAAGGTGCAAAATACATGGCATAAAGTACCACTTCCGGTCAGCTGATTTTAGAGAAAAAGTTGCTACAACATCTCAGGCATATAGTTATCTCAAATATGAAATTTCATTTCATACTCCTTTTCGTTTTCGTGCTGGACTTACCACAAACACACGGACACACAGACAAACACAGATTTTTTTTCAGTACTTGGTTGGACTCAGGGGACCCTAAAACGTGTATTCCCGTTGTAAACTGGCATCCAGAAATTTTCACGATCGCAATACTTTTCTTTGCTATATATTTCATGTATAGGTAAGTGAAAGTAATAATATCATTAATAATAGCTGCCTTAAAATTCCTCGGATATTTTAAACATTTTTAGGATTAATAAAAAGTGATTGGTCTTCTGGTAAGCTCATATTTCTTATTTCTGGTAATCTGTCGAAAGTAAAAATCTTCGATCCCTAACTTGAGGAAAATAGCAATTTATCCTTATTTAGGAAAAGGGATCTGAGACAAAAGCGTTTGAAGTTTAAAATTCATTTGGCTATGAGGGCTCGGATCCAATCTCTTATCGACCCAATTCCCTCCGAGGCATAATATCCAAACTGAATTAACTTTCGAGGAAGGAGCCAGGTTTTTTTTTTTTTTTTTTTTTTTTTATGAAACTTGAGAAGTTAATAAGGTGATTGGGCTTGATCGAAAACCAACAGTGACGTATTATTGTATAAAATGAAAATTACTACTTCTTTGGTTTATTATTTTCAATAATGGGCCTTTGTAATCAAAAAAAAATAAATAAAATTATATGACCCCTCTCCTTCTATCCTCTCACAATTTGAAGTCTCGTTTCAAGAGAACCTAAATAACGAATAAAAAAATAGGGATTACCTGTGGTTAATAGTGTAAAATAACTTTTTTCTGCAAAGTCAAGGATCAAACCTGTAGATGGTTAGACTTTTAAATGGAGTAAAAAATCCTTAGTTATGCCGTGGTTTGGAGGCGACGTAAAAAGTTGTCCCGAGCCTGTGCAATGTCAGGTACTCGTTAAAATCTATCCTAATTAAACTGATAAGTAAAATTTAAGGACTCCCACTGTAGCATCGTCTATTAGCTAAATCAAGCATAAAGTGACGTTAAAAAATAAACAAATAATCCATCTTGACAAACGCCTTCCTTGGAATCCTCAAACAGAAACTGCTTGTAGATAACGATCAATGTACTTCTCTATCATTTATTCTCAACCGTCAACAATAACTTCATAAACATCTATAACACACAGAGATATATATTCCGAAATTAATATGCGTTCAGAAGACCTACTGAGGATCTCTACAGTTAATGAATCACACAGAAAATATTTATACATCATTTTTAGTATGAGAAAATAGGAAATTAGAGATCCTAAAATTTAGGACTCCCTCTGTAGCATCGTTCGATTAGCCACAGTAGCATCAAGTGACGTTAAATGAATAAAGGAGCGATTATAAAATCCCTTTGTCCTGTCGATACAAGCAGGTTAATTGAAAAACATTCCATAACTTTAATACAGTGTTATTAATATATTACAAAATTCTAGATTTTAATGCGGAAAGAATAAATTAAGTTGGTTTAATAATATAGTAGTGAGATATTCCCGTGTTTACTCTAAAATTAAAAAAAAAAAAAAAAAAATATATATATATATATATATATATATATAATATATATATATATATATATAGGGTTAGGGTATTGGAATAGGTGCTCAATCTATTGGTTATTAGCACCGAAACTATTTATATTAACAGAACAAAAATGTTATGTTTTTGTTATATATTGTTTAAAACCTAATTTATTCCTATTTTAATTTTTTTATTTATTATTTTTCCTTTCCTTTTTTTTGTTATTATTTTTTTTCATTTATTTATTTTATTATTTTTTTTTCTTATAGTTCGTGGAGCAGATGACATTCTTTAATGAACCTCAGTAGTGAACTAATTATTTCACTAGTCTTTTAATTTTTTTTTCTTAAAACGTTGTGAGTAACCCACACACACACACTAATATATATATATATATATATGTAGGTTACTCACTATGTTTACTATAGCATATTTTTTGTGCTATAGCAAACGTAGTGAGTACCCCTATAGTACCTTTTGGAAATCAACGTCTTAACTAGGCAAAAAATCTCTCTAAAAACTTCAATTATTTTTCTCGATATAGGCTTCAAATATTATTAGTTTATGTCAATGTTCGTTTCCATGTTTCATTTTTATTACTGTACCCAACTTAGTATTACTTTATTTTAAAAAATCTTTAAAGAACAATTTAAATTGATTTTAACGACGGAGGTAAGTAAAACTCGTGAGTTGCCGTGCACCAGGTTTTTTCGTTCACATATTTGAACGACTTCGTTATCATTTCTACTATAATAATAATAATTTTATTTATTTGTCTTTAGGGACATCCCCATACAAATAGAGCTGGCACAGCACAATTGATAAATTTATCACCAGCAAATATACATTATTAATTACAATTCGATTACATATTTAAAACAAAAACAACAAAACACATATACAGCAGTAAGCATAAAGGTGCTGCTATCTTTATGATTAATTTCATCCAGCATATACATAAATATCATAAATTAAATATAAGCATATCAATAAATAATGCAAAAATATTAGTACTAAAGCGAATACTAATTCCCCACAAATTACTAACAAGTCCCGAAACCCTTAAGAATGATTAACATTCTGAGAAAGATGTTAAGATTCTCTTTGACAAAAATAAATAATGATTTCAGGTCCATTACGTGGGGTTCCGCGAGAATTTCATAAAAGCCATCAATACTCACACCATTTAATACGGACATGAAACAGGTTCTATTGTCATGGTATGCGGGACATCGAGCAAAAAAATGGAAACAATCTTCCAATGCGTCTCCATCACAAATGTATCATTTCTACTATTACATATATTAAGTGGATACTTTAACTATTTTGTACAGTCGAATCGGATTTCTCTTTTGCAAAGAGGAGTTGGCTGATGGCGGAGATGGGAATTAAGTTGGAGAGGCTTGGGGATACGGTGGCTTGAATTGAACTTGGAAGCAGATCCCTCCACCTCTCCCTTTGTAGAAGAAGCAGCCAAGCCGAACCTTTGAGGACCCGTTCAAGTTGGGAGGAGATATGAAGACCAGGACTTGTAAGTCGAGTCCCAACTTAACAGAAGGCGGAACTTAGCGAGCGGGACTTGCTAAGGTGCCCCCTCCTTCCTCGGCACAACTTCGGACATAAAGGCTCGAATACTAATATTCTCTTGGAGTTTTTCACTCCCCCGCTCCATCTATGAAATATTTAATCCTTTCCGCTTCCTCGCTTTCCCACCCCCTTCTTTTTTATTCTTTACCGCCTCAGAATTTTCTCTTTCTTTTTTCTTTTTTTTCCTTTTTCTTCATTTTCCTCTCCCAACTGAAAGAAGTATACACCTTTTTATTATATGTTTCAATGCTTTACTCCACTTTTTTCTTTCATCCACTTACCCATTTATGTATATATATATCCATCTATGGTATATATGTACATATATACATAACCATCCTTCCCGCCTGCATCATAATTAGTGACAACAAATTAGTCCGACTAGTCTAGAAGTATGTTCCCTGAAGGGGAGAGAGTTATCAAAAATCAATGATATTCAACTGTAATGTAACAAAAATATAATTTTATAAGATGTTTAATATCAATTAAAACGCACAATTATATTGAACATTTATTAGTAATAATAATAACCCGAAGGTTCGATGCCGATACCACCAAACTTCGCCTGCACAGACTCGTCCAATGTTCACCGGTCAAGCCCAAGCCCCCTAGATCAGCCATAATGCAATCCTCCCATCGACGCCTCGACCTACCTTTCGGACGCCTACCAGTCGGTTCAGCGAATACCAACTTTCTCGGAATCCGTTCCTCACTAAGCCCAACAACTTTACGCGCCCATTTGAGTCTCCGCGATGCTATTAACTCAATTATATTCACAGGGTACAAACTCCGCAATTCCGCGTTGTGCCACGTTCTAACCTCCCCAGTGGCCTCATCTCTCTTCGGACCAAATATTTTACGCAGTACCTTATTTTCGAAAACCTTAAGCCGTTGTTCATCCTTCAAAGTAAGCGGCCACGTTTCACATCCGTAAAGAACCGTCGGAAGAATAATAGTTTTATAAATTATAACCTTTAAGTTTTTAGACAGAAGCCGCGAGCTAAGTAATTTAGCAACCGAATAATAACACGCATTTCCCACCTTTAACCGGGACTTTATTTCTCCCTGGATTTCTTTTTTCTTGTTATCATTAAACCTAAATACTTGGATTTCTCCACGTTTTCAAAAGTATGCCCTGATATATTAATATCACCAAGATCGCCACCATTTCTGCTACTAATCATATATTTCGTCTTATCGGTATTTAATTCGAGACCTATTTGTTTACCGGTTTTTATTAACACACTTGTATGAACATTTATTAGACAAAATTATATTGAGTTTAAAAAATTTAGTACAGTAAACCCTCGTTATTACGAACTCCAAGGGACCAAAAAATTCTCTGTTCGTTATAAAAAAATTCGTTATATCCGAAAAATATGTTGTATGTGCATATATGTCTTGGTATAAATTCAGGTGGTTAAAAAGTAATTTTTCAATACAGCATTCGCTTTCAGGCACATGTTTGTTTAGAAACTACAAAAGCAGTTAAAACTATGCACCAGCTTCGTCCGTATTAAAAAGTACTCTTGTAAAAAAACCTTTCCAGCTAACTATCGACGTCGCTTTGGTTTACTTTATTATCTTCACCGCTAACAACCAGTGATGTGATTCCATGACGTTTCTGAAAGCGCAAAAGCGAGCCGGATGAACACTGTTATTTGAAAATTATTTAATCAATTCGAACAACGGCGGTTAGAACCAGGGAGAGGGATATTTTGGAGGGCTACTGCAATTTTATGAGAATGAAGGATATTGCCATGCTCCAAGAGTCGACCTATAGCCCGTGGTACAGAAAGGTCTTTGCTGACACCGTCCTTTCGCAAAGTTATCTAATGTTAGGATGCAATATCGCGTATGTTAGAACTTTAGCCCAGATCAGACTGTCAGGAAAATACGCCATCTCCTTTAGTGTCGGCCCGCAGAAGTATAGTCTGGACCCACAGAAGCCGTGCCCAGTTTGTGATGGAGACTCATTGGAAGATTTTCCATTTTTTTGCTCGATGACAATAGAACTCGTTATATGCCCGTATTAAATGATGGCTTTTACGAAATTCTTGCGGAACCACACGTAATGGACCTGAAATCATTATTTATTTTTGTCAAAGAGAATCTTAAAATAAGATTTCAACATCTTTCTCAGAATTTTAATCATTCTAAAGGGTTTCGGACTTGTTAGTAATTTGTGTGGAATTAGTATTCGCTTTAGTACTAATATTTTTGCATTATTTATTGATATGCTTATATTTAATTTATGATATTTATGTATATGCTGGATGAAATTAATCATAAAGATAGCAGCACCTTTATGCTTACTGCTGTATATGTGTTTTTTTGTTTTTGTTTTGAATATTTATTCGAATTGTAATTATATTATTGTATATTTGCTGGTGATAAATTTATTAATTGTGCTGTGCCAGCCAGCTCTATTTGTATGGGGATTGCCCTAAGTACAAATAAATAAAAAAAAAACAACGGCGGTAAGCGAAAGTCGTGTGTTGTCCGCACCAGATTTTTTATTTATTTTTGATTAATATGTCATCTTTGATCTTAGAAAGTTTTGCTCCTATTGGAAATTGAAATAAACTTCTAGATGACCCTCAGTTCTTGACATTGCTAAGAATGGAACTTTTTGCTTTCAGGAGTATGAACGGTAGCGGAGGGCAGAATGTGCAAGACCAGCCGGATCCTGACTTCATCAAGATGTTCGTGGGACAAGTCCCGAGGAGCATGGACGAGGCAGACCTCACCAAGATGTTCTCAGAGTTCGGGAGGGTCCACCAGATCAACGTTCTCAGGGACAAAGTCACCGGTCAGAGCAAAGGTAACTTTATTCTATAACATAACATAACATCTATATAAGACAAGTCCTCCGAAATTTGAAAAAAAAAAAAAAAATGATACTTTATACTTGTTTTAATAACACCGACATTTTAGGACAATGTCCATCTTTTTCCGAATTATAAAAGTTTCGCAAAGGTGCAATCCGAATGAGGGATCATTTATGTTTTAAAAACCTCTAGAATCGAGCTTTGGGCTCAAAAAGAAAATCAATCAAGTAACTCTTGGATTATCTCAAACGCAGTAGATTCAAGCAGTGACTGACTATAGATTCAACTGGTTCCCACCAGAAAATGTTCAAGAGCCCCTTTATCCCACATCACTTTATAGCGCAAATAAATAATTTAATGAAAATAAAGGGTATAGGATGCTTTTGAGATTTGTTTAAAAACCTCTTCTTTTTTTTTTTTTTTTTTTTTTTTTTTTTTTTTTTTTTTTTTTTTTTTTTTTTTTTTTTTTTTTTATGCTTACACAAGCATAAAAAGTATGCCGATGATTTGGTACTGCTTGGTGAAGACTCGGAAACCATACAACTAAATGCAACTGTTTAAATAAAAACCGATAAAGAAAAAGGACTAGAATTAAATACCGATAAGTATATGATTAGTAGCAGAAACGGTGTCGATCTTGGTGATATTGATGTATCAGGTTATACTTTTGAACACGTAGAGAAATTCAAGTATTTAGGTTCAATTATAACTAGAAAAAATGAAATCCAGGAAGAAATAAACTCCCGGTTAAAGGTGGGAAATGCGTGCTATATTCAGTAGCTAAGTTACTTAGTTCGCGGCTTCTATCTAAAAACTTAAAGATTAGAATTTATAAGAGTATTATTCTTCCAACGGTTCTTTACGGATGTGAAACATGGCCGCTTACTTTGAAGGATGAACAACGGCTTAAGGTTTTCGAAAATAAGTTATTGCGTAAAATATTTGGTCCAAAGAGAAATGAGGCCACTGGGGAGTTTAGAAGGTTGCACAACGCGGAACTGCGGAACTTGCATTCTCTGAATATAAATGAGCTGATTGCATCGCGGAGACTCAAATGGGCGAGTAAAGTTGTTGGGCTCGATGACGAGCGGATTCCGAGAAAGTTGGTATTTGCTGATCCGACTGGTAGGCGTCCGAAAGGTAGGCCGAAGCGGAGATGGGAGGATTGCGTTAAGGCTGATCTCGGGAGCTTGGGCTTGAATGGTGAACATTGGACGAGTCTGTGTAGGCGGAATTTGGTGGTATCGGCATCGAACCTTCGGGTTCGCTAAGCCTATTATTATTATTACACAAGACTGAAACGACAAGAAACTGCTCGAAGAAATCTATTACTACAACACTTACTAGACAAACGTTCAAAACTTCTAGTATATTACAAAAGACTCATTTACATCACTATTATCAGACCTTTTTGGACGTATGGAATCGAGCTTTGGGGCTTTACGAAACCATCTAATTCCTCTCGCATCCAATCCTTACAATCCAAAATCCTTCTCAAAATCCTGAATGCTCCTTATTTTGTCACAAATCAACTCCTCCATAATGACCTAAACATCCCATTTGTTGCAGACGTAGCCCGTGATAGATACTCCTCTTTCCATACAAACACCCTTATCCGTAATTTATCTTCCTCAGATATCCCTGATAACACTCCAAGGCGACTGAAAAGAAGGTGGCCTCGGGACCTACTGTCTTAAAATAGTTAGTAAAGTGCTACCAGTGGGTAGTTCTTTCTCAAGACATTTTCATGACTTTTTATTTTCATACTACACATTTACTTATTGTATTCTTTAGTACAGTTGTAAATTACTATAAATAAATAAAAAAAAAAAATAAAAAAAAAACCCTCTGTCCAACCGATTTAGAGTTTATCCCTTTCGAATGCAATTAGCAAGAAAATAACGTATTATCATTATATATACATTCATCGGCAGAAATGAAAAAATAAATTAAAATTAGTTAAGTGAAGTAAGAATGGTTAAATAAATGTGTGTATATATGGGAGAAGTTAGTTGAGGGTGCGGTTAAATAAACACAAAATGAAGTATAAATTTAATTTAATGGTACCGACGTTTCGGCCTAAATTATAGGTCTTCTTCAGGGCGATTAAAAGAGTGATTCAACAAACCTATTTGGGCTCTCACTCCTTCAATCGCCCTGAATAAGGCCTATAATTTAGGCCGAAACGTCGGCACCATTAAAGCATATTTAGCTGTTTTTTATCAGTGGTAACAAGATAATATAGTTATTTTTATAGAATCAACAAAATTAAAGGTACTTTCGAAGAAGAAAAATTAAAATATCAGCATTTAAGCCCTCTTATTATAAAAATAAAAATCTATTATATTATTATCTAAAATAATAGTTTTATCTTCTTTTCATCCCTCTCTATTAACTTTTAAAAGCTTGTGTATGAGATAATATTTTTTCTAAAATCTTTAGCTTTCCAACGGTATATCATACATGTATATACGATATCTGCTCTCATGTTCAAAAACAAAAAATACATTAATTTTTTTTTTCAGTTTTCTCCTTTATTTGTTTATAAAATTTGCACAACTTACATATTTACCTGTTTTTTATCACTGGTAACTAGATAATATAGTTATTTTTATGGAATCAACTAAATTAAAGGTACTTTAGAGAAAGAAAATTTAAAATATCGGCATTTAATCCCTGTCAGACCATTTTAATCAGAATAAAACCTACATGATATTAAAGCCCATTCAATTTGACATCGATATAGCGAGTTTAATCAAAATCGTCAGAACCGTTTTCAAGAAAATCGAAAAAAGGTGCAAAATGCATAGTATAAAGTGGCTCTTCTGGTAAGCTCATTTTGATGAAAAAGGTTTTGTAACGTCTCGGGCGTATATTTGTCTTAAATATGAAATTTCAGTTTCATAGGACTTACCATTTTTTCGAGACTTGGTTATTTGGACTCGGGGGAACCTAGAATGTGTATTTCCGTTGAATTCTGGAATTCGAAAATTTTCACTATCGCAATACTTTCCCTTACTATATATAGTAAGTGAAAGTAAAACATTGCTCACCTAAATGGGCAACACCTTTATAACTTTCTCCTCCTAAATTACTACCCCTATTACTAATTTATTATCTCGATGTAAATATGATTTTCTAAACACAGAGAGTATGAAATCGTAATAATAAAATACTCCACAAGCTTACTTTACAGCCCAATAGATGCTTCATATTATGTTTGGAACATAGCCTCCTCTTCGCATGCCCCGGATGAGCTGACGAGCGATGAAGGCCTGGAACGGAAGAGCAACAGGCGAGCTACGGCCCATCACCGTTTGTTTGCTTTCCTAAACTCCCTCTGTTTTGGTTCCTTGTTAGGAGTGGATTAATTGGAAACAAGGTCCGCGCTCTCCAAGCTCTCCACTGTCAAAACATAAATATTTTCCAAAAGTTGAGGGTCCCATTTTCAATTCAGGGGGAGGGAATACAATAACCCCTCCCCCCCCGACCCCGGATAATCCGGATCGAAATAATTGAGTTTCTCTTTTTTCATTCTCCTCCTCTCCCCCTACTTTCATCCCCGTTCTGGCTTAATTCGGGACCAGATCGAGGGGAAAACGGATTAGAGTACTTTATATTGTAATCGAATTACTTGCACAGGCATTGTTATATTATAAAACCCGGGCTTGATTGCTTTCTTGCGTTGTAGAAGTCTAGTGCGCGTCACACACTTCCACTAATCCTTACATCTTGATAATATTTTCTTTTTTTTAAACATATTTTAATAATAATAGTAATTTCTTATAATATAAAATATAATAATTTGATATTTACTGTCTAAGAGTAAGATTAAAATAATGAAATATACAGTAAATAATAAGAAATAAACAGGAAAACAATAAGACATACACGATCACTCAAAAGCAATACCTCCCCTTCCGAATACAAAAATGAATTTACCACTCTGCTCCATACTCTTCCGGATACCTTTTTAATCTATACAGATGGATCAAAATCAGAAGAATCTACAGCCTGCTCATTCGTTACACACAACTCGACACACAAAATAAAATTACATAAATTATGTAACATTTATACTGCAGAGCTTCAAGCAATAGTTTCAGCTTTACACTACGCTATGTCAGTTCCCTCACAATCAATCACCATAGTTACCGACTCACTGAGTGCCTTGAAAGGTTTACATAGCATGTACTCTCCCCAACCTCTCGTCCTAAAGATACACCGATATATCCATATGCTCCAAGAATTGGAAAAGACAGTATGCTTTATTTGGATCCCAAGCCATGTGGGGATAGTTGGTAATGAGCTGGCGGATAGGGCCGCCAAACAGGCGCTCACCCTCTGGGGTCAAGGTGTAGCTATCCTAACACCGCGAGATATGTCTCAGCCGCTCCGAAAGGAAATATCGGCTGCCTGGCAGTCCATGTGGGACGAGAGTCCTGCTAGCAAACTGAAAGTCGTCAAAACAAAAGTGGGGCCTTGGTCCTCATCATGTCGCTCAAGCCGCAGAGAAGAAGTTGTCCTGGCCAGATTGAGAATTGGCCACACTAACATGACCCATCTTCATCTTATTACCAAGCAGCCACCTCCTAAGTGCCCACATTGTAACAATATCCTGACTATCAGCCACATTTTAGAAGAATGCCTTTCTTATAGGACAGGTTTAAACAAATTTGGGCTTATACCTAATATATCCTTCATACTCTCCGATAATGAAAACAACATCTCGGCGCTGTTCAGGTTTCTTAAGTCACCTACTATTTAATAAATATAGTCTTTTAATTTAACTTATCTTTATTTTATTTATTTTTTTAATTATTTATTTTTTTTTTTTACTATTTTATCTAATTATCATACGCCTAGTTTATTAGTTTTGATTTATTTATTTATTTATACTTAAAGAGAACTATAGGCGTTTATGACCCCTGGGTTTTACGCCTCAAAACCCCAAACAACAACAACAAATAAGACATAAACCATAATTTTATTGGTTTTTACAACTGTACATACAATTAATAAGTAAAATGGATGAATTACAATAATAGGCATGAATAGACATGTGAAGAAGCTACCCTTTGGTAGCACTTCAAAGTTTATTTTATATATTTTATATTCAAAGCAGGTCTCGAGGACCACCGTCCTTTCAGCAATTCAAAAGTTTGTGAATGTTCGAGTGCTTGGACTTTTTATTATTAGTTTTTAAGATGCTTCATACTAATATTTTTCGCCATATCATAAACTAATAACTAACTAATAAATAACTAACTAACTAATAAGTAGTAAATTAATGAATCATTCCTGTTCGTATAAGTGCCTAATATTGGGCAGTGGGATTATCTTTATTAGATGGCCAATTATTATGCTCAAGGTGTGTGTAGCGTAAAGTATTTTTTCTTGTATTTAACAATGGATATTATTAATGGATATCCACTAAACCTCTCATGTTGATAAATTTTTTTTAATCATATTTTAATAATAATAATTTCTTTATTTATTCTGGGACAAGTCCCTTTAGAATAATATAAAATACAATAATGTGATATTTACTGTCTAAGAGTAAGATAAAATAATGAAATATACAGTAAATAATAAAAAGTAAAAAGGAAAACAATAAGACAAATGACAAAAATTAAAATATTATAAACCATTATATATCTTCGAAAACTAATGGATGTGAAAATATTTGTAAAAATATTAGCGATGAATACAAAAATATAATAAATAAATAATTATCATGTTCCCATATATAAGCTAGACCAAAAAATAAAATACACTTCTTACTTAGTTAAAAAAAAAATCAAATAAAATAAAAAAAAAAATCAAAAATTAAGAAACACTTCTATAACTTTTTATATTTACATGTCTTCATGGAAACTGGATCAATCAGGATTGTTTGGAAATTGAATGGACAGAAAATAATGGAATAGACAATATTTGAAAGTCGGGAGGGTATTAGAATCACGAATATCAGAAGGAATAGAGTTCCTTATGGAAGAGGATCGGATTATGAAAGATCTGTCGAAGGCTGCAGTTTGATGGGGCGTGATATACAAATCAGACTTATTGTCCTTTCAACAAGGCAAAATCACCGATTTAGGTGGACAAAAGTCAAGTCAAAATTATTAAACCCGCCACTTACGGCAGACCGGATTAATTATGCACCACCATTAATTAATGTTACTGATTTAGATGATCCTTTCAGTATAAATTAATTAAATTATGTCATTAAAAGGGCGAAAGATGGTAAGGCGCCGGGGCCGGACAGGGTGCCAAATGAATTTTTTAAAAATTGTCCAAACAATTTCCGTGAGAAATTACTTAAAATCTTCAATTACATTTATGAAACCGCGGATGTTCCTGAAAGCTTTGGTAGTTCGATAATATTTCCACTATTCAAAAAGGGGGATAAGACTGTTGTGAGTAACTAGAGGGGAATCGCCTTCTCGGATTCTATTGCCAAATTGTTTACTGGCTTAATGCTAAAGAGAATAACTGAATGGGTAAATAATAATAACGCACTCTGTGAATACCAGGCGGGATTTAGAGCCGGATATTCTACTATTGACAATATTTTCTCATTAATGAATATTATAAAAATTAAAACATCGTTAAAAGGAGGCAAGCTTTACTGTTTTTTTATCGACCTTAAATCGGCATTTGATTCATTAGATAGAAATGCCTTATATTATAAGTTATACGCCCGAGGGATATCTTCAAAATTTATCACAATACTTCAGGGTTTATACCACAATACAACAGCTCGTGTATGGACATCTCAGGGTGTTACTGATAATTTTAACACTAGAATGGGCTTAAAGCAGGGATGCCTTCTCTCACCGATTTTATTTTCTCTTTTTATTGACGATATCAATGAGTATATTGAGGGAGGTATACGTATAGCTGGAATCAACATCCGATGCCTCATGTATGCAGATGATATTGTCATAATGGCGGATCACCCTCTCATACTTCAAGAAATGATTAACAGATTTAGTAAGTATTGTGAATTGTGGAATTTAACTATTAACTTAAAAAAATCACAAATAGTTGTATTTAGGAAAGGGGGCCGGTTAGCGAGAAAGGAGAAATGGCGCTTAAATAACGAAAGTGTAACGGTTGTTAATGAATATAAGTACCTAGGTGTCACTCTATCTCCGAAATTATCATTAAATAAACATTTTGATGAAAGGTTTAGCGCCTCTTGTTTCAGTATCCACACCACTTACAAACATTTTTTCAGCAATAATAAATTACCGTTTTCATCTAAGCTATCTGTATATAAGGCTGTCTCCCGAGCTATTTTATGTTATGCAGCCCAGGTTTGGGGTTTTGGGCGTTTTGATAAAATAGAGAAATTATCTGCCTATTTTTTTAGAAAATTATTTTCACTTCCGCAGAGTACACCACACTATATTATATATTTGTAAACTAATATTGACCCTACATTTTTGTTTACTTTGCACCTAAATATTCAGTATATTCAAAAAGTATTGATGTTACCCAGCCATAGACTGACTAAGATTTTGGCAGAGGAAATTATTAAAAGAAATTTATGGTGGTGTGATGATTTCCGGTCTTTGTGTCGGAGATATAACTGGCAAAATAGTGATTATTTAGTAGATGGAAAGAAGCAATGTTTTAAAGGGTTAATAGAATATATAAGAGAAGACTTTAGAAATGGTTTACTGGTTAAAGCCAACAAATCTATTCACCATCGACTGTATAAAGAATTAAATTGTGATTTAGGGGAGAACAGTTATATCTCTGATAGATACGGCCTGGGACTCATCAAATCAATAATTAAAATAAGAGGACAGCTTCTGTACCTTAATTGTAATGTTACAAGGGCGGAAGAACTACATTATTGTAGTTTATGTAATAATAAAGACTTTGAGGATATGTACCATTATGTAGGGGTCTGCTCTGTGCTATCAGAAATAAGGATGCGTTGGCTTGGTGGGGCAGTATTTCCAGACAGGAATACATAAATTACCTAAACGGTGAAAATTGGGTAGCATTGCATAACTATCATTTAAGGGCCTGGAAATATAGATATTTACTTATATCAGAATTTAATATTTAAATAAAGGGGGAAAAATGTGGGGAAAAAAATGTTCAGTTAGTTTTATATTATAATTATTATTTATATAATATTTGTAAAGAATATTCTGTTAAGGCGCGCTTTTCTGCAGATGGACTAAAGTCTATGCATAGTGTGCAATATATAAATGTATAGTAAATTTATGTATGTAAATTAAACAATAAAACACATTATTATTATTATTATTATTAAGTCAAGTCAAAAGTTTAAAATTGTCGATTGCTTAAACTTTTTATTATTAGTTTTTAAGATGCTTCACATTTATATTTTTCGCCATACTATACAAATAAATAGTAAATGAATGAATCATTCCTGTTCGCACAAGTGTCTAATAACCGACAGTGGGATTATCTTATTCGATGGCAAATTATTGTGTTTTAGGTGTGTGTAGCGCAAAGTCTTTTTTCTGTTATTTAACAATGGACATTGCTGAGACAGTTTAGTATTTCCATACTAGTGATTAAATATAAATTGTAATCTACCTGTTGAGTTAGTTTAGCAATTTGTAAATGTATGCCCCTATTCAATAACAAAAAACTATATAACCCCCAAGTTATCCCAAGTATTTGTTTGTGGGATTTGTTTCATTAATTATTCTAGTCTTTAAACGTTGCAAAGAATGTTTGCGTTTTGGTAGTACATTTTCCTTCCTAAATTATTTAAAATACATCTATTAGTAGATTTAAACCACTTTATACATAAAGATGTAAGTTCTAAGACATAGTTTATCTACTATGTCTTTACTCAATAATTTGCAACTGATTTTAATTTAATTAAATACTGAATAAAGTATTATAACTATCGATATTTTTGTGCCGAAATTACACCGGTGTCGATAACGTTCACGGAAATCGATGTACTATCTCTAATAGAACGGTTTACACAGCGCGTCTAAAGAGAAGTGGATATAATTATTTGACCGTTGAGAATTACTGGAAGGAATTAGTCCGGGTGGCGTTCAGTGGTACCAACGTTTCAAGGCCCATTGTGGGTCATCATCAGGGCGCATTGTGGGCGAATGGAAACTCAATTCAATGGGGACTTAGCGTCTAAAGAAGTTTTCACTTCAAAAAAATCTATAACTTTCACTATGCCAATAGCTTTTATAACGGTATATAGGTAAGTGAAAGTGAAAATGCACCCCCAGCCTTGAGTTGTGAAGCTCGGACGAAGGGCTGAGATAGTGCCCCAAGAACGTAAGTTAACTCTGAGGAGATAAACCCGGAGAGGATGGAGGGGAAATCCGATTATGTAGAGTTGGTCGAGCGAGGGAACAACATGTTCCCACTTCGGTGAGCTGGTGTCGGCTTTATGGCCCCCGGGGGAGTGGCTATGCTAATTCTATCGATTGCCTCTCAGCTAAGGCAGCTGTCTGCGGGTCTAGCGTCCAGCTTCTTATCGTTGGGAGTGTAGCGATTTGCTTTGAGGGTAGAGTGTAGGAGGATATTGGAGAGGTTCGGTAATATCAAGATTTCTTTGTTAACTATCACTAGTTTAACCAATATTAAACGAAAATTATTATCTAGCCAACCTGTGGTGTAGTAGCTAGCATTGTTACGGTTAAAATTTAATAAAAAATAATAATAATAATAATAATATATATATATATATATATATATATATATAAGTGAACTATACAACATCATCATTGAACAGGGGAATACTAGGGGAATACCTAGAAAGTTAGTAAACCTAGTAGAGATGTGTTTGTCAGAAATATTTCATAAAGTTAGAATCGGTAATAATTACTCCGAGAGATTTGAGGGTGACTACCTTTCACATGTTTTTTTTTAATATAGCTTTAGAATATGTCATAGAAAAGGTGATGTGTACCGACAAAGGCTATATGGGTGACAAGATTCCGGTTTTAGGGTATGCCGATGATTTGGTACTGCTAGGTGATGACACGGAAGCCATACAACTAAATACAAGTGTGTTAATAAAAACCGATAAAGAAATAGGACTCTAATTAAATACCGATAAGACGAAATATATGATTAGTAGCAGAAACGATGGTGATCTTGGTGATGATATATCAGAGCATATTTTTGAACACTTAGAGAAATTTAAGCATTTAGGTTCAATGATAACAGAAAAAATGAAATCCAGGAAGAAATAAAGTCCCGGTTAAAGGTGGGAAATGCGTGTTATTATTCAGTTGCTAAGTTACTTAGCTCACGGCTTCTATCTTAATACTTAATGGTTAGAATTTATAAAACTATCATTCTTCCGACGGTTCTTTACGGATGTGAAACGTGGCCGCTTACTTTGAAGGATGAACAACGGCTTAATGTTTTCGAAAATAAGGTACTGCGTAAAATATTTGGTCCGAAGAGAGATGAGGGCACTGGGGTGTTTAGAAGGCTGTACAACGCGGAATTGCGGAGTTTGTACCTTGTGAATATAATTGAGTTGATAGCATCGCGGAGACTCAAATGGGCGAGTAAAATGGTTGGGCTCGGCGAGGAACGGATTCCGAGAAAGTTAGTATTCGCTTGATCCGACTGGTAGACGTCCGATAGGTAGGCCGAAGCGTCGGTGGGAGGATTGCGTTAAGGCTGATCTTGGGGGCTTGGGCTTGAACGGAGAAGATTGGACGAGTCTGTGTAGACGGAATTTGGTGGTATTGGCATCGAACCTTTTGAGTTCGGTAAGCCTATTATTATTATTATTATTATATATGTAAGTGAAAAAAAATAGTAATAGCTACTGATGACCTAAATTATTTTATTTTAAGTAAGTAATGCAATCTATTCCATAAAATTATTCCCTTAAAGGTTAGCAACTTTTACAAGCCGTGTATCATTAATAAAAAATATATATTTTTCCAACAACAATAAACGAAAATAAATAACTTTATTGCAGAGAAGGGTTCAACAGAACAAAACTACAAATCCAGCCGGAACAAATCTCGTCTAAAATCTGGGTCACTGACTAATCCTCCGGATCTTTAAACAAAAATAGAATAGGAAAGGGATAAGCTAGGGTAGAAACTTGTAAATAAACCGCGGATAAAACAAAATACACAACAAGGAAAAAAATAAAATAAAATACAGAGAGAATAAAAAATATAGGATGCGATCATTTGTGTGGAGTTGTCAAGGACCTGTAAAATATGTCTGTTTCCTTCCGACTGGAGTTTGTTGAGGTCTGCTATTTACTGCTGTTGACGGAAGCTAGAGACAGCCCTGAATACCTAATACTGCGTCGTCGGTTGGAGTCTCACTTCGGAGTAATTGTAATTGTCTAACTGTGAGGTAATGGGGAATTAGCAGGATGGTGTAGTGTGTAACTCTTGTTCGAAATTGTTATTTCGTAAAGTTTTTTTATAGCTCTTCTCTCGATACTTATAGATAGAATGGATAGTACACAAATGTAAGGTGTTCTGGAATCGGCAAATTTTACTTGAATTATTTGGATGGATAGCAAAGAAAAGACCAGGAAATATTAACGCAGTCTAGTATAAATGTTTTTAGTTTATTAATTTCAATAATAATTGACTTTGTTATCGACCAAAAAAAAAAAAAAAAAGATACGTAGGACCCGAATAGCAAATAAAAAAAATCCGGTTTTCCAAATTCATCAATAAATAAATTACAAACATTTTACTAGAAGGAATTAGTCCGAGTGGCGGTCTGTAAATCAAACAACTATGTATTGTTTGCCAAGCGTTTCGACCCCCATTGTCGGTCATTATCAGGGCGATTGAAGGAGTGAGAACCAAGCAATGATTCGTATTAATGGATCGAAATGTTGCGGAACAATAAATAGTTGAAACTATTTACTTTTTTCATTTACTTACCGCCACCCGTATTAATTCCTTTCAGTAATTCTCAAACGGTCAACTAATTATATCCACTAGCTCCAAACATTTTAGTTCTTAGTGTTATTTGATAGAGAATTAAATTTTCTACAAACAAACAAAAAAAAAATTTAATGGGTTAAGAACTAGCAGAGATGTATCGTTTTCAAATTAGTAGTAGTGATATGATATTTTCTTTTGAATTATTAATAGCTTTTCGTATTATTTAATTGTCTATAAACGATATATAAACAGTTATACCCTAATATAGTTATTTGGAAATTGTTGGGAAGAGAGGCTATTAACGCGTTTGTTCGCAACCTCAACCCGGTCGTTAATATGAATCGCTGAATTATCTGCCGATCCGTGCAATTTCGTTGAGGGTAAATAAATGAAATAATAAAAGAGAGAACATGAACAAGCTTATATTAATTAAAATAAAACAAAATACTGTTTATAGTATGCAAGGTGGAAATGACTTCCTTCCCCCTCCCGCCTGGAATGTTCCTTTCTTTCCTTCTACGACTCCTACTCCATGCGACAATTCTGAGGCAATCTTCTATGATGATGTGCGAGTTGCGATAATACGAAAAATATGCGACATTCAGCGACAACCAGCTTAATTAAACACCGCCTACACTCGCAATTCAATGACTCTCTCTCACAATCCCAGAATGCACTCTGCCCAGCGGTCACTCAACAGCTGATTTAAATAGAATAAAGCAAATGACTGTCGCGCTTGCACATAATAAATCACAAAATAAAACAAATAAAATTACAAATGGAGAAATATAAACATAAGACTATTTCAATTCTTAACAGAAATAATTTGGAGCGTTTTTGTTACATAATTTAACACGCTCTGTGTTAAAAACGTTTTCTTAGTGCTAAACATCGATTATGTAAACATAAACTTCAATTCATGTAGATTGCACCCGTTCTAAACAAGAGCAGGTCACTTAGTCGGACATAATTTATTAACATTTTCCCTCCTGGTTAGATAAATTTTATAGAATTATGGAAAGAATTGACATTCAAGAGAATAAATCAAAGCCTGGGTATGATTTGATTTATCAGAAACCTCAACGATTGGAAAAACCTACATGGGAGAGGGTACGTTGGAACTCCAGAGTTAACTTTGTCTTAACTAGCCTCGCCTCATCCATTATTCACGACTCGCCAAGAAGTACACGAGGGAGGAATATGAAAAAATAAAATAAAAAGTATAAGCTGATAGAAAGGAAATTTAGGGAGTCGGAGTTTTAAATTTAAAATTATACAATCCTGATATGAGACTGAGGCTTATGATTCAATAGACCAAGTCAGAAGCTATATAACATCATGATTGAACAGGGAATTCCTAGAAAGTTAGTAAACCTAGTAGAGATGTGTTTGTCGGAAACATTTCATAAAGTTAGAATCGGTCATAATTACTCCGAGAGATTTGAGGTGCGATCGGGTTTAAAACAAGGTGACTCCCTTTCACCTGTTTTGTTTAATATAGCTTTAGAATATGTCATAGAAAAGGTGATCAGTACCGAGAAAGGCTTAAATGTGGATGACAATATCGAATTAAATACCGATAAGGCGAAATATATGATTAGTAGCAGAAACGGTGGCGATCTTGGTGATATTGATGTATCAGAGTTCAATGATAACAAAAAAATGAAATCCAGGAAGAAATAAAGTCCCGGTTAAAGGTGGGAATTGCGTGTTATTATTCAGTTGCTAAGTTATTTAGTTCGCGGCTTCTATCTAGAAACTTAAAGGTTAGAATTTATAAAACTATTATTCTTCCGACGGTTCTTTACGGATGTGAAACGTGGCCGCTTACTTTGAAGGATGAACAACGGCCTTTTGCGTCAAGGCTGATCTCGGAGGCTTTTGGTGGTATCGGCATCCAACCTTCGGGTTCGGTAAGCCTATTATTATTATTATTATTATGATACGAGACTAAAACGACAAGAAACCACTCGCCGATTCCGGCTACTTCAACACTTACTTTACAAATGGGCAAACCTTCTTCTTAGTTACAAATTGCTCATCAATATGACTTTTATAAAACCTATATGTACTTACGTTTAATGATAACGAAAAAAAAAAATGAAATTCTGGAGGAAATAAAGTCACGGTTGGACTTTGCGTGTTATTATTCAGTTTCTTAATTACTTAGCTCGCGGTTTTTAATAATAAAATCCCTTAACACGTTCACGCCGGCGCGTAGCCCCAGTGGCCCGCACTAGTCTGTACTAGGGGGCGGCGCGTACCACAGGTATTTTCATATCCATGTTGTCTATTATTTATAAGGACAAAATAATAAAAAATATATAACATTTTAACAGCCTTTCGAGTTACATTTACTGGCAAAAATCTTTGCTAGTATGTAAAAAACTCACGCATTACGAAGTCCAAAATAAGCACTGACTAGACTATTAGCAAACGTACAGCTCGTATACAGCTCTCAACCGGCAATAATCGATGAAACGTGGCATGAATTCGAGCACCGCCCCACAGAGCAGGCATTGAAAATCGGCGCCGGCGTGGACATGTAAAGAATAACAATGTCGCACAGTAAATATATACTTCAATACATACATGTCTGGCCGAGAGATCAATAAAATAAACTTTTATTTACAAATGTGTAAAAAAAATAAATAATAATAAAAACTATTTATATAGATACTTACAAAATGTATAGAATATAATAATAATAAAAATAGGCTTAGCGAACCCGAAGGTTCGATGCCGATACCACCAAATTCTTCCTACACAGACTCGTCCAATGTTCACCAATCAAGCCCAAGCTCCCGAGATCAGCCTTAACGCAATCCTCCCATCTACGCTTCGGCCTACCTTTCGGACGCCTACCAGTCGGTTTTGCGAATACCAACTTTGTCGGAATCAGTTCCTCACTAAGCCCAACAACTTTACGCGCCCAATTGAGTCTCCGCGATGCTATCAACTCAATTATATTCACAGGGTACAAGTTCCGCAATTCCGCGTTGTGCAACCTTCTAAACTCCCCAGTGGCCTCATCTCTCTTCAGAAACTATGAAAACGAAGATTTCATGTGAAACAACCCAATACAATTTGTGCCCGTAGGAAGCTAGAACGGATGACTAGCATTTCATAAATTTCTAAGCTGAGATAAAAAATAAATATCGGAAGGTTTTTAAGGACAAAGCGATAGAAAATGGAGCCGGACCCAGGCTGAGGAAGATAGGGCTAACGAAGTAAGGGCGAGGATGGACTGGAGATAGGATTACCATTATGTCCCCTCCTCCGTCACCCGCCCTACTCACCGATCCACTGTTTCTATGTAACCTTTTTTCGGTTCTCAATCCTAACCAGTATACGTGTAGCTTCTTTAAAAAAAAAAAAGAAATCACAAACCTTTCTTTATTCACCTAGATCTTAATAATACATAAGTGTGTATATTTTTACAGTTATAGAATAGCCCTAAGGAATCAATAAATACGACACCTGTAACTGGTGGTTCTCATATGTTAATCTGCTTAACTTATACATTTCTGTTAGTTCGAAAGACATTATGTAACATTTCATTTTGTTTTTATATTGAATCTTAAGTAGTATTTTTACTTTCACTTACCTATACATACTATATATATTTTAAAAAGGATTATGATTCCATAGATCGTCAGAAACTGTACAACATCATGATTGAACAGGGAATACCTAAAAAGTTAGTAAATCTAGTAGAGATGTGTTTGTCGGAAATATACCATAAAGTTTAAAGAATCGGCCATAACTACTCCGAGATTTGAAGTGCGATCGGGTATAAAAAACTGGGCGACTCCCTTTCACCTCTTTTATTTAATATAGCTTTAGAACATGTCATAGAAAAGGTAACGTGTACCGAGAAAGGTTTAAATATGGGGGATAAAATTCCGGTTCTGGGATACGCCGATGATTTGGTACTGCTAGGCGTAGACACGAAAACTATACTTAAAACGTAAAATTGGACGGGCTTTAATATCATGTAGGTTTCATTCAGATTTAAATAGTCTGACAGGGCTTAAATGCCGATATTTCAAGTACCCTAAAGTACCCTTAAGTTTGTAGTTTTTATGAAATTGACCATATCGTCTTAATAACATGGATAAAGGACGGCTAAATATACCAGTTGGACGAATTTGATGGTCACCGAAAGGATAAAAGAGCAAAACTATTTCTTTATGTAATTTTTGTTTTTTTGATAATGAGAAGAGTAATATAGACGTATAATATACTGTTGGAAAGAGAAAGATTTTAGAATAAATATTTTCTGATACCCATAGCTGTAAAAGGTATTATAAAGTGACGAATTGGAAATACACTTATTACCGATTAAAAATTTAATATAGTTATATTATTTAATTTAAATCTCATGTCTCTAACTAAAATGAGTACACGTTTTATTAAAATCACCTTAAAATATTTTTTTAAATTGAAATATATTTGATAGTTAAATTGATTTTAACAGTCAAGGTAAGTGAAAGTCGTGTGTTGCGCGCACCAGATTTTTACAAAGACACATGTTTTGATTGAAATTCAAATTTTTTTTTTTTTTTATTTTTATTATCGTCACTTTGTGCTACTATGGCTAATCGGACGGGAATCCTAAATTTTGTCTATCCAGGTTTTATTAGGATAGAGATCTTTAACGAGTACTGGCATCGTACAGGCTCGGAACCACCTTTTAAAGTCTCTTCCAAAGTACGGCATAACTAAGGATTTTTTACTCCCATTAAAATCGTAGGGCCACCTGCGGGTTTGAACCCGTGACCTTTGGCATAGGAGGCTGTTATGCTAGCCAACATGATTGTGATCCCACACAATCTCTGGTAATCCTCCGAGGCGTCTGAAAAGATGTCCCTCAGACCTTCTAGTTAAGCATAGTCTTTGGAGAGCTGCCAATGGTTAGTATCCCTACATGTGAATCATGACAGTATATCTTGTACCACATTTACTAAATGTATGTTCGATAAATATTAGGCCGTTCTACAAAAGAAGTCTTGGATATAATATGATAATAAAATATAATATGATATTTTTGAGAACAGGTATTTTTGAAAAATGATACTTTAAAAAAAGTATGACGACGCTGCTGATAAGCGGTCAAATGAATTGATATGTAACATGGATATGCATGGTAGGTAACATGTTGTACATATTGTAATATGTTGATATTAGATGTTAAAAATGTATATATGCAATAAAACATTAATTGATTACAGAAGCTTGGAAATGGCTCTAGAGGCTGAAACGTTGCAATGTCTGGAAATCAAATACATTTTTTTTTTTAAATATATCCAAGACTTCTTTTGTAGAACGGCCTAATATTTATCTAACAAATATTCAACCAAAAGAACACTTACGACAATGATGAGAAAATTACTAAATGTAATTTTTTATACAGTTGTAAATACCAATAAATATATTTTTAATAATAATAATAATAATAGGCTTACCGAACGCGAAGGTTCGATGCCGATACCACCAAACTTCGCCTGCACAGACTCGTCCAATGTTCACCGGTCAAGCCCAAGCCCCCGAGATCAGCCTTAATGCAATCCTCCCGTCGACGCTTCGGCCTACCTATCGGACGCCTACCAGTCGGTTCTACGAATACCAACTTTGTCGGAATCCGTTCCTAACTAAGCCCAACAACTTTACGCGCCAGTTTGAGTCTCCGCGATGCTATCAACTCAATTATATTCACAGGGTACAAACTCCGCAATTCCGCGTTGTGCAATCTTCTAAACTCCCCAGTGGCCTCATCTCTCTTCGGACCAAATATTTTACGCAGTACCTTATTCTCGAAAACATTAAGCCGTTGTTCATCCTTCAAAGTAAGCGGCAACGTTTCGCATCCGTAAAGAACCGTTGGAAGAATAATAGTTTTATAAATTCTAACCTTTGAGTTTTAGACAGAAGCCGCGAGCTAAGTAATTTAGCAACTGAAATTTCCCACCTTTAACCGGGACTTTATTTCTTCCTGGATTTCATTTTTTCTTGTTATCGTTGAACCTAAATACTTGAATTTCTCTACGTGTTCAAAAGTATGACCTGAAATATTAATATCATCAAGATCGCCACCATTTCTGCAACTAATCATATATTTCGTCTTATCGGTATTTAATTCGTGACCTATTTCTTTACCGGTTTTTATTAACACACTTGTATTTAGTTGTATAGTTTCCGTATCTTCACCTAGTTGTACCAAATCATCGGCATACCCAAAACCGGAATCTGTCACCCATATTTAAGCCTTTCTCGGTACACATCGCCTTTTCTATAACATATTCTAAGGCTATATTAAACAAAACAGGTGAAAGGGAGTCACCCTGTTTCAAACCCGATCGCACCTCAAATCTCTCGGAGTAATTATGACCGATTCTAACTTTATGAAATGTTTCCGACAAACACATCTCTACTAGGTTTACTAACTTTTTCGGTTAGGTATCCCTTGTTCAATCATGATGTTTATAGTTTCTGACGGTCTATTGAATCATAAGCCTTTTTAAAATCTATATAAAGTTGATGGACTACACCGTTGTATTCCAATTTTTTCTCTAATATTTGACGTAAGGAATATATTTTTATATATATTTTTAAAAAGTTATATAATTTAATCTAAATCATGGAAATGAATATACTTATTTATTAAAATCAGCTTAAATTTTTTTTCAAATAGAAGTCTCTAATAACTTTTAAATTTATTTTAACAGTCTAGGTAGGTGAAAGTCGTGTGTTGCGCGCATCAGATTTTTCTTCTTTCTTTTTTATCTCTCTGTTTAATTAAAGTTAAAAAAAAATATGCTAGGTGAGAAGAGGCCGCGGAAGACGTTTGTAAGAGCGCGATAAGGTAGGAGGAGTTGGGCCGGGACAGAGGGAATAGCAAATCCGTTCTAGGACCGTCGGGGAATGTAAAACAGCCTTCGCCGGACCGGACCCCGGGTCCTGGTAGGGGGGGAGGGTAATGAAATGGTCCCCCTCCCCTTCCGTCCCTCCTCATCCTCTCTCTTTCTACGGCCTGTTTACCGTAATCCCCCCTCCACCCACTCCTACAGTCGACCAATTAGATTAATTGAATGTTAAAAGCTACCCCCTCCCCGTTCTCTTGTTCGGCTGCCAGGAATAATGTAGATTCTAACCAATTAAACTGTGTATTTATTAAGGGCTAATCACCCCCTGATTTTCAATTACAAGGAGAACCTTTAGGAAAGGAAAGCAAGCCTTTTCCAAGGTATCCTCCAACCCATTGTATTATACAAACTGTATTATACAAACAGAGGGATTTCGAAGGGTATTAGTAGAATGGCACTTCCCTTTTCTAACCTTCTGTGTATAAATTATATTTTATTTACCACGACTTTGCTAAAAAATATACTAACGAACCGCATTAAATTTAATTCTATCAATTCTTATATTTTGCCATAATTAGGACAGATGGCGCAATATTACTCAATAAAAATTGTTTCGAAAAAAAAAAATCTTATATTTAGTTATCTGCAGAAATTTAAAAGATAAATTAGTCAAATATTGCTTTAGTTTATTTGTTTGTTATGTTTTATGGTGCCTATTTTATTCGTTTTATTACAATTTAAAATTTTACAAGAACTTCTACTAAATATCGGAGCAATTTAAATGTGGTGTAATTTATGTTTAAAAAACTTCATATCGACCAATTAAAAGTTTATTACTTTGTGATTATGAGTTCATCGTTACGAAAAGTGCACTTAGCAAGAAAATATTATGTTTATTAAATAACGTATATTAATTCTTATATTTTGCCCTAATTAGGACAGATGGCGTAATATTACTCAATAAAAATTGTTTCTAAAAAAAAAAAAAAAATCTTATATTTAATTATCTGCAGAAATTTAAAACATAAATTAGTCAAAAATTGGTTTAGTTTATTTGTTTGTTATGTTTTATGGTGCCTATTTTATTACTTTTATTACAATTTAAAATTTTACAAGAACTTCTACTAAATATCGAAGCAATTTAAATGTGGTGTAATTTATGTTTAAAAAACTTCATATCGACCAATTAAAAGTTTATTACTTTGTGATTATGAGTTCATCGTTACGAAAAGTGCACTTAGCAAGAAAATATTATGTTTATTAAATAACGTATATTAATTCTTATATTTTGCCCTAATTAGGACAGATGGCGTAATATTACTCAATAAAAATTGTTTCTAAAAAAAAAAAATCTTATATTTAATTATCTGCAGAAATTTAAAACATAAATTAGTCAAAAATTGGTTTAGTTTATTTGTTTGTTATGTTTTATGGTGCCTATTTTATTAGTTTTATTACAATTTAAAATTTTACAAGAACTTCTACTAAATATCGAAGCAATTTAAATGTGGTGTAATTTATGTTTAAAAAACTTCATATCGACCAATTAAAAGTTTATTACTTTGTGATTATGAGTTCATCGTTACGAAAAGTGCACTTAGCAAGAAAATATTATGTTTATTATGTAACGTATATTAATTCTTATATTTTGCCCTGATTAGGACAGATGGCGTAATATTACTCAATAAAAATTGTTTCTAAAAAAAAAAAATCTTATATTTAATTATCTGCAGAAATTTAAAACATAAATTAGTCAAAAATTGGTTTAGTTTATTTGTTTGGTTCCTATTTTATTCGTTTTATTACAATTTTAAACTTTCTTATAACTTTGTCTATATACGTTTTAATGTATTAAAGTTTTTTTTTTTTTTTTAATCTTCATATTTATTATTGGCACCTGTCCAACGTAATAATTGACAATAAGCAAATGTGCTATAAAAACATAAGCAGCGGTCATGATAGGCATGGAGAAGGTAAATGCCCAGCAGCACATCTAGTCTAGGCTTTGATTTAGGAGGGAAGGAGTTTAATCAAAATCGTTACAGCGGTTTTTGCGAAAATCGTAAAAAGGTGTAAAATACGTAGTATAAAGTGGCTCTTCGGGTTGGACGATTTTGATGGATAAGGTGCTGTAACATCTCAGGTCTATTAAAAAAAATTTGTTTTCTGTTTTCTCCTTTAGTTGGGTATCGAATTTATTCAATTTATAAATTTACTTGTTTTTCATCAGCGTTAACAAGATAATCTAGTTATTATTATTGAATCTACAAAATTAAAGGTACTTTAGGGGAAGAAAATTTAAAATATAGGCATTTAAGCCCTGTCAGACCATTTTTATCCAAATAAAACCTACATGACATTAAAGTCCATTAAATTTTACATCGATATAGCGAGTTTAATCAAAATCGTCGGAACCGTTTTCGAGAAAATCGAAAAAAGGTGCAAAATGCATAGTATAAAGTGCCTCTTCTAGTAAGCTCATTTTGATGAAAAAAAATTTGTCACTTCTCGGGCGTATAGTTGTCTTAAATATGAAATTTCAGTTTTATAGGACTTACCGTTTCCTGTCTGGTCTTACCACACACACGGACACACAGACATTTTTGCAGGATTTGGTTATTTGGACTCAGGGGGCCCTAAAACGTGTATTTTCGTTGAAAACTAGAATACGAAAATTTTCATATATATGTATGTGGAAGTATAAGTAAAAATAAATCGTTGAATAATTAATTACATTGAATTTCAATAGAATCATGTGTTTTATTAAATAATCTATCATATTTTTATCTACAACAATCAGTTTTGTCGGCTTTTCATCACTCTCCATTAACCTTTACGATTCGGTGTATTAGATAACATTTTTTTCTAAAATCTTTAGCTATCAAACGTTATATTATCCGTCTTTATTACTATTCTTGTGTTCAAAAACTGCATAAAAAAATATTTTTGAACTTATCTCTTTTATTTGTTTATAAAATTCGCTCAACATGCATATCTAGCTGTCATTTATCAATGCTAATCAGATGAGGTGTATATTTTTTATTTTAAATCTACAAAAACAAAGGTACTTTAAAGGAAGAAATGTTGTTAGTTTTGTTAGCCGATTTTGATGTTACTGTAACATCTCCGGTGTATAGCACGAAAAAAAAAGTCGTACGAAACTGAAATTTCATAATCTGAAATGGCGTGGCTAATTCTTCTGAATCTTTAAAATTTAAGGTGCTTTAGAGAAACGAAATTTAAAATATCGGCAAGATCAGCTGATGCGCTCGATGATAACAGTCATACGTTACATCGTCTCTCAGATTTTTGCTTTTTTCAGTAGGAATTCCCTTGAATTCAGTCTGGAGAACATCACTAGACCTCAGGAATACTACGGCAGTGAATATTGGAGAAATTTCGGTAAGCAAAGTTATAATTTACTTTGTACAATCACGAAAAAATGAAAGGAGGGTCACTGATCAGCTGATTGCCGCTAGCTCGGCCAGCTCGGGCTTGCTTTTCGTTAACTTATCTTTCTTTTATCTTTAATTCTTATCTCATTATTTATTTATTATTATTATTTTCTTAATCAATGAGATATTTTCATCAAGTCATGTCCTCAAAGTCTGCAAGTAAAAGATCTAGATCTGCAGGTTCTAACTCGTCTCCTACAAAACAGAGACCCCGCCGTGAACAAAATAAAAAAATAATTCCACCAGCGACCGCGTCAGCTACCTCATTAGGATCTGAACCACAGCCCAGCACATCATCACAAGGAATAACTGATGAATCCCCGTTTTTTACACCGAATCCATTTGAGATCCTCCAAAATGAAAAAGAAACCATGGAATCTTCTCCTATACCCAGGGAACCACTACCTCCACCAATATTTGTTAAAAATATTAAAAATTTTAAACTGATGTGTGCGCATTTAAACAAAGTAACTGATCCTAATAGTTATTATTGTATAAGTAGAACCAATGGTACTAAAATATCTCCGACTACTGCTGAAACCTACAGAAAGATCGTAAAATATCTGACTGAGACCAAAGCTGACTTTCATACTTATCAGCTGCGCCAGGAGAGAGCATTAAGGGTCGTAATCAGAAACCTACATTCCTCAACACCCGTTGAAGCTATCAAAGAAGAACCGACAGAATTAGGATTCCAAGTGAGGCAAGTCACCAACGTTCTAAAAGATAAAAGTCCACTGCCTCTATTCTTCGTGGACTTGGAACCATCAGCAGGAGTCGAAAAAATCTATGACCTCAGTAGACTGTACTATACCCGTGTAAAAGTTGAAAAACCTTACACAAAGAGGGAAATAGTTCAGTGTCATAACTGTCAGGCATATGGTCATACCAAAAGTTATTGCCATCACATACCACGCTGTGTGAAATGCGGTGAACAGCATAAAACAGAAGAATGTACAAGATCAAGATCTACACCCGCTGTATGTGCTCTGTGCCTCAAGGACCACCCGGCTAACTACAAGGGATGTGAAATCTACAAGAAACTCAGAACCAGATACCAAAAACCTCAGGATCCGAATGAAACAGCTGTACCAACCAGAAGCAGAAGAGAACCATCTAAACTTGTAAATTCTAACGTATCATTTGCCCACTTGCTTGGAGGTGGAAACCAGAATCATGAAAGTCGAGGGCACTGCCGGAACAACTTTTTCCTCAACTTTCTCAATCTATTGTACAACAATCTATCCCTCAAAGTTTACCTAATCTTCAAAAAACTCCTCAACATCAAATTTCTCATATCCCTCCACCATCAAACGTCACAGATCTTACCAGTCTAATGACATCGGTCATCTCCGAAATCAAATCTCTTGTTATGCCGCTTATATCACTCCTTACAAATCTAGTATCAAATCTAATCCCTGTGAAAAATCCTTAAATCCTTAAATGAATTCACCTAACTCCTTAAATGAATTCACCTAACTCCTTATCCATTCTCCTTTGGAATGCGAATGGTGTTAGAAATCATACTGACGAACTGACAGCGTTGTTGCAAGACAAAACAATCGATGTTGCACTTATAACTGAAACAAGACTAACGACTAAACAGTACTTCAAAATACCGCAATACATGACATACCGTACTGACCACCCAGACGGCAAAGCCCATGCCGGTTCTGCTATCATTGTCCACCAATCCCTCTCTCATCATTTACTCCCACTTCCCACCTATGATTTCCTACAAGCCACAGCCATAGTAATCAAGACTTTTTCCTTTCCGGTAACCCTCACATCTGCATACTGCCCTCCTAAACATTCCATTTCCAATTCCGAATTTGTATCCTTCCTGGATTCCTTAGGAAATCGTTTCATTCTGGGTGCAGACTTAAACGCCAAGCATCAGCAGTGGGGTTCCAGAACCACGAATTCTCGGGGACGAAATTTGCTGTCTGCACTTAACTCCCGAAATTTGAATATCCTGCCTCCTGACTCCCCTACCTACTGGCCAAGCGATCCTAACCGCAATCCTGACATCCTCGACTTCTTTATCCACAGCGGATTAGGCTCCCTCAACTTTTCTGTAACTCGCCTTGATGAACTATCCTCAGACCATAGTCCACTAATCCTAAAAGTATCTCTCACTCCAATTCCAAAACCCATTCCACCATCATTCATCCGAGGCCCTGTCAACTTGAACCTTTTCCGCCAAATCCTGACCGATAATATTGACCTCAGAGTAACCCTCAAAACCCCAGATGAGCTAGATAATTCCGTCTATTCCTTTACCACCGCCATCCAACAAGCTGTCTGGACTGCCTCCTCTCCTAAACACCCCAATATAAATCCTCACCAAAATCATTTTCCACAACATATTATAGACCTCATCCATACCAAACGCCGAGCAAGATCATTATGGCAGCGCACCCGACACCCAACAGATCGCCGCTCCTATAACTTCTATTGTAGACAATTGAAGAGGGAGTTGGCGACCTTCCGTTCCCAGTCCTTTAATTCCTACCTCTCCTCTCTATCAGCTCGTGATAATACCCTGTGGAATGTCACGAAAAAGATCCTAAAATACCATCAAGTTTCCCATCCTCTCCGACGTGGTGATGACTCCTGGGCTGCGTCTGATGAAGATAAAGCCGAGGAATTCACCACACACCTCTCCAAAGTTTTCACTCCTCACCCGGAATCCCACGCCAATCACACCGCAACAGTGCAAGACTTTCTTATGTCACCAATTCCATATTCCCTACCTCCTAAAGCTATTAATCCCTCTGAGGTCAAATATCTTCTCCAAAAACTTACCCTCCGTAAATCTCCTGGACACGATCTCCTTACTCCCCAGATCCTCCGACAACTTCCGCAGAAAGCTATTATATTCCTTACTTATATTTACAACTGCATCCTACGCACCACCTATTTTCCTCTGTTATGGAAACATTCTACTATCATTCTTTTTCTAAAACCAGGCAAACCTTCCAACAACACTTCATCCTACAGGCCTATTAGTCTACTCCCCATCCTCTCAAAAATCTTCGAAAGGCTTCTTCTTAAGCGTATCCTACCCATATTAGAATCTCAAAATCTTCCTTCCCATCAGTTTGGATTCCGTCCTCAGCATTCCACAGTTCAACAGGGGCTCCGAGTTGTAGACCATATTTCCTCAGCTTTGAATGCAAAGAGTATTGTTCTGGTGCATTTCTGGACATTGCGCAAGCTTTTGACCGGGTATGGCACACTGGATTACTCTTCAAGCTGAAAACCCATTTACCCCAGTCTCTATACCTCATTCTCCGATCCTATCTCTCAAACCGTTCCTTCCGCGTTCGCTGTGGTGTAGAATTTTCTAACCTTTATCCCGTTGAGGCCGGTGTTCCTCAAGGCAGCGTCTTGGAACCCGTCCTCTACATCCTTTACACTGCTGATATTCCTACACATCCTGATACCTTTCTGGCAACTTTTGCAGACGACACCGCCATCCTATCATCCAGTTCCAATCCTGAAACAGCATCCTTAAACCTGCAAAGACACCTTTCTCTTATCGAAGACTGGTGTAATGCTTGGCGCATTAAGGTGAACGAAGCCAAATGCAAACACGTAACCTTCACTCTTCGACGAAACTCCTGTCCGCCAGTTTACTTCAATTCCATTCCAATTCCTCCTTCAGATACAGTCCGGTATCTTGGGTTACTATTAGACAAAACATTGACTTGGAATCCACATACAAGACTTAAAAGACAAGAACTCAACCGACTATTCGGACAGTTATACCGACTACTCAACAGAAAACCTGAACTTACAGTTGAAACAAATTATTAATCTACAGGACAATACTGAAGCCCATCTGGACCTACGGACTTGAACTGTGGGGGACAGCTAAACGTACTAACATCAAACGCATTCAATCCTTTCAATCCAAAGTCCTCCGTACAATAGTAAATGCTCCTTATTATGTTTCCAACTATACCTTGCACCACGACCTTAATGTTCCTTTTATTTCAGACCTGATTCCATCCAAATTTTCCAAATTCCACCAAAATCTCATTCATCATCCTAATCCTCTAGCTCAATCCCTATCCAGCCCCACCCATCCATACAACCCACCTAGAAGGTTGAAACGGCAGTGGCCTCGTGACCTCTTATAACATGTATATTGGAGTTCTAGCATTGGCTAGATTCTCCACTCACGTGCTGTATGCTTGTGAATTGTATATAGGTATGAGTGACTATTGTATATATTTTTATTGATTTTATTTTGTATATATGTATATTTTATTATTATTATTATATAAATTTATAGTTTTGTATATATCGTGTGAATGTAGTATGAATGTTGTACGTTATCACTATTAAAAATGTCCTGAATTGGACAGATTGTAATATTGCTCAATAAATAAAAGAAGATAAAAAAAAAAAAAAAAAAATATTGGCATTTAAGCTCTGGAAGACTATTTCAATCAGAATGAAACCTACATGATATTAAATCTTACATCGATATGGTGATTTTAATTAAAATAGTTAGTTCCATTTATGAGAAAATGATAAAAAGGTGCAAAATGCATCGCATGAATTGACACTTTCGGTCCACTGGTATTAGTGAAAAATTTGCTATAACATCTCGGCCGTATAGTTGTCTTAAATTTGAAATTTTAGTTTTGTACGATTTTTCGTTTTCGTGATAGACATGCCACACACCGGGAAAAACACACAGACTGTTGAAAACTGGAATTCGAAAATTTTCACGATCGCAATACTTTCCCATTCTATATATTTCATATTTAGATAAGTGAAAATAAAAAAGAAGTGTTTTGTTATAAAAAGGAAATTAATTTTTTTAGTCATATGTCGCTAGTATTGTTTTAATACCCGGAGTACAGAACCGATGCTAAAGCCTCACTCCCTACTAATACAGATAACCGCCCGCCTGCTTCGAAAGCCGACTCGCGAACCTCTAACAAAAGAACAATAGCGAGGAAGATTATGATCCCGGCTCTTAGGGGAGTTTGGCGAGGGCTCTTGCTAATTGCCCGCCATTGTACCCCCGCGGTACAATAGAGTCGGTACCGAACCCTTTGTACCCGAGTGTCGAAGCTAGTCCAGGTCCCGGCATTGTAATGGCCGCCTCTGTCCTTTATGGTCCACTCCGATCCAACTCCAGGGAACATTCTTAGCGCGCCTCGAGCCCGCCCTGTCTCACGCAAATAGTTTCTCCCTTTGTACCAATTAAGTAGAATACTATTCCGGAGTGCCGATCCTAGCTTATCTCGGAGCCGGAGGTCCAATCAGCCGATTGTTTGTTACTTGTGACCCGCCTCTGCTTTATATAAGTTAAGTTTGAACATTATTCCTGTTTTTTTTATTATTATTTATTGAAATTTACAACTGTATTAGTTAATACATCAAGTAAATGAGCTAACAGAAATACATGATAAAGACATGAAGAGAAAATTCCCATTGGCACCACTCCACTGGACAATCTAAACTAGAAGGCCTCGAGGCCATCTTCTTTTCAGGCGCCTCGGAGGATTGTCAGGAATGGAAAGACCCAAATTACATTAAAAAATAGTATTTCTCTTTTATCCTTTGTTTGGTCATCGAAATCTTCCAACTTGTATGTTTAGCCATCCTTAAGATGTTATGGTTAATCTTTTGGAATGCACTAAATTAAAGGTAGTTTAGAGGAAGAAAATTTAAAGTGTAGGCATTTAAGGCCTTTCAGACTGTTTCAATCAAAATAAAGTCTACATTATAATAAAGCCGATTAAATTTTACATCAATATAGCGAGTTTAATCAAAATCGTTAGAGCAGTTATTGAGTAAATCGCAAAAAGGTGCAAAATGCGTGGTATAAAGTGGCTCTTCTGGTCAGCCGATTTTTATGAAAACATTGCTGTAACATTTGGGGGTACAGTTGTCTTAAATATGGAATTTCAGTTTCGTATTACTCTGCGTTTTCGCGCTGGACTTACCACACACACACGGACGGGCACACAGACCTTCGGTGGGACTTGGTTATTTGGACTCAGGGGCTAGGGACCTAAAAGGTGTATTTCCGTTCGAAAATTTTCACGATCGCAATACTTTCCGTATATTTCATATATAGGTAAGTGAAAGTAACAAAAAAAACTGTTTTGCCGATTTAGAGCTTATCGCTTTGGGATCATTAGAGAAGAAGAAATGTTCATAAGTTTATAGAATTAATTCAACTTTATATTTTCAATTTCACTGCTCCAGAAAAATGTGGCGCACTTTAAAAAATCATTTCATTTTTTTTTCGTGTTAAATTAATGTGCATTACATCAACATTTTAATAAAATATTATTCTTTTGATGGAGTATTTGTTGACCGTTGAGAAATTAGATGAGGTAGATGGTTGGGGGTGCGGTCATAAAATAGAAACACACATTTAAAACAAGTGCTATTTTAATTATGTGCCAACCTTTCGGCCTACATTGTGGGCCTTCATCAGGGCTAAAAGAAACAAGATAACAACCAATGTAATTATAGACTTAATTATGCGTTAAGTATATAACAATGATAATATGACAGTAATATAATATTGGAACATAAATAAAATTAAATGTAAAATGATAATAAGATGACAGTAATAAAGTATGGTAGTAAAAAAAATTAAGATGATAATATTGGAATGTGAGTTTTGAAATTTTCATCTTAATTTTGTTTACATTTAATTTTATGTTTGTTCCCTTATTATATTACTGTCACCATGTTATTATTATATTCCTAGCGTATTATTAAGTTTATAATTAAATTGGTTTTTTTTTTGGTTCTTTAAGCCCTGAAGAAGGCCCACAATGTAGACCGAAACCATGGGACACAATTAAAATAGCACTTTGTTTTAATGTGTGTTTCTCTCTAATGACCGCACTCCCAACCATCTTAACACAGGGTATAGCAAGTATGGAAATTAACAAAATTATAACTGTCATCCATACTTTGTAACTATCATCTTAATTTTGTTATATTTTATTATTTTGAATTATATTAAGTCTGAAAGGCCTTAAATGCCTATATTTTAAATTGTCTTCCTCTAAACTACCTTTAATTTTGTGTTAAAGGTATTTTTTATTATTCTTTTGGGATGATTTTGAGGTTAAATTAATTAAGATCAAGAAACAAAAATAGACTTATTTGGGAACAAAAATAGAAAATTAACGAAAATTTATTGTTTTTCTCTGTTGAATTAAACTTTTGATAACAGGTATTGCTTCGTCTTGCTTTAATTACTACTAACCGTAATGACTGACGAACAAGTGGTCAGTTCCGTTTCTTCAGTCGAAAATAGCCATAGTCGGAGAAACGCTGCTTTTTTCATTATATATCTTTATTTACAGATCGGCCGCATGAGCCATACATGGATTTTTAATTTAAAAAGAATAGTAGCCATTGAGGAATGGTGTCGGAACTGGAGGCTTAAAATAAATCCTAAAAAATCCCACCAAATTACCTTTACCCTTCGTCAAAAACCGATGACCTCCTGCCCTACCGTATCCTTTAATAATACGCCACTCATACCTGTTGAACAAATCCGATACCTAGGACTCCATCTTGACAAACGTCTTACATGGAACCCTCACACGAGACTAAAACGACAGGAAACTGCCCGTAGATACCGATTACTACAACACTTACTAGACAAACGTTCAAAACTTCCAATTCACTACAAAAAGCTCATTTATATCACTGTCATCAGACCAATCTGGACATATGGAATCGAGCTTTGGGGCTCTACTAAGCCATCTAATTCCTCCCGCATCCAATCCTTACAATCCAAAATCCTTCGCAAAATCCTAAATGCTCCTTATTTCGTCACAAATAAAATCATCCATAACGACCTTAATATCCCATTTGTGGCAGACCTTTCTCGAACCAGATATACCACTTTTAATTCCAAACTCCCAACTCATATAAACCCTCTTGTCCGCAACCTATCAACCTCGCATATTCCTGACAACCCTCCGAGGCGATTGAAAAGAAGATGGCCTCGGGATCTACTTACTTAAATAAACATTGAAGTACTACCGCTGGGTAGTTTCTTCACAAGCCTTATACGCCTTTTATTATAATTCATCACTTTTACTTATTGTATTTATGTAATATACAGTTGTAAAATTCATTAAAATATAATTTAAAAAAAAAAAAAAAAAAAAAAAAAAGAATAGTTATTAGAACTGGTAACAATAGAAAAAGTGGGGGTATAGTCTCATACACAAGACACCCCTAACGATAATAGATTTATAATTATTCCTCAGAATGGAATAATGAATTAAATTGATAACAGAACTAATGAGTAGAATACAAATTAAATTAAAAAAAATAAAATAAATAAGATAAAAAAGAAAAGTAATGAATATACAAAATAATATGAAGTTTGCTGCAAGAATATAAATTATAAAAGTAAAATCGATTTGTCTTTATAAAAAAAAAAAATAATTAACCAACAAGATTAAATAATATGAGGCTTATAAATCTAAATAATAATATTTACAAGATGTCTTGTAGAAGCCTGGGTTTGAGCCTGCGAGATAAAGTTGGAACTCTTATGTTGTATGCCACTGCACCTCTAACTGCTGGTAGCTGCGAGTGGTATTTTCTGAAACGGTTTTTGATAAAATCTTCGATGTACTCTATATGTAGCTCGCCATGTAGTTGACTATTTCTGATGAACCATGGGGCATCTACGGCTATTCTTAATATTTTGTTTTGAAATACTTGTATTTTTTTTCTTTTCGTTGAGGAAGCAGCTCCCCACACTTCACAGCCATACATGAGTAGTGGCCTTAATATAGTTTTTTAAAGAAGAATTGTTGTTTCGGGTTTGAGATTTGATTTTCTATTGAGGATCGGGTTCGGCATACAACGCTGCTCGGCATTAGGATTACCAGGACTCAACTTGACACTGGACTCTACACACCCAGGCCGGGTTCGGATCGCCCAAGAACGACACAGCCCCGAGATAGATGATCGGTTTATTTTAATACATACTCTTCGAAACCGCTTTTCTACTGCTTCTGAAACTGCTCAAAGGCTACGGGTGGTTCAAAGTGGTAATATTAAAAAAAAAAAAAAACATCCGGAGGAATTATTTCGGTCTTTTACACCTGTAGTTCCGCCATTCGTTACAAAATTATTCATACTTTGAATACAAGGTGGGTCGAAACAATAAAATGTAAGACTTTGTAGGGGCTGGCTAAATGCTGCACCCCAACCCCTTGGGCCTAGGGAAGGCGGAATATTAATCCCCTACCTGATAGAGATAAGGGAAAGTTGGCCGGCCAAGAAGTAGAGCGGGGGATAAATTAAATGTAATTAATAATTTTAACCTGGGCTCCTCGCGCTTGGAGTGGAATGGAGTGGCTAATTTGGAGCGATGCCAACTTAATCCACTCCGCCATTGATTTTCACCCTTTATACACTCCCATCTTCCCTTCCCTCTTATATTCTACTTCGCACACCTCGAGGTGTGAGTGTTTCTATTCTCAATATAGGTCATTGGAGAAATCACGCTTAAAATTTAATTTTTTCTCATTATCATCCTAATTACTTTCACTTACCTATATATGAAATATATAGAAAGGGAAAGTTGTGCGATCATTAAAATATTTTCAAAGGAAATAAACGTTTTAGGGTCACAGAGTCCAAATAACCGGGTCCCGCAAAAAGGTCTATGTGTGTGTGGTAGGTCTAGCACAAAATCGAAAAGGTGTACGAAATTGTAATTTCATATTTAAGACATTTATAGGCCCGACATGTCACAGCAACTTTTTCACGATAATCTGCTTACCAGAAGAGCCACTTTATACCATGCATTTTGCACCTTTTTACGATTTTCTCATAAACAGCTCTGACTATTTTTATTAAACTTACTATATTTATGTAATATTTAGTAATTGTTAATATCATGTAGGTTTTATTCCAATTATATCATCTTGTTAGCATTGATAATATACGGATAAATATATAAATTGAACTATTTCGATTTTTTCGATTCGTAGGGAAAACTATTTTCATTATAGGTGGAATAGTCAGGAATCGGTCATTTTTTGAAAAGTTTTTAATTTTGCCAACGTTTCGGCCCAAGCTTGTGAGCCATCATCAGGGCATTACTGAGCCATGTCCAAGCATAAACTGCAAAAAAAAACGGAGTTTATGCTTGGACATGGCTCAGTAATGCCCTGATGATGGCTCACAAGCTTGGGCCGAAACGTTGGCAAAATTAAAAACTTTTCAAAAAATGACTGATTCCTGACTATTCCACCTATAATAGTTTCTACAGTCGACTATTATACATCCTCAATAGAAAACTATTTTCTTAAATGCAATCTTTGTATTTTTGAAAATAAAAACAGTAATAAGATGTGTAATATAGATTTTAGAAAATATATCACCTAATACACGAAATTGTAAAAGTTAATAGAGAGTCATTAAAAGCGGATAAAACTTATTGTCTGTTGTTGATAATAATAAATATATCGTAAGCTAAGTTAGCTTATAAATTCTTTTCTTTTTTTTTTCTCTTAGATTCAAGATTGAACTGTGACGTTTTGAGAATTTTGACAAAAACTTAGATAGATTAGAAAAAATCAAATTCTAGTATTATAGTTCTAATATAGTTTATTAAATTATATATGTGTTTGCGTGTGTATAATATTTTTGAACGTATGATATTACTGTTATTAAAATTTTTCTTTATTATTTCAGGTAAGGAACTTCAAATCGATTAATGACCTCTTGAAGGTAGGAACCTTGTAGTTATTTTCATGTTATGTTTTCATTAAATTAAAATTAAAATATACAAAAATGAGGAATATCGTACATTTTAGTATATTAGAATATTATTCTTCATACTATATGAGGTCTTAAGAACAAGTTTTTTAATATAAGAAAATAGTTCTTGAAAGAAATCATACATAACAGAAATCCAATTTCAGTATAAGTAACCTATTAGAATACATGAAGTATAATTTACACACTTTAATTTATTAAAACTAATTTAAATAATATATTTTAAATAAGAAACGGTTTTTTCGTCACTATTATTATTATTATTATTTTGTTTTTTTCTTTAACGTTAATTTTCAAGTTACTATTTTTAATTTGTCTCAGAGAAATATGATTTCCTTCCAAACAATTTATTACCCATTCTTTAATTTATCTAAAACAGCATTTTTTTTTTTTTTTTTACTTTTTTTTTAATTCTAAGTTTAACTGTAAGCTCATTAGTGTAGTTTATTGCAAACCAAAATGAGTGACGATTCAGTTCATTTTCGGAATATTATGCTCTTTAAAAAAAAATAAAAAACTCATCCCAAACTGCAAGAAAGATTCGTTCCGTGTATGGCATCGATTCAACTGCTGATAACACGGTTCAAAAGTGGTTTTCACGGTTTAGATTAGGAGATTTCAATTTGGAAGACCAGCCCCGGAGTACAACTCCTGACATCGCGGATAATATGACGGTCATAGCTAACAATCTACGAATTACTGTCCGTGTGATAGCTGCGGAGTTAAGAGCCTGGAAATCGTATTTTGTAGATTAAATAAATAACTTCTTTTTAACTGTTCATCAATTTTAATTTTTGCCCAAATTTCTCTACGAACTTTCTGGACAACCGGATATATTCTTTTAAAAACTTCTTAATTCGATCATAATAACAGAAATTGACGCAGACGAAGACGCGAGGAACAGCTAGTACATAATATAATTATGTAATAATAATAATTTTTGGTATTTATTCATTATTACGACGGACGGGAGACAAACGGATTATTTTTTATTCGTTAATCGGGTTCTACGTATCCTGAAACGTTATTAGTGAAATTTTGAGGGAGTTGGTAATTTTTTATAAATTAGTTTGGTCAATTACAAAAGTTCGCTATTGAGAATAATAAACTAAATTTAAGAGAAAACCAACTTGCAGATTTTTACTAATTCTTTCTAAAGTAGTATTCAAAGATTTTAATAATGAGCCTTTTATTCAAGTGGTTTTCCTTCTCGTGTTATTCTAGAAATGCTAGAAATAACACGATTTAAAATGCTAAATGAAAGATTTCAAGTGCCTCTTATAATTAATTATTCAGCCTTAAAACTCACAAGCACCAACTTCATTATAGCCTATTCTTAGAACTCGACAAAAATAATATTAAGGACTAACAAATTGAAAGAGTTCCCATACAATAAGTTTAAAATTTAATAACTTTCAAGAGCAGATAATTTAGAGTTTAATACTATATTCATTTACTTTAAAACTGTTTTATAATAATATTGAACCTCTTGGACAAAAGACAAGTTGGGAAACGTAGACAAAAGAATATATTAAAGTTAAGATGTTAGTTTTTAATCCTCTTTGTCACCTCCTACGTTGTATTTATTTTCGTTTAGGATTCCTGAAAGGATGCGTGAATATTGGACAATTATAAAAATATTTAAAAAATATGGTGCATACAACATACGATTTTCAATTAAATCCCTCATCAAAAGTAATTTAAGAATTTTTATTAAATTACTTAAAAAAATAAAATGTTAAAGAAGTAAATTGACCTTCGATGGAAACATGTATTTCAGATTAAATAATTTATACTAATATTATAAAGCTGGTCCTGTGAATATAATTGAGTTGATAGCATCGCGGAGACTCAAAGTTGTTGGGCTCGATGAGGAGCGGATTCCGAGAAGGTCTGTATTCGCTGATCCGACTGGTAGGACGTCCAAAAGGTAGGCCGAAGCGTCGATAGGAGGATTGCGTTAAGGCTGATCTTGGGGCTTGGACTAGACCGGCGAACATTGGACGAGTCTGTGTAGACGGAATATGGTGGTATCGGCATCGAACCTTCGGGTTCGGTAAGCCTATTATTATTATTATAAAGCTGGAGGGTTTGTTTGTTCGTTTGAACGCGCTAAATTCAAAAACTACTGGTTTGAATTGAAAAATTATTTTTTTGTTAGATGGTGCATTTATCGAGGAAGGCTATTAACATCACCTGTGACCAATAGGAGTCAATAAGAGTCAGTAGAAAATTTCGAAAAAACGGGGGAAATTAACCTCGCATCTAATGGATTTCAAATGACTTACCTTTTAATTTAAATTTAAATTAAAAAAAAAGAATTATTATTCTTTAGGTTAATAACCCCAACGCCACGGGACATAGAAAAAAAATATATTTCCCGTTAATTTATCTTTTGCCGTAACAATTAATAAATCACAGGGGCAAACATTTTTAACTCATAAAAGATTTCAAGTTCCTCTAATAATTACTATTCTTACCCACTGCCTCAAGCATATAATTATATTATATATATATATATATATATATATATATATATATATATATATATATATAAAATTATGAATTGGTTAGTTTGTTTCTTCATTTATCGTCCCTTTATGCTGCTGTGGCTAACCGTACGATCTATAATGGAAGTCCTACATTTTGCCTATCTAGGTTTAATTAAGATACTTGTCTTTATAGAGTACCTGACATCACACAAGTCCAGGACAACCCTTTTACGTCCCATCCGGAAAACGGCATAACTGAAGATTTTTTTACTGCCATTAAAAACACCTGCCGGGTTCGAACCCGCGACCTTACGTCTAGAAGGCTGCTATGCTAGTCACTACACCACAGGCGACCCCTGAAGAAATGATTACTTTGTCGTCCTCTGTAGGATAGGGTTGGAACATTGTCCGGCGGAGGAGAGAGTTAGATAACGATTTCCGAAGGGCCGTAAAGTTTAGGAGTGTCCTCGCTGCTAATAAAATGTTCCCGAGGAGGTTATTTCAGGATCGGATGGGTCGCTGTAAATTTTTACTTTACTGCCGCCGCCATAATGCCTTCGCCCCTCCCTCCTCCCCCCCTTCCTCCTCCCCCCCCCCTCTCTCTCTCTCTCCTCTCTCTCTCTCTCTCTCTCTCTCTCTCTCTCTCTCTCTCTCTCTCTCCTCTTTCCACACACACATACACACGCACACACACTCTCTCTTCCCACTCTCTGTCCTCTGCCAATCCCGTCTAATCAATTTGCTCCTTTACTGCCCCAGCCGGGGTTTTCCAAGCCTATGTGGTCCTCCGAAGATATACGGTTTGCCGAGGCTTCTCTTGTGTTGCTCAACAGGGCTTTAAGCAACAGCGGGGTGAAAATTACTACCACGTTCAACAAACTTTTGGAAGAGTTTCGGTTTGCTCAAGTTTGGAAAACTTAGGTTCGACTGAAGAAGTTGTTGTTGGAGCTTCGTCAAAGAGATCGGAGTTAACTCTAACCCTCTTGAGTTTATAAGGTTCATTTACAACCAAACTATTTAAATAAGCCTATAAATAAAATTTTACTTTCTCATAACTATACATGAAATATATAATAATAATAATAATAGGCTTACCGAACCCGAAGGTTCGATGCCGATTCCACCAAACTTCGGCTACACAGACTCGTCCAATGTTCGCCGGTCTAGTCCAAGCCCCCGAGATCAGCCTTAATAGAATCCTCCCATCGACGCTTCAGCCTACCTTTCGATCGCCTACCAGTCGGTTCAGCGAATACCAACTTCACAGGGTACAAACTCCGCAATTCTGCGTTGTGCGACCTTCTAAACTTCCCAGTGGCCTCATGTCTCTTCGCACCAAAAATTTAACCCAGTACCTTATTTTCGAAAACCTTAAGCCCTTGTTCATCCTTCAAAGTAAGCTGCCACGTTTCTCATCCGTAAAGAACCATCGGAAGAATAATAGTTTTATAAATTCTAACCTTTACGTTTTTAGATAGAAGCCGCGAGCTAAGTAATTTAGCAACTGAATAATAACACGCATTTCCCACCTTTAACCGGGACTTTATTTCTTCCTGGATTTCATTTTTTCTTGTTATCATTGAACCTAAATACTTGAATTTCTCTACATGTTCAAAAGTATGCCCTGATATATAAATATCACCAAGATCGCCACCGTTTCTGCTACTAATCATATATTTCGTCTTATCGGTATTTAATTCGAGACCTATTTGTTTATCGGTTTTTATTAACACACTATACATGAAATATATAGTAAGGGAAAGTATTGCGATCCTGATTTACGCAAATTAGTCTGTGTGTAGGTAATTCTGGGGCAAAAACGGAAAGTCGTGCGAAACTGAAATTTCATATTTGAGACAACTTTACGCTCAAGATGTTACAGCAACTTTTTCTTCAAAATCGACTGACCGGAAGAGCCACTTTATACAAATGCATTTTGCACCATTTTACGATTTTGTCGAAAACGGCTTCAACGATTTTGATTATAATCGCTACATCGATGTAAAATGTAATGAACTTTAATACGTACCATGTGAGTTTCCTTCTTCCGGAAATAGTCCGACACGGCTTGAATGCCGATAGTTTAAATTTTCTCGGCATTTGGGAGCTCGGATTTTTTTTCTGTGTATTATATGGGTTGCACTAGGAAACTCAATTGAAAATCCTTTCTTTTTAACCGTTCTTTAATGAAAAAAATAAAAATTACCTGTGCAGTAAACTGCTTACAACTTCGGCTGTCCGAGAAATCAATTACAATTCGCTAGATTGAAAATAAAAAAAGAATCACGTTGTTTATTCTTATTTATTTTATTACATCAGAAGTCTCAGTAATAATTATATTTATTCGAATTATTTTATGTTATTTACGATAATATCAAACCTTTCTTACACTTAATTAGAAAATGTGTTTATAAATACAAATAATAAACGCTGCAAATTATTACATAATTGTTTATTGTTTCGAAATAACACTATTAGTGTATAATCGTTTATATAGCTGTTAATATAAATTAATTAAGTAATATAAAAAGCAATAATTTAAAGAATAATATCATAACACTACCGCTAGTTTCAAAACGCTATATCTCAGCTAGTTGTTGAGCAATTTCAATGAATTTTTTTTAATTTTGTCGAAAACCTAATTCTCTATCAAATGCCACAGATTATTTATTTATGATTAGGAGGATTTATTGGTTAAAAAACACTAATGACTTTTTTCTTTATCTTCGAAAATAACGTTGTTACAAGCGTATATATTGGCAAGACTTCCATTTTTTTTTTTATTTACTTTTTTTATTTTTAAAGGTGGAATTATCAGGAATCAGTCATTTTATGAAAAAAATTTCAAAAAATTACTGTTTTCAAAAAATGACTGATTTCTGATTATTCCACCTATAATAGTTTTTTATTGTTATTTACTTATATTTATGTTTTTCTTTATTCATCTCATCTTCTTGCTTAAATTTTGTTATTGATTCTTTGATACTGTTGGTCCTTTAGGTGTGCAATTTTTTTTTTTTTTTTTTTTTTTTTTTTTTTTTTTTTTTTTTTTTTTTATGCTTGGATTTTGCTTTGGATTATAGACTATATTATACATTATAAGGTATAACATAGAAATCTGTTGATTAAGAAAGTAATTGTATTGTAGATTTATAACTTTTCAGGTCAATATCACATGTCATCAAAATTGATAAATACGTTGTGTGTGATAGTAACCCAATGCAGTTGAACAGCACTGTTTTGTTTTATTGTAATTTTGATAAAATAAAGCATTTCTCTACTTTTTTTATTATTATTATTTTTTTTTAATTGCCCTTTATTGATTCTAAAACTCTACACATACTTTTCTCTGTCGTCAAAAATAACTGAGTTATGAGCTTATTTATGTGTAAAATTTCAATTTTTTTTTTATTTCTTTTATATTATTATTCGCGGTATTTTGGTTATAAAACACTCATCATTTTTTCTTTATCTTTAAAATAACTGAGTTATTGAATTAAATCACGATTAATCAGCCGTAATTTTAAAAATAACCAGCTGATATCAACGTCTAGGTATTTGAATCATTGTTGCATGGACTAGTATTTTTGTAGAGAATTAAAAAAAAATTAGTCTAGTAGTTTCAGAGAAATGCCGCTGACGGCTGACAAACGGAATTATTCGTTATTCGGATTCTACACATCTTGAAACGTAAGCCCTCAAATTTTAAGGGGGGTATTTTTTATTTTTTTTTTTTTTTTGGTAGATTACAAATGTTCATTGTTTAAAATAATAAACCAAAAATATACCTATATTTAATTAGATTATGCTTTATTAGTGTGGTCTAAAACTTTTGACCGGCAGTGTATGTCCTCATTTTAATTTTAAATAATATAACATCTCTTCATTTACGTTTATACATAAACTGGGGACTTCATGGAAACTTCATGAACATAAAAATTGGGGATCACTTGTAGCTGGGTGGTTAGCACAACAGCCTCCTATGCCAAAGGTCACGGGTTCAAACCCGAAGGTGGTCCTAGGATTTTTTAATGGGAGTAAAAAATCCTTAGTTATGCCGTCCTTCGGAGGGTACGTTAAAAGGTGGTCCGATGTCAGGTACTTGTAAAGATCCATATCCTAATAAAACCTGGATAAGCAAATTTTAAAGTATCATTTTTCAAAAATACCTGTTCTCAAAAATATCATATTATATTTTATATCATATTATATCCAAGACTTCTTTTGTAGAACGGCCTAATATTTATCGAACATACATTTAATAAATGTGGTACAAGATATACTGTCATGATTCACATGTAGGGATACTAACCATTGGCAGCTCTCCAAAGACTATGCTAAACTAGAAGGTCTGAGGGACATCTTTTCAGACGCCTCGGAGGATTACCAGAGATTGTGTGGGATCACAATCATGTTGGCTAGCATAACAGCCTCCTATGCCAAAGGTCACGGGTTCAAACCCGCAGGTGGTCCTACGATTTTTTAATGGGAGTAAAATATCCTTAGTTATGTCGTCCTTCGGAGGGGACGTTAAAAGGTGGTCCCGAGCCTGTGCGATGTCAGGTACTCGTTAAAGATCCCTATCTAATAAAACCTGGATAAGCAAAATTTAGGATTCCCGTCTGATTAGCCATAGTAGCATAAAGTGACGATAATAAAAAAAAAAAAAATAAAAAAAAAAGATTTGAATTTCAATCAAAACATGTGTCTTTGTAAAAATCGGGTGCGGGCAACACACGACTTTCACTTACCTCGACTATTAAAATCAATTTAACTATCAAATATATTTCAATTTGAAAGGTGATTTTAATAAAACGTGTACTCATTTTAGTTAGAAACATGCGATTTAAATTAAATAACATAACTATATTAAATTTTTAATCGGTAATAAGTGTATTCCCCATTCGCCACTTTATAATACCTTTTACAGCTTTGTGTATCAGAAAATATTTATTATAAAATCTTTCTCTTTCCAACGGCATATAATACGTCTATATTACTCTTCTTATTATCAAAAATCCAAAAATTACATAAAGAAATAGTTTTGCTCTTTTATCCTTTCGGTGACCATCAAACTCGTCCAACTTGTATATTTAGCCGTCCTTTATCCATGTTATTAAGACGATATGGTCAATTTCATGAAAACTACAAACTTAAGGGTACTTGTTGTACCTGTGCGATGTCAGGTACTCGTTAAAGATCCCTATCCTAATAAAACCTGGATCGGCAAAATTTAGGACTCCCACCGTACCATCGTCCGATTAGCCATAGTAGCATAAAGTGACGTTAAATAAAATAAACAAACAAACATTAAGATAAACGATAGTTGTGCCTTCAATAAGCGAAAACGTTAGCGATTTGAAACACAGCGATCCTCTGTAGAATTTGATGCTGCAGAACAGGCTCGGCAAAGGGAAGAAACTTTTTCAATTCCAGGAGGACTTTATCGTATTCCTGGGCGGGAGTTGGACCTGGACTTGCTGTTCCGGAGTGCTTTGTTTATATATGAGCTTTTTTACTTGTTGGAGCGACTAAGGGCGAACTCTGTTGGATTTATCGCGGGACTATATTCAAAGGCTTACTCCTCTATTCAGCTTCCCTTCGCCGCATAATTCTTCTCTTTCCACTTCCTTTCTACTTCCTAACTTGTAGTCTTTTTTTTTTTTTTTTTTTTTTTTTTTTACCCTCTTTTCTCTTTTTATGCCGTTATAACTTTAAAATTACTTTTAATGAACTCCCTGGCAAACCGACTGGAATTTATCTTGTTTTAAAGGTCAAATATTCTTGCTAATTAAATATCTACAGTGAATGAAAAAACCGTTGCAATGACGTGTAAGTTAGTTATGTCAGATTATTTCAGTGATTTCTCTTGTATGTATTTCCAATGTTAGAAATAATGTTAATTCCAATAAGGTAGGTTGCTAAATAAGTTGGTAGCGTTTTTTCTTTCACTTATGTATACAAGATATCGGGTTGTGTCACATGAAATGTCCGTTTTCAAGGTAAAGGATTTTTATTAAAAATTAAAAAAACGCACTTTTCGCTTGATCATCATTTTCGAAAAGTTTTCCTTTGACGAAGTTGTCTAAATTCCTGAACAGGTGATAATCTGTTGGAGACAAGTCGGGAGAATATGGTGGGTGCGGAAGAACTTCGTAGCCCAGTTCTTTCAATTTTTGTACGGTATGTTTTGAAACATGGGGTCTTGCTGCCGCTCAGTGAGATCATGAGGTACCCATGTATCGAGCTTTTTTACTTTCCCAATACACTTTAAATGTCTGGAAACGGTAGATGCACTTGCATTTAGTTGTGCTGAGAGTCCTTTAACTGTTTGGTAGGGGTTGCCTTCTACTGTATGTTTGAAGACATCGTTGTCTATTACGGACGGAGGTCTCCCCAGCAGAAAACTTACCAAACCAATGGCGAATGGTCCGTTCATTAACACTCCCTTCCCCAAATGCCTTGCAAATATTTCTAGCGGCCTCAGCTGCTGAATGGCTGAGTTTAAACTCGTACAAAAATATCACTCGAAAATCGCGTGTTTCCATGTTCATATTTGGAGATATACTAAAAATTGGGTAATTGATTGGGAAGCTAATGTTTATAATACAAAGGTAAAGAATTAGTAACTGTTTACTTTAAATATTTAAACATACGGAAGAAAACAAGAGAGACCTGTAAAGTCTTTATGTATTTCAGAAACTATAAAAACGGACATTTCATGTGAAACAACCCAATATAATATATAGTAAGGGAATGTATTGTGAGCGTAAAAATTTTCGGATTCAAGTTTTTAACGGAAATGCAGGTTTGAGGGTCCTGGTAATTAAGTCCCACAAAAAGGTTTGTGTGTGTGTGGCAAATCTTTAAAAGCTTTTATGCCCGAGATGTTACAGGAACTTTTTTTTACCAAAATAGGCTGACAGGAAGTGCTACTTTACACCATACATTTTGTACTTTTTTACGATTTTCTCGTAACGATTTTTCGAAAACGGTACTAAAGATTTTGACTAAACTTGCTACAAAAATGTGAAATTGAATGGGCTTTAATACGGTGTATGTTTCATTCTGATTGAAATAGTCTGACAGGGCTTTTTTTTTTTTTTTTTTATTATTATTATTTTATTGAATTTTACAACTGTATTATCATAAATACAATAATTAAACCTGTTGAAAACAGGGCTTAAATGCTAATATTTCAAATTTTCCTCTTTTAGTGTGCCCTTTGTATAATTTTATAGTTTCGAAAAAATTAACTTTATCATCTTGTAAGCATTGATAAAAACGGCTAAATATGTAAGTTGAACAAATTCAACTTCCTACCAAATAAGATAAGATCCGTCATATTTTTGAATGTATTTTTAGTGTTTAGGACATAAGAACAGTAATAGAGACTATAATATAATGTTGTTTAGCAAGATTTTAGAAAAAAAAAAAGGTTCTTCAATGAACCCAACAACTTTACACGCCCAATTGAGACTGCGCGATGCTCTCAACATAATTATACTCACACATTAAAACTTAGTGCCATTTTAATTGTGTGCCGACGTTTCGGCCTACATTGCGGGTGTTCATTAGGGCTAAAAGAAACAAGATAACAACCAATGTAATTATAGACTTAATAATACGTTAGATATATAATAATGATATGGTAACAGTAATTTAATATGGAAACAAACATAAAATTAAATGTAAAATGATAATAAGATGACAGTAATAAAGTATGGAAGTTAACAAAATTAGGATGATAATATTGGAATGTGAATATTGATATTTTCATCTTAATTTTGTTTACATTTAATTTTATGTTTGTTCCCTTATTATATTACTGTCACCATGTTATTATTATATTCCTAGCGTATTATTAAGTTTATAATTAAATTGGTTGTTTTTTTTTTTTCTTTAAGCCCTGAAGAAGGCCCACAATGTAGACCGAAACCATGTCACACAATTAAAATAGCACTTTGTTTTAATGTGTGTTTCTCTCTAATGACCGCACTCCCAACCATCTTAACACAGGGTACAAGCTTCGCAATACCGTCTTGTTCAACCTTCTGAATTCTTCAGTAGGCTTATATATCTTTTGACAGAATATTTTACGCAGTACCTTATTTTCGAAAAACTTAAAGCGTTGTTTATCTTTTAAAGATTTCAAAACAATACAGCAATGATTTAAAACAATACTCAAACTAACTTAATCCATCCAGCATGCTTCTGGATAAGGAAATAGAAAAAAGATATAATTTTATCCGAATAAATGATTGTGGGATGGCTACAGATAACTTTTATAACGACCTGAGTAATGTTGAGATCGGGCCTGCCCTTCTCCGCACTTTACTGCTACATTAACACCTTCGCTCCATATTCGCGGCAATGTTTGCGTCGGCTTTGAGAAGTTACGATATGGCAGGGATCGTTTGGGATATTGGAGCGGCATTTGTTCCTGGTCGGGATGAAATAAAAATGCGCCAATGGTCGCTCGTTGGATGCGATCGTATAGCGATTATCGTTATTTGGGTAGAAGGGAAGGGGCATCATTCTTTAAAGTGTATGAGTTTTTTTTTTTTTTTTTTTTTTTTTAATTTACTTTCACTACTCCAGCGATCGTGAAAATTTTTCACTTCGAGATTATAACGAAAATTCGCGTTTTAGGTTTTCCTGAGTCCAAATATCAACGTTACTCAAAAAGATCTGAGTCTGTGAGTCTGTGAGTAAGTTCAGCTGGTAAATTAAAGTCATACATGCCATACTTTCTACCATGCCGTTAGGCTAATATTTACGTTTTTCTTAAAAACAGATCCTACGATTTTTTTATATTAATGTAAAAAAAAATTAGTTTTTTAGTAAGGTTGATTTTGGGCTGAATAAATTCTTCCATAAATACTCAATTTTTTATTTCATGAGTATGACGTTTCGGGATATTCTCCCATCTTCAGAAGTCCATAACGTATATTAAGCAATTACCATTACATTAAAAATTACTATAATGAAGTGAATGGTTTAAAAAAATTTATAAATTATGTGTCAATTGATAAAAACATTTAAAACTATTAAATAACAAATTTAAAATCAGAAAGAGGCATTAGAAGCAAAAATTTAACAATATTACATAGTTCTTAGTTAAATAATTACCTTGTTATATATTCAGAACACCCAACATTTTCACTAATCACACATTGAGCCAGGTAAAAAAGTAAAAACGAAGTCAATATCTAAATACATCAGATCTGGGCAAGAGTATTGCTCAGATCTTTGTCCTCAACTGGATTAAGGATTAGACCAATTTTTAACTTGTATATGGTTATTGTTATTTCATATCGTGAAATTCTTTAAAACATTTATTATTAATTATTTATATTATATTTTTAATTTTTTAATTAAATCAGAATAGTGGTAACTTAAATGTCTTGAGTCAGTTTTGAAATTCATGGTTTTATCTATATTTTTATTGATATATATAGCCTCTATGGTTTTTCTATTTTGTTTATTTTTGACTATTTCCAAAATTTGTGGTCTATTGAGATCAAACTTATGTTTTAAATGTATGCTATGTTGTGATAAAGCAGTTGTATTTATATTTTTACTGTTGTTACAATTACTTTTGTGCTGTTTAGTTCTAGTGCTAACTTTTTTGGACGTTTCCCCTATGTAACATTTTTCACAGTCCAGAAAATTTATTTTGTATACAACATTTAATTTTTCTTCATTACTTATAGGGTCTTTTGTACTGGTGAGGAATTTTTGTAATTTATTATGGTTATAAAGGCCTAATTTGATGTTGGGTAAATCATATGCTAATAATTTTTTATTTATTTAAATTATTTTTTTAATGTTACATTAATAAATTTAATGTAACATAAATACAATAAGTAAAAGTGTTGAATTAAAATAAAGTAAAATAAAATAAAATAAACTCATAGAATTGGTTCTAAAAAAGCTAAATTGCAACGGATTTTACTTATATACCTTCAGAAAACAATACCTTAAATGATACTGAAAACTGTATCAAAATCCGTTTTGTGGTTAAGAAGGAGTTCACGGAAACCGAAATCGCGATATCATTATATATATATATATATATATATATATATATATATATATATATATATATATATATATATATATATATATATATATATATATTAAAATAAATGTTTCCACCTAAACAACCTAATTCTTTATTCAAGGTTCATTTTCTAAAAATTTTTACAATTGATAAATAATTGTTTCTTAGTTCTTCCCTAAAAGTTTATTGCATAGCAATAATATTTGGAGTCAACGTTTCAAGATTTTTCCTGAGAGACTGCCCTGGCGTATGCCGATGATGTGGCGATATATAGTAACAGCACAAACCCTTCAAAAGCGCTTAAGCAAGTAGGGAAAACTTGTGAGATCATAAAGAACCATCTGAATACCTTAAACATCCAAATAAACACATCTAAAACTCACTGCATTATATTTTCTTTTCAAAAAAATAAGAAGAAACTGCCGACTAAATTTCAAATTGAAAATTCACAATTAAAAATATGTAGAAACATCATTTATTTGGGCATGAAACTTGACAGACATCTAAAATTTAATAATCATATCCTTACCAAATTATCAAAAGTAAGACAGAAAACCTACAAATTTAACCACCTCTTTGAAACTCCGAATCTAAGTTTCAGGTTGAAACTTCTAATTTACAAAATTGTGATTAGACCTTCTCTATTATAGGGAGCACCTATTACTAACCCATTGTTCAGAAAATTCAAAAAAGAAGCTTCAGCAATTCCAAAATGGCGTTTTGAAGAAAATTGCAAGAAAAACTACCTTTGAAAAAAAAAATCTGGTGCGGGCAACACACGACTTTCACTTACCTCAATTTTTAAAATCAATGAAAAGATTTTCAAATACAGTTAGAGATAAAAATACGTCAAATTATTAAGGAATTAATCAAATTAAATTTCTATAGAAACATGAGTTTTATTAAAAAATCTATTATATTATTATCTAAAATAATCAGTTAGTTTTATCTTCTTTTCATCACTCTCTATTAACTTTTAAAAGCTTGTGTATCAGATGATATTTTTTCTAAAATCTTTAGCTTTCCAATGGTATATCATACATGTTATATTACTGCTCTTATGTTCAAAAACAAAAAATTGCATTAAAAAAATATTTTTTCTGTTTTCTCCTTTAGTTGGGTATTCGAATTTATTCAATTTATATATTTACCAGTTTTTCATCAGCGTTAACAAGATAATCTAGTTATTATTATTGAATCTACAAAATTAAAGGTACTTTAGGGGAAGACAATTTAAAATATCGGCATTTAAGCCCTGTCAGACCATTTTTATCTAAATAAAACTACATGATATTAAAGCCCATTAAATTTTACATCGATATAGCGAGTTTAATCAAAATCGTCGGAACCGTTTTTGAGAAAATCAAAAAAAGGTGCAAAATGCATGGTATAAAGTGCTCTTCTGGTAGGCTCATTTAGATGAAAAAAGTTTTGTCACGTCTCGGCGTATAGTTGTCTTAAATATGAAATTTCAGTTTCATAGGACTTACCGTTTCCGCCCGGGAGTTACCACACACACACACACCAGAAACCACATTTTGCGGGACTTGGTTATTTGGACTCAGGGGACCCTAAAACGTGTATTTCCGTTGAAAACTGGAATTCAAAATTTTCACGATCGCAATACTTCCCCTTACTATATATAGTAAGTGAAAGTAAAAAGGCAAATGACTTCATTTGCTATCTAATATCCCTAAAGTAACAGAATTCCTTGCGAAAAGAAGACATAATTTTTATAATTCTTTAGAAGTGCTTTCAAATCCAGTTTTTGGTAGGCTTAATGTTCCACCAGCTCCTCAGAGGTGGCAACATAGTGTCCTAAGTTAGATTAAGATTAGCTTAAGACAAGAAGTGTCAAGATTGAAGTGATCCTACCACCAAGAGGAATAGCAAATCAGTGATAGCATTTTAAAACATTACCTATTAACAGAAACAGCCTTAAAATGTATCTAGATACAGTAGATGGAAATTATTCAAAAGCTATTTAGGCAAAACAAGTTACTAAATTGGGGTTATGAGAAAAAAGAAAACAGTGACAGCGACAATGTATCAGTTATGTAGATATCGATGTATTGCCAATAACGAAGTAAATAATACTTTAATAGTAGCTCAGAATATGTTGCCTGTGATGGATAAATTTCATGTGTTAAATTTTTAATGACTTTTACTTTCACTTACTATATATAGTAAGGGGAAGTATTGCGATCGTGAAAATTTTCGAATTCCAGTTTCTAACGGAAATACACGTTTTAGGCTCCTGATAACCATGTCCTACAAAAAGGTATGCGTGTGAGTGGTAACTCCCGGGCGGAAACGGTAAGCCCTAAGAACTGAAATTTCTATTTAAGACAAATATGCGCCCGAGACGTTACAAAACCTTTTCATTAAAATGAGCTTACCAGAAGAACCACTTTATACCATGCATTTTGCACCTTTTTTCGATTTTCTCGAAAACAGTTCGACATATTTTAATTAAACTCTATATCTGATATGTAGAATTAATGGGCTTTAATATCATGTAGTTTTCATTCTGATTAAAATGATCTGACAGGGCTTAAATGGCGATATTTTACATTTTTTCCTGTAAAGTAACTTTAATTTTGTAGATTTTGTAAAAATAAATATATTATTTGTTACCACTGATAAAAAACACATAAATATATAAGTTGAACGAATTCAATATCTAACTAAAGGAGAAAACTGAAAAAAATGTTTTTTTAATGCAATTTTTTCATTTTGAACATAGCAACAGTAATATACATGTGTAATATACCGTTGGAAAGCAAAAGATTTCAGAAAAAAATATTACCTAATACACAAGCTTGTTAAAGTTAATAAAGAGTGATCAAAAGCCGTTAAATCTGATTATTTTAGATAATAATATTATAGACGTTTTAATAAAACATATGTTTCTATAGAAATTCAATTTAATTATTTCTTTAATGGTTTCACGTATTTTAATCTCTAACTGTATTAGAGAATCCTTTCATTGATTTTAAAAATGGAGGTAAGTGAGGTAAGTTGCCCGCACCAGATTTTTTATTTAAGTAATTATTCAGAAAATAGATATATACATAACTGATGAATTATTACAAGTCCTCAAGAAGGAGAAAACCCTCGAAACTTTGACTCCCAATAATAACTGACCTAAAATAAACTTTTTGTAAATAATTCTGAATTAATTATTTATCATTAACTTATGTTTCATCCGAATAATTAACTTTATTATTCTACCATTGATTTTAACTAGTAATGTAAGTGAAAGTCGTGTTTTGCGCGCACCAGATTTTTTCCTTCAAATGCTAAATGGTCGCCACCACAATTTCTGAAAACGTCATTCATGAGGAGGAGTGTTATGCTTTTGATGTTGGTGACTCCAGATATTAGGGGTGGGCATAATCGAATGATCGTCATAACAGGATGATCGGACTTCGATGATTTAAATAATCGAATGATTAATATCCATTTTAAGATACGATATGCCACAATTTCCGTCTCTATGATGGCTGAGCTCCTTATAATTCCTCGATTATCGTTAAACAATTCAGTTCGAATGATCATTCATTTCTCCAAAACCGATTAATCCGATAATCGATTAATTCGAATGATTGAAATAATCGAATGGTCCGATAATCGTCATTCGATTATGCCCACCCCTACCAGATAAAAACGAGATCAAATGTGTTCGGGTAAATGTCTATTCGTGGAAAATTCGATTCTGAGGACATTGCATATCTAGCTCTGTTACAAACTTTTCTCAGTTCCGTATCGATAAATCAGAATTGCTTTCTCGGCTAGTAGTGTCTAAATGGGAAGATTTTCTCTCTGTATTACAGAGCCAATTTCACGGAGATCGGGAGTTTCCCACAGACATCTTATTCATGAGATATGGGAGATCTGCTTTTGGATTTTCCCTATCGGAATATGCAACGGTTTCTCGAAGGGATGAGCCAACGAGAAGAAGAAGACGAAGAAGAAAAGAGGATTATAGTGGAGAGTTATCGAGGAACGTCCTCAAAGAGAGATAAATCAAGATGGTGGGCCGAAGGAGACAAATGGCTGGAATCCTTCGCTACAGTGCAATATCGGGAACAATGTGCCCCGAATAATACTTTACTTTCTTCTCCGGAGGATGTATTGCATTATTTATGTGTCCCTCCGCGGCGCCCCCCCATTTATTGTTTTAGTCCACACCGATTCTGAGGGGGGAAGATATGGGGGGCTACACACCCTAGAGCTGTCAAACCAGGCGTTTGCAGTGAGATATCGTCCGGGTCCTCTTCTGAATAACTTATTCATAAAAGACCCAATAAATGGTGTCTATTTTAATTTTTTTTTCCTCTTCAGTTTGTGACGTGTTTTCTTCTGATGCTTTATTCAAATTAAAATAAAGAACTGTAGGAACCTCATTTGAACACTTATTACTTTCACTTACTATATATAGCAAGGGAAAATATTGCGATCGTGAAAATTTTCGAATTCCAGTTTTCAACAGAAATACACATTTTAGGGTCACCTGAGTCCATATAACCAAGTCCCGCAAAAAGGTATGTGTGTGTGCGTGTGTAAGTCTTTAAAAGCTTTATGCCTGAGATGTTATAGCAAATTTATTACTAAAATCGGCTGACAGGAAGGACCATGCATTTTGCACCTTTTTTGGATTTTCTCAAAAACGGTTCCGACGATTTTGATTAAACTCGCTATATCGATGTAAAAGTTGATGGCCTTTTATACCATGTAGGTTTCATTCTGATTAAAATGGTCTGACAGGGTTTAAATGCCGATATTTTAAATTTTCTTTCTCTAAAGTACCTTTAATTTTGTTGATTCCATAAAAATAACTATATTATCTAGTTACCACTGATAAAAACCAGGCAAATATGTAAGTTGTGTGAATTTAAAAAACAACTAAAGGAGAAAATTAATGCATTTTTTTGTTTTTTAACATAAGAGCAGTAATATACATGTATGATATACCGTTGGAAAGCTAAAGATTTTATTAAAAATATTATCTCATACACAAGCTTTTAAAAGTTAATAGAGAGTGATGAAATTAACATAAAACTAACTGACTATTTTAGATATTAATATAATAGATTTTTTAATAAAACACATGTTTCTATAGAAATTCAATTTAATCAATTCTTTAATAGTTTCACGTATTTTTATCTCAAACTGTATTTGAAAATTCTTTCATTGATTTTAAAAATGGAGGTAAGTGAAAGTCTTGTGTTGCCCGCACCAGACATTTTAGTTTCACTTACCTTACCTATATATGAAATATATATTATAAAAAAGTGTTGACAACGTGAAAATTTTGAAATTAAAGTTTTCTCCGAATTAAACGTTTTAGGGTTCCCAAAGTGCAAATGATTATGTCCCGCAAAAATGAGATTTCGTATATAAGAAAACTTTACGCCCGAGATGTTTCAGTAACTATTTCGTCAGAATCGGCTAACCAGGAGAGGCACTTTTTACCAAGTATTTTGCACTTTTTTACGATTTTCTCAAAAAAGAATATAGCTAGTTCATTAAACTCACTATATCAATGTGAAATTTATTGGCTTTTAATCTAATATAGGTTTCATTCTGATTGAAATAGTCTGTAAGGGTATACATGCAAATACGAGGCATGGTTTTTAAGTAAGTACCGTTTTGGAATTAAAAAAAAGACATGCAAAGATTTTCCAATAATTTTATTTTTACATGAAAGCCTGTACCTTAATCTACTTTTCTACATAATTTCCATGAATTTTGAGGCATTTGTCATAACGCGGCACCAGTTTTTGAATACCCTCCTCAAAAAATTCTGCCACCTGACTTGTTAACCACTGCATCACAAATGTTATGACTTCGTTATCGTCTTGAAGACGCCGACCGCCCAGGTGTTTCTTCTAGTGCAGGAACAAATGGTAGTCGCTGGGCGCCAGATCTGGGCTGCATGGAGGATGATCTAGAGTTTCCCATTTAAATGATTTGATGAGATAAATAGATTAAAAGATAAATGATGATATATTATAAAAAGAATAAAAAATAAAATAAAAAAAACACTAAAGAAAAATATAAATAAGGTTGGATAGAAAACATTAGTAAATAATACAGAAGCACATTTTGGTCCTCCGGAACGGATAAACGTTATAAATCGTATGCAGCTTTTCGTGTGTAATAGCCCCAAAATAGTCGACAAATTCTGGAAATGGTGATAATACATTGTTATGTTCTCGAGATACATACAAAAAATCGAATGGAAATTCGTAATAAAATCGTATGTTAATTGTCGTGTAAAACTGTCCTGAAATAGTCGGAAAATGGTCCAAATGGTAGAAATCCATTGATCTATTCACGAGATACACCCGGAAAAGCGAATGGAAATTGGGAGAAAAACTTTATACTGCTTTTAGTGTTAGTCTTCCTCAAAATAGTTGGAAAATCGTCGAAGTGGTGTAAATCTAATGGCCTGTTTTCGAAATTCGATGCCGATACCACCAAATTCTTTCTACACAGACTCGTCCAATGTTCACCGTTCAAACACAAGCCCCCAGATCAGTCTTAACGCGATCCTCCCATCGACGCTTCGACCTACCTTTCGGACGTCTACCAGCCAGATCAGCTAATACAAACTTTCTCGGAATCCGCTCGTCATCGAGCACAACAACATTACTCGCCCATTTGAGTCTTCGCGATGCTATCAACTCAATTATATTCACAGGATACAAGTTCAGCAATTCCGCGTTGTGCAACCTTCTAAACTCCCCAGTGGCCTCATTTAAGCCTTCGTTCATCCTTCAAAGTAAGCGACCACGTTTAACATCCGTAAAGAACCGTCGGAAGAATAATAGTTTTATAAATTCTAACCTTTAAGTTTTTAGATAGAAGCCGCGAATTAAGTAACTTAGCAACTGAATAATAACACACATATCCCACCTTTAATCGGGACTTTATTTCTTCCAGTATTTCATTTTTTCTTGTTATCATTGAACCTAAATTTCTCTACATGTTCAAAAGTATGCCCTGATATATCAATATCACTAAGATCGCCACCGGTTCTGCTACTAATCATATATTTCGTATTTTCGGTATTTAATTCGAGTCCTATTTTTTTGTTTTTATTAACATAATTGTTTTTAGTTGTATGGTTTCCGTGACTTACTAGCAGTACCAAATCATCGGCATACACTAAAACCGGAATCCTGTCACCCATATTTAAGCCTTTCTCGGTACACATCATCTTTTCTATAATATATTCTAAAGTTATATTAAATAATACAGGTGAAAGGGATAAATAACAAATAAATTTTTATTCGTTATTTAGTTAAAAAATTTATTCGAATAATGCCTAACACTGACTCAGCTACTGTAACACAAATAAGTTATTTATGTTCATTATAATTTATTACATAATATATTACTTATTGCGCAAAGGAAGGCTAATATTTTTGTTTTTCTCTATTATGCTTTGATTTTTTTTTTAATAGTAAATTTTAAACTCATAAAGTATAAGAAGAGAAGAAAATAAACTTTATTTACAAATTGACAAAATATTTATAAATGATTTCGGATGAGACATTCTTACAATCAGCAAATGTTTGGTTCATTTCGTAGTTATAATCTAATTTATCTATATATCTAATCTATATATGTGGTAAAATTAAATTGTGATTATATATGGTTGTAGGAAAAATAATACAAAAACCTACAAATAAAAACGGATAACATAATTGATAATATAAAATTATAATTTAAAACAAACTAGCTTAAGTTAGCAACACATGTTTAGTTCTTTTATGAGTGTAGCGTTTTAGAGATGTTTTATTATAGTTACCGATTTCCTTTATTAATGGATTTTCGGAGACTGGTGTTTTACTGAAGTAAGAAGCTGTTTGAGTATGGACAAAATGTTTAATTGTTGGAAGCTGCAAGTCCTGGAGCATAGATGATATTTTAGTGTAGCGGGGGTAATTGTTAATTATCCGCATTGATAGATTTTGAATTCTTACAAGTTTTTGGTAGTTAGTTAAGCAGGTTGAGCTCCAGACTGGCGAGGCGTATGTAATTAACGGGCGAATAACTGATTTGTATATTATTAATTTGTTATGAGAGCTCAAATGGGATTTTTTGTTGAAGTATGGGAACATTTTAAATATTAATTTTTTGGCTTTATCGATTTTTCTATTGATATGATCTGTGAAAGTAAGAGTTTTGTCTAATGTTATGCCTAGGTACTGTACGGATTTTGACCATGGGATGAGAGCTGAATTTATCTTGATTTGGTGGTTTATTTGTGGGCGACGTTTAGTGAACAAAATTGGTTCAGATTTTAAAGCATGAGAGAGTACAAGGGACAGAGAGAGAAAGAGGACACAATAGAAGACTACAATATAGAGAAGAATATGAATGGAATAGATTGAAGCTGCCGGTACTGGTATTGGTACCATCACTCACGGCAGACCCCTTCACATCTATTCCCCAACTGACACATCGTATCCTTCATACCTCTTCAACTCCTTGTCTCCTTTTTTTTTTTCTTCTTTTAGACAATGTTTAGCTTTTTCTATTTCCTTCTCTGAATGAAGTTGAATCCATCTTTTAGGGGGAAATATGCGCAAATATCTCTCGTTTTTTTGTTTATTAATCGCACGAAAAATGGTACAGAGGTTGTCCTATAAACGTTTTGCCTATTCAGGTTTAATAATCACAGGTTTTTTAAAGATTACCTATCAATTAATGAGTAATCATTATTTAGAACAAACATTGGGGGTTACCTGTAGCATGGTGGCTAGCATAACAGTCTCCTATGCCAAAGGTCCCTGGTTCAAACTCGCAGGTCGCCCTAGGATTTTTTACTCCCATTAAGTAAAAAATGCTTAGTTATGCCGTCCTTCGGAGGGGACGTTAAAAGGTGGTCCCAAGCATGTGCGATGTGAATTACTGGTTAAAGCTCTCTATCCTAATTAAACCAGGATAGGCAAAATTTAGGACTCCCACTGTAGCATCGGACGCTAAATAAACAAACATTTCTTATCACTCTCCATTACCCTATACGACATTATATATAAAATAACATTTTTTCTAAAATATTTATCTATCGAATGGTATATTATACATCTATATTACTGTTTTTATCCTGGGAAATTTTTTTTTTTTTTTTTTTTAGAAACAATTCTTTATTGAACAATATTACAATCTGTCCAATTTAGGACATTTTTAATAGGGATAAAGTACAACATTCATACTGCATTCACACGATATATACAAAACAATAAATTAATATAATAATAAAACAATATAAATAAATACAAAACAAAATCAATAAAAATATATACAAAAGTCACTCATACCTATATACAATTCACAAGCATACACCACGTGAGTGGAGAATCTAGCCAATGCTAGAACTCCAATATACATTTTACAAGAGGTCTCGAGGCCACTGCCGTTTCAACCTTCTAGGAGGATGGTAAGGATGTGTGGAGCTGGATAAGGATTGAGCTAGGGGATTAGGGTGATGGATAAGGTTCTGATGGAATTTAGAGAATTTTAATGGTATAAGGTCTAAAATAAATGGAATATTTAGGTCGCGGTGTAAGGTATGGTTGGATACATAATAAGGAGCATTAACTATTGTTCGGAGGACTTTTGATTGGAAGGATTGAATGCGTTTGATGTTAGAAAATTTGGCTGTCCCCCACAGTTCAAGTCCGTAGGTCCAGATAGGTTTCAGTACCGTCTTGTATATTAGCAGTTTGTTCTCGATAGATAATTTAGAATTTCTGTTCAGTAGTCTGTATAATTGTCCAAATCGTCGATTAAGTTCTTGTCGTTTAAGTCTAGTATGTGGGTTCCAAGTTAGTCTTTTGTCCAGAAGGAAGCCAAGATACCGGACTGTGTCGGAGAAAGGAAGCGGAACGGAGTCAAAGAGAACTGAAGGGCAGGATTGTCTTCGAAGGGTAAAGGTGACATGTCTGCATTTGGATTGATTGACTTTGATTCTCCAGTTGTTACACCAGTCTTCAATTTGAGAAAGGTGTGTTTGGAGGCCTGTAGATGCAATTTCGGGATCTAAGTGAGAGGATAGGATAGCTGTGTCATCAGCGTACGTTGCCAGGAAGGTATCAGGGCAGAGAGGAATATCAGCCGTGTATATATTATAGAGGATAGGACCAAGGACACTGCCCTGAGGAACACCGGATTCGACTGGATAATAATTGGAATATTCTGCACCACAACGAACTCGGAAGGAGCGGTTTGATAGATAGGATCGGAGGACTAGGTATAAGGATAGGGGTAAATGGTTTTTGAGCTTAAAGAGCAATCCCGGGTGCCACACCCGGTCAAATGCTTGCGTTATGTCCAGAAATGCACCCGAGCAGTACTCCTTGTTCTCAAGGGCAGAGGAAATATGGTCAACGACTCGGAGCCCTTGCTGAACGGTTGAATGTTGGGAACGGAATCCAAACTGATGGGAAGGAATAGTGTGGGGTTCTAATAACGGTAATATTCGTTTGAGGAGGATTTTTTCAAAGATTTTTGAAAGGATTGGGAGTAGGCTGATAGGTCTATATGATGTCGTAGTGTTAGGAGGTTTACCTGGTTTTAGGAAGAGAATTATTGTGGAATGTTTCCATAAGAGAGGAAAATGAGTAGTGCGTAGAATGGAGTTGTAAATATATGTAAGAAATATAACGGCTTTAGATGGAAGCTGTCTGAGAATCTGAGGAGTGAGGAGATCGTATCCAGGAGATTTACGGAGTGCAAGTTTTCGGAGAAGATATTTGACCTCAGAGGGTATCCTGGGAAATTAGCTAATAAAAAAAAAATATGTTTGCTGTTTTTTTTTTCCATTTGGTTATCAAGTTATTTCATTTTGTATATTTACCCGTTTTACTTTCTCTTATCTATATATGAAATATATAGTAAGGGAAAGTATTGCGATCGTGAAAATTTTCGAATTACAGTTTTCAATGGAAATACACGTTTTAGGGTCCCCTGAGTCTGAATGACCAAGTACCACAAAAAGGTTGTGTGTGTAAGTCTAGCTTCAAAACGAAAAGAACGAAACTCAAATTTTATAGTTAAGACAAATATAGGCCCGAGATGTTACAGCAACTGTTTCATTTAAATCAGCTAACCAGAAGAGCCACTTCATTTTGCACCTATCTACGATTTTCTCAAAAACGGCTCTAACGATTTCATGTAGGTTTCATTCTGATTGAAATAGACTGACAGGGCTTAAATGCCGATATTTTAAAATTTCTTCCTTTAAAGTACCTTTAATTTTGAAAATTTTACGAAATCTACCATATATTCTGATAGGATAGGAGGGATAGGGATGGTGTTTTAGGGCGATAAATGACGAGATTATTACGCCCGTAAAATTCATGATGGTCATAGAAGCTTGTATAATTTCTTTACAGTGCAGAATTTTTAATTACTTCATACTTACTTCTAATAAATTTATTAATGATGGTCCATTCTATTTTATTCGTTTTTTAAAATTTATTTATTATTATTTATTTCTTTATTTTATTATTTTTTTTTAATTTTTTTTTTTTTTTTTTTTTTTTTTTTTTTTTTTATTTTATTTTTTTTTTTATTTTATTTTTATTTTTTTTATTTTTTTTTTTTTTTAATTTATATATATATATATTTTTTTTTTATTATTATTAATTTTTTTTTTTTTTTATTTATTTATTTATTTTTTTTTTTTTTATTTATTTATTTTTTTTTATTTATTTATTTATTTATTTATTTATTTATTATTTATTTGTTTATTTTATTTTTTTTTTTTTTTAAATCTTATTGTATAGTTCGATTTCTTTTAGAATTTCTATAACTAAATCGAGAACCTCCTTATTATCCCCTAATAATGATGAGAGTTGCCTAGGCAGGCCTCGAGAAGAAAACGCAGCTGCGTACAGCGGGCAGTCTTCTAAGATGTGCTGCATTGTCAGTGGAGTAGAGCACCGTTCGCATGTTGTTACCTCCGCTTTATCCATAAGGTATCCGTGGGTGAGTCGAGAGTGGCCTATTCGCAATCTGGTGACGACTACTTCTTCTCTTCTACAGCCTCTCACGCAGCTTCTCCAGGGTTTTGTCGTATTCTTAATTCTCCGCAGCTTATTTTGAGGGAACACTGACAGCCAAGAGGTTTCCCACTCGCTGGAGATCTTATCTCTTAACCATTTCTTAATATCGTGCTGTTCAAATAGTTTAATTGGGGGAATATTCAGTTGTGCGGCCTCTTTCGCCGCTTTGTCTGCTGCTTCATTTCCTGGTATACCAATATGGGCTGGCGTCCAAATGAAGGTGACAGTCTTTTCCAATTCTTTTAGTATGAGGAGATAATTTTTAATAGTATTCATAGTACTGTTTGTTGAATATTGGTTTCCCAGGGATTTAAGTGATGATAGGGAATCTGTACAGATATAGATAACACGACTGTTCGAATTAATGGCTGTATATAAAGCTGAACTAATAGCTTGTAGCTCCGCGGTGAATACAGAAGCAAAGGGTGGGAGCTTATATTTTTTGATCTTCTGGGCAGAAACGACAGAGCAGCCCACTTTTTCTCCTGTCTTAGAGCCGTCAGTATAAATGATATGACAGTCTGAAGATGTTTCGTTGATCATGGCGAAGAATTCTTTGATCAGCATGTGTCGGGGTAATTTTTCTTTAAGACTTAGAAGTTTTAGGTTTATTGTAGGTGGAGAATAGGTCCAGGGTGGGTTTTCAAACGAGGTGCGGGTAAAATCGACCTCTCGTTTTATTAGCATAATAGTTGCTCTTTGCCTGATTCCTAGAGGTGCTGAAGAACGGGGTTGAGCATCGTAGATTTGGCAGTGTTTCGGTTGGAAGATAAGATGATGAGCTGGGTTGTCGAGTTGCGGTAAGAGTTTCGAAAGATACGATGAGATGATTTGTTGCCGTCTGAAGATCAAGGGAGGAACACTGGACTCAGCTGATAAGCTCGTTATTGGAGACGTTCGAAAGGCACCAGTCGCCAGGCGGATTCCAGAATGTAGGATGGAGTCAAGAAGTGATAGATATGTAGATTTGGCTGAAGAGTAAGACTCACAGCCATAATCAAGCTTTGATTGGATTAAGTTCGCATAAACCATCAGCATACTTTTCCTATCGGCTCCCCAGGAAGTTCCAGCTAGAACCTTTAGAATATCAAGTCTTTTCCTACATACTTCCCTAAGGTACTTTATGTGGCTGATCCAGTTCAACTTTTCGTCTATCAGTAATCCGAGAAACTTAACATCAGTAGAGAACGTAAGGATATTTGTTCCTAAAGTGAGGTCAGGAGCGACTGTAGGGTAACGTTTTCTCGAAAAGCGAATGCATTTGGTTTTGTGTGGGGAAAATTTAAAATTATTCTTCCTTGCCCAAACTTCGAGTTTATTGAGTGTATTCTGGAGGATTCTTTTCATCCACTCTATATTTGTGTATCTTAAGAAGATTGCCACATCGTCTACAAATACAAAGGCTCTTACAGATCGGGGAAATATTTCTGTAGTACTATTAATGGCTATAGCGAAGAGAACACAGCTGATAACACTTCCTTGAGGAAGTCCACATTGCATTACCTTAGGATTAGAAAGGGTATTGCCTATTCTTATTCTTATTGTTCTATTTGAAAGAAAATTTTTAATGAAAATAGGTAGGTTCCCACCAAATCCCCAGTCGTATAATTGTTTGAGGATTGTGTACTTGTTTACTGAGTCGTACGCTTTCTCTATATCAAAAAATATCCCTATTGCTTCTTGTTTAGTAATGAATGTGTTAAGAATTTCAGCCTCAAGAGTAGCAAGGTGATCAATGGTGGATCTTCCTTTCCTAAAACCACATTGCACTGGGGACAGTAAACTATGCTTTTCTAGAAACCATAGTAGGCGTTTGTTTACCATTTTTTCCATTAGCTTGCACATGCAGCTGCTTAGAGAAATCGGCCTGTAATTGTTGATTTGAGTTTTGTCTTTTCCAGGTTTGGGTATAGGTATAATTATTGATTCTTGCCATGATGCAGGAAACTTGTGTGCTGTCCAGATTTCGTTATAGAGATGTAGGAGGGCACGCTTGCAAGTTAGTGGAAGATTTTTTAACATTAGATTATGAATGTCATCAGGTCCAGGAGTGGTTGGCTTCAGTTCGGCGATGACTTGATCAAGTTCGGTAATGGAGAAAGGAAGGTTATAAATATCATTGGTGTTCAATGGAAAAGTGAAATCTGAGGTCGGAGTCGAATCTTCGTGGTTAGTTGGAGCGTCTGAAAAGTATTCTGCAAATGATTCGGCTATTGGTTCTGGGTTTGAGATGATTTGATCATTTATTTTAAGGTAAATTGTAGAACAATCGTGGATTCCTCTAATGGAGTTTATTTTGTTCCATACATTTTTGATGGGAGTGTATGCATTAATCTGTTCTAAATAGGTGAGCCAAGACGTTTTCCTTTTGTGTTTAACGACGTTCCTGGCTTTGGCTTTAAATTTTTTGTATTGTATAAAGTTGGTGGTAGTGGGATATTTTACAAACTTTCGAAGTGCTCTATTTCTGTCCCTAATAACTTGACGGCATTCGTCATCAAACCAAGGGCAATGGTTCACTTTTGTAGATCCTCGAGATTTCGGAATGCTTTCATATGCGGCGTCTATTATGTGTTTCGTGAGCCCTGTCGTAATTGTATCAATATTGTCTGCGTAATTTTGGAATAGGAAGGAAAGTTTTTGTTGAAAAAGGTTCCAGTCAGCTTTTGAAGTGATCCACCTAGGATATTTCTGGACTGGAGGGAGTTGACTTGCGAGAGAAATGACCAGAGGGAAATGGTCACTGCCGTGTTGGTCTGGTGCAGTATCCCATATGACTCTATTTAGCATACTAGGTGAACAGAAGGTAATATCTATGGATGATGGCGTTGTGTACTGTGGGCTTATATACGTAGTATTCCCATTATTCAATATGATACTATCTGTGGCATCTATTACACGTTTTATAGAATTTCCCCTACTATTATTTGAAGGTGAGCCCCATGATTCATGTGCACCATTCAGATCCCCAGTAACAAGGTAAGGGGTAGGAAGATCACCAATCAGTTGAATCAGAGCAGCTTCGTTGATTGCTACGCTTGGAGAAAGGTAAATATTGCATATGGTGAATGAAAAGGTGTGGTGAACTCTAACCGCTAGTGCATGTAATGAGGTATTTATAGCTAATTCTTCAGAAGGATATTGTTTTTGGATTGCAGTGATTATTCCCCAGCTTCCCGGACCTTCAGATACTCTATCTTTTCTGAATACGTTGTACTGTTTTAGAGAAAAACTGTTAATAGGTTTTAGCCTGGTTTCTTGGAGACATATAGCCCAAGGGTTGTATTCTTTCATTATTAATTTTAATTCTTCAAACTGAGTCCTTACTCCATTGCAGTTCCAACTGATTAGATTCATGTTTTTTTATGTATAGAGGTATAGAAAAAATAATACGTGAGATTGAATACAATTATGAGATATTGGTTTGCATAAGAAATTATACAAGCGATGCACAGGAAAAATATTATAATATAGAATAGAAATAGAAATTTTATTTTGTCTTTGGGGCTTCTCCATACAAAGAAAAAGATTATAATAATCGGATGAAAAAAAAACAACAGATGCAGAAGAATTAAAAACTGTAAACATCTGTTTAAGGTAATATGAATTTTCAATTTCAGGAGTGCTTGTATAACTGTGATTATTATTTTGATTATTTGTAGAATTGTTGTGATAATAGGGTTTTCTGGAAGATGAGGAGAATTATGAGGCAGGGCTATTACCACCGTCACACGACCACATGCCCTAATGTCGGTTTTAAAACCGCTTCGGTAAATGTGATAGTCTTCGCGATTAAAATTTTTGTTGAGATTGGTTTCTTTATGACACAACGTTATAATTCGGTATGTCATGGTGGTAAAGACAAGTTCTTCATATTTTCTAATGGTACCATAACAGTTACAATGCATAATTATAATTTTAAAGTCCATTGGATAAGTAGAAATTAGATAAATATAACGATATAAAACAGATGAGAAAGTTAAATAAGTGAATTATATTATTAAAATTAATTGTTAAATATACGAATTGGTACGAATGGCTGTTTAAGTAGTTTGTACTCTATCTCTGCTGCGAGTTTTGCTTCTAGCTCGTCTGTCTTTCACTAACGTCCACTCGCCCTGACGATCATGGTCATCCGGGCACTCGGTGGAATAGGTGACATCAGTAGATGTCGGTTTTCCCGAAGACGTAGACTTCGGTTTTGTGGAAGGGTCCCGGGAGTTAGGTATGGCTTCCGTGGGGTTGGTCAGTCCCCGGTCTCGAGACCGTGAAGTTCGATGGAGAAGTGGATTAGGAATAGAAGGTATGGTAGGAGGAAGAGGAGGGAGGGTGGGTATGGTGGTGGGAGCGGTGGAGGGGAGGAGCGTGGTGGGGGAAATGACTGCATCATTCAATTCCCCACAGCCACTAGGTAAGGACCTGGTAATAGGCCTCTTAGTAATAAAAGAACTCTCGTTTAGTTCTTCAGTTTGTACACTGACACTAACAGTTAATTTATGTTTCACAATATTAGAGAACGATGTTTGGCTTTGAACAGGGTGCAATAATTCGTATTTCTTTTTCGCGGCGGTATAAGGTATTTTTTCACTATCTTGTAATTTTCTAATTTCTTTTTCTTTAATAAAAGTAGGGCAAAGTTTTGAAAAGGAGTCATGTTGGCCTGAACAATTCACGCACTTTACGGTACTAATACATTCTACACCTTCATGTTTATTGTTTCCACAAAATTTACACAGTGGTTGCTTGGTACATACTGTTTTTGTATGGCCAAATTTTAGACATATGTAACATTGTATTGGATTGGAAAAGAACTGCCTGACAATAGCGTTATAAAAGCCTATTTTGATTTCATTGGGTATAGTAGGGCTATTAAAAGTAAGTAAATAATTGTGGCCTTCATGTTTTATATTATTTTTAAAATATGTCATTCTTTTAACATCTTCAACTTTTTGGGTTTTCAATTCGTCTTTAATTTCATCAATAGTGCAATGAGCTAGGTCAGGGCACCATATAACCCCTTTACTTAAGTTTAGTCTGCCATGCGGTTCCACCTTAATAGGAAAATTGTTTAAAAAGCTAGTACACTTCAATAATTTTCCCGATTGAGCATCTGACAAAACCTCTATCAAAAGTGTGCCATCTCTCAGTTTTTTAACTAATTTAACTTCCCCGATTAAATTATTTAGGCTCTTATAGATAAAAAACGGCGATACTTTTTTAAAATCCAAAGCATTACCGTCTTCATCCATGTCAGTCCTTCTTATTATCAAAAACCTAATCGAATTTTGAATTGTGTTAACAGAATCTCCTGTTATAGGACCTTTAAATCGTCCCTTTTTCCGTTTAACGGGAGGTGATTCAGCCATGTTGTAGGCTGTATCTAATTTAAAAAAAAAAAAAAATGATAAATTAAGATAAATATATATACAAAATGAAAATAAATGGACACCTTTTAATGAAATTATATATAAAAATATGAAAGTTTAAGAGAAAGTTCAACTTATCAGACGTTGAGCGCTTAATCCTCAGGAGCTGCTAAGACGCATCCACACTGTACCGAACGTAAACACCAACTCCCCATATATTCTGATTAACATTGCTAAAAAAAAAAAAAAAAAGAAATATATAAGTTGAACGAATTCTATATCCAACTAAAGGATAAAACTGCATTATTGTTTGAATGCAATTCTATCCTTTCTATATTTTGAACTTAACAACAGGAATATACATGTATAATATACCATTGGAATGCTAAGGTTTAAAAAAAAAAATATTATCTTATACATACTATTGTAAAAGTTAATGGAGAGGGATGAAAAGCCGATAAAACAAACTGATCGCCGTAGATAACAATATAAGAGATTTTTTAATAAATCACATGTAAATAATTAAGACGTTGATTTCCAAAAGGTACTATATCCATTCTAGGAAATTTTACAGGAAGCGCCAAAATCTCTCGTTATCATATTATTAAACCAGGTAATTTGATTATTTTCTCATCAAATTATAGAATTGTTTTTTTTACTATATTAATAACATCATATTAAAGTTATGAAATCAAATGTTTTAGTATGATTTAGAACGAAACTAAATGTGTAATTAGCACCTTAAGAAATTAATAGCTTTTCTAAATCGCGTTATTAAAAGACTTGAGTGTTCATTAGATACAATCAAATTTAAGATTTAGATAAAACTAAATGTGGAGAATATAAATATGTAAAAATACCGATTTCGTAAAAAATGTCCTTTAGTACCTTTTGGAAATCAACGTCTCAATTCTTTAACAATTTATTTCGTTTCTAAATTAGTTTAAACATTCTTAAATTGATAACGGAGGTAAGTTAAAGTCGTGTGTTGCACTCACCAGATTTTTAATCAATGCTAACTGTATGAAATGAATAATTTTTTTATAAATCTACAAAATCAACGTTACTTTAGTTGAAGAAAATTAAAAATATCGGCATTTAAGTCCTGTCAGACTATTTCAAGCTGAATAAAACCTACTTTATATTAAAATAAATTCAGGATAAGATTAATTTACTCCGTTTAATCAAAATATTTACAGTTATTTTTTAAAAATGAATAATATAAAATGGCTTTTCTGGTTCGCCGATCCAGTTAAATAAGTTTTAGAGATATACACTTACTCAAAAAAGTTTCCATACACCGATAAATAAATTCTTAGTTTTGAAAGCTGAGGTTGATTTCCTCCACACTTTTGACCTTCCATCTGGCCCTAAAATATTAAATTTGGATTCCTAAGAGAATATATATAGCTATATATGTATGGCCCGTGCCCAGAAATTTACTGGTTTAACTTACTGAAGAAAGGCTTTCTTCTTGTGACTCTACCACTGTATCCTTCCCTTCTTAGAATATTTTTGACCGCTTCTGGATGGACTTGAATCCTACAGTGCCTTTTTATTATGATGGCCATTGAGGTATCGGTAGTGTGAGGGTTTGCATGGACTTCTGCTAGAATGGCTCATTCTCCAGTCTCCTGTCTTCCAGCACGTGGTCTATCTTCCAAAGATTTTAAGTCTCTATTTCTTTGCAGTCCATGCTGTACAGTAGCATATGGCTTACTTAACAGATATGCAATTTTTCTTTTATATAAGCCTTACGAAACATGAGCTCTAAAATCACGAGAAACGCGCATATTGAAAAGAAATCAGTCCTTCAGGCCCAAGTAATGTTAATAATGAACTAAGATTTGATTATCGAGGTAAGATTTCAGATATAACACTGGAAAGACGGCCATAGTACAACAAATAGGATTAATATTGAAAGTTTATGGAAACTTTTTTGACATACTATTAACAAATGACATTCTGCCTCGTTTTATATTAATGATGAAATGTAAATAAATAAATATATTCTTCTATCTAATATTATTATTAATAATTTGTACATTAGGACATTGTTAAGTAGAACATAAATAGTTATGCAAAATAAAAGCATGCTGTTTGGAAACTTTTTACTTTCAGTTACTATATATAGTACAACGGGAATACACGTCTTAGGGTCTCCTGAGTTCAAAAAACCAAGTCCCGCAAAAAGGTCTGTGTGTGTGTGTGTGTGTGGTTTCAAAGATTACTATACGACCGAGATGTTACAAAAACTTTTTCATCAAAATCAGCTGACCAGAAGAGCCACTTTATACCATGTATATTACACCTTTTTATGATTTTCTCAAAAACGGTTTCAACGATTTTGATTAAACTCTCTATATCGATGTAAAATTTAATAGGCTTTAATATCATGTAGGTTTCATTCTGATTAAAATAGTCTGACAGGGCTTAAATACCGATATTTTAGATTTTCTTCTTCTAAAGTATCTTTAATTATGTTGATTCTATAAAAATAACTATATTATATTGTTACTACTGATGAAAAACAGGTAAATATATAAATTGGATGAATCCGATACTCAACTAAAGGAGAGAAGTGAAATAATATTTTTTTAAGAATTTTTTTGTTTTTGAACATAAGAGCAGTAATATACATGTATTATATACCGTTGGAAAGCTAAAGATTTTAGACAAAAATATTATCTAATACACAAGCTTGTAAGAGTTAATAAAGAGTGATGAAAAGCCGATAAAACTAAGTAATTATTATAGATAATAATATAATAGATTTTTTAATAAAACACACGTTTCTATTGAAATTCCATTTCCTTAACTAATTCTTTAATGGTTTCACTTATTTTTATCTCTTACGCTGTTTGAAAATTCTTTGATAGATTTTAAAAACGGAGGTAAGTGAAAGTCGTGTATTTCCCGCACCTGATTTTTTATTTAATCTAACTACGCTTCTAAAATATGGAATTTTATCTTTATACAACTTATCGTTTCCTAGCTAGACTTACCACTTATACAAACTCACCCAAACTTTTTTAACTTAGGACTTTGCAAGTAAGTTTTCATTACCACAGCTCTATACAATCTCTAACAAAGCATGAACCAGTGACACGCGGTATAATTAGCGTTGCGGAAGGATGTGTATTAGTTTCCGCTTTACCCGCGAGACCGCGTGCACAGGAGATCCCTGCGGTAACTTCCTGTGCACGGGGTATAAATCCTGACCATACTGTCGCCCCCTCTACCTCCGCTGACTGCCAACTTAGCTCGTAGTAAATCTTATCCGTGCAGGCCATTCCTTTGCGAAAACTAGGTTCCTCGTGTAATAACATTTGTTTATTTATTGTCATTTAATAATCTGAGTTATATTTCATAAGTAATAACAAATAAATAAATAATATATCGCTACACTCTTCCCCGCCTGCCTCATAATTATTAATAATAATTTTATTAGGCTTGTCTAGAAGTATGTTTCCTGAACGGGGAGAGTTATCAAAAATCAATGGGATCACTTGTAGCTGGGTGGTTAGGATAACAGCCTCCTATGCCAAAGGTCACGGGTTCAAACCCACAGGTGGTCCTAGGATTTTTTAATGGAAGTAAAAAATCCTTAGTTATGACGTCCTTGTCAGCTACTCGTTAAAGATCCCTATCCTAATAAAACCTGGATAGGCAAAATTTAGGACTCCCACTGTAGCATCGTCCGATTGGCCATAGTAGCATAAAGTGACGTTAAATAAACAAACAAACAAAATCACAAATCAATAATATTAAAAAGTAACAGGCGTGAATGTAACAAAAATATACTTTTATCAGATGTGAAAGCTAAATTAAAAATGCACTATTACGTTAAATATTTATTGGGTCCGGAAAGTTCGTTGAGAAATTTGGACAAAAATTAAAATTGAAAGCTTAAAATTTATTTATTTTATCTACAAAATAAAATTAATTTTATTTGTATACAAACGGTGATTTGTAGATAAATAAAATAAAATTTATCTACAAATCACCGTTAGCGATTACCCTTTCCAACGGTTTGGAAGGTCCATTATCTATTTTTTCCTAAAATCACTATCTTTACTCATGAGGAACAATAAAAGGTCTGTTAGACGCTTCTGAAGAGGAGGATTTTCCATGTAGAAAATTTTCGTGGGAAACGGAAAAGATGGAAATCCGAAGGAGCAATGTTAGTACATTGGTTAAAACCCCCTATCTAAAGCTTAATCGCTTTTGCCGAGTCCTTAAAGACACATGGGGCGTTGTCTTGGTGGAATAGCTCCCCTTTTCCGATTTGCCAACTCTGACCGTTTATTTTCAATTGCTGCCTTCAATCGATCTAACTGGGCGCAGTAAAAGTCCGTATTTATAGATTGGTTTTGTGGAAGTAACTAAAAAGGTATGGGTCCCTTCCAATCCCACCAACTGAGCATCACCTTTCTTGGATGCAAGCCTACCTTGGTGTTGCTTGCGGCGTCGTTCCAGGCAATCCCCAAGATTTGTTTCGGCTGGTGTTGATGTAGAGAATCAATTTTTCATCACCATTAACAACTCGTTTCAAAAATGGATCCTCCACATTTTTTTTTCAGCAGCAAATCACAACATGAAATCCTTTCAATAGGGTTCTTTCACTGAGCTCATGGGGAACCCAAAAGCCCGGGTTTTTTTATCCTGATCTAAACGACAACCACTTCCGAACCGTGCTATCAGCAATTGAATCGCAGCCATACACGTCACGAATCTTTCTTGCAGTTTGGGCTGCGTTTTTCTCTTTTTCTTTAAAAAAAACAGCATAATATGCCGAAAATAAACTGAATCGACTCTCATGTAAGTTTGCAATAAACTATAGTGTAGTTTAGAGACACTATAGTGTAGAGCCTTAATAAAGACGAATTCAGTGTGTAAACATAGTTAATTCCATGAGGATTAAAGGCATACAAATAAACATTAGCTTTGTGGTTCTTTTTTTTGTAGAAAAAAATAAAAAGTAAATTTTATTTTAAAAATCTCTACGAACTTTTCAGACAACCTAATATTATACAAAATTATATTGAATTACAAATTTAAAATACAATTCAGAGTTACTAACCTTTTATCTTATGGTGAGATGAGGGTGAAAAAGCACAGCGGCTGGATAACTAGTGATTAGAGGTAGGCATAATCGAATGATCATCATAATCGGATGATCGGACTTCGATGATTTAAATAATCGAATGATTGAATTACTGATATGCATTCTGAGAGACCATATGCCACAATTCTCTCGTCTCTATGATGGCTGAGCCTAGGTGGAAATATGCATAATATTTATGCGAAGAGCAAAAAAAAAAATAAAGGTTGTTCGATTGTCCGAGCGCCTTATAATCCCTGGATTATCGTTAAACAATTCAGTTCGAATGATCATACGTTACTCCAAACCGATTAATCCGAAAATCGATTAATTCGAATTATTGAAATAATCGAATGATCCGATAACCGTCATTCGATTATGCCCTAGTGATGACTCGAATTGTAGGAAGCAGATAGTAATGATAGAAATGATGCAGCGATTGTGAGATAGTTATAGGCCGTCTCGAACCTTTGACTGGCACTGTATATACATTTATATATAAACAAAATCTAATTAGTTTCAAATTAGATTTATTAGAATTTAAACAAGTTGTAATTAGATAGTGAATGCGGTACAGTAGGTCGGAGCCGATCCACAATTATATAATCCCAAGGAACCGCAACGCCAGGAGAATTCTTAATTAAAACTATTAACCGTTTAATATTCTCCACGTTGAGGAGACTTTACGGGGGGGAGAAAAACGTTAAACCCTCCCCCCGACCACCTGACACTCCCTGCGGTCCCAGCCTCCATAAAGAGTAAGGCCCTCTGCATAATATACTCCAATATCCTCTCTTACTTAAGTAATTTCATTAAGAATAATTAAAAGCAGGAAATCTTCAGCTTAAGGTATTTTCCTAATGGGCATCATTAAGTGTGGTCATTAGGTGATCCATGGAGTATTATAAGATAGCTGGGAATGTAATGTATCAATGTCAATAAAAAACAATAAGAGATATTTAGAAGAAGAGAAAATGTAAGAGGAAGAACTGCCCGTCGCAATACTCGACGAACCGGAAGGCCAAGGCTACGATGGGTTGATGGAGTGGCAGCGGACGCAGGGAGAATCGGGCTGGATGGTGTCACACAGTGGACAATATGACCGATTTAGGTGGAAAAAAATACTGAAACTTGTCCATATTTAACCTTTGGGGTCACAGAAAACGAAAAAATAATATGAAAAAAAATTATAAGAAAAAAATATTAAAACTAATTAATTTTTTGACACGATTGGTGAGCGCACAGTGGTCGAACATCAAATTTATTTGCTAAAATCTAAAACTTCCCTACATTTTATGAAATGAAAAAAAAAATTTATTTTGTTATCAAGTCCCCTTACAATAACGAACAATGAACAAAAATAAATCCTTATAGTCTGGTTACTTAAAGAAAATATTTATAAAAATAAAAAATATATACCTATAACAGAAGAAATATTTATACATATAAAAGATCAAATATTAATTATATCTATAAATCTTTGCAAATTCATATTATATATACCTATATTTTACATTAGAACGGAAGATTGAGATGCGAGTAATGTAAGAGCTGATGTTTGAAGGAAGAGAGAGAGAGGTGGCTTTACGAATAGAGATGGGCAGCGAATTCCAGAAGGATGAGGAACGAACGAGAAACGATTTGTGAAAGGATACAGTTTTATGTGATGAGGTATAAATATTGGTTGACTGGGTTCTAGTGTTTTACGAATGAATATCAGCTCGGAGGGTGAGGAGCTCAGTTATGTAGGAAGGTTTTCTATTTTTTAATGTTTGGAATAGGTAAGAACCAAGGGAATGTTGTCGTCGAATAGAAAGATAGAGCCATTTTTAGATGGTATAATAGCCAGAAATATGATCATGTCTACGGGCTCCGAAAATAAATCTCATAAAACAGTTTATAATTCGTTTTAATTTTATTTCTAGTTCATCAGTTAGTCCCCTCCACACCAGGCAACCGTAGTCAAACTTTGGGAAGACAATAGAGGAAAGAAGTAGCTGGCGGGTTAACAAGAAGGTAAGGATTCACGGAACCTATAGAGCTGTTTGGGTATGGAAATGAATTTTCGGGATATTTCGGATACATGGTTATTCCAGGATAGGTTTTGGTTAAAGGTAACTTAAGGTAAATTTTTTAACAGTTTTCCGGAACGGAATAGGGACTTTATTGAGAAAGAGCAAAGGGTAATATGTAAGGGATAGTATGGAATAGGGATAGGATAGTATGGAATTTTGCGTTTGAATACGGGAAACATAATACAAAAAATCTTATTATGGCCCGGTGTTGCTGAAACCTGCTAATAGATGTATTTTATATCATTTAGGAAACTCTTCAAAGAGATTGTCAAACTTTTGATTTGGAGTGTTGTGTCTGAAAAAAATTATGTATCACCCAAAACGTAAAAAATCTTTATAATATTGGGTTGTTTCACATGAAATGTCCGTTTTTATAGTTTCTGAAATACATAAAAGATTTTGCAGGTCTCTGTTGTTTTCTTCCGAATGTTTACATATTTAAAGTAAACAGTTACTAATCCTCTACCTTTGTATTATAAACATTAGCTTCCCAATCAATTACCCACTTTTTAAGATACCTCCAAATATAAACCTGGAAGCACGCGATTTTAGAGTAATATTTTTGTACGAGTTTAAACTCGGCCATTTAGCAGCTGAGGCCGCTAGAAATATTTGCAAGGCGTTTGGGAAAGGGAGTGTTAATGAACGGACCATTCGCCGTTGGTTTGCTAAGTTTTCAGCTGGGGATACCGACTTGGAAAACCTGCTCCGAGGAAGACCTCCGTCCGTAATAGACAACGATGTCCTCAAACATACAGTAGAAGGAAATCCCTACCAAACAGTTAAAGGATTCTCAGCACAACTAAATGCAAGTGCATCTACCGTTTCCAGACATTTAAAGTGTATTGGGAAAGTAAAAAAGCTCTTTTACCACCTGTTCAGGAATTTAGACAACTTCGTCAAAGGAAAACTTTTTGAAAATGATGATCAAGTGAAAAGTGCGTTTTCAGATTTTGTTTCACTTCGAAGCTCAGAGTTTTTCAATTCGGGGATGAAAAAGTTGGTGTCACGTTGGGAAAAGTGTGTAGAAAAGAAGGTAAATACTTCGAATAAAATTATCTTGTTTTCATATCGTATTTTTAATAAAAATCCCTTATCTTGAAAACGGACATTTCATGTGACACAACTCAATATTTAAGGACTAGAAGGATTGACGAAACACATCCTACAAACGAATCCTTGGGATAACTTAGGGGTTATTAGCTTGTATGAATAGGGGCTTACATTTACAAATTGCTAAGTTAACTCTACAGGTAGATTGCTATGTATATTTAATAACGAGTGTGGAAATATAATGCCTTACCTGTCTCAGCAATGTCCAATAGTTAAAAAAAGCATAATTACTTTGAGCTAAACACACCTTGAGCACAATAAATGGCCATCGAAATAAAGATAATCTCTGCCGGTTATTAGGCACTTGTGTGAACAGGAATGATTTACCCATTTACTATTTATTTGTAATCACAGTAAGGCGGGAAAAATTAGTATTAAGGGTCTTACCAACCAATAATAAAAACGTGAAGCACTGAAAAATTCCAAACTTTTGAGCACCTAAATTGGTGATTTTGCCTAGTGTGCAGCGGCTCACTTAGGAGACCAAGGCCCGTCCAGGGTTGTAGCGCCACGTAGATAGGTAGGTAGGCTGTCACTTTACAATAATTATTTATGCAATACCTATCTTAATCCAGTTTAGAGACCCTTTACAATTTTCAAATATAGTTCGTGGCAATAATAAAATCATTCGGGACCAATTTAAAAGAAAAAGAAATAACACCTACAAATACACATATTCCCTGCCGTTTCAACTTCTGGGATTGTAGGGTCTTTCTTTTTACTTTCACTTACAATATACAGTAAGGAAAAGTGTTGCGATCATGAAAATTTTCGAATTCCAGTTTTCAACGGAAATATACGTTTTAGGGTCCTCTGAGTCCAAATAACCAAGTCCCGCAAAAAGGTCTGTGTGTGTGTGTGTCTGCGTCTATGTCTGTGTGGTAACTCCCAGCGGAATCGGTAAGTCCTATGAAACTGAAATTTCATATTTAAGACAAATATACGCCCGAGACGTTACAAAACCTTTTTCATCAAAATGAGCTTACCAGAAGAGCCACTTTATAATATGCATCTTGCACCTTTTTTCGATTTTCCCAAAAACGGTTCGGACGATTGTTGCAATTAAATTAAATTTAATGGGCTTTAATATCATTTAGGTTTCATTCGGATTAAAATGGTCTGACAGGGCATTAAATGCCGATATTTTAAATTTTCTTTCTCTAAAGTACCTTTAATTTTGTTAATTCTATAAAAATAACTATATATCTTGTTACACTGATGAAAAAAAGATAAATATATCAATTTAATAAATTCGATACCAACTAAAGGAGACAGCAGAAAAAAATATTTTTTAATTTTAACCAATTTTTCGTTTTTGAACATAAGAACTGTAATATACATGTTTGACACACCGTTGGAAAGCTAAAGATTTAAAAAAAAAAATATTATCTCATACACAGGCTTTTAAACGTTAATAGAGAGTGAAATAGCCGATAAAATTAAGTGATTGTTTTAGATAATAATATAATAGATTTTTTAATAAACACATGTTTCTATAGAAATTCCATTTATTGATTCTTTAATAGTTTTACGTATTTTTATCTCTAACTGTATTTGAAAATTCTTTCATTTATTTTAAAAATATAGGTAAGTGAAAGTCGTGTGTTGCCTGCACCAGATATTTTCACATCTATTAAACTACCTATCTGACTCTTCTACCTTACCAACAGAAAAAAAACTAAACGATTAGAATCCAAATAGGTGAAAATATCGATTTCGTTAAAAAATAGACAGTATCTTTTAGAAACGATGGCCTTAACTCGGGCGTCCCATTTCCCAAAACTGACCCCATTAGAGCCATCGTTAGGAACGTGTTTTCTCCCTTCTACGTCTTGTAGATTAGCCCCTCCCTCCTCCCGCAGACAGGCCGGCGCCTCTTCCCTCTGCTATTTACCTCTAGAAGATGCCTCTTCTAATTTCCTCCTCATTTAGCAGCCCTCTAGTACTGGCTCTCTGCTTTGCCAGGAATTCATCTGCAGCAGATCTCAGAATAATCAAGTCAAAACTGAAAAAAAAAAATCTTATCTGCTTCTGTCCTAGGCCCATTTAGTAAAATATCTATTCTATTGAGAAAAATTTGGAAATTCTATTAAAAACTCGCAGCGTATAACATTAACTTTCCTTCCTTCTTGACATCAAGATTTTAATAAAATTGCAGGCGCAGTTTTCTGCGTTTTTAACAGTAATGGTTATTTTAAATTTAAAATATCGGCATTTATTATTTCAATCAGAATAAAACCTACATGATATTAAAGCCCATTCAAGTTTACATCGGCATAGCGGTAAAAATCAAAATCGTCGGAACCGTTTTTGAGAAAATCATAAACAGGTATAATATGCATGGTATAAAGTGGCTCTTCTGGTTAGCCGATTTTGATGTAAAAGGTTTTGTAACATCTTATATTTGTCTTAAATATGAAATTTCAGTTTCATAGGACTTACCGTTTCCGCCCGGGTGTTACAACATACACACAGAGACCTTTTTGCGGGACTTGGTTATTTGGACTCAGGGGACCCTAAATGTGTATTTCCGTTGAAAACTGGAATTCGAAAATTTTCACGATCGCAATACTCTCACTTATATATATTGTAAGTGAAAGTAAAAATAATATGTAAATAAGTTTAAAATAAATAAATGAGGTTTATGGAAGTAGATAATGCTTATTTAAATATATAAAAGTGATGGTTTCATGTTCGTTTATGTTGCCACATATTCTTGACTTTTTATTGGTCTTGAAGTAGCTTCAACGATCTTACAGAACTGAAGTGAAGCCAAATTTTTATTCTAAGCCTAAGCTGGTCTTGAAGAGCTGTATCTACCTATACAATCTAACTACTTCTTTTGGTTAACCACCAACATGTTTAACGTCTTTTCTGGAAGAATCCTGGTTCGGAAGAAATCAGCAACATTAAGGTCTTTATGAATCAGTACTCAATCAATATAAAAAAAAAAATCGCCACACACGACTTTCACTTACCTCCGTTGTTAAAATCAATTTAAGATTTTTTAAATACATTTAAAGATGTAAATAAATTGTTAAGGAATTAATTATTTTGAACTTCAATAAAAACATTACGTTTCATTCCATAATCTATTATATTTTTATCTACAACAATCAGTTAGTTTGTTCGGCTTTTCGTCATCCTCCGTTAACTTTTACAATAGTATGTATAAGATAGAAAATTTTTAAAATATTTAGCTTTCCAACGGAATATTATACATGCATAATACTGTTCTTATGTTCAAATACAAAAAATTGAAAAAAAAAAAAAAAATCAGTCTTTCCTTCAGTTAAATATCTAATTTGTTCAACTTACATATTTACCTATTATTTATCAATGGTAACAAGATAATAGGGTTATTATTATAGAATCTAAAAAATTGAAGGTAGTTTAGAGGAAGAAATTCTGAAATATTGGTATTTAAGTCCTGTTAAACTATTTCAATCAGAATGAAACCTACATGATATTAAAGCATATTAAATTTTACATAGATATAGGATTATAATCAAAATCGTTAGAACCGTTTTTGAGAAAATCATAAAAAGTTACAAAATGCATGGTATAAAGTGGCTCTTCTGATAAGCTTATTTTGATGAAAAAAATTCTTTGACCCCATTAAAGAATTTTTTTTTTTTTAAGTTTAATGGCTTATATATTTTACTATGGAAAACAATTTTAATAAGATTGTTATATTTTCAAATCATACATGGCTTTTAGTAAGTCCTGAAGATGGGGAAGGCGCCCTAAACGTTAACTCCTAATTATTGTTCATGTAATAATAAACTAATAAGGAACATTGAAAAGCCATATATTTATTATCAATATATGTTTCTTTTAAATAATTAATTTTATTATGTCCTTTAGTATCTTTTGGAAATCAATATATGAATAATTAACTTGAAGAGATACGTTAACCCCTGAAGAGGGGAGAGTATACTAGCCCGCACTACAAGATAGCGCTGCGGGGCGGGCCTATAGCCGAGTCGGAAGGGGTTTAATTGAGCGGCCCCTGATCCATCTTGCCCTTTGTCTTGAGCAAACTGCCCAACTCCCGCCAACTCTACTCCCCTACTTGGGCTGATAATGAATGAATCCCTCCCTTGATGAATGATTCCATTCACCAATTAACGTTTAAGCGACAGTTATCCCGGTTCAGTTATTGATGGATATCGGTCATCGCTTATTGATGGATTAATCCTTAACTCTCATTGGTTGTTTCGTCCTTGAATAAAATTTAATAGAGGAGATAGTTCATCTTGTTTCTCATATCCCTGATGAAGGCCCAAAATGTAGGCTGAAAGGTCGGCACACAAATACATTAAGTGTTCCTTATTAGTGTGACCTCAAACCCCAACCCTCATATCCACCTTACATTTACATTTAAGTCCAAGTATAAATACTACTATTCTATTTTATTTTATTCTAAAATATAATAATATAATACAATTTATTAGAGAAGTCGGTTGGAGGTTTGGTATTCAAAGAAAACATAATGTGTAAATGAATATTCGCGTGCCGATGTTTTGGCTTTAATTTCATGTAAGAAAGATAACCAAACAAAAAAATAAATATAATACCAAAATCTTTAAATTTATTAAAAAACTAGGCTTCGCTCGTGAGTATTTCATTTTGTGTTGTTTTAGTTATAGATCTTAGCTTTAATATGTCAGCATATTATAAAGCGTTGACCGTTGAGAATTACTAGTAGGAATTATTTCGGGTGGCGGTCGATGAATGAAACAGTTTCAACCATTTATTTTTTCCAACATATTTGTCATTCTACCACCCACCTTTCGTACGGACTTTCATATCTGCCTGCCTATATTCCAATCCACCAAAATTGTACCTAGTTTCCCATTCACCTACAATACGGTACGTATCTCCACTCTACTCCATACTTCAATGTTTTTTATTTCATGTAATTTTTTATACCTTTGTACATTACCTTTAGTCATCATCTGCTGTAATTTAATTAACTGATTTTTATATACATCTAGTTTCTTTATATGTTTTATTATTGACATTTTAATATTTTATCTTATTGTAAATGTATCACTTTTGAATTTTTTTTAGCCCTGATGATGACCAACAATGGTGGTCGAAACGTTGGCAAAAAATAAATTGTTGAAACTACCTAATTAATTCATTCATTGACCGCAACCCGGACTAATTCCTTCTAGTAGTTTTAATATGTCAGGTTTGCAGTAGCAAAACAGATATGGTTAGCGTACCCAAGCATTTTTCATGTTGTAAATATCCATGAATAATTTTTTTTTTTTAATTATCTCATATTATTCATTTAGGCTAATGAAGTATAATAACAAAAGACAAAACTTGTGCTGATTTTAAGGATGTCTCATCCGAAAACATTTGTAATTATTTCGTCAACTTGTAAATACGTAAATAATTTTATTTTATTTCTTCCTCTAATGCCGTAGTTTTGCGTCGATAAAAATTTATTTATGAATAATTTCATTAAGTTTTCCGTTTAAGCTCACTTTGAATAAAGAAGCTTGTAACAAACTGAGCCAATGGCGACCGAACTAGAACAAAGAGGGGGAGTGCGGCCTCCTTACCCCTCAGCGAGAGATGTTTTACACCCCCTTCTGTCGGAGCGTGTGAAATATTCAGGTGGGTTCTAAGGGGAAGCTAAAAACTGAATTTATGTCGGTCCGTGATCCTCGAGCCGTCCGATCCATGGAACCACTTCCATTAATAAAATGAAAAGCAAACATTATCCCCCGGTGGGATCAGTTTCCCCTCTTCTACCCCTCCACTTCTCTTATCCATTATCTCTTCCTGATACTCCAAAATGAAGAATGTTGCTCCCCCAGGTTCCGGAAGTAGAGGCCCATTAGGAGAACGAGCTAAAGGCTTTACCAGCCTCGTAATCCAGAGTCCTACGAAATTAAGTTTTAGTTGATTGTAAGCAGTACTACATCTTTATTGCTTTCGAGCTGGGGGTCTGTATTTTTTATTGAGTAACTTGCTTCATCCTCACACAAGACTGAAAAGACAAGAGACTGCTCGAAGATATCGATTACTACAACACTTACTAGACAAACGTTCAAAACTTGCAGTATATTACAAAAGACTCATTTACATCACTATTATCAGACCTATTTGGACGTATGGGGCTCTACGAAACCATCTAATTCCTCCCGCATCCAGCCCTTACAATCCAAAATCCTGAATGCCCCTTATTTTGTCACAAATCAATTCCTCCATAATGACCTAAACATCCCATTTGTTGCAGACATAGTCCGTGATAGATACTTCTCTTTTCATTCTAAACTCCCTGCCCATACAAATCCACTTGCCTTTAATTTATCTTCCTTAGATATCCCTGATAACCCTCCGAGGCGACTGAAAAGAAGGTGGCCTAGGGACCTACTAAGTTAAAATAGTTAGTGAAGTGCTACCACTGAGTAATTCTTTCTCAAGATATTTTCATGACTTTTTTTTTTTTTTTTTCATTCCTAATATTTACTTATTGTGTTCTTTAATACAGTTGTAAATTACTATAAATAAATAAATAAAAAAAACTTACTTCAAATACATAAGACGTTTTTCGCGCTCAATCTCTGTTGGTGTAGCTCGGATTGAAAATTCAGGAAGAGATTTAAGAAATTTCATTGAAAATATTTATTGTTATAAAATGTTATATATCAATAAATATATATTGGGGTTGATGAGTTTTATGATTGGAGGGATCTTTTTACAAAAACGATTTATTATTTTTACAACCTAGCACATTTCTTTGTTTTACACAATTAAGCTTTTTTAACCTTCCCATATGGGATCACTTGTAGCTGGGTGGCTAGCGTAACAGCCTCCCATGCTAAAGGTCACGGGTTCAAACCCGCAGATGGTCCTAGGATTTTTTAATGGGAGTAAAAAATCCTTAGTTACGCCGTCCTTCGGAGGGGACGTTAAAAGCTGGTCCCGAGCCTGTGCGATGTCAGGTACTCGTTAAAGATCCCTATCCTAATAAAACCTGGATAGGCAAAATTTAGGACTCCCACTGTAGCATCGTCCGATTAGCCATAGTAGCATAAAGTGACGTTAAATGAATAAACAAACAAACAACCTTCCCATATGTTTTAATGACCGACACGTAAAGCCTTAATTACATTCACTTACTATATATAGTAAGGGAAAGTATTGCGATTGTGAAAATTTTCGAATTCCAGTTTTCAACGGAAATACACATTTTGGGGTCCCCTGAGTCCAAATAACCAAGTCCCGCAAAAAGGTTTGTGTGTGTGTGGTAACTCCCGGGCAGAAACGGTAAGTCCTATGAAACTGAAATTTCATAATTAAGACAAATATACGCCCGAGATGTTGCAATAACTTTTTCATCAAAATGAGCTTACCAGAAGAGGCACTTTATACCATGCATTTTGCACCTTTTTTCGATTTTCTCAAAAACGGTTCAGACGATTTTAATTAAACTCGCTATATTTATGTAAAATTTAATGAGCTTTAACATCATTTAGGTTTCATTTGGATTAAAATGGTCTGACAGGGTTTTAATACCAATATTTTAAATTTTCTTTCTCTAAAGTACCTTTAATTTTGTTGATTCAATAAAAATAACTATATTATCTTGTTACCACTGATGAAAAACAGGTAAATATATAAATTGAATGAATTCGATACTTAACTAAAGGAGAAAACAGAAAAAATATTTGTTAATGGAATTTTTCGATTTTGAACATAAGAACAGTAATATACATGTATGATACAACGTTGTAAAGCTAAAGATTTTAGAAAAAATATTATCTCATACACAAGCTTTTAAAAATTAATAGAGAGTGATAAAAAGCCGATAAAACTAAGTAATTGGTTTAGATAATAATATAATAGATTTTTTAATAAAACACATGTTTCTATAAAAATTTAATTTAATTAATTCTTTAATAGTTTTACGTATTTTTATCTCTAACTGTATTTGAAAATTCTTTCATTGATTTTAAAAATGGAGGTAAGTGAAAGTCGTGTGTTGCCCGCACCAGATTTTTTGTTCTTCCAAGGATGAAATTCTATTCCTTGTCTCATCGATTTTATTTAACACACTAATTTCCGAGCGTGATTTCATCGCTACAATTTTGTCGGCCATAAGAGCAATTTTGTCTAAATTTTCTTTGCTTACTGGAAAATTGTTTTAATCAGATCCGGTAGCTTATCTAGCCATGATGTTTTTAAGGCTGTGTCGGATATTTCATTGCCAGCAAGAGCTCGCATTTTACGTAATAATTGACTGGGTTTTAGATCGCCTAATTCTATGCCTGTTACGAGCCTTTTAATTTTCTTATCTTGACTTTCTTAGAAAAGATCAAGAAAACGAGACTTCGCAAGTGAATTTGTTATTTTCCTGCCCTGTTACGATGTCCCAAATGTTATCAATAAATTTCGGATCCTATTGTGAAATCATGTAATAGAATTTTGTTATTTTACTAGTAATTCCATTAATGGAGAACTGTGCTTCTACTTGGTAGAACCAAATTTCAGGTTTTTCTACCCAAAAAGGCGTAATTTTTATAGAAATACGGATTACATCAGTATTTTGAGTAGTTAGCGTTTGTGCTTGGGCGATATTTTGATCTTGAGGCCCTGTCATTATAGTCCGAAAATTCGGGGTCACCGATTATTAGGGGGGTTGATGAGTTTTGTAAAAGAAGGGATCTTTTTACATAAACAATTTATTATTCTTACAACCTACCACATTTCTATATTTTACACAAAAACTAAACTTTTTTAACCTTTCCATATGTTTTTTTAAAACAGATGTTTTACAACCGATTTATTGATTGTTTATGTATCCTACAAATATTTCTTGATATATAACATTTGTTGCTAGGACCTACCTTTTATCAGCTATATTGGTTTGAACGAAACACGTTAGGCAATGTATAAATGTATATAGATCATAAAAGATACATATATATATATATATATATATATATATATATATATATATATATATATAATAATATATGATGAAATGAAAAACAATTTTTATTCTGGGATCCAGTCCCCTGAGGTAACGAACAATGAACAAAAAAAAATCCTTATGGTCTGGTTACTTAAAGAAAATTAAAAAAAAAAAAAAAAAATATATATATATATATATATATATATATATATATATATATATATATATATATATATAAATGAAAAGATATTTATACATATAAAAGATCAAATATTGATTATATCTATAGATCTTTGTAAATTCATACTATATCTACCTACACTTCACATTGAAACGTATATGTATCTTTTTCTATATATATCTTATATATATATATATATATATATATATATATATATATATTATTTCTTACGTACGTTTGCGAGATCAGTTTCTCGCAGTTATAATTGATAAACGTTTTAATTTTAACATATAAAATGCACCAAATTTTCATAACATCAGTGTAAAATGAGTAGGAAAAGTAGACTGTTTTAAATACCTTGGGTAATATACCAGTTATTAATTAATCAATTAACATAATTAATAATAATTTCTAATTAATATAAAGTAACGACAAATAATAAGCTACTAATCAATAACCGATAGCCATTAAATTGATTAGGTAGCATTAGAGTTCATTACTTAATTAGAATATAGCCCAAACTATCTCCCGCATTATTGCATTATTGTTGCTAAATATGTATGTATGTATATATATATATATATATATATATATATATATATATATATATATATATATATATATATTATGTTTTCTTGTTTATCGCTCTTTACTGATTCTAAAACTCTATACAAATTTCTCTCTATCTTACTAAAATAACTGAGTTATGAGTGTATTTATAGAAAAAAAAAATATTATCTATTCTTTTACTTTTATTTATAATTATTCACGGTTTTTTGGTTAATAAACACTGATAATTGTTCTCTATATTTTCAAAAATAATTGAGTTATTGAATTAAATCACTTTTAATCGGCCACCATTGTAAAAATAACCAGCTGATAACGTCTAGGTGTTAGGATCATCGTTGCATACCCTACTACTACTTGGTGGGGAATTAAAAATTAAAAAAAATTGCTCCAGAAGTTTTGGGAGAAGTGAGGCGGACGGCGGCCAGACGAGTCTTTTTGTCGTTGTTCGGGTTCTACGCATCTTGAAACGTAAGCTCTCAAATTTTGAGCGGGATTATTTTTTTTTTTTTTTGTGTGTTTTTGGGCGATTAAAAAGGTTCATTATTGAAAATGATAAACCAAAAATGTTCAAAATATTAATGCGATAGCCTTGTTACTCTATAGTATTACAGCGTAACATAATTTTTACTTTGAAAATGAAGGAATATTGGATACCTCACAAAATAACAGAAACAGAAAGATACTTGGAGCAATATACTTTACCAAAAATAACAATAGAACCTTAAACTACAAAAAAGGCACAAAAAACCTAGACCTAAACTACACACCATAATAATAATAGGCTTAGCGAACACCGAAGGTTCGATGCTGATACCACCAAATTCCGCCTACACAGACTCGTCCAATGCTCACCATTCAAGCCCCAGCTCCCGAGATCAGCCTTAACGCAATCCTCCCATCTCCGCTTCGGCCTACCTTTCGGACGCCTACCAGTCGGATCAGCAAATACCAACTTTCTCGGAATCCGCTCGTCATCGAGCCCAACAACTTTACTCGCCCATTTGAGTCTCCGCGATGCAATCAGCTCAATTATATTCACAGGATGCAAGTTCCGCAATTCCGCGTTGTGCAACCTTCTAAACTCCACAGTGGCCTCATCTCTCTTTGGGCCAAATATTTTACGCAATACCTTATTTTCGAAAACCTTAAGCCGTTGTTCATCCTTACACACACCATAAGCAATACAAATTAATTAAAATGTCAATAAAAAAAAGAAAAATTATACTTGTAAATATGTAAAATTTAAATATATTAAAATTATCCTTTTACTATTAACATGTATTAATTTTAATTGATTTAGAAAAAAATTATGTTGTCCTAATTTATTTATTGTTATTGTATTTTTGTCTTGAGAATGGGAAAAAGGCCCCGAAACGTCGATTATACAATGTAACAAGTTGTTAAAATATTAAAAAGTGTACTGGAAGAATCAACTGCTTTAATAAAAATTCTTTAAAAAATGTGCCAGCGAGTATGTATATTTTTACATCGATAAGAGTTGAAAATCAGATAGCATAGTTAGCTAGTCATAGTTATCAGATAGACTAGTTAGCTAGTCATAGTTATCAGATAGAATAGTTAGCTAGTCATAGTTATCAGATAGCATAGTTAGCTAGTCATAGTTATCAGATAGCATAGTTAGCTAGTCATAGTTATCAGATAGCATAGTTAGCTAGTCATAGTTATCAGATAGAATAGTTAGCTAGTCATAGTTATCAGATAGCATAGTTAGCTAGTCATAGTTATCAGATAGCATAGTTAGCTAGTCATAGTTATCAGATAGAATAGTTAGCTAGTCATAGTTATCAGATAGCATAGTTAGCTAGTCATAGTTATCAGATAGCATAGTTAGCTAGTCATAGTTATCAGATAGCATAGTTAGCTAGTCATAGTTATCAGATAGCATAGTTAGCTAGTCATAGTTATCAGATAGAATAGTTAGCTAGTCATAGTTATCAGATAGCATAGTTAGCTAGTCATAGTTATCAGATAGCATAGTTAGCTAGTCATAGTTATCAGATAGCATAGTTAGCTAGTCATAGTTAGCTAGTCATAGTTATCAGATAGAATAGTTAGCTAGTCATAGTTATCAGATAGCATTGTTAGCTAGTCATAGTTATCAGATAGAATAGTTATGATTCGCGTGTAACGAGCACAATTATTTACGATTCTCATAAATATCTTTAAAAGCACCACAATTTTCAGATAGTTGTTGTCGCATGTGGTTTATTGCCTTGTAAAGTAACTTCATAGCGTTTTTCAATATTTCAATTTTATCTTCTCTGTGTGTACTTAGTCAGTAATGTTTAAATATTATTAAAAAAAAAAAATAGTTAATGTGCTTTTATGCACCAGTTTCTAAAACGATTCCTTATCTTTAAGAGGTATTTTTCTTGCTCAAAATGAGAAATATTTCATTTTCTTCATATAATGATTTTTATTTTCAAAAAAGAGGTAGCGGCGTGGTCTAGTGGATAGAGCGTTAGTCTGCTGTGCTCCGGGTCCTGGGTTCTGTTGGGGGAGGAGGGGTGACCCTGGGGTAAGGAGACCCTCCTGGGGCAGACCCAGCCACTTTAAAGTGGGTACCCAAAATAATAGGGGAATAACCGGGCGGCTGAGCGTGATAAAATGAGATAAAATGCCGATACCACCAAACTCCGCCTACACAGACTCGTCCAATGTGTTCAAGTCCCCAAGATTTAACGCAATCCTCCCATCAACGCTTCGGCCTACTTTCTCGGAATCCGTTCCTCAGAGAAAGTTCGCAGTACTTTTTTGTCGAAAACCTTAACCCGTTGATCATCCTTCAAAGTAAGCGGCCACATTTCACATCCGTAAATAATAGTTTTATAAATTATAACCTTTAAGTTTTTAGACAGAAGCCGCGAGCTAAGTAATTTAGCAACTGAATGTTAATTGCGGATCATTTTTTACTACCCGAAAGTAAGCCACGTTATTATCGTTTGGATTATTTGAGGAATTCAGTTTAGCGGTTTTTCTTTTTTCACACATATTTTGACAATCCCCGTCGTCTTTAAAGATCCCTATCCTAATTAAATATAGGACTCCTACTGTAGTATCATCCTATTAGCCATAGAGAGGAGGTGGTCCTGGCCCGCCTGAGAATCGGACACACACAGCTAACGCATGGGCACATCATATCAAATGAATTGCCCCCTTGATACAAGCATTGTAGGGGAACCTTGACCATAGCTCATGTTTTTGAAGAATGTACCTTCTACTCCAGGCAGCTGAACAAAAATAATATACCGAGCAACGTCCGCTGATGCTTTGGGAAACAATGGAAAAAGGATTGATGAATTGATTTGTCTCCTCTTTCAAACGGATTTTTACAAGCTTATTTGAACTACTGTTGTTTTCTCTTGACTTAATTTTTTTTTTTTTTTCAATTATATTTTATTTTACCTATTTTTGTAATTATTTTTTTAATTATTATATTTATTACTTTATTTTTCAATTACTATTTACAAAGTACAGATCAAACCATTATGGGCATACAGGATAGAGCTGTGGGGATCTGCCAAATATTCTAACATCCAAATAATTCAGACCCTTCAATCGAAAATATTGCGAAAAATCGTGGATGCACCGTTTTATGTAACCAACGAATTACCTCACAAGGACTTGGACATACTCACAGTTTCTGACACAGCCACAGAATATTATAAAGATTTCATGACAGACTGACTTACAACATGAACCCATCACACAAACACTTAACCCGACGACTTTTAAATTTTTTTTTTTTTTTTTTTTTTGCAGATAGAAAATAACATTAAAACTCAAACAAAAACGATTGTAAATATTTTTTTTTTTTCAATTAATATTAATTTATTACTATTACTTATTTATTTTTATTATTACCTATTTTATTTACTTGTTTTTTATCTTTATTTACTATTTTATTATATATTTTTTTCTATTTATTTATTTATTCTTTTCTCTTGAATATTATCTAACATTCATTTATCTCAAGTAGAATTATACATATATTATAATATCTTTTAATATTTTTACTTATACTATTTATCTTAAATTGATCTAAAATGAATATATCTGGCACTGATGACCGCGATGTTTTGTGCCATTAAAATTTTAAAAACCAACCAACCATCGTCCCATTAGCCACAGTAGCATAAAGTGACGTAAATGAATAAACAAACTTTATTCAGGTATCGCACTGAACTACAAGACCTGACTTCCCCTACTGGCTGAGAAGCTATTACCTAATGCTACAGTTCTGGACCCCCCGGGGTCATTGGGAACTTGCGGAGCGGGACGGTTAATCTGGCGGATGAAGTGGAAGCGGCGACGGGTGAATGATACATGAGGCCGGCCAACTTGCTCTGCTAATCCTCGTCCGGGGGAGACCAACTTGGAGCAGAGATTTCTCGAAAACTAATCGGGCAAGTCCTCCCGGGTGATTGGATTGCCGAGGAGGGCTTGTGGATTACATCTCTACGTGTGTGTCTTCCCAGGAGCTGGATAATTAACTTCTTCCGAGAAGGGAGATTTTATTCCGGTCGTAGTTCGAGAGAGTTCGCTTCACCGCCTTCTGTGTGAACGCTACTTCGCTTAGGTGATCCTGAAAAGATAATTCCATAAAAATTATGTGTTAGCAAAACATTTCAATATACATTTCGGTTTATTATTTTCAATAATAAACCTTTGTTATTGACTACCAAAAAAAAATATTTAAAAAAAAATGATGCGCGAAACAGAGGACTTTCACTTACCTCCATTGTTAAAATTAATTTTAGAAGTTTCAAATACATTTAGAGATTAAAATAAATTGTTCCCCAACGTATTTCCTTTTAATCCGTTCCTACCTTACAGATAGAACCTTCCAAGTTCAACATAATCTCTCCTACTCATCCGTATTCACCCAATCAGCCGGTGTACCTCAAGGTAGTTTAGAAATAGAAATAGAAATAGAAAATAATCTTTATTCTGGGACATAGTCCCTTAAGAACAACAAATATGTACAATTAGAGTATACAGTGTGTCTGGCCAAAACACCAAATGATCATGATTAATTCTTATTTACAATGGTGTAAGAAGTAATAAAATTAAAAAAAAAGGAATATATCTATACAATAAAACAAAAGAGTAAAATAAATAAACTTCTTCAGATGCATACTTTTGCTGAACAAAACTAAATTTAAAAAGATTAATAAATTAAATAAGGTATGATCAATAAATAATATTTCCTTTTTACACTCAAAATCTGATTTTTGATATAAAACCTCATTGCTGTTGAGCGTCTGTTTGGGAATACAGGAGGTATTGGAACAGTTGGGACTTGAATGATGATAGAGATGAAGCATGGCGGATATGAGTAGGTAGGGAATTCCAGAGATTTGCAGAGCGGACAAGAAAGGAATGATCAAAAGTTGTTGTTCTATGGGTAGGAATGTAAAGGTCAGAATGGCGGGACCTTGTTTCGAGGGAGTGGATTGACGATTTAAATTGTAGAAGACTGTGGATATAAGGAGGGAGCTTGGTGTTAATGGTTTGGTAAAGGAATGATCCTAGGAAATATTGTCTACGAATTGGAGGGAGGAGCCACTTTAACTCGCTGTATAAATGGGTTACATGAGACCGCTTCGGAGTGTTGAGGACAAATCTTAAAAATATGTTCATAATTCGTTTTAGCCTGTCCTCAAGCACTTTCGGGAGGCCACCATATACTAAGCAGCAATAGTCAAAGTGGGGGAAAACAAGTGAGGAAATAAGGAGGTTACGGATGGATAGTGGAAGAAGATGACGGGAACGATGAAAGTATTTGAGGGTACTTATTGTTCTGCGTGAAATTTGGGCAATATGGGGTTTCCATGAAAGGGTTTGGTCAATGGTAATCCCAGGTTTTTGATTGAGGAGCTGTAGGTGATTGGATAATGATTTAGGGTTAGTTTCGGAAATTTATTGTTGGATCTAAGGAGGGAACTGGAACCTATAACAATGGCTTGAGTTTTCATAGCATTCAACCTTAATTTATTGAGGGTTGCCCAGGCACAGATTCTATCCAAGTCTTCCTGAATTTTGGCAAATGCTACTACTGACTCGGAAGGAGAGAAGGATAGGTAGATCTGAAAGTCATCAGCGTATAGTTTCTAGAGTCCGATCCTTTATACAGTGTATACAGCTGATATTCCCATCCTACCAAACACTACCCTTACCACCTTCGCCAGTTATAGCCATATAAACAGTTATACCCTAATATTGTTATATGGAAATAATAAACCATTGTGTAATAATTTGCAGCGTTTTTTTTATGTTTAACGGTATTTAAAACTTTTTAAAATTGATTTTAATAACGGAGGTGAATTAAAATCGTGTGTTGCTCGCAATAAATTTTTAATATTTTTAATTTATAACTATATTAAATAAATATACGCAGCCATAAGATAGCTTGAAACAAAATTGTTGAGAAACTAGCACCCTACATTCAGACAGAATGAATAAAGTTCTTTAATTAATAACTGTAATTTCAGATGCCACAATTAAAAGTTCTCCAGCGGCTTATGTCTATAGTATGGCTTTTTTTCCTGCTGTATAAAAAAAAAAAAAATATAAAAATACAAGACTGTATTTACAATCAGTGCAGAGGTAAAATACAAAAACTGAATCACGCTTGAGCTATTTCCTGGCTGTGGATTTAGCGTCTCCTCATTAAGAGGGAATGAATAAAAAGCAGGCATTGTCCTGGATATTTATTATGGAACGGAGGACTTCCGGTTCCAAGCTCCAGGGACTGGATAATCTTCAGTCCACCATCTTCAATATAGTTTTTTGTTCACTCTTGTTGTCGGTTCTCCAGTCTTACTATAGTACATCTTTACGCTGGTGATTAAAAAAATCATGATTTTTTAAATTTAATTATCCTAAGATTTTTACTTTCACTTACAATTTACTTTCACTACTAAAATTTTCGAATTCCAGTTTTCAACGGAAATACACATTTTAGGGTCCCCTGAGTCCAAATAACCGAGTCCCGCAAAAAGGTCTCTGTGTGTGTGTGTGTGTGTGGTAACTCCCGGGCGGAAACGGTAAGTTCTATTAGTAGAGCCCCAAAGCTCGATCCCATATGTCCATATGGGCCTGATGATGGTAACATATATGAGCTTTTTGTAATAGAGTGGAAGTTTTGAACGTTTGTCAAGTAAGTGTTGTAGTAATCGGTATCTACGAGCAGTTTCTCTTCGTTTATGTCTTGTGTGAGGATTTCAAGATGAAGTCCTAGTTATCGGATTTGTTCTACAGGAGTGAGTGGGGTGTTATTAAAGGAAACAGTGAGACAGGAGATTATCGGTTTGCGACGAAGGGTAAAGGTAATTTGGTGGGATTTGGTAGGATTAATTTTGATTCTCCAGTTCTGACACCATTCCTCGATGGCTGTGAGGTGGGACTGAAGGATTTGGAATGCAGTGGTTGGGTCATTATAGACTGATAAAACACTTGTGTCATCCGCGTAGGTATTGAGGACAGTGCTAGGATGGAGTGGAATATCAGCTGTATAGACTGTATAAAGGATCGGACCCATGATACTACCTTGAGGTACACCTGCCGACTGAGCAAATATGGGAGAGTAGGAAAAATTATGGTTTACTTTAAAGGTTCTTTAAAAATTGGATTAAAAGAAAATATGTAGAAGGAAGGAATTGACGAAGTTTGTAAAGGAACCCTGGGTGCCAGACTCGGTCAAAGAAAAGAAAAATATTTTTAAAGGAAATTTTAGTTTTTTTGGTCCTATGAAAAGCAACATAGATATGTAATATTCCATGGGAAAGCTAAATATTTTATAAAATATTTGTGGTAAAATGCAATATAAAGTGATAAATAGGACATAAAAATATTACCATAATTATGCGTAACAACTTGATATTGCTATATTACTATATTGAAGTCTAAATCATATGTTTCCAACAAAACTGAACAATCAATTTATTAAAATTAACTTTAAAATGTTTAAATTCAAGATTATTATTAGATCTTAAATTGATTTTGACAGCCGAGGTAAGTGAATGTCGTGTGTTGCCCACAACAGATTATTTGCTTATAAAGTTGTAAATAAAAAAATAAAAATAAATCCATTGCCTATTTTGGTATGATACAGACAGACAGACACTGGAAGGAACAGTCGATAAAAGAGCATCGATACTCAATGACACGACTATTATTGGACTGATGACCTTCCACAGTGTACTGAATGAGATCTCTTGAAAGAGATAATGGGGGGATGCTTTCCCATTTACCCCCTCCTTTCAGGGTACTGCAAACTGCCCTGAACCATCCCAAACCACCACAAACTACACCAAACCCTTTTCACCGTCCGGTCATGCGATTTCGCTATCAGTGCCCCTTCTAATGAACCATCATCAAAATTAATTACTAGAAACGGGCCTAAACTGATGGACGTACTATACTAAGGGAAAGCATTACCATCGTAAAATATCTCGTATAATAATAGCCTCACTAAACGTACTTTTGTTTATTTATTTAACGTCACTTTATGCTACTATGGCTAATCGGACGATGCTACAGTGGGAGTCCTAAATTTTGCCTATCCAGGTTTTATTAGAATAGGGATCTTTAACGAGTACCTGACATCGCACAGGCTCGGGACCACCTTTTAACGTCCCATCCGAAGGACGGCATAACTAAGGAATTTTTACTCCCATTAAAAAATCCTAGGACCACCTGCGGGTTTGAACCCGTGACCTTTGGCATAAGAGGCTGTCATGCTAACCACCCGTTACTAAAGGTACTGTCTGTCTGTATGTTGTAAGTCTACGACAAGCACGAAGCCGAAATCACATAGATATAAACGAAAAAAAAAAAATGTGAAGTTCTCCCTTGCTGTGAAAAACAACAAAACTATCTATTTATGAAGTATAGAAGTTAAAGAAAGAAATAATATGCTAACAATATTTATGTTTAATCATTTATGTTCATTTACACATTAATACGTTGGTAAACTTTGCATTCAAACAATTTTTACTTTCACTTACCTATATATGAAATAGGTTAAAAGGTCTGTGGGTCTGTGTGTGTGTGTGAGTGATAGTCCAGCGCAAATTCGAAAAGTTTTACTGAACCGAAATTTCATATTTAAGACAACTATACACCCGAGATGTCAAACAATTTTCATCAAAATCAGCTAACCAGAAGAGCTACTTTTAATACCATGCATTTTTCACCTTTTTATATTTTTTCAGAAAAGGCTCTAACGATTTTGATTAAACTCGGTATATCGATGTAAAATTTAATTTATTTTATATTATAATTTAGGTTTCATTCTGATTGAAACAGTTTTACAGGGCTTAATTGCCAATGTTTTAAAATTTCTTCTTCGTAAAGTACCTTTAATTTTTTAGATTTAAAAAAAAATAGGCAGATCATCTTGTTGGCATTGATAAGAAAGGATTTTTTACTATTAAATATTTAATCCTAGGGCTTTAAATCGGTTACGTGTATTTAATTTCGGGCATAGAATGCTGTTTTGCTTACCAGTACACCACAGGTGACTACCTGCCATGTGTTTTTCCTAAATATTTATTTGTTGTATTAGTTTTATACAGTTGCAAAATACTATTATAATTTTTACTTTCACTTACTATATAGAGTAAGGGAAAGTATTGCGATCGTGAAAATTTCCGAATTACTGTTTTCAACGGAAATACACTTTAGGGTCTCCTGATTCCAAATAACCAAGTCCCGCAAAAAGGTCTGTGTGTGTGTGTAACTCCGGGCGGAAACGGTAAGTCCTATGAAACTGAAATTTCATATTTGAGACCAATATACGCCAGAGACGTTACAAAACCTTTTTCATCAAAATGAGCTCACTAGAAGAGGCACTTTATACCATGCATTTTGCACCTTTTTTCGATTTTCTCGAAAACGGTTTGGATGATTTCGATTAAACTCGCTATATCCATGTAAAATTTAATGGGATTTAATATAATTTAGGTTTTATTCTGATTGAAATAGTTGGCAGGGCTTAAATGCTAATATTTTAAATTTTTTTTCAAAGTACCTTTAATTTTGTAGATTCTATGAAAAATAACTATATTATCTTGTTACCACTGATGAAAAACAGGTAAATATATAAATTGAATGAATTCGATACTTCACTAAAGGAAAACACTGAAAAAAAAAATATTTTTAAAGATTTTTTGTTTTTGAACATAAGAGCAGTAATATAACATGTATGATATACCGTTGGAAAGCTAAAGATTTTAGATAAAATATTATCTTATACTCAAGCTTTTAAAAGTTAATAGAGAGTGATGAAAAGAAGATAAAACTAACTGATGATTTTAGGGGGATCACTTGTAGCTGGGCGGTTAGCATGACAGCCTCCTATTTCAAAGGTCACGGGTTCAAACCCGCAGGTGGTCCTAGGATTTTTTAATGGAGTAAAAAATCCTTAGTTACGCCGTCCTTCGGAGGGGACGTTAAAAGCTGGTCCCGAGCCTGTGCGATGTCAGGTACTCGTTAAAGATCCCTATCCTAATAAAACCTGGATAGGCAAAATTTAGTACTCCCACTGTAGCATCGTCCGATTAGCCATAGTAGCATAAAGTGACGTTAAATAAATAAACAAACAAACAACTGATTATTTAAGATAACAATATAATAAATAGATTTTTTAATAAAACACATGTTTCTATATAAATTCAATTTAATTAATTCTTTATTAGTTTCACGTATTTTTATCTCTAACTGTGTTTGAAAATTCATTCATTGATTTTAAAAATGGAGGTAAGTGAAAGTCGTGTGTTGCCCGCACCAGATGTTTTTCATGAATCGCAGGACGTTTTTTAATCCCGGCCCTATGAGCTGATTAATGTAGGTCATTAAATATCGAGGTCCATTAGTCGGATGGATAGGCCCCCTCGCCATTTCTTGCCTTCAACCTCAGAAGGGACATCAGTCCAGAAGTAGAAGGGGAAAGGAGGAAGAAAAAGGAGTTATAAAGGACTTGGGAGGGTTGGCAATGACACCTTACAAACGACCGCGGGACCTAAGAAGGGAGGCGATGGAGCCCCCTAGCGGAGCACGGGGGAAGCTATTAGCATGGAAACTTTGTCAGCTGGACCCGAAGGATTTCCCCCACTCCCCCGGGGGGCCTTCCTTTGACCTGTCCCCCTCCACCTAATGCATTATATTCATTTATCCTTTTCTATTTCTTTATCCTGGCGAGGACGCTCTCGAGGGGGCCCGGACAGAACGAATTTGTCCTTCCCCTTTCTCCCCCTCCTTCCCCCTACCTCGCTATCCTTGTCGAGAATAATGGAAATCCCTAGCGCGAATCCTGCCTCACTCTTGACCTCTCCTGTATCCTTATCGCTTCAAATTTATCCTTACCTTCTTCTTTTATCGTCCACTACCACCATTAGGATGGTAATGTTTTTTTTTTTTTTTTTTTTTCTTATTTATTTAAATGAAGTATATTACATTAACATAACTATACAGGGCGGCTCTTAAATGTCTCGTTATATTGTAAGAGCAGATACTAAATACCTTTCTTTTTTTTTTTAACTTTAAATCTTTATTCACACCTGTCAATAATACAATGAACAATCAGTGAATGTGCGGTCAATTTTAAGAAACATGGCGTGATAGACAAGAGGGAGAGCAGCACCCAGCGGTATCTACTCCTGGCATGAAATTAGTGTGAATTACTAAAGGAGAAGGTCTCTCATCCAACTCCTCTTCAGCCTTCTGTAGGCATTTCCTGGCATGAGTGTTGTGGCCATATCATTGATTAGTGTGTTAGGGTGACCTTGTAGTTTGTCGTGGAAACGTTTGTAGTAGGGGTGGGCATAATCGAATGACGATTATCGGATCATTCGATTATTACAATCGTTCGGATGAATCGGTTTGGATAAGCGAATGATCATTCGAACTTAACTGTTTAACGATAATCATGGGATTATGAGGAATCCGAATAATCGAACGACCTTTTTTTTTTTTTTTTTTTTTTTCTTTCTCATCACAAAAATCATCTCTCACAATGCATACTATTCATTCAATTATGAAATCATTCGATTATTTAAATCATCAAAGTCCCATCATTCGATTATGCCCACCCCTAGTTTGCAGTGTGTGGGATTAGGGATCATGGACAGTTGGCATGTTAAGGTCAGTATGTAAAGTTATGTTGCTAACGTACAACGGTGCTTTTGTAATTGTTCTTAACGTTTTAGCCTGAAAGATTTGAAGTTTGTTAATGTGAGTCTTTTAAGCTGTCCCATATATCTGTGATACGTAAGTCCAAATAGGTTTCAGTAGGTAAGTATAGGTGTTTAATTTCTGTCGAAGTTTTAGTCTCGAGTGTTTTGAAAAGAGTGAGTAAAGAAGTCTCAGTCTTTGGTTAAGGGTTTTTTTTTTTTTTTTTGTTAATATACGGGCCCCAAGTCATTCTTCTGTCAAACGTCAAACCAAGATAATGTACAGTGTCCGTCTGTGGAATTTGTGTGTTGTCAAAGAAAACGGGAGGACTCGTGTCATGTCGAAGAGTAAAGGTGATGCGGTGTGATTTGTCATTATTCAATCGGATTTTCCAGAGTTTGAACTAGTCATGTAATTTTTATAAACTAGACGTTTATTGTTCACATATTTAACACAAATATTCTTTTTTGTCATTTTTTTTTGTTAATTATTTTCAATAATGAACGTTTTTAATCGACCAAAAAATACATTATTCTCCTCACAATTTTTTAAAGGCTTACGTTTCTATATGTATTCAAATAGAACCCGAATAACGATTTTAAAAAAAAAATATCCATTTGTCCGAATTAATAAACAAATACCAAATGCTAAAAACTCTGGTGCGCACAACACACGACTTTCACTTTAAATACATTTTAAGATACAAATAAATTGTTAAAGAATTAATTATTTTGAATTTCAATATAAACATGTGTTTTATTAAAGAAGCTATTATATTTTTATCGACAACAATCAGTTAGTTTTATCGGAATTTCATCACTCTCCATTAGCCTTACGTGAATTAGATAATATTTTTTCTAAAATCTTTAGCCATCCAACGGTATACTATACATCTATATTACTATTCTTGTGTTCAAAAACACAAATACTGCATAAAAAAATATGTTTGCACTTTTCTCCTTTAGTTGTTTATCAAATTCACCCAACTTGCATATTTACTCGTTATTTATCAATGCTAATAAGAAAATGTACCACATTTTTTGTAATCTACAAATTTAAAGGTACTTTAAAATATCGGCATTTAATCCCTGTCAGACTATTTCAATCAGAATGAAACCTACATCATACTAAAGCCCATCAAATTTTACATCAATTTAGAGAATTTAAACAAAAGCATTAGTCTGCGAAAATCATAAAAAGGTGCTAAATGGTATAAAGTAGACCTTCCGGTCAGCCGATTTCATGAAAAAGTTTCTGTAACATTTTGGGCGTATAGTTGTCTTAAATATGAAATTTCAGTTTCATAGGATTTTTCGTTTTCGCTCGGGAGTTACCATACAGACACACAGACTTTTTTGTGGAGACCCTAAAACGTGTATTTCTCTCGAAAACTGGAATTCTAACATTTTCACGATCGCAATGCCTTCCCTTACTATATATTTCATTTAAAAAAGCACATACTACCTTCCATTCATCATCTAATCACTTTATTGCATTAGTCCTTTAACATTTTTTCATCCTAGTCAACGTTTCGGGGTTGTCTCCCCATTTTCAAGACTGAAACAATTTATTTATACTTTCACTATTGATAAAATTACATTATTTAAATATTTTTCTTTGAAAAATGAAGCTCAGCAATTTGTCATAACTATTTTAAACTAACTAACTTTAATTACCTTATTCCTTGCTACAACATTTTTCATTCCTCACTACATCTCATAGCGACTGCTACTTGTCCTATATTGGCTCACTGTTTCCATTATATTTCTATTTTAAACCTTTGTACCTTTCCAGTATTCCGGTGCAATCCTTGTGCTTATTTATTTATTTTTATTTTTACCTCTATTAATTATTTGTCCTAATTATGGTTATTGGGCTATTGTTTTATTTATTTTTAAAATTTTATCTTATTTATGATATCTGTGTAATGTGTTCCTAAGTTTTTTGTATCTGTTTTATAATTTATTGTCCTGCTATTATTTTTGGTTATGTGGATTGCTTCTAGTAGTTTTCTATTTCTATTATTTTGAGATGTGTCTAAAATTACTGTGTTTTCAAAGTTAAATTTGTGTTGTTTTATTAAACTATGAGATGATAATGCTGTTGCGTTTGTGTTTTTTATATTTTTACAATTGGATATATGTTGGTTTATTCTTGTTTTTAATTTTTTAGATGACAAATTGCTGAGCTTTATTTTTCAAAGAAAAATATTTAAATAATGTAATTTTATCAATAGTGAAAGTATAAATAAATTGTTTCAGTCTTGAAAATGGGGAGACAACCCCGAAACGTTGACTAGGATGAAAAAATGTTAAAGGACTAATGCAATAAAGTGATTAGATGATGAATGGAAGGTAGTATGTGCTTTTTTAAATGTTCCAATTAAGAAAACTTCCAAAAAAAAAATTAAAAAAGAAAAGTATATATTTCATATATAGCTAGGTAAGTTCATATATAGGTCCTTCGAATTAGTTATTGATTTTCATATTAGTAAACTGTATATAAATAACTATTTAATCAGCCATACCTTATATTATTTTTAATTAGGGAAACTGTTTCTGCCGTCTAACATCCCTGTATACTATATACTAAAAATACCTACACTAAAATAATTATAATGTGTTAATGAAAAATTACTTTCTTTTCAGATATTAATTATTATTGTAATTTTGCAGGATGCTGCTTCGTTACGTTCTACACGAGAAAAGCAGCACTGGAAGCACAAAATGCTCTTCACAACATCAAAACTCTACCAGGGGTGAGTCACATTTTACTATAATAAATAATACTTAAATGTCACATTTTGTTTGGGTCTTGGTGGATTCTCAGCTTAAATAATTCTAATTAAAACTTTATCGAACTGTCTTTGACACCTATATTTTCTATATCTAACTTGATACTTTTTTGGAAAAATACAAACATTTGCAAACGCGCTATTCAAAGACTTGTGCGTTCTGTATTTATGAAATCGTCCGATTTTAATTAATTTTGTCGCTCATCATTTTTTATTTTTATAATTTATTTACAAGTTATTATAAATATCTTCCTGGATATACCTTAAATGTGTTTTAGCCGTTTTAACACGTTCAAACTTGACTATTCCGTGGGGCGGTGTGGACCACTAGTAGGTCATGCTTAACTATCCTATGGACGACGTGAGTCAATTGTTTTAATAAAATTAGTCGTTAAAAAAATAAGTTATTTTAATAGTAAAAATGATTCCTAAACCCAAAAAGTCACCTGAAAATCCGTCTTCCTACCGTCCCATATCTCTTTTATGTATTATGGGTAAAATTCTAAAAAAAACTCCTTCTGAAACGTATATATCCAATCCTTGATTCCCATCATGTTATTCCACATCATCAATTCGGATTCCATACTCCCCACTCCACTATCCAGCAATGGCATCGTGTGGTGGATGTTGTCTCCTCTGCGTTGAAGCGCTGATTGTACTGCACGGAAGCCTTCCTCGACGTAGAACAGGCCTTTGAGCGAGTCTGGCACCCGGGATTGCTTTACAAGCTCCGTCTATTCCCCCCTCATACCTATTTTCTAATTATCCAATCCTATCTCGCTGACAGATCTTTCAAAATAAATCACAATAGTTCCTATTCCTCCCTCCCCCTTCCCGTGCAGTACAATCTTTGGGTGAACGTGTCATGTCAGCTTCAAGGCTGAAAACACGTGTTGGAAAATTCTCTCTAATTGTGGTGATTTTGTAGGTATCAAACTAACCTAAAACAAACACAAGCAAAAACTAACAATATAATTAGGATGTGCTTTTTATTATTTGTCTTCACAATTCATTACCTAAACAGTAAAGAAATTGGTTTAAAAAATTCTTGAATTTCCACTTTTTTTTAGTGCATGCACTTCATGTAGGTATATTTCATTTTTTTTCTCATCAATATCATCATGGGTAAAAGCAAAAATCTCAAAATTTTCTTTTCTTTCCTAACCGTTGAAAACTGAACTTTGGGTCATATGAACATTTTCGTTCCACTTTAAGGTCTATCGTCTGCTCCTACAATATGACTAGACATTTATGAGATACCCTGTATATTTTTGTTTTTGATTAACTCACTTTCCTCCCCCTGTTTCTACTTCCTCCGCTATTGCTACATCCCCGCCCCGGAACTAAATACCCCCTTGAACTTCCGTTAAGAGCCGAAATGAGGAGACAGGAGTGAGTTAATATCGAGAGGACGAGGAAGCAGATGTCCACCGCAGCTTAGCTGATTACACCCCGGCCACAGCTGCGAATTACCCATTTTCATCCCGGAGAGTATCTCAAGTCCTATATTACTATATCTCTCTCCTCCATCTCTCTCTTTGAATTATCGAGATCCCTCTATTAATTAACCTCTACCATTGTTAATATCCTCTGTAATAATTTGTTCAGGACAACTATTAAGTGACATCAACAAATTTTAGTCGTTCCGAGTAACTTCTCTCTTAAATATAACTGCCTCAAATGGCGTTCACAGACTAGTGACTAAAAGCTATGAATTTTTTCTTTCTTACGAGCGGTATCTAGCGGCTTTTTTGGTCACTATATAAATAGAAACGTATTATTATTTTTATTTTTTGAACATATTTATTGATATTTACAACTGTATTATGACATACAACAAGTAAATGTGATGGATATAGTAATCTGACATGAAATACATGAAGTGATGCCACCCATCGGCAGCACTCTAAAAATATTTTAAACTAGAAGATCTCGGGGCCACCTTCTTTTCAGACGCCTCGAAGGATCATTAGGAATAGAAGAGAATGATAGGATAAAAACTAGTGGATTAGAGTGGAAATGGAGTTTTTTATGGAATGATTGATATCTGGTTCGGGTTATTTCAGTAACATGTGGGATATTATGGATGAGCTTATTCGTGACAAAGTAAGGAGCGTTAAGGATTTTGGATTGTAAGGATTGGATACGAGAAGGAGTTATCCATATCGGTCTTATGATGGTCATATAAATAAGTCTTTTGTAATTAAGTGGAAGGTTGGAGCGTTTGTCCAGTAAGCGTTGAAGTAGTCGAAAACGCCGGGCAGTTTCTTGTCGTTTCAGTCTTGTGTGGGGATTCCAAGTTAGACGTTTGTCAAGGTGGAGTCCTAGGTATCGAATCTGTTCAACTGGGGTTAGTGGATTGTCATAAACGGATACTGTAGGGCAGGAAGTCATTGGTTTACGGCGAAGGGTAAATGTTATCTGGTGGGATTTGTTAGAATTAATTTTAATCCTCCAATTCTGGCATCATACTTCAAGGTCTCGGATGTGGGATTGAAGAGTGTGGGAGGTAGTAACTGGATCATTATCTACTGATAGCACACACGCGTCATCAGCATAGGTAGAAAGGATAGAGTTTGGAATGGGTGTTTTCAATCCTACCGAGTAACATCCCTCTTCAATATAACTATTTCAAATCATGGCATTCCCAGACTAACGTCTGAAAGCCATGGATTTTGTCTCACTAACGAGCCCTCTGCGCCTTTTTAACTACATGTTCCATACTTGCGTCTAATTATATTGGGCCTTTTAAATCTCGAGCGATAATTAGCGACTTTGGTACTAAATCTGGGTTCTCTTTCCTCGCACTCTTTCATCAATCGAGAGATCGCCATTTTCGACGCCGAACACGAATAAGGTTGTTGTTTTAAATACGTGTTTGAGTGCTTTTTAATGTAAAAAAAATAAGGATTTAATATTATTTTAACAAAATTTTCGGATTCCAGCTTTCACGTGAAATGCGCGTTTTAGTGTTGTATTTTCTAATTTCGATTCAAAGGAAAAAAAAAATTAGGTTTAAGCGATATAGGGATAAAAAGAAAAAAAAATCTAATCAAAAAATATCTAAATCAAAAAAACAAATTAGCAATAAGGGTTGAAGAGACGAGAAAATTAAGCGCCCATAGAAAAAAAAGAAAAAAAAAAAAAAAAAGAAAGCCAATTGACCCAAAAAAAAGAAGGGTGGTCAGATATAAAAGATACACGACTTTCACTTACCTCCATTCTTGAAATCAATGAACGAATATTCAAATACGCTTAAAGATAAAAACACTTGAAACGGTTTTTTCGTCACTCTTTATTAACTTTTACAAGCTCTTGTGTATTAGACAATTTTTTTTTTATAAAATCTTTAGCTTTCCAACGGTATATTATAAGTGTATATTACTGTTGCTATTTCAAAATCAAAATATTTTTTTCAGTTTTCTCCTTTAGTTGTTTTTTAAATTCACACAACTTACATATTTAGCTTTTATTTATCAATGCTTACAAGAGAATTGGTTATTTTATAGAATCTACAAAATTGAAGGTATTTTAGAGGAAGAAAATTTAAAATATCGGCATTTAAGCTCTGTCAGACCATTTTAATCAGAATGAAACCTACATGACGTTTAAGCCCATTAAATTTTACATCGATATAGAGTGTTTAATCAAAATCGTCGGAACCGTTTTCGCGACAATCGAAAAAAGGTGCAAAATGCATGGTATAAAGTGGCTCTTCTGGTTAGCTCATTTTAATGAAAAAGTTTTGTAACGTCTCAGGCATATATTTGTCTTAAATATGAAATTTCAGTTTCATAGGACTTACCGTTTCCGCCCGGGAGTTACCACACACACACACAGACCTTTTTGCGGGATTTGGTTATTTGGACTTAGGGGACACTAAAATGTGTATTTCAGTTGAAAACTGGGATTCGAAAATTTTGACGATCGCAATACTTTTCCTTACCTACATATTGTAAGTGAAAGTAAAAATCATCCATTTTAATTTTTCATAGATGGATCAATCTTCTAATAGAGAATAATTGGAATTATAATGCTGAAATTCAAGATGAAGAGAAAATTAAAGGTCGTCAATATCATCACAGGCAAAAAGTCAACGACAGAGACAAAAAAAGAGCGATTAATTTATTTATTTCACAGATCTTTTGAAACAAATATAAAGCATATTCCTAAGTGTACGTATTTCCGTGATACAAATGGCAGGTTCATAAAAAAAATTGTGCTATTTTCAAATTATCGATGGCATAATTCAAGATGATATATCTCTACAAGGTGATAATGTTTTACGATTAAATGAAACAATAATAACAAAACATACATTCTCAACAAAATATACTTATACAAACATACTCTTCTTTCCAACGAAATTACAGTGCAAATGTGCATTTAAAAAAAATAATTTCACTTTCCTATGGGCAGCCCCTATGATTGCCTGAATTTTAATTTTTTTTTTTTTATTTATTGGAGGATAGTATTTAGGAAAAATAAATAAACCCATATAGCTCTATCAGAGAAGCAGAGCCTATACAAACAACCTGGCAAAAGGAACATGGCAAGGGAGGAAACGTAGTTGGGAGTTAGATATTCCAAATCCATCATTCATATTTTGACATGTTATTTTTTCATTTATTCATCCATGGGGACTCTATTTTCCTTGCAGTCGCTATCAAGATTTCATTCGAGTCAAATATTGGAAAGCAATCAATCATTAGTTCGTTTCAGAACTGTTCTGAAAAATATTTGTTATTTTAGCTTTTGATAATAACAATGAGAGATCGCTCCGAGAGAGACGCCAATTTCTAACTTATGCAAGTTCAGTATATTCAATTTTTTCCCCTATTTTCTCGTAGGTTAGTTAAATTTGTATTTAAAATAATCAGTTAGTTTTATCGGCTTTTCATCACTCTCTATTAACTTTTAAAAGCTTGTGTATGAGATAATATTTTCTACTAAAATCTTTAGCTATCCAACGGTATACTATGCATCTATATTACTATTCTTGTGTTCAAAAACACAAAAATTGCATTAAAAAAATATGTTTGCACTTTTCTGCTTTAGTTGTTTATCATATTCACCCAACTTGCATGTTTACCAGTTATTTATCAATACTAATAAGATAATGTACCAATTTTTTTTTATCTACTAATTTAAAGGTACTTTATCCCACCAAATAACCTTTACCCTTCGTCGTAAGCCAATGACATCCTGTCCTCCAGTATCCTTTCATAATATTCCACTTGTCCCAGTTGAACAGATCTGGTACCTAGGACTCCTCTTTGACAAACGTCTTACATGGAATCCGCACACAAGACTGAAAAGACAAGAAACTGCTCGCCGCTTTCGATTACTACAACACTTACTAGACAGACGCCCAAACCTTCCACTTAACTACAAAAGGCTCATCTACATGACCATCATAAGGCTATATGGACTTACGGAGTTGAGCTTTGGGGCTCTACTAAACCATCGAATTCTTCCCGTATCCAATCTTTACAATCCAAAATCCTTCGTAAAATCCTCAACGCTCCTTACTTTGTCACAAATAAAATCATCCATAAAGACCCTAAATGTTCCATATGTTGCTGATTTGGCCCGAACCAGATATCAATCCTTCCATGACAAACTCCTCTCCCACCCCAACCGATTAGTTTCAACCCTGGCTTCCTGTTCGATTCCTGATAATCCTCCGAGGCGTCTGAAAAGAAGATGGCCTCGAGACATTCTAGTTTAAAATAGTTACTGGAGTGCTACCGTTGGGTTGTTCCTCTACAAGTCTGTCTCATGTGATTTTTCTTTTAGCATATTTACTTGTTGTAATATAAATTACAGTTGTAAATTTCAATAAATAAATAAAAAAATAAAAAAAGGTACTTTACAGGAAGAAAATTTAAAATCACAATGAATTCATACTAAAGCCCAGCAAATTTTACATCAAAATACAGAATTTAATAAAAATCGTTAGAGCCGTGTTCGTTTTTTGGTTTCAGAACTGTTCTGAAAAATATTTGTTACTTCAGCTTTTGATAATAACAATGAGAGATCGTTCCGAGAGAGAAATTTTAACACATGCAATTTCAGTATATTTAATTTTTTCTTATTTTCCCGTAAGTTAGATAAATTTGTATTTCATAAAAGGGCTGAGTGGCTAGCGCGCTGGTCTCTTAACCTAAAGGTTGTGAGTTCGAATCTCAGGCCCCTGGGGCCTGACTTTTTCAAGCATTTAATAAACGGGGATTCACTTACAGCTTCTCCCCGGGGTATGTGAGACCCGTCGTTCAACTGGAGGTCACTCACAAAATTAGTCGTAGGGAGTGATGACCTACCCTACAAAATATATCGAGTAACGTGAGTCCTACACAGCCTGTCGTCTCACTGGAAGAAAAAGAAGTATTTCAGAAAAGAACTACAAAAATTAGGGATTTTTCACAAGCCATGGTTTTTGTTTGTTTGTTCGATGTCACTTTATTCTATTGTGGCCAATTGCACGCTAAACTGGAAATCCTAAATTTTGCCTTTCCAGATTGAATTAGCATAGGGATGTTTAAGGAGTACCTCACATCGCACAGGCTCGAGACCAATATTTCATGCCCCCTCCGAAGAATGGCATTACAAAGAATTTGCCACACCCTATAAAAACTCTTAGAGCCATCTGTCAGGTTTGAACCTGCAAACAGTCATAGAACAGGCTGTAATGGAAGCCACTACACCACAGGTGGCCCCGAATGGATCTCTCTAGATTTCAATCACATAGGAAGATTCCTACTGTTTGTACACGCCAAACCTCCGTGTAAGGGTATTGTTAGTATACTTACATTTAAGTTCTATAATTCCAAATATAGGTCAAATTTTGGATACCAACTGTATGTCATTTTTGAGAAGCTTGTCTGGATTGTTATTGCTAATTTTTTGACCCCTGAGAGTCTGTGGCTCTAGCGCTCTCTCTCAGTCTCCACCGGCTTATAAGACCGGTGACGCGACTGACTGAGAGGCTGGGCTACCCGAGATTCGGAGTTCCCAGGGGCAGTATGTAAATATTGTATATATATGTATGAATTTAACCAAGATTATTATTATTTATTTATTTTATTTTATTTTTATCTTCATTTAGGGTTATTTATTCTTTTTGTATTTTTATTTATTTTGTATTCATTATTTAGTGTACATAAGGAATGAATGAATTCTTATAGCATTAATACTCATTGTCCAAGATTGTGACAGATTGTATTATTTCTAAATAAATAAATAAAACAAAAAAAAAATTTCTGACAACTATGCTATAATTGAAAATGGTGCTGTAGCATCGAACAAAAACATTATTAACCATCGTAAATATGCAACTTTATTAAAAATTTACCAAAAAAATAGGTTAAATTTTGTCAGGATCACCTGCAGTGGTTAGCTTTTGTGCCTATGGTCATGGCTTCCAACCTGGCAGATGGACCTATATTTTATAATAGGAATAAATAATCTTTGGTTATGAAGTCCTTCAGAGGGGAACGTAAAATAGTGGTCCCTGTGCCTTTGTACTCGTTAAAGATCCATATCCTAATTAAACCTTGATCGGCAATAGTTAGGAGTCCCACTGTAGCATCGTCTGGTCAGCTACAGTTTCATGAAGTGACGTTTAAATGAATAAAGAAAGATTTAATTTACTTATTTAACGTCACTTTATGCTGCTATGGCTAATCGGACGATGCTACAGTGGAAGTCCTAAATTTTGCCTATCCAGGTTTTATTAGGATAGGGATCTTTAACGAGTACCTGACATCGCACAGGCTCGGGACCACCTTTTACCGTCCCCTCCGAAGGACGACATAACTCAGGATTTTTTACTCCCATTAAAAAATCCTAAGACCGCTTGCGGGTTTGAACCCGTGACCTTTAGCATGGGAGGATGTTATGCTAGCGACCCAGCTACAAGTGATCCCCGGAATAAAGAAACAAAATGAAACGAAACAATAAAGTATTCTTCAACTGTAAATGCGCAATGTTTGGGGGATTTATAACCGTGTATTATATAAAGCTGATGATATAACTGAAAACAAACAATAGAACAAACAAAACTTTGAAACCTTTATCGCAAAGTTAAACATTTGAAGGACCATAACACTATACATGAAGCTTTAACACTCAAGAACAATAGAAACATTGTTTCCACGAGGTGGGGGATAAAGTTAGACCAAGAACAATAGATTGTTTCTTTTTATTTATTTCTCTATTTTATTTTTTTTTGGGTTTATTATTTTTGATAATGAACCATTCTAATCGACAGAGGTAGATATTCAACATGCAAATATCGTTTTTAAAAAATCTGGTGCTCGTAACACACGACTTTCACTTACCTCCGTTTTTAAAATCGATTAAAGAATTTCCAAATACAGTTAGAGATGAAAATGAGTAAAACTATTAAAGAACTAATTAAATTTAATTTCTAAAGAAACATGTGTTTTATTTTAAAAAAAACTATTTTATTGTTATCTAAAATAATCAGTTAGTTTTATCGTCTTTTCATCACTCTTTATCAACTTTTACAAGCTTGTGTATAAGATAATATTTTTTCTAAAATCTTTAGCTTTCCAACGGTTTATTATACGTTTATATTACTGTTCTTATGTTCAAAAACAAAAAATTGTATTAAAAAAATACTTTTTACTTTCACTCGCTATATATAGTGAGAAAAAGTATTGCGATCGTGAAAATTTTCTAATTCCAGTTTTGAACGGAAATACACATTTTAGGGTCCCCTGAGTCCAAATAACCAAGTCCCGCAAAGAGGTCTGTGTGTGTGTGTGTGTGGTAACTCCCGGGTGGAAGCGTAAGTGCTATGAAACTGAAATTTCATATTTAAGACAAATATACGCCCGAGACGTTACAAAAATTTTTCATCAAAATGAGCTTACCAGAAGAGCCACTTTATACCATGCATTTTGCACCTTTTTTCGATTTTCTCGAAAACCGTTCCTACGATTTTGATTGAACTCGCTAAATCGATCTAAAATTAAATAACCTTAAACGTCATGTAGGTTTCATTCTGATTAAAATGGTCTGACAGGGCTTAAATGCCGATATTTTAAATTTTCTTCATCTAAAGTACCTTTAATTCTGTAGATTCTATAAAAATAACCAATTCACCTTGTTACCAATGATAAAAAAACACATAAATATATAAGTTGAACGCATTCAATATTTAACTAAAGGAGAAAACTGAAAAAATATTTTTTTAATGCATTTTTTTTATTTTGAACTTAGCAACAGTAATATACACGTATAATATACCGTTGGAAAGCTAAAGCTTTTAGAATAAATATTATCTCATGAACAAACTTGTAAAAGTTAATAAAGAGTGATGAAAAGCCGATAAATCTGACTATTTTAGATAATAATATAATAGATTTTTTAATAAAACACATGTTTCTATATAAATTCAATTTAATTATTTCTTTAATGGTTTCACGTATGTTAATCCCTAACTATATTAGAAAATTCTTTCATTGATTTTAAAAATGGAGGTAAGTGAAAGTCGTGTGTTGCTCCCACCAGATTTTTTTAAATTTCCGCTTTAGTTGGATATCGAATTTATTCGACTTATATATTAACTTATATATAAAAGGTTATTTTTATAAAATCTACAAAATTAAAGCTTACTTTAGAGTTCCAAAATTTTAGTGGAAATAGCGAATTTAAAAAAAAGTGTTCACTTTTATCGGCAGTCCCTTAACTGCCTGAATTTTTTTAATTCTTATTTCATTAAGCGTATGATATGAATATGTAGACAAATATAAAAATATTGGATTGGATCAAGTTCATTACCATAAAAAATTGAAGTATATGTGATACAATTTCTGATACGACTGTATTTCTCTTTCGGAACACGAAACGAAAATAAACGTGGTAAAGTATTGTTACCGCCTTCATCTTCTTCTTGGTCGTTCGCTGATTATAACGGTAGAGAATTATAGTTTGCAGAGTCCACTCCGAAGTTGTTTCGGGTCCCATAGCGGCCGTGATGTAACTTGGAACACCCAGTTATCGAAGCTAACTTAATCGACCCCAAGATAGGTTTGCTTTCAATTGGCCCTTTGTGTAAACAAGTTGAGACTAACCGGTGACAGCGGGCTAGATAACCAGAAGCGGTTAGATAACAATACTCCAAAGGACCGGTTAATTACAGCCCGGGACCGGTAGCCGAGGGACCCTAACCGGTTCCTAACTTCCCACCGCTACTTCCACTGTCGTAACTATTCCGAGGTCGTCTTATCTCGACCTCCTTATCAACCTAAGATGGAGGTGACTCTCTTTGTTCAAAGTTCAATTGTAAGTTCCTTTATTATCATTGGAATTTATAAATTAATAAAAAAATCTGTTGCGGGCAACACACGACTTTTTCTTACCTCTGATGCTTTTTTTTTTTCATTTTAAACATATTTATTGATATTTACAACTTTATACAAAATACATCACGTAAATGTGATGTACAATAGTAAATTGACATGAAATACATGTAGAGACACCACCCATTGGCAGCACTCTAAATATATCCTAAATATTCACAGGTACAAGCTCCGCAATTCCGCGTTGTAAAACCTTCTTAACCCCCTCATCTCTCTTTGTTCCAAATATTTTACGCAGTACCCTATTTTCGAAAACCTTAAGCCGTTGTTCATCCTTCAAAGTGAGCAGCCACGTTTCACATCCGTTAAGGACCGTCGGAAGAATAATAGTTTTATAAATTCTAACCTTTAAGTTTTTAACCAGGTCATTTCCTCTATCACACTCCATTACATATTAAAACTTTGTAAATAAGATAATGTTTTTTAAAATCTTTAACTTTCCAACGGTATATTATACGTCTATATTACTGTTCTTATCTTAAAAATAAATAAATAAAAATTACATTACATTATTAAACTCGTTCAACTTGTATATTTAGCCGTTTTTTTTATCAATGCTCATAAGATGATATGTTTTTTTCTCTTTTTTTTTTTTTTTTTTAATCTACAAAAATTCAGGATACTTTAGAGGAAACGGTGTAGAGCTTTAGGGCTCTACTAAACCATCGAATTCTTCCTGTATCCAATCCCTACAATCCAAAATTCTTCGTAAAATCCTCAATGATTCTTATTTCGTAACTAATAAACTGATCCATAAAGATCTTAATATTCCGTATGTTGCTGATTTGGCCCGATCTAGATACCTTTCCTTTCATGACAAACTCCATTCCGACCCTAATCCTCTAGTTTCAATCCTTTCTCCCTCTTCGATTCCCGACAATCCTCCGAGGCGTCTGAAAAGGCCACGAGACCTAGTTTAGAATATTTTTAGTGCTTCCACTGGGAACACTACATGTGTTTCATGCCTTTTTATATTTTTCTCAAATTTACTTGTTGTATTCCATTATACAGTTGTAAATTGCAATAAATAAATAAATAAATAAAAAAGTTTAGAGGAAGAAAATTAGAAAAAAAAAAAAAAGAAATCACCATAACTCGTTTTCGAGACATTGTGATCATAAAATAAATTAATGATGGAGTTTTGTTGACCGTAGAGAAATTAGATGAGGAAGATGGTTGGGGTGCGGTCATAAATTAAAACACACAATTAAAAATAAGCGTTATTTTAATTATGTGCCGACGTTTCGGCCTACAATGTGGGCCTTCATCAGGGGTGACAACGTGGAAGCTTTGCCTCGGCAAGGCAAAAGCTTCCACGTTGTCACCCCTGATGAAGGCCCACATTGTAGGCCGAAACGTCGGCACATAATTAAAATAACGCTTATTTTTAATTGTGTGTTTTAATTTATGACCGCACCCCCAACCATCTTCCTCATCTAAAATAAATTAGTGAATGGTACTTTGCTCTTAATGATATAAATGGGGGTTGCTGGAAGGACATGGGTGTGCATGTTTTTATTTATATTTTATATTTTAATATTTTATTTTGTTAGTATTATTATATTTTACTTTGTTATTTTAATTATATATGCTAGAGATTCGATATTAAAGCGGAGTGTAATATGGCTGATGATAATTGAGCGTTGATTTCCAAAAGGTACTAAAGGACATTTTTTACAAAATTGATTTTTTTACATATTTTTATTCTCATCACTTAAACGTATCTAAATCTCCTATTTGATTTTATCTAATATACACCCAAGCCCTTTATAAACGCAATTTAGAAATATAATTATTTTCTAAAGGAATTAATTACACATTTAATTTCGTTCCAAATTATACCAAAACATCTCATATCATATCTTTAATATGATGTAATTAATATACTAAAAAAACGATTCTGGATTTTAATGCGAAAATAATCAAATTAGCTAATTTAAAAATATAACAATTAGTGATTTTCTCGTCTCCTGTAAAATTTCCTAGAATGGATATAGTACCTTCTGGAAATCAACGTCTCAATTGATGAATCTTATTAATATATTTGATTTTTTTTTATATACATATTTATTCTGTTAATTCAGTCGGGGGGCGACCCTAGGGTATGGAGACCCTCCTGGGGCAGACCCAGCCTCTATAAAGTGGGTACCCAAATTAATTGGGGAAAAACCTGGCGGCTGAGCGTGATTAAGGCCTAATCACCTCATTGCACTGCCGTTGGCCTAGAAACAGTACGAATCTCTATATGTACTGAGCCCAAGACCCTGATGGGTTGTAGTGGTACAGGTTTTTTTTTTGTTTTTTTTTTTTTTATATACATATACATATTTAAATTATTATGAGAAATAAGCAAGAAAAGGGAAGCCAAAAAGAAAAAAAAAGGAATAAAAGGAGTTAAATAATTTTTAAAAAATGTTAAAAAAAAAGAAAAAGTTAATGGAAAAAAAAAATTGTTTGATCTATTTCGTTTTTTTTGTTCATTGTATGTTAAGGTTTATTTTATATTATTACTAAAAATTGAGACGTTGATTTCCAAAAGGTACTATATCCATTTTAGGAAATTTTACAGGAAGCGCGAAAATCTCTCGTTACTATATTATTAAATCAGCTAATTTGGGTCTTTTGGGATTAAAATTTAGAATTATTTTTTTACTATAATAATAACATCATAATAAAGTTATAAAATGATTTTTTTTAGAATGATTTCGAACGAAAATAAACGCGTAATCAGCACATTAAGAAAATGACCGTATTTCTAAATCGCGTTTTTTAAGGACTTGAGAGTTCATTAGATAACATCAAATAGAATATTTAGATAAAACTAAATGATGAGAATACAAATATGTAAAAAAACCAATTTCGTAAAAAATGTCCTTTAGTACCTTTTGGAAATCAACGTCTCAATTGTCCAACATGCAAAAAAAAGTAGGCTGTGTGAATAGCTACCCACTCAAGTTGGGCAGCATCGTTTCTTTGTTTAATATCATCGTTTCTTTGTTTAATAATATCGTTTCTTTGTTTAATAATATCGTTTCTTTGTTTAATAATATCGTTTCTTTGTTTAATAATATCGTTTCTTTGTTTAATCTCTCATTATAATTATATAAATCGTTTTTGAATAATATTTTAGTGATTTTTTTCAAAACCCTTTTTATTCAAGTGTCCTTTTTTTTCACTGCTTTAATATAAGAGAATGAGTGCACTGCAATCTTTATATCAAATTGGAAGTAAGAATGAAATCCTTTGATCCTTACTGCATACATATACCTACAATATAATGGAAGATCCTGAAGGAAGAAGATAAAGGATACAGGAATGCCCTTGCAGGACAAATAGGGCTTCAAGGATCGCCCTTAATGCTAGGTCCGATTTTTATTGGCCGCCCAGGGAATTTATGGCGCGGTTCTTATTCAATCCGGGACCCCTCCTTATGGCCAGTTCTGGCGGGAAATGTTATTATGGCGGGAAATATAGCCTCAATAAGCACACTATAAGGCCCTAGGAGATCTATTGTAATAGCTACAATAATGGCCCTAGTTACAACATCCCATCTCTTATTTATTTTTCTCATCTATAAAGATTTATTTAATTGAAAGCTAAACGTTTTCCGATAAAGATTATGTATGGCAGGTTTTATTTCAGCTCACAACATTTCTTTTACGCGGACCCCTTCATCCTATTAATATAATTGCAAGGAACCTTCCTCTAAATTAAAAATCTGGTGCGGGCAACACACGACTTTCACTTACCTCTGTTTTTAAAATCGATTAAAGAATTTCTAATTACAGTTAGAGATGAAAATAAGTAAAACTATTAAAGGACTAATTAAATTGAATTAATATAGAAGCATGTGTTTTATTAAAAACTCTTATTATATAATTATCTAAAATAATCAGTTAGTTTTATCGGCTTTTTATCAATCTTTATTCAATTTTACAAGCTTGTGTATAAGATAATATATTTTCTAAAGTCATTCTCTTTCAAACGGTATATTATACGTCTATATTACTGTTCTTATGTTAAAACACAAAATTGGGGCCCTGTGCTTCATTGACAACCCGTCAAGTTGCAGCACCGTCAACATGAATTTTCCTTTTCGGGAACCCAAAAAACAGTTTTATCGGCTTTTCGTCACTCTCCATTACCCTTTACAATTCCGTAATATCAGATAATATTTTTTTTTAATCTTTAGCTATCCAATGGTATATTATACATCTATATTACTATTTTTGTGTTGTGCAAAAAATGCATAAAAAAATATTCGTTCAGTTTTCTTCTTTAGTTGTCAATCAAATTCGCTCAGCGTGCATGTTTAACCGTTAATTATCAATCCTAACTAGAAAACATGTTTTTTTTTATATCCACGAAATTAAATGAACTTTAGAGGAAGACAATTTAAAATTAAGCCCTGTCAGACTATTTCAATCCGAATAAAACCTACATGATATTAAAGCCTATTAAATTTTATTTCAATATAGCGAGTTTATCAGAATCGTTGGAGCCGTTCTTCAAAAAATCGGAAAAAGGTGCAAAATCCATATTATAAAGTGGCTCTTCTGGTTTGCTTATTTTAATGAAAACGTTTCTGTAATATCTCGGGCGTGTAGTTATCTCAAATATGAAATTTCAATTTCATAGGACTTTTCGTTTTCGCGCTGGAGTCACCACACACACAGACTGGGACCTTTTTGCGGGGCTTGGTCATTTGGACTCAGGAGCCCTAAAACGTGTTGAAAACTGAAATTTTAAAATTTTCAGGATCGCAATACTTTCCCTTACTATAGGTGAGGAAGATGGTTGGGGGTGCGGTCATAAATTAGAAACACACATTTAAAATAAGTGTTATTTTAATTATTTGCCGACGTTTCGGCCTACAATGTGGGCCTTTATCAGGGTTGACTCTGAGACGCTGCCTAAAGGAGTCAAACCGTCCTGACAAACCATGATTCTTAGGACTCCTTTAGGCAGCGTCTCAGAGTCAACCCTGATGAAGGCCCACATTGTAGGCTGAAACGTCGGCACATAATTGAAATAACACTTATTTTAAATGTGTGTTTCTAATTTATGACCGCACCCCCAACTATCTTCCTCATCTAATTTCTCAACGGTCAACAATAACTCCATCATTATGAATTCCCTTACTATATATTTCATACATAGGTAAGTGAAAGTAACTATACCAGATATTGTGTCATTTCCACTTCCTCGGCCGAGTCAGGATAAATGAAACATTCTGCTAAATTTTCCTGGTAAATTTATTGAGAAACAATAGGGAAAACAGTACAATTGTTAAATTTAATCAGGGTGTGTTTTTTATTTTTTCTGTTTTATTTTGTGGGTTTTTAAGCTCCCAATCTTCCCTTGTTTTCCTGCTGCTATATTAACTCCGTTTCATTTACTGACAAATTAAATGAAATTAATCAAGCAATGATTATATTGTTAACTTATTTATAAAGTTGTAGAAGGTAATGGCAAAAAAAACGTATGAATATGATTACGTTTTAATAAACAGTTTAAGCTCAGTTAAGAATATAGAAGTTTTAACAAAATTTAATTTCAATTCAGATCACCGCCTTGTCAGAACATCATTAAATATTGACACGCTAAAGAAGGAAAGAAGATTTAAAAATAAGAAAAATAATTTCACAACCCTAAATAACATGGAGATGGAAATGTTTCAAGAAAAATTGATATCCAATTTAAATATAGAAGAGCAAAACAAACTTCCAGATATCCAACAAAGATATAATAAAATAACAGATACCATAATTAACAGTGCAATAGAAGTAAAAAATAAAGTGGGTAAGAAAAAGGGCTATGTAAATAAACTATCAGAAAATACGCTTTCTCTTTTAGAAAAAAGAAGAAAAAGAAAAATAAACTCGGGAGAGGAGAGCGAAATCAGGCAGCTCAATCGAGAAATCAGGACTCAAATAAAAACAGACCTAAAAATATTCCGAGAAAGAAAAATTGTAGAAATTTTGGAAAACAACAAATCAACTAAACAATTAAGAAAAGAACTTAACCCAGGCAAACATTGGATCCTTTCAATTAAAAACAGACAAGGACAAAGCACAACAAATAGACAAGAGATGATTTCAATAGCAACATCTTTCTACAAAAACCTCTACAAAGAAGAGCATTCATCGAAAGCATCTAAACAATATACTGGAAAAAATGAAGAAGATGAAGAACCAAATATTCTTAAATCAGAGGTAGAGAACGCTATAAATAAACTGAAAACAAGAAAGAGTCCAGGAGAAGACGGTATAACAAATGAAATGTTAAAAGCTGGAGGTAGCATCCTAGTCGAGGCGCTGTGCACAATATTTAACGAAGTACTGATTAAAGAGCAAGTCCCAGCACAATGGAAAAGATCTAAAATAATTCTTTTACACAAAAAAGGGGATAAAGAAGAAATTGGAAATTATCGACCCATATCTTTGATTTCGGCTATTGGTAAGCTATTCACAAAAATTTTAAATGATAGAATAAAGAAACAAATTGAATACTATTTAACAGTTGAACAGGCAGGATTCAGGAAGGGTTTCTCAACCATAGACCATCTTCACACTGTGAACCAGTTAATAGAAAAATCAAAAGAGTATAATATTACTCTGTATCTAGCATTTGTTGACTTCACTAAAGCTTTTGACAGCCTCAAGCATGACAGTATATTTTCAGCTTTAAAACACATAGGCGTGGCAAAAAAATACATTTCTATAATTACTGAACTATACAGTGATAACATCGCCTATGTTGAAACAGATATTAAAGGACCTATATTTCCTGTAAAAAAGGGAGTTAGGCAAGGCGACCCTCTCTCTCCAACTCTCTTTATAGCGGTCCTGGAATTCGCTCTTAGAAATTTGGAATGGCAAACCAAAGGAATTAATATCAACGGAAACAAATTAAATCATCTAAATTTTGCAGACGACATAGTGTTGATATCAAGTACCCAGGACGAGTTAATAGAAATGCTGAAGGACTTGGAGAGAGTGTGTGGTCAGGTTGGTCTTGTGATGAATTTATCCAAAACTAAAATAATGACAAATTCAGAAAATATATCCAAAATAGAAAATGTTCTCGCAAAAATAGAATTAGTCAAAGATACCACTTACCTAGGACAGACCATTTCATTCGATGACCGCCTTTCCAAAGAAATTCAAAAACGGATTGCCTCTTGCTGGAAAAAATTTTGGGTCTTTAAAAACTTAATGAAAAGCTCCACCGAAATTAAATGGAAAAGGTTAGTATTCAATACCTGCATTCTCCCAACTTTGACTTATGGAAGCCAGATATGGTCCCTCACTAAATCTCAAGAAAGAAGAATTAACGTTTGGCAAAGAAGAATGGAGAGGAGTATGACAAATGTGAATTTAAAGCATAAAGTAAAAAATACGACTCTTAGAGAGACCACTTTGGTGAGGGATGCTGTGGTTTGTATAAGGAAGCTGAAATGGGAATGGGCTGGCCATTTAATGCGGATAAAAGACACCAGATGGAGCAAGGCAATTACCGAATGGACACCTCTCGGAAAGCAACGTAAGCAAGGAGGGCAACTCAAAAGATGGTCGGACGAAATTAAGAAACAAGAAGGAATATCTTGGCATAGGAAAACAGAAGACCGAAAATATTGGGAATTAAAATGCCAAGATATTGAAAAACCAGCGGCGAACTCATAACCCAGAAGGTACGGCTGGTCACCGACCAAGACTATTCCTCCTTCAGGAGAGGCCTACACATTAGTAGAAAACCATTTTATTTTTATTTATCTAAAGATAAAAATTTTTATTTAATCAAGTTTTTTTTTTGTTTTTTTTTTGGCAATTTTAGTAAAAAAAGATGTTAGTAAATTTTATTTAAAAGTTGTATATAATATTTGGTCACATTGTTTTACTTACATCAATTATTAAAAGTGTTTTTAAAATAAAAATAAATATATATAAAGTTTATGTACCAACAAAAATTGTAAATATGTGTAAATAAAGGCTTATCTTATCTTATCTTATCTTATCTAGAAGGTAATGGAGAGTGATGAAAAGCGAATAAAATTAAATAATTATAATATACGAAAATTTGCATAGTTGTATTGTTCAATCCCTCTTTTTATAAAATGACACCGCCATTCTTGGTTTCTGCGAACTCTTAAACGACTGGACGGATTTTGATATGTTTTTAAATATCATTTAAGGCATTCTTTCCTTAAGGTTTATAAGTAAAACACATTGTGTTATAGCTTTTCTTTAGGTAGGAAAAATAAATTCTTTGTAAACAAGTCATCAACAAATTATTCCTGAAATATAAATAGTTATATAATATACCGTTGGAGAGCAGAAGATTCTAGAAAATTTAATATACAATAAAATAAATCGTAAAATTGAATATAAAGTTTTTACAATCCCATAAATTTATGAACATTTTTTATTGTTAAAGAAAAAAGTTATGATAGTTCAATGTTGCCACCGTCGTATAATATCGTAAAATTCATATTCATTCCTTCATTACGCATTATTTTAGAAACAATATTACGTACCAAATTGTAACTAAGTTGTTTTATCAAATGTTAAATGATTATAAATCTATAAACTAACATTGTTGTTGTTTGTTTATTTGTTCAACGTCAATTTTATGCTACTATGGCTGATCGGACGATGCTACCGTGGGAGTCCTACATTTTGCCTATTCAGGTTTTATTAGGATAGGGATCTTTAACGAGTACCTGACAACGCACAGGCTCGGGACCACCTTTATATGTCCACTCCGAAGGACGGTATAGCTAAGGATTTTTTACTATCATTAAAAAATTCTAGGGCCACCCGCAGGTTTGAACCCGCGACCGATTAAAATGTTTTTAATCACTCTGTATGGGTAATTTTACATAAATAATCACTATATTCTTAACTATGTACATTATGTAAAACTGGAAATTTTAAATTTTCATATTTAATTAAATTATATTTTTTCATAATTATAATAATTTGTTTTGATTTCTTATTAATTATAATAATTCAATTTTACCCAAAACCTAATATATTTTAACATAATTTTCTATAACTCGACATAATTCCAAACACGTTTCAGGTTAGTAGTATTGCTGAGTTGTGACAATTCCTATCTGATTTTCGAGTCAGCATTTCTTTTTTTATTTTAAACTAACTTAAATATTTTTTTTTTTTTGACTCCCACTTACTAGCCCCCGTTGAACAGATTCGATACCTAGGACTCCACGTTGATAAACGTTTAACTTGGAACCCTCATACAAGACTGAAACGACAAGAAACTGCCCGACGTTTTCGACTACTTCAACACTTACTGGACAAACGCTCCAACCTTCCTCTTAATTATAAAAGACTTATTTATATGACCATCATCAGACCGATATGGACTTACGGAGTAGAGCTATGGGGCTCTACTAAAATATCGAACTCATCTCGTATCCAACCCTTACAATCCAAAATCCTTCGTAAAAACCTTAACGCTCCTTATTTTGTCACAAATAAACTCATCCATAAAGACCTTAATATTCCATATGTTGCTGACTTATCCCGAACCAGGTACCGTTCCTTCCATGACAAACTCCATTCCCACTACAATCCATTAGTTTCAATCCTTGCTTCCTCAACGATCCCTGATAATCCTCCGAGGGGTCTGAAAAGAAGATGGCCTCGAGACCTAGTTTAGAATATTTTTAGAGTGCTGCCACTGGGTATATTTCATGACCATTTTCTATATAACAATCACATTTGCTTGATGTTATTTTTTTTTTAAATACAGTTTTAGATATCAATAAATATTTAAAAAAAAAAAAGAAAAAAAAATATTTTAGCTTAATTTTAACATTCATTTCAACTGTTTATATAGTTTTGATAAGTAGAAGTCGTGTGTTGAACACACTCGATTTTTACTTTCACTTACTATATATAGTAAGGGGAAGTATTGCGATCGTGAACATTTTCAAATTCCAGTTTTCAACGGAAATACACGTTTTAGGGTCCTCTGAGTCCAAATAACCAAGTCCCGCAAAAAGGTCTGTGTGTGTGTGTGTGGTAACTCCCGGGCGGAAACGGTAAGTCCTATGAAACTGAAATTTCATATTTAAGACAACTATACGCCCGAGACGTGACAAAACTTTTTTCATCAAAATGAGCTTACCAGAAGAGGCACTTTATACCATGCATTTTGCACTTTTTTTCGATTTTCTCGAAAACGGTTCCGACGATTTTGATTAAACTCGCTATATCGATGTAAAATTTAATGGGCTTTAATATCATGTAGGTTTTATTTGGATAAAAATGGTCTGACAGGGCTTAAATGCCGATATTTTAAATTTTCTGTTTCTAAAGTACCTTTAATTTTGTAGATTCAATAATAATAACTAGATTATCTTGTTAACGCTGATGAAAAACAGGTAAATATATAAATTGAATAAATTCGATACCCAACTAAAGGAGAAAACAGAAAAAATATTTTTTTTAATGCAATTTTTCGTTTTTGAACATAAGAGCAGTAATATACATGTATGACATACCGTTGGAAAGCTAAAGATTTTAGAAAAAATATCATCTCCTACACAAGCCTTTAGAAGTTAATAGAGAGTGATGAAAATAAAATAAAACTGATTATTTAAGATAATAATATAATATATTTTTTAATAAAACACATGTTTCTATATAAATTCAATTTGATTAAATCCTTAATAATTTCACGTATTTTTATCTCTAACTGTATTTGAAAATTCTTTCATTGATTTTAAAAATGGAGGTAAGTGAAAGTCGTGTGTTGCCCGCACAAGATTTTTTCAATAATAAGATGCTCGTAAGTTGGGAAATTTATGGGGCCTCGTAAGTCCCCTAGCTCTGAGACAATGATGGATCCAGTCCTGGCTATTTTTTATATATTAACGATGATTGATTAACCAAATTGAAGAGCCACAGGTGTGTGAGAAGGGTATCAAAGCCCGTTGCAATATTCATAATTAATTAATTTATACAGGTAATAAATTTTGACGCCGTTGGAAACAAACGGTGGATAGAAGCCACAGTCACTGATCAATAACATCATATATGATCAAATAGTTTTACTGGTAATTTATTTATCAGATAAATATTAAAATAATCGAAGAATGTATTTAAAAAAAAAAACTCGCTTTTTAAAACGAACTTTTTAATATATTTTTACTTTCACTTATCTATATATGAAATATATAGTAAGAAAAAGTAAACCATATACCACTTAATAGCAGTCTGTCCAATATATTCTGCACTTCGAAACCACTACATCCCTCACGCTAATAACATACCAGAGAGCCTATTTCCTACAATATTAACTATTGATGACCCAATTAAAATCAAACTACTCTATTATTATTTAGTTAGTACCTTAAAACTAAGATCATTTGTAATAAATGAGTAATATTTATTAACAATTACGAGCTACATTAGAAAATAATCAACTATTTATAAAATTAACAATACTGTACCTAGTTAATGTCTCATAATACTTCCTATGTAATAGATAATGTTTGCACTATTGCAAAGAACTATTATAATCCATAATCTGGTTTCACACAACTCTTTTAACTATATTTCTCTTTTATATCAGTGTTCATTTAAAATCCTAATATTTAATATTCATTCACTCTGATGTTAATTTAAAATGTTTTTATGCATATATATAACTATATGTATTAAAAATTTGTATTTCGAAGACTATTTAAAATCTAAAATACTTTAATACTTCTATATAAGATAAAAATTAAAAATAAAAATAAAAAAATTATATAAACCTGTATAATTTGTTATTTTCTGTTTATTTTGTTTATTCTACTATGCTGTTTAATATTTATCTATTATCCTATTGTGATTTGTTGCGTTTCATGTTTATTACTTATAATTGTTATTAATTGCTGTTTGTTATGTATAGCCTGACCAGGCTCTATTTGCATGGGGAACCCCCAAAGACAAATAAACTCATTCTATTCTGTTCTATTCTATTCTAGTAAGAAAAAGTATTGTGATCGTGGAAATTTTTAGAATTCCAGTTTTTAACGGAAATACACGTTTTAGAGTATCTTGATTTCAAATAACCATGTCGTGAGAAAAGATCTGTGTGTGTTCGTGTATTGTGTGTGTGTGTGTGTGTGTGTGTGTGTGTGTGTGTGTGCGTGTGTGCGTGTGTGTGTGTGTGTGTTTGTGTGTGGTAAGTCTAGGGCGAAAACGAAAAACAGTACAATACTGAAATCTCATATTTTACGCTAACTTCTTCACAAAAATTGGGGGGCATGAAGAGTCATTTTATACCATGTATTTTGCACTGTTTATTGATTTACTCAAAACTGGCTCGAACGATTTTGATTAAATTTGCTATATCGATGGAAACTTTAATGCTATTCAATATCATGTAGGACTCATTCTGATTGGAATCCCCTCCGAAGGGCGGCATAACTAAGGATGTTTTACTCCCATTAAAAAATCCTAGGGCCACCAGCAGGTTTTTTTTTGTTTTTTTTTTTTACCTCCCTGTTTAATTCTAAATTTTAATTTAATACTTATCATCTTATTATTATTATCATTTTTTTAATTTTTTTTTTATTTCTCTCAGGTAACTGGAGCTTCATCTACTTCCCGGATTAAAGTCAAAGGGAGGTAGAAGGTTTTACTTATTTAAAAATTTTCTCACAATTGTGCAGGTATCCAGCAGAACTGCTTTCTGTGCTAGTTTTAGATGCTTGTGGTCTAGGCCAAGCTTTTCTGTGCCCTCCTTCGTGCTTTTGAGGATTAGACCATTTGAAGAGAGAACTATTGGAGTTGTTGCAACTTTTTCCAGGCGGTAGAGCGATTTCAGTTCTAAAGAGAGCTCTTGATATTTTCTAATTTTTTCAGCTCTAGTGCTTAACAGATTGGAGTCACATGGGACAGCAATATCGACAATTCTGGCCATTTTGTTGGTTTTATCTAATACCAAAATATCTGGACGATTATGCAGCACTCTGTGGTCGGTGATAATCTGTTCATCCCAGTTAACTTTTACGTCTTTATTTTCCATAAGTTTCTCAGGGGTATACCGATAATAGGGTATCTCTTCACCCCACAACAATCCCAGAGCTCTGCACAGACCTTGGTGGTAAATTTTAGCAACGTTATTATGCCTCATTAAATAGTCCGTCCCTGCCAAAGTTTCACAACCATTTGTTACATGCTGAATAGACTCGTGGGTCTTGGAGCAAAGGCGACATTTATCTGTTATCATATTTTCCTTCATTATATGCCTCCTGTATGCTCTCGTTGCAACAACTTGGTCCTGTATAGCAAGAGCAAAACCCTCTGTCTCGCCAAACAGTTGACCCATCCTCAACCAATCGACCGAGAGCTCACTGTCAATATCAGGCGAATTCAGTTGATAGTAAAACCTTCCATGCAATTCTTTCTCTTTCCAAACTGATTTATAGTGATCCGCATTTTTTATTTCATGCAGCATGGGGTCTTTGAGATTAAGTGCTGTGAATTCCTCATCCAAATTTCGCATCATGTTGATGATTGAAGATGGGCATGTCAGAAAATACTGCTTCATGGAATTTTCTTGTTTTCGGCAAAGATCTTCAATTGAGATAAGCCCACGACCACCTTCTTTTCGTTTTAGATAAAGCCTATTCACAGAGGCTTTTGGGTGATGAATTTTAGCGTCTATCATCATTGTACGCACTAGCCGGTCCATTTCTTGTAGTTTGGTAGTTGACCATTTTATTATACCAAAACTATAAGCTACTAGTGGTATTGCCCAAGTATTAATGGCATGGATTTTATTTTTGCCATTCAGATGACTTCTAAGAATCTGCTGCAGCCTTTTCTTGAACTTAAAAGTTATTTCGCAGAGCACCTCTTTCTTGGGTATCTTAATAGCTTGCTTAATGCCCAGATATTTGTAGTAATCTCCTAGAGATTGGTGTCTCATGGTCTCTCCTGAAAGAAGCTGTAATGAATTTCTGTCCTTTATTTTCCCTCCTGTAACATTTATTATAGCACACTTTTCAAGGCCAAATGCCATACTAATTGAACTACTGAAACGAGATATCAGTTCTAGCATACTTTGTAATTGGTTTCGATTTTTCGCGTATAGCTTAAGGTCATCCATGTACAGATTGTGACTAACAATGGAACTGTGGTCACCTATTTTTAATTGGTATCCAAGCTTACTGTTTCGGAGGATATTACTTAAAGGTTCAATAGCCAAACAAAACCAGAGAGGACTTAAGGAATCCCCTTGGTATATTCCTCGACATATTTTTATAGTTTCAGTACTGTAGCTACTGCGGCCTTTACCCACTACCATTCTTGTGCTCCACGAATCCATCAATCTTCTTAGGAGGTTTACTGCGCCTGGGTGCACTTTGTATATCTCAAGCACTTTGATTAACCAGCTGTGTGGTACTGTGTCAAATGCTTTTTTGTAGTCAATCCAAGCCATTGACAGATTTCGTTGTTTTATGGTGACTTGACTTGTAATAAACGTGTCCAACACCAACAATTCCTTACAGCCCCTAGCTCCTTTTTTACATCACAGTTGCTCTGAAGGGAAGAGTCCATTATTAGCTAGATGATCATTCATTTTTGAAGAAATAATCGAGGTTAATAGCTTATATACAGTATTTAGACATGTGATTGGCCTAAAGTCTTTAGGTTCTAGATTAGGTCCTGCTTCCTTAGGTACCATATAGGTTATGCCCGATGCAAACTCCTCAGATATTTCTGTTGTCCCATCCGTAATTGACTGGAAGAGCTCCGCTAATTTTCCGTGGAGACCGGTGAACTGCTTATTATCATTATTATTAACATTATTATTATTATCATCTTATTATTATTATTTGTATCTTTAATATTTTTGCATTTAGGTGAAGACACGGAAACCATATAACTAAATACAGGTGTGTTAATAAAAACCGGTAAACAAATAGGTCTCGGATTAAATTCCGATAAGACGAAATATATAATTAGTAGCAGAAATGGTGGCGATCTTGATGATATTAATATATCAGGGCATACTTTTGAACACGTAGAGAAAGTCAAGTATTTAGGTTCAATGATAACAAGAAAAAATGAAATCCAGGAAGAAATAAAGTCCCGGTTAAAGGTGTGAAATGCGTGTTATTATTCAGTTTCTAAATTACTTAGCTCGCGGCTTCTATCTAAAAGCTTAAAGGTTGTAATTTATAATACTATTATTCTTCCGACGCTTCTTTACGGATGTGAAACGTGACCGCTTACTTTGAAGGATGAACAACGGCTTAAGGTTTTCGAAAATAAGGTACTGCGTAAAATATTTGGCCCGAAGAGAGATGAGGCCACTGGGGAGTTTAGAAGGTTGCACAACGCGGAATTTCGGAACTTATCGTACGTATCCTGTGAATATAATTAAGTTGATAGCATCGCGGAGACTCAAATGGGCGCATGAAGTTGTTGGGCTCGGTGAGGAACGGATTCCGAGAAAGTTGGTATTCGCTGAACCGACTGGTAGGCGTCCAAAAGGTAGGCCGAAGCGGCGATGGGAGGATTGCATTAAGGCTGATCTCGGGGTCTTGGGCTTGAACGGTGAACATTGGACGAGTCTGTGCAGGCGAAGTTTGGTGGTATCGGCATCGAACCTTCGGGTTCGGTAAGCCTATTATTATTATTATCTCTTATGCATTTTTGATGTTTATAGCTCTGATGATGGCTCACATGTTGAGCCGAAATGTCGTGGCAAAATTAAAATAATTTTTATCCCGATTCTTTCTACCTATGAAAAAAAAAAAAAAATGAAATTTCTAATATGAGATAATTATGTTACTCGAAGGTCTCTATTGATTGAATATGGTGAAAGAATAAAAGAATAAAAAAATAAGAAAACGAAGAAAATATGCAGATCAAACAATTAGGTCTGTGGGGAATCGAGTGGATGGGGAAATATAGGCGTCGAGGGAGGTCCAGAGTAAACAGAGGTAATTGCGACTCCAGGCCCAACTCTAATTAGAGTCCGGTTAGAGTAGGCAGGCTCTAGAGTTGTAGTGTATTAGTCGTAGAGTGGGGTCTTTGTAGGGGCTGCTTAGGGTCTGAGGATCTACTGATTATACAAACTTTTAAAGTATATTTCAGATATCAAATAATTAGTTGGTTTCTACGTCTTCCGAAAACAGTTTATTTTAATAATATTTCGGAGGCCTTTCCCATCATCAGGACTTACTAAAATACATCAACAAATTATCAACTAAAATCAAAAGATAACTATTTTATATACTAATTAAAAACATTATCAAAAATATACATAAAAATGTTACATAAAAATTATATTTACCTGAATTGTTTTAAAATAAAATAAAAAAATTTGGAAATAGAAAAAAATAGTTTTATTAGAAAAACAATCGAACCTATATATATATATTAATAAATATATAAAAAATACCATAAACTATAAAACACAGTCAAAACACCTAAGTTCTCACTATGCATATGCAATTGGAAAGTTTTTTTTAAATATCTTTTATTGAAATTTACAACTGTATTTTGTAATACAAAAAGTAAATGTGTTGGTAATGATAAAATACATGAAAAAAAACATGAAGAGAAAATGCCCATTGGCATCACTCTACTAGGTAACTAAACTAGCAGGTCTCGAGGCCATCTTCTTTTCAGACGCCTCGGAGGATTGTCAGGAATTGAAGAGGAAGCAAGGATTGAAACTAGAAGATTAGAGTGGGAGTGGAGTTTGTCATGGAAGGAGTGATACCTGGTTCGGGCCAAATCAGCAACATATGGAACATTAAGGTCTTTATGTATGAGTTTATTTGTGACAAAGTAAAGAGCATTGAGGATTTTTCGAAGGATTGTGGATTGTGAGGATTGAATACGGGAAGAATTTGATGGTTTCGTCAACCCATTCAGTATTCAAGTCACATTCAGATTACGATGGCATAATTCAAGATGATATACCTACGACGTGATAATGTTTTACAATTAAATGAAACAATAATAAAAAAAACAAAAAAAAAACACGCATTCTCAACATAATCTACTTTAACGAACGTACTTAAATGAAATGTTTTATTAGATTCATCTTCGGAGTCCCCAGACGCATCAGCGTCGCCGACAAGTATGCCGAGTTGAAGATGCTCAATCCAGTTTCTCGCCGACAGTATTTCCTGGGAGTATTCCTATTCCGCACTTTTAAAACCCAAAGTCCATCCTACATTCTTGACCTACTCATCCCTTGCTCATCAGTACATTCGTTTAACACAAGATCCCAACCCACTAACCTCTATTTACCCTCTCATCGAACATCATTCTTCAAAAAATCTTTTAATTTGCGTGCCACCTCTCTTTGGAATTCCATACCTACCTCTATACGCAAAGCTTCTTCCTTAACCTCGTTTAAAAACAAATTATTCCATCATCTCTTCAGTAATCAGTCTTCCGAATAATTGTATAAAAAATTAAGAATAATAGTCATATTTCAAGTTAACAAAAACTTTTTTTTTTCTACGATTTTACGATATTAGTGTGAGGTTCAATCATAGTATCTCTGTATACACATGTTTTCAGTATTATATAGTCATACATGAATGTTCTATTGTCGTTGTATTTACTACACTATAAATAATGCAAGTAGTAGTCATATGTCGTTCAAGCAACAGTATTTACTATGTTTATATATAATATAAGTATAACCTTAAGTTTGTTTTTGTAATGTTTTTATTTTTAAGCCAGACATAATACTCACTCTTGTACTTTTTTTGTTATTCTTAGGGGACAGAAGTCCCAGAATAAAATTTATTTTTCTTCTTCTTCTACTCTTCTTTCCAAAGAAAATTCCAGCGTAAATCGACAATTCAAAAAAAAGTCTTCACTTCTTTCGGCAGTCCCTATGACTAAATGAATTGTTTTTGTTTTTTTATTGCATATTAACTTTTTTTAAATCTTAACTTTATAACTTTCTAAAGATATATTATACGCCTGTGTTAATACTTATAGCATCGCGGAGACTCAAATGTGCGAGTAAAGTTGTTTGGCTCGGTGAGGAACGGATTCCGCGAAAGTTGGTATTCGCTGAACCGACTGGTAGGCGCCCGAAATGTAGGTCAAAGCGTCGATGGGAGGATTGCATTAAGGCTGATCTCAGAGGCTTGGGCTTGAACGGTGAATATTGGACGAGCTTGTGTAGGCGGAATTTGGCTGTATAGGCATCGAACCTTTTGGTTCGGTAAGCCTATTATTATTATGTAACTACTATTATATTTCAGGAATAATTTTTTTATGACATGGACACAGACAATTTATTTTTCCCGTTTAAAGAAAAGCTAAATTGTAATGGATTTTACTCATAATCCTCTAGGAAACAATTCCTTAAATGATGGTGAAAAATCCGTCCAGTGGTTTAGAAGGATAAAGCGGAAACCAAAATCGAGTTATCATTATATTGGGTTGTGTCACATGAAATGTCCGTTTCAAGGTAAAGGATATTTATTAAAAATACGATATGAAAACAAGATAATTTTATTCGAAGTATTTACCTTCTTTTTCTACACATTTTTCCCAACGTGACACCAGCTTTTTTATTCCCGAACTTAATAACTCTGAGCTTTGAAGTGAAACAAAATCTGAATACGCACTTTTCACTTGATCGGCATTTTCAAATGTTTTCCTTTGACGAAGTTGTCTAAATTCCTGAACAGGTGGTAATCTGTTGGAGACAAGTCGGGAGAATATGTTGGGTGCGGAAGAACTTCGTAGCCCAGTTCTTTCGATTTTTGCACGGTATGTTTTGAAACATGGGGTCTTGCTGCCGCTCAGTGAGATCATGAGGTACCCATGTATCGAGCTTTTTTACTTTCCCAATACACTTTAATTGTCTATTACGGGCGGATGTCTTCCTCGGGGCAAGTTTTCCAAGTCGGTATCCCCAGCTGAAAACTTAGCAAACCAACGGCGAATGGTCCGTTCATTAACACTCCCTTCTCCAAACGCCTGGCAAATATTTCTAGCGGCCTCAGCTGCTGAATGGCCGAGTTTAAACTCGTACAAAAATATTACTCGAGAATCGCGTGTTTCCATGTTCATATTTGGAGGTATACTAAAAAGTGGGTAATTGATTGGGAAGCTAATGTTTATAATACAAAGGTAGATGATTAGTAACTGTTTACTTTAAATATGTAAACATTGGGAAGAAAACAATAGAGACCTGCAAAATCCTTTATGTACTTCTGAAACTATAAAAAACGGACATTTCATGTGAAACAACCCAATATATATATATATATATATATATATATATATATATATATATATATATATATATATATATATATATATATATATATATATATATATAATATATATATATAGGGAGGGAGAGAAAGAGAGAGAGAGAGAGAGAGAGAAGATTAAAAGGGAAACTATTTACACGGATTTCTCATCTGCTGGAGGTACTAATAGTGATGTGTATTCAACTGATCCAGTAATTAACACATCTCAAACATATTCATTAATGATATGGAACTCGCAAATTCTGGAAACCGCAGTAGTTTCCTGGACATCATCCCACTTGGGGAAACCAAAATCCCGTTATCATTTTATGCTTTTAATTATAATAATAGGTTTACCGAACCCGAAGGTTCGATCGCCTGCACAGACTCGTCCAATGTTCGCCTGTCAAGCTCAAGCCCCCGTGGATCAGCCTTAATGCAATCCTCTCATCTACGCTTCGGCCTACCTTTCGGACGCCTACCTGTCGGTTCAGCGAATACCGACTTTCTCAGAATCCGTTCCTCACAGAGCCCAACAACTTTACGCGCCCATTTGAGTCTCCGCGATGCTATCAACTCAATTATATTCACAGGGTACAAACTCCGCAATTCCGCGTTGTGCAACCTTCTAAACTCCCCAGTGGCCTCATCTCTCTTCGGGCCAAATATTTTACGCAGTACCTTATTTTCGAAAACCTTAAGCCATTGTTCATCCTTTAAAGTAAGCGGCCACGTTTCACATCCGTAAAGAACCGTCGGAAGAATAATAGTTTTATAAATTCTAACCTTTAAGTAACTTAGCAACTGAAAAATTACACGCATTTCCCACCTTTAACTGGGACTTTATTTCCTCCTGGATTTAATTTTTTCTTGTTATCATTGAACCTAAATACTTGAATTTCTCTATGTGTTCAAAAGTATGCCCTTATTTTATGTTTAGAGAGATATATAAAATTCTTCTCCTTTCGCTATTCTAAAAATGATAAAATATCCCGAGATATATCCCCCGGCAGAGAGAGAGAGGAGGAGGCGAACAAACTTATTATTCAGCCTCAGTACGTTATCCTCCCGCCAGAGAGCGCCCTGACACAATAACCCCTCAGAGGTGCGGACAGCCTTCATCCGCTTAGCGCTACCCTCTCTCAATTGCTAAAGAGCATTATCCAGGGCTGATATGGCAGGCGCTGAGTAAGGCCCCAGCTAGCCTCCGCTCTCGGACGTGACTTGAATCCGATTGGCCCACGGGCTGTCGTCGACTTCAGCGCCGTCTATCGGCTATCCTATCAGTCAGCAATCTTCGTACTCAGCTAAGGTAAAAGATACTGACAGGTTAAATTCAATTTGACTAACCCGAAGGCATAATATACAATAATAATAAACATCTGGTGCGCGCAACACACGACTTTCACTTACCTCCGCTGTTAAAATCAATGTAAGAATTTTCAAATACATTGAAAGATACAAATAAATTGTTGAAGAATAAATTACATTTAATTTTAAAAAACTTGTATTTTATTAAATAATCAATTATATAATTGTTTGTTTATTTATTTAACGTCACTTTATGCTAATAAGGGTAATCTGACGATGCTACAGTAAGAGTCCTAAATTTTGTCTATCCAGGTTTTATTAGGATAGGGATCTTTAACCAGTGCCTGACATCGCACAGGTTCGGGACCACCTTTTAACGTCCAATCCGAAGAACGACATAACCTAAAGATTTTTTTACTCTCATTAAAGAAACCTAGGTCCATCCTGCGGATTTGAACCCGTGACCTTTGTCATAGGAGGCAGTATATTATTATCATGACAATTAGTTAGTTTTATCAGCATTTCTCACCCCCTCCATTAACTTTAAAATTTTGTGAATAAGCTAATTATTTTACAACATTAAAGGTACTTTAGGAGAAGACAATTTAAAATATCGGTATTTCAACCCTGTCAGACTATTCAGTCAATCAGAATGAAACTTACATGATATTATGATTTACATCGATATATAGTTTAATCAAAATCGTTTGAGCCGTTTTTGAAAAAATCGTAAAAAGGTGGAAAATGCATGGTATAAAGTGGCTCTTCTGGTTAGCTGATTTAGGTAAAAAAGTTTCTGTAACATCTCGGGCGTATATTTGTCTTAAATATGAAATTTCAGTTTCATAGGACTTTTCGTTTTCGCTCAAGAGTTACCACACACGGACACACACAGACCTTTTTGCGGGACTAGGTCATATGGACTCAGGAGACCCTAAAACGTGAATTTCCGTCAAAAACTGGAATTCGAAAATTTTCACGATCGCAATACTTTCCCTTACTATATATTCCATATGTAGGTAATTGAAAGTAAAAATAACTCAAAATCTTATTTCACCAGAACATAAAAAGAGACCTACTGAAGAAACTCTGGTTGAAAATTAGAAAAATAAGTCAATACAAGGTCGATTTTACAACTCTATGTCCAAGTCAGGAGTAAATTGGGAAGCTTCTACCTTCTGGCTTAAAAAAGGTCACTTGTTTCCCGAAACAGAAGGATTTATTTCGCCCATACAAAATTAACAGGGTGGCTAGCAACAGGGAAAATCGCAAAACCGGGAAAAGTCAGGAAATTTGTTCTTTGGTCAGGAAAATGGTTCCTAAATAACATCGTTTCTTCGTCACTCAGACAAAAGTTCCAATATGCCTGCTTGTTGTGATGTTGCAAATATACAGCAATTTTAATATTTAATATCATAAAAGGACAGGAGGGGCTGTGGAGAAGAGAAAAGTCAACCTTCAGGTGAAGGAATTGGAGGCAAAAAAAGTATAACTGCTCCAAGAAGCTCTTCAGAAAGCTGAAGATTTGGCTGCAGAGATTCAAACATTAAAGAAAAGCTCTTAAAGTTTATATAGATATATTGATTGTAAATAAACTTGTAGATTATTGCTAATATGAGTATTCAAGCTCATCATAATTCATTGCTAAGTCAACTTAAACAACTACCATTTCAGCTGGTTTCGGGTAGATATAGTTGAATATTATCGTAAATTAATTAGTCATTATGTATATTTTTAATGTAGTATACCATATTGATTATAATTATTCCATGTTTTGTCGATTTTCACCGACATTTGGCCAGGTAAAAGACTTCTTACAATAGGTAAGAGTCAGGGAATCTCTTGAAATAATTTTGTACTATTCACCTTTAGTTGGTTATCAAATCTCACAAACTTTATGTTTAGCCGTCCTTCATCGATGTCATTAAGGTGATATGGTGAATCTTTTCGAATGCACAAAATTAAAGGTAGTTTAGAGAAAGGAAATTTAAAATATCGGCATTTAAGCCCTGTCAGAATATTTCAATCAGAATGAAATATATATGATATTAAAGCCCATCGAATTTTACCTCAATGATTGTATCGCAATTTTTTTTTAAATAATTATTTTGGCAATTTTTAGCCTCGTTTACCGTTTTCTGATTCACTGTTATGCTATTTATTTATAATATGATAGAAGTTAATTACGAGAGCTGAAAGAGGTCTTTTGTAAGACCTTAATTATATAGCCTGTTATATGAAAGCGTATTTTTTTACATTAATTTTTCCCTTGTATTTTTAATACTTTTTTTTCATTATATGAATTACTTTTTTAAAAATTATTTACCATCATTTTATGATAATGTTGCTAATCAGAGACTATTCTTATCTAATCATAAAAAAAAAATAATTGCATGGGTCGGATAGCGGTTAATAAAATATTAATGGATATAATGTAAATATTGGGTTGTGTCACATGAAATGTCCGTTTTCGAGGTAAAATATTTTTATTAAAAATATGATATGAAAACAAGATAATTTTATTCGAAGTATTTACCTTCTTTTTCTACACATTTTTTTCCAACGTGACACCAACTTTTTTACCTCCGAACTGAAAAACTCAGAGCTTTGAAGTAAAACAAAATCTGAAAACGCACTTTTCACTTGATCATCATTTTCAAAAAGTTTTACTTTGGCGAAGTTGTCTAAATTCCTGAACAGTTGGTAATCGGGAGAATATGATGGGTGCGGAAGAACTTTGTAGCCCAGTTCTTTCAATTTTTGCACGGTTTGTTTTGAAACATAGGGTCTGGCGTTGTCGTGTAAGAGTATAGGACCCTTCCGATTTACCAATCCAGGTTGTTTTTTTAATAATTATTGTTGTTTAATATTGTATGTTTGAGGACATCGTTGTATATTACGGACGGAGGTCTTCCTCGGGGCTAGTTTTCCAAGTCGGCATCCCCAGCTGAAAACTTAGCAAACCAACGGCGAATGGTCCGTTCATTAACACTCCCTTTCCACTCGTACAACTCGTACAAAAATATTACTCGAAAATTGCGTGTTTCCATGTTCATATTCGGAGGTATACTAAAAAGAGGGTAATTGATTGGGAAGCTAATGTTTATAATACAAAGGTAGAGGATTAGTAACTGTTTACTTTAAATATGTAAACATTCGGAAGAAAAAAACAGAGACCTGCAAAATCCTTTATGTATTTTAGAAACTATAAAAACGGACATTTCATGTGAAACAACCCAATATATTTTATATATATATATGTAGAGAGAGAGAGAAGATTAAAAGGGAAAACTTAGTTATCTATGTTTTTTTAATAATTTTGTGTGCATTTGGTCAATTTCATTGCAGTACGTTGTAGAGGTAATGGTTTCACCTCTTGGTAAAAAGGAATAATGAATTATCTCAGCCATGAACCACCATACTGTAACCATCAATTTTTTGATGCAAATTCGGTTTTGGCATTTGCCCCAGGGTTTCTTCGAAGTTCAACCATTGCCCTGACAGACGCTGATTGTCATATGCGATCCATTTTTCATCGCAGGTAATTATTCTTTCAAGGAAAGGATCGATTTTTTGTCTCGCAAGCAAAGAAACGCAGGTCTCAAGTCGCTCAGTGAGATCATGAGGTACCCATGTATCGAGCTTTTTTACTTTCCCAATACACTTTAAATGTCTGGAAACGATAGATGCACTTGCATTTAGTTGTGCTGAGAGTCCTTTGACTGTTTGGTAGGGGTTTCCTTCTACTGTATGTTTGAGGACATCGTTGTCTATTACGGACGGAGGTCATCCTCGGGGCAAGTTTTCCAAGTCGGTATCCCCAGCTGAAAAGTTAGCAAACCAACGGCGAATGGTCCGTTTATTAATACTCCCTTCCCCAAACGCCTTGCAAATATTTCTAGCGGCCTCAGCTGCTGAATAGCCGAGTTTGAACTCGTACAAAAATATTACTCGAAAATCGCGTGTTTCCAGGCAATCGAGGTGTAATAATTATAGGTAAATTGCTGGGCTTATTGGAGGTGTAGAAATCGCTTACCTTTGTGAATCAATATTGCCAACTTCTAACAATATTTTTGATGGAAGCTTTGGCAGAATTATAGTTTGAGATGTTGTCTGTTTAAAATGACCCGAGATGTGTTTAAAAATAGAAGTTCACATTTTGAGGTTTTTACCATCTTTTAACCACTGTGCGCCGACAGTGGAATTTCTCTGAGACTACTGGACCATTTTTTTTTTTAAATTCGCTACAAAAATACTAATCTATGCAACGATGATCCTAACACCTAGACGTTGATATCAGCTTGTTATAATTTAAATGGCGGCCGATCAAAAGTGATTTAATTCAATAGCTCGATTATTTTTGAAGATAGACTAAAAATTTATCAGTGTTTTTCAACCAAAAATAATAAACCGCGAACAATTATATTGTTTTTCGCTATTGAATATTGGCTTACATTTACAAATTGCTAAATTGAGTTTACAGGTAGATTTCAATGTACATTTAATAACGAGTGTGGAAATATAATGCCTTACCTGTCTTAGCAATTTCCATTGTTAAATAAAAGAAAAAACACTTTGTACGCCTTGAACACAATAAATGGCTATCGAATAAAGATAATCCCACTGCCGGTTATTAGGCACCTGTGTGAACAAGAATGATTCACTCATTTACTATTTATTTGTAAACCCGGTACAGTAGGAAATATTAGTTAGATTGTTTATTTATTTAACGTCCCTTTATGCTGCTGTGAATAATCGGTCGAGGCTACAGAGGAAGTCCTAAATTTTGCCTTTTCAGATTAATTAGGAAAGGGATGTTTAACGAGTACATCGCACATGTTCGGGATTAAACGTCCCCTCCGAAGGACGGCATAACTAAAGATTTTTTACTACCATTAAAAAATACTAGGGCTACCTTCGGGTTTGAGCCCGGGACGTTTGGCATAGTATTAAGGGTCTTAGCAAGTTATAATAAAAAGGTGAAGCACTGGAAAATTCCAAACTTTTGACTTGAATTTTGTCCACCTAAATTGATGATTTTGAACAGTTTGCAGCGTGTTAAGATCATTTTGACACCTCCTTTTATGATCCGAAGAACGTTTAGAATCGGTTGTAGAGAAGTAGAAAGGGGGAAACACATCTGTTGTCCCGAAGGTGGGATTCCCCGCCCCCGTGTTTATGCGGATGGGGACCGGAATACGGAATCAGGAAGCCGATAGAGGTTATCGCGGACAGTACTAAAGAAGATGTCCACCGGCTCGGCCCATAACCTCCACTGGCTCTCAGTTTTATCCTCCCCCTAGTTCGCTACTACGACCCTCCCAGATAACACCCTTTACCTTCGCATCCAGGATAAATTACCGCCTCTTCCTTCCTCCCCGCATTTATCTCGCTTTAGGGTCCTTACCTTCTCTTTGCCCCTTCCAAGCCCCTATCTAAAGGCTCGCTGAAAAATTCCAGGAAATATGCCGACTTTAAAGTTTTATTGCAACGTTTTAATATTATCAAAGGGAGATACTTTGTATATTTAAACATTTACCTAAAAGGGGAGGACCCTAAATGCCTCTCGATTTTATTGACATTTTTACTTCCACTTACCTATATATGAATATACAGTAAGGGTAGGTATTGCGATCGAGAAAATTTTAGAATTCGTTTTCACCGAAAAAAAAATGTTTCTCTTCATATCTATTGGGTTGTGTCACATGAAATGTCCGTTTTCAAGCTAAAGGATTGTTATTAAAAATACGATATGAAAACAAGATAATTTTATTCGAAGTATTTACCTTCATTTTCTACACATTTTTCCCAACGTGGCGCCAAACTTTTTTATCCCCGAACTGAAAAACTCTGAGCTTTGACGTGAAACAAAATCTGAAAACGCACTTTTCACTTGATCATCATTTTCAAAAAGTTTTCCCTTGACGAAGTTGTCTAAATTCCTGAACAGGTGGTAATCTGTTGGAGACAAGTCGGGAGAATATGGTGGGTGCGGAAGAACTTCGTAGCCCAGTTCTTTCAATTTTTGCACGGTATGTTTTGAAACATGGGGTCTTGCTACCGCTCAGTGAGATCATGAGGTACCCATGTATCGAGCTTTTTTTACTTTCCCAATTCACTTTAAATGTCTGGAAACGGTAGATGCACTTGAATTTAGTTGTGATGAGAGTCCTTTAACTGTTTGTTAGGGTTTTCCTTCTACTGTATGTTTGAGGACATATTTGGAGGTATACTAAAAAGTGGGTAATTGATTGGGAAGCTAGTGTTCATAATACAAAGGTAGAGGATTAGTAACTGTTTACTTTAAATATGTAAAAATCTGAAGAAAACAACAGAGGCCTGTAAATTCCTTTATGTATTTCAGAAACTATAAAAACGGGGTGATTTCATGTGAAATAACCCAATATATTCACGCTTGTCAGAATGTATCTGGCAAATGTGCTGTACAAATTTAGACCAGACATGGTAGGCATTGGGAAGTAATGTGCCCAGAAGTACCCCTTCCTAGGCTTTAATTAATGTCGAGGAGGTCCCTCATCCAGCTTCTCTTCAGCCTTCTTCTGACTGGCATTTCAGCTATTGACATGCCTTTAATCAGTCTATCGTCGTGTCCGTTAAGTTTACTGTGAAAACGAGAATAGAGTGTTCGTATATGTTGGTCAACTGTTGTTGCTAGTCCATATGTAAGGTTCTGTTGTTTACTCACCAAGGATGTGTCGATATGAGTTTTAAATTTTGGATTGAAATGATTGCAGTTTTTGTATGTGAGTCTTTTTTGCTAAAACAGAAATCTGTGAAGCGACAGTCCACATTGGTTTAAGTAGTTATGTGTATGTATTCAGTTTCTTTCTAGTTTTTAATTTTGATAATTTAGATAAAAGTGAGTTTAGCACTTACAGTCGGTGGTTGAGAGTCTGTCTTTTCATCTTGACATGTGGGCCCCAAGTCATCCTTCGATCGAGTGTCAGTCCTAGGTTATGTACAGAGTTGGTCTGAGGAATTTGGTTGTTGTTGATAAAAATTGGTAAGCAAGTGTTTTGCCGTAGTATGTAACGTTTTACCGGAAATAAACGGTTTAATCTCACCTGAATTCAAACGACCAAGGTCTGAGTGTTTCCGTGTGGTACGTCAAGCACGAAATCTAAAAGTTGTACAATACTGAAATTTCATATTTAAGACAACTATAAGTCCGAGATGTTACAGCAACTTTTTTTACCAAAATCAGCTGAACAGAAGAGCCACTTTATACTATGAATTTTGCACCTTTTTACGATTTTCTCAAAAACTCCTCTAACGATTTTTATTAAACTCCCTATATCGATATTAAATTAAATGGGCTTTAATATGATGTAGGTTTCATTCTGATCGAAATAGTCTGACAGGGCTTAAATGCCGATATTTTAAATTTTCTTTCTCTAAAGTACCTTTAATTTTCTTGATTCTGTCAAAATAACTATATTATCTTGTTACCACTGATAAAAAACGGATAAATATATAAATTGAATGGATTCGATACCCAACTAAAGGAGAAAACAGATAAAAATATTTTTTTAATGCAATTTTCCTTTTTGAACATAAGAACTGTAATATATATGTATGATACACCGTTGGAAAGCTAAAGATTTTAGTAAAAAATATTATCTCATACACAAGCTTTTAAACGTATATAGAGAGTGATAAAAAGCCGATAAAACTAACTGATTATTTTAGATAATAATATAATAGATTTTTTAATAAAACACATGTTTCTATATAAATTCAATTTAATTAATTCTTTAATAGTTTCACTTCTTTTTATCTCTAACTTTATTTGAAAATTCTTTAATCTATTTTTAAAACGGAGGAAAGTGAAAGTCGTGTGTTTATTGCACAATAAATTTGACAAATATTATGTCAAAACTACTTTTACATTAAATTCTTGATCATAAAATGCCAGGAAATTTACGAACGATCAATACCAACAGAGCTGGATCAAGTCCAAATACCTAAAAAATGTAAATAAAACATGATTTTTTCATACATACCAATATAACTCAAAAACTACATATTATGGCGGGAAGTGCCATATAAAAAAAACATATGTTCTATCAAATTTCTGAACAGGATACTGTAAATTTTTGACTTTAGCAACGCTAACAGAGCTAGTGTCAAAAACAAGGACTTTTAATTTTGAAGATTCCATAAAAATAGCTCAAATAATCATCTTTTTAGCAGTGATAAGAAACAGCTAAATATAGAAGTTGAACGAAATTAATAACAAACTAAAGAAGAAAAGATAAAACATATTGTTTTATGCAATTTTGTGTTTTTGAACATAAAAGCTCTAATATAGATGAATAATATACCGTTGGGAAGCTAAAGATTTTAGAAAAAAAAATTGTAGAAGTTGACGGAGAGGGATCACTTGTACCTGGGTGGTCAGCATAACATCCTACTATGCCAAAGGTCATGGGTTCAAACCGCAGATGGTCCTAGGATTGTTTAATAGGAGTAAAACATCCTTAGTTGTGCCGTCCTTCAGAGGGGACGTTAAAAGGTGGTCCCGAGCCCGTGCGATGTCAGGTACTCGTTAAAGATCCCTATCCTAATAAAACCTGGATAGGCAAAAATTTAGGACTCCCACTGTAGCATCGTCCGATTAGCCATAGTAGCATAAAGTGACGTAAAATAAATAAATAAACAAACTAACAAACGGATAATACTGAAGAGCCGATAAAACATACCGATTGTCGTAGGTAATAATATATTTAATAAATCACATGTTTCCCGAATTAATCAAACTCTAATTAATTTTTTATTAACAATTTAATTTCCTATTTAACTGTATTTAAAAATTCTTAAATTGACTATAACAACGGAGGTAAGTGAAAGTCGTGTGTTGCCCGCACCAGATTTGTTTGTAAGTATTTGTCCACCTCTACCTGCGGGTCGCCTCTGAATATATAAAACAGTAGTCCAGTGTTCTATCAATTCCCGCACAGCTTCGCATGCCATATTCAATTTACTTTAATATGTTGATATGGAAATTGCAATGACAAACGATACAGTTACTGTGCACCATAACCAGCAATATGAACAGGAAAACGCCTATACATATCGTCACATCTTGTTGTTCTAGTAAGCGTTCAAAACATTATTCAGTCAAAGGTCGTTTCGAAATTGAATATTCAACTCCACCCGATAATTGAACCTGCTCAAAGGTTTGCGGATCACGAGGAATCCAATAGGCACAAGCATTTTCAACGTTGATTTTAACTTTTCACTAATTCGAGACCATTGAGATCGGTGTTTTATTGTAGTTACTGTATCGAATTCCGTGACTGACCATTATACAGACCTTTTTTTTTTTTTCGTCGTGATTCCCTGGAAGCTTTATTAGGATAAATGTTTTAGTTGTTTGCGATTGTTTTGTTTTTAGTTGCATTCATCACTTTTATTATTAAACTGTTTTCGCACATTGTTTCGTATGCCTGTTTAAGTCCGCATAAATCATTAAATGTTGAATATTTAGCGAACTTTCAACATTCCATTTATCTATTACTAGTAGACCCTGGCGGCTACCATTTAAATGAAGTGTCATTTATGTTTCAAAAATCTGGTGCGGGTAACACACGACATTCACATACCTCCGTTTTTAAAATCTATTAATGAATTTTTAAGTACAGTAAGTGATCAAAATGAGTGAAACCATTAAAGACTTAATTTAATAGAATTGGAATCACTTGTAGCCGGGTGGCTAGCGTAACAGCCTCCCATGCCAAAGGTCACGGGTTCAAATCCGCAGGCGGTCCTAGGATTTTTTAATGGGAGTAAAAAATCCTTAGTTACGCCGTCCTTCGGAGGGGACGTTAAAAGGTGGTCCCGAGCCTGTGCGATGTCAGGTACTCGTTAAAGATCCCTATCCTAATAAAACCTGGATAGGCAAAATTTAGGACTCCCACTGTAGCATCGTCCGATTAGCCATAGTAGCATAAAGTGACGTTAAATAAATAAATAAAAAATAAAAATTTAATAGAATTTCTATAGAAACATGTGTATTATTAAAAAAAAATATATATTATTATCTAAAATAATCAGTTAGTTTCATCGGCTTTTTATCACTCTCTATTAACTTTTAAAAGCTTGTGTATAAGATAATATTTTTTCTAAAATCTTAAATTTTCTAGCGGTTTCTGATCAAAAATTTAATTCAGAATAGTTGTAATATATAAAATTTGTCCCTAGAACCTACGATTAGGAGTTAAGTACTAGTTTGAATGAAGAGACCCATAATAAATAATTAGTGGGTTCCTAAATCTTCCAAAAAAAGTTTATTAAACATTAGGTTTCAAACGAGCCAACGTTTCGGTGGCCTTCCCCATCATCAGGACTCACTTTACTTTCAATCACATTATATTTCAATATATCTGATAATTTGTCTACAAAAATTCTTCTTATTTTCTTCATATGGTTGAAACCATATATAAATTCATAATAAAAAAAATCTGGTGCGGGCAACATACGACTTTCAGGTATTAAAATCGATTAAAGAATTTTCAAATACAGCAAGAGATAAAAATTAGTGAAACTATTAAAGGATTAATTTAATGGAATTTCTATAGAAACATGTGTATTATTAAAAAAAAAATATATTATTATCTAAAATAATCAGTTAGTTTCATCGGCTTTTTATCACTCTCTATTAACATTTAAAAGCTTGTGTATAAGATAATATTTTTTCTAAAATCTTAAATTTTCTAGCGGTTTCTGATCAAAAATTTAATTCAGAATAGTTGTAATATATAAAATTTGTCCCTAGAACCTACGATTAGGAGTTAAGTACTAGTTTGAATGAAGAGACCCATAATAAATAATTAGTGGGTTCCTAAATCTTCCAAAAAAAGTTTATTAAACATTAGGTTTCAAACGAGCCAACGTTTCGGTGGCCTTCCCCATCATCAGGACTCACTTTACTTTCAATCACATTATATTTCAATATATCTGATAATTTGTCTACAAAAATTCTTCTTATTTTCTTCATATGGTTGAAACCATATATAAATTCATAATAAAAAAAATCTGGTGCGGGCAACATACGACTTTCAGGTATTAAAATCGATTAAAGAATTTTCAAATACAGCAAGAGATAAAAATTAGTGAAACTATTAAAGGATTAATTTAATGGAATTTCTATAGAAACATGTGTTTTATTAAAAAATCTATTATATTATTTTTATTATTATAGTTTTTTTATAGCTTTTCATCACTCTCTATTAACTTTTAAAAGCTTGTGTATAAGATAATATTTTTTCTAAAATCTCAAGCTTTCAAACGGTATATCAGACATGTATATTACTGTTCTTATGTTCAAAAACAAAAAAAAAATGCATTAAAAAAATATTTTTTCAGTTTTCTCCTTTATTTGTTTTTTAAATTGATAGAATCTACGAAATTAAAGGTACTTTAGAAGAAAATATCGGCTTTTAAGCCCGGTCAGACTGTTTTAATCAGAACCTACATGACATTAAAGCCTATTAAATTTTACATCGATATAGCGAGTTTAATCAAAACCGTCGGAACCGTTTTCGAGAAAATCGAAAAAAGGTGCAAAATACATGGTATAAAGTGGCTCTTCTGGTAAGCCGTAATAATGTAAATAATGTAACTTGTTTGATCCTGTACGACGATGGCATGTTTGTTATCATAACCTCCCTCTTTGCCAATAACATATGCTCATAGGTTCATTGGATTACAACTTTATATTAACTTATACGATTTCTTTTATTGCATATTAACATTTCTAAAACCTTGCCCTTCCCAACGATATATGAGTTACATACCAATTCATAAATCTATTTTATCTCTAATTCTACACTCAGTGGTTCTAACTCGGCGACTGTATAACATCTGCTGCCCCCAAATCAGAACATGTACAGTTTTTGTTTTTATTGTACTTTCACTTACCTATATATGAATTATATAGCAAATGGAAGTATTGCGATCGTAGAAATTTTCGAATTCCAGTTTGCAACGGAAATGCACGTTTTAGGGTCTCCTCAGTCCAAATGACCAAATCCCGCAAAAAGGTCTGTGTGTCCGTGTGTGGTAACTCCCGCACGTAAACGAAAAATCCTATGAAACTGAAATTTCATATTTAAGACAACTATACGCCCGAGATGTTACAAAAAACAATTCATCAAGATCGGCTAACCAGAAGAGCCGCTTTATGCTATGCATTTTGCATCTTTTTACGGTTTTCTCAAAAACGGCTCTAACGATTTTGATTAAACTGTCTATATTAATGTAAATTTTCTTGGGCTTAAATTTGACTTAGGTTTCATTCTGATTGAAATAGTCTGACAGGGCTTAATTTTAAATTGTCTTCCTCTAAAGTTCATTTAATTTCGGGGATCACATGTAGCTGGGTGTTTAGCATAACAGCCTCCTATGCCAAAGGTCACTGGATCAGACCCGCAGTTGGTCCTAGGATTTTTTAATGCGAGTAAAAAATCCTTAGTTATGCCGTACATCGGAGGGGACGTTAAAAGGTGGTCCCGAGCCTGTGCGATGTCAGGTACTCGTTAAAGATCCCTATCCTAATAAAACCTGGATAGGCAAAATTTAGGACTTCCACTGTAGCATCGTCCGATTAGCTATAGTAGCATAAAGTGACGTTAAATAAATAAACAAACAAAAATTTGATTTCGTGGATAAAAAAAAAAAAAAAGTGTCTTTTGTTAGCATTAATAATTAACGGATAAACATGTGAGTTGAACGGATGTGCCATGTATTTTGCATCTTTTTACGGTTTTTTTCAAAAACGGCTCAAACGATTTTGATTAATATTTATGCCCGCTATATTGATGTAAAATTTCATAAACTTTAATATGATGCAGGTTTTTATCAGGATTGAAATAGTCTGCCAGTGCTTAAATGCCTATATTTAACATTTTTTTAACTAAAGTATCTTTAATTTTACATATTTCAAAAAATTAGGCACAATAACTTGTCAGCATTGATAAATAACAGCTAAATATGAAAGTTGAGCGAATTCGATACACAACTAAAGGAGAAAAGTGTAAAAATATGTTAAGGAGACAGGGCAGACAGCATCATTATCAAGAGCACAACGCCATCTAGTGGCGGCCAGAGGGAAGGGACTGTCTGCCAAAAATTGCAGGAAATGGCGAGGTAAGTGAAAGTCGTGTGTTGTCCGCACCAGATTTTTTCTCCCTCGAGCCATACCAATCGGATCTCGACTAGAAGTTACGAGAAGTAGAGCCTGATCCCTTGGCGAAAGAACAGCTGAGGCTGAAAGCTGATGCTTTATTTAGTGGCTATGAGAGAGGCTTTAATGCCGCAAGTACTCGAGCAATTTATCACCTACGGCCATTTGTAATGGCGGGGCTGGCGCTAGGTTGGGCGACTAATAGAATTCCAGGTGGCCCCCGCAATCCATTAGTAACCTCCCCCCGCTGCCTACTCTAACGATCCACAACCTTTTATTTCTTAGCAATAGCTTACGTTTTCACTTCTACATGGCTATACATGAAATACAAAGTAAGGAATATACATATATAATATATATATATATATATATATACCACTTGGCTAGGCATAATATGGTTTATGCTGCAAATATCGTTATTCCCAGTAAAACTATGGCAGCAGTCACAGCAGAATATTTTAAATCGATCGTATCCAACAAATATTTCTCACAAGTTTTTTTACGCGTTTAGTGGGAAATCGATAAAAATATATTTTTTTAAAAAGTTCGTACCAACTGAATTTAAACTGGCTATTAGACTTGAAATTGGATGTTCTACGACTTTTTTCAATTTGGATATTTTTTTCTAACTTATAGTTGTCTCTTAGTTACCAAATTGTGTTTTTCTACAAAAATGGAAAAAATGCCCATTTATGACGAACGATAGCGGCAATATTAATGAACCAAATTCAATAACTAAGATAGCTTTTAGAAAGGAAATTTAACGTTTTTTCTATAATATAAAATTCTATATTATATTAATATTATTATATTATTTTGTATTATATAATCACAGGTTAATAATTTATAAAACATTTTTTTTATTTATTGTAAGAACGTGGATAATTAGAATACGAGCTGTATTATTTAAACTAACTTATTATATATTTTAATAGTAATTCACTCTTATCAATATCACATACTAATTTATTTAGTTTATTTAATATTATTATTTAATTGATATTACAATGGCAGTGCTAAAAATATTGACATTAAGATTCCAGGGCTAAAGTTAGAAGTTGCAGTCCTCACAGGTCAAATGCCATTCTCTCCAAGTCTAAATATAATCCTCACTGACCTCTTCCTCTCAAGCGAAACAATCACTCCAGCAACATAACATTCAAAACCTAATTCATCAACAACGTATTTTTATGATTTTAAAGGGATATAATTTTTTTTTAAACATATTTATTGATATTTACACAACTGTATTGACAAATACATCACGTAAATGGAACAAATATATAATACAATGACATGAAATACATTGGCAGAAATTCAAATCAAAAGGTTCCGCGGCCATCTTACTTTCAGAGACCTAAGAGGATTATCAGGAATCGAAGAGGATGATAGGATAGAAACTAGTGGATTAGAGTGGGATTGGAGTTTTTAATGAAACGATTTATACTTAGTCTGGGCCAAATCAGTAAAATATGAAAAATTAACGTCTTTAAGGATGAGTATATTCTTGAGAAAGTAAGGAGCGTTGAGGATTTTACGAAAGATTTTGGATTGTAAGGATTGGATACGAGAGGAATTCAATGGTTAAGTAGATCCCCAAAACTCAACTCTGTAAGTCCAGATAGGTCTTAAGATATGTAGATTTGTCTGATTAAGAGGAAGGTTTGACCGTTTGTCTAGTAAGTGTTGGAGTAGCCGAAAACGTCGTGCAGTTTCTTGTCGTTTCAGTCTTGTATGAGTATTCTAAGTAAAGCGTTTATGAAGGTGGAGTCCTAGATATCTGATCTGTTCAATAGGGGCTAGCGGAATGTTATTGAAGGACACTGTAGGATAGAAAGGTTTGACCGTTTGTCTAGTAAGTGTACTAGACCGCTATACGCCGAAAACTGCGAAAAGTGATATAATTTTTTTTTTTTTTTTTTAATAGATTTATTGCTATTTACAACTGTATAATGATATACATCTAGTAAATGAGATACAAGACACAAATGTCATGGATTCACATGTGGGAATATTACCCATTGGCAGCTCTCCAAAGACTATGTTAAACTAGAAGGTCTCGGGGCCATCTTCTTTTCAGACACTTCTGATCATTATCAGGGATTGTAGAGGTAGCAAGAATTGAAACTAGTGGATTAGAGTGGGAATGGAGTTTGTCATGAAAGGAGTGGTACCTGGTTCGCGCCAAGTCGGCAACATAGGGAACGTTAAGGTCTTTATGGATGAGTTTATTTGTGGCAAAATAAGGAGCATTGAGGATTTTTTATTGCAAGGATTGGATACGGGAAGAATTTGATGGTTTAGTAGAGCCCCAAATCTCTACTCCGTAAGTCAATATCGGTCTGATTATAGTCATGTAGATGAGCCTTTTGTACTTTTTTTTTTTTTTTTTTTTTTTATTGAAATTTACAACTGTCCAAAAAATACATCAAGTAAATATGCTGTGATGTTATAACACATGGAACATGAAGAGAAACTACCCATTGACAGCACTCTTTGGTAGTGAGTCTAAACAAGAAGGTCTCGAGGCCATCTTCTTTTCAGACGCCTCGGAGGATTATCAGGAATGGAAGAGGAAGCAAGGATTGAAACTAATGGATTAGAGTGGGAGTGGAGTTTTTCATGGAAGGTGTGATACCTGGTACGGGCCAAATCAGCAACATATGGAACATTAAGATCATTGTGGATGATTTTATTCGTGACAAAGTAAGGAGCGTTAAGGATTTTGCGAAGGATTTTGGATTGTAAGGATTGGATACGGGAAGAGTTTGATGGTTTAGTAGAGCCCCAAAGCTCTACTCCGTAAGTCCATATTGGCCTTATGATAGTCATGTAGATGAGTCTTTTGTACTTAAGTAGAAGATTAGAGCGTTTGTCCAGTAAGTGTTGAAGTAGTCGAAAACGACGAACAGTTTCTTGTCTTTCCAATCATGTATGAGGGTTCCAAGTAATGCGTTTGTCCCGGTGCAGTCCTAGATATCGGATCTGTTCAACCGGGACAGGAGGAGAGTGACATAATTTGAAATTAAAAATTTTATTTGACTTTTATCTATATATGAAATGAAACAGTGTGTGTGTGTGTGTGTGTGTGCCTGTTTGTGTACGTCGCAAGTTTAGCTCGAAAACGATTAGTTGTATTAAACTGAAATTTCATATTTTAGAAGCGTATATCTCTGAGATGTTGCAGCAACTTATTCAACAAAATCAGCGAACCAGAAGTGCCACTTTGTATCTCACATTTTACTCCTTTTTACGATTTTATCAAAAAATGCTCTAACGATTTTGATTAAACTCGCTCTATGGATGTAAAAAATGTAGGATTCATTCTGATTAAAATAGCCTTACAGGGCTTACATGCCGATATTTTAAAATTTCTTCCTCTAAAGTACCTTTAATTTTGTGAATTTCACAAAATTAATCATAACATCTTTTTAGCATTTAAAAAAAACAGGTAAATATATGTGTTGAACGAATTCGATATCCAACTATAGGCGAAAACTGCAAACATTTTTTTTCAATGCAATTTTTTGTTGCTTAAAAACAGTAATATACATGTATAATTTACCGTTGGATAGCTAAAATTTTTAGAAAAAATATTATCTAATACACATAATTTTAAAAGTTAATGGCGTGTGATGAAACGCCGATGAATCTAACTGATTGTTATAGATAAAAATATAATCAATTTTATAATAAAAACTCATGTTTTTATAGAAATTCAATTTAATTAATTCTTTAATAGTTTTACTTATTTTCATCTCTAACTGTATTTGAAAATTATTTAATCGATTTTAAAAAAGGACGAAAGTTTGTGAAAGTCTTGTGTTGCCCGCATCAGATTTTTTTAATATAGAGAAAAAAAATTGTAATGAGTTTTACGATCAGGACACTAAGACGAATAATTAAAAAAAAAAAAAATTAAATATTCCCCATATATATGCGTTCCTTGATTTATTTTCCATAAAATGAAAAAATAATTATTGGAATCTGTTTATAAATAGCAGAGGTTTATCGTTTTGATATTAGCAGTAACGATTGACTGTTTTCCTTTTAATTATTAATTGCTTTTTATATTAGTTAATTTTTTTTTCTTATCTAAGCTCCATGGGATTGGGGTTGGAAATCGGAAATAGAGGAAGGAATATGGGATCTCTTTTTCTGCATTACATGCATTATAAGAGGGGAGAGGGGATACGAAAAGTTTCGGTATATGGCAGCGTCTAGTCTAAGGGTTTTTACATAGTCTTGCCAGCGCTGTGGCCGTCCTGTCGGAGTCAGTGTGTTAAACAGTGGGTTCGTGGAGTACCGGAGACTATCAAAGAATTTGGTATGTCTCCGGGAGATGAGCCGGAAGAGGAGGAGAGGTATGAGTCGGAAGTTCGAAGGTGTCGAGTATTTGGTCTGTCTTCATCCTGTTTAGAAAAGTATACCTTACTATTCGTCTCTGTATTCCATTTTGAAACTGCTGGATTAACATATTAGTTAATTGTCTTTAAACAGCTATATAAACAGTTAGACCCTAATATAGTTATTGGGAAATAATAAACTATTGTGCATTAATTTGCAGCGTTTTTCCAAGTTTGAGAAAAATTAATTTTTTACTTTCACTTACTATATAGTAAGAGAAAGTATTGTGATTGTGAAAATTTTCGAATTCCAGTTTTCGACGGAAATACACATTTTAGGGTCCCCTGAGTCCAAATAACCAAGGCCCTCAAAAAGGTCTGTGTGTGTTAATGCACGGGCGGAAACGGTTTGTCCTATGAAACTGAAATTTTATATTTAAGACAAATATATGCCCGAGACGTTACGAAACCTTTTTCATCAAAATGAGCTTACCAGAAGAGTCACTTTATACCATGCATTTTGCACCTTTTTTCGATTTTCTCGAAAACGGTTCCGACGATTTTGGTTAAACTCGCTATATCGATGTAAAATTTAATGGGCTTTGATATCATTTAGGTTTCATTCAGATTAAAATGGTTTGACAGGGCTTAAATGCCGATATTTTAAATTTTCTTTCTCTAAAGTACCTTTAATTTTGTTGATTCTATAAAAATAACTATATTATCTTGTTACCACTGATGTGTGTTGCCCGCACCAGATTTTTTTTCTTTTTCTGATGATGATACACTTATAATCTTTACCGGTATAGTTAATGAAAGCATAAAAACAATATTTTTTGCTTAAGAAAATAATTGAAACGGACGAAGCCAGGCAATAGATTGTTCACGGAATATAAACTCAAGATATTCTTTCAATAAAGGCATTACAAAGAATTCAGTTCAGTTTCTTTGAATGACTTTCGAAACAAGTGATGATTCTTCAGCCGTAATTTGAACATTGTTTCAAGAATCATAAATTGTTTCAAAGTTAATTTAAGAATTCAATAGTATTCTTTGTATCACTTCTCTCTTATATATCTTTACTTTACGATGCTACTATAAACAATAAAAGAAGATATCGTTTTTAATGAGTTGTTCGATAATAGCAACCATTTCAGTTCTATTAGTTTCTAAAAACGTAAAATAGAAGTGACACAACATAATTTATGTTTTTTATATAAAATAACAATAATATTTATTTACAGTAATTAAAATGTACTCTTAATAAAATTATGTTTTGTGATCATGATTTCGGTTAGTGTTTTTTTTATGATAATAAGGTTTGACCATCATTTGAATTTCCTAAGGATTTAAAAAAATATATATTTTCATTGAAATCCAGGAAGAAATAAAGTCCCGGTTAAAGGTGGGAAATGCGTGTTATTATTTAGTTGATAAATTACTTAGCTCGCGGCTTCTGTCTAAAAACTTAAAGGTTAGAATTTATAAAACTATTATTCTTCCGACGGTTCTTTACGGATGTGAAACGTGGCCGCTTACTTTGAAGGATGAACAAAGGCTTAAGGTTTTCGAAAATAAGGTACTGCGTAAAATATTCGGTCCGAAGAGAGATGAGGCCACTGGGGAGTTTAGAAGGTTGCACAACGCTGAATTGCGGAGTTAGTACCCTGCGAATATAATTGAGTTGATAGCATCGCGGAGACTCAAATGGGCGCGTAAAGTTGTTGGGCTCGGTGAGAAACGGATTCTGAGAAAGTTGGTATTCGCTAAATCGACTGGTAGGCGTCCGAAAGGTAGGCCGAAGCGTCGATGGGATTGCATTAAGGCTGATCTTGGGGGCTTGGGCTTGACCAGTGAACATTGGACGAGTTTGTGCAGGCATCGAACCTTCAGGTTCGGTAAGCCTATTATTATTATTATAGTTTCATTGAAATTTACTACTGTATTAAATGAAACAAGTAAATACGCTGAAATGATCAAACACATGAAATATAAACATGAAGAGAAACTGCCAGGGCAGTACTCTTTAGTAGTGCGTCTAAACAAGAAGGTCTCGAGGCCATCTTATTTTCAGACGCCTCGGAGGATTATCAGGAATTGAAGAGGAGGCAAGGATTGAAACTAATGGATTAGAGTGGGAGTGGAGTTTTTCATGAAAGGAGTGATATCTGGTACGGGCCAAATCAGCAACATACGGAACATTAAGGTCATTGTGGATGATTTTGCTTCTGACAAAGTAAGGAGCGTTTAGGATTTTGCGAAGGATTTTGGATTGTAAGGCTTGCATACGGGAAGAGTTTGATGGTTTAGTAAAGACCCTAAGCTCTACTCCGTAGGTCCAGATAGGCCTTATGATGGTCATATAAATGAGTCTTTTGTAGTTAAATGAAAGGTTAGAGCGTCTGTCTAGTAAGTGTTGAAGTAAATGTAAGCGGCGAGCAGGTTCATGTTGTTTCAGTCTAGTGTGGGGATTCCATGTTAGTCGTTTGTCAAGTAGGAGTCCTTAATAGCGGATCTGTTCAACCGGGACAAGCGGAATATCATTAAAGGTGATTTGTTGGGATTTTTTGGAATTGATCTTAATTCTCCGATTCTGACACCATACCTCAAGGTCTCTGATGTAGAATTTGAGAGTTTCAGAGGCAATTGTAGGATCGTTATAAACCGATAGCACCATTCAATACCATTTTGCACCTTTTTACGATTTTCTCAAAAACGGCTTTAACGATCTTGATTAAACTCGCTAAATCGATGTAAATAAAATAAATTTGATAAGCTTTAACATGATGTAGGTTTAATTCTGATTGAAATAGTCTGACAGGGCTAAAATGCCAATATTTTCTTGAACTAAAGTACCTTTAATTTCATAGATTTCAAAACATTAGGCAAACTAAAGGAGAAAAGTGTAAAAATATGTTAGGAAACAGGGCCCTTAACATATTTTAAGTGCTGCCTTCTAGCAGACAGCATCGTAATCAAGAGCACAACGCCATCTAGTGGTAGCCAGAGGCAAGGGACTCCCTGCCAAAAATTACAAGCGATGGCGAGCTAAGTGGAAGTCAGCACCAGATTTTTACATTCTTCTTGGAAGGGCCTCTCACAGGGCCTCCATACCCCAGCGTTGCCTCTTATACGGAATAACAGAAGAAATAATTTCTGCCACAGCCGGGATTCGAACCTAGAACCCGTAGAATAGTTAACTAGTGCATAAAGCATATATATAGACTACTAGACCACGCCGCTCCCCGGAAATAAAGAAAAGAAAAAAAACTTTGTTTAAATCTAACTTTATTTAAAAGTTCAATATACTGATTTAACAAGTAAGCTAGGGGAACCCCCTGTTTTGTTAAACTCTTCTAAAGCATTTTGTTCAGTTGCTTCAGTTCTACAGTCTATTCTTGTAAATCCTTTTTGAAAAGTTTTAGCCTGACAGTTATAAAACGCCGTTACACGTGGCTTTAATTACGAACTCCAATAACATATAAACTTCTTGAGGAAGTTATTACCTGTTAAGAAGGTGATGAATCCCGTTATTAACTCTATTTTGGGAAAATTAAAATAAAATGAAATGTAAAATTAAAATTTTATTCTTGGAACTTGAAAATAGTTGGAAGAGTAACTCACTGTCCGGGGACACCTAAAATAAAGGTACTTGAGAGTTAAAAGTAAAAAATGTGGTGTGCGCTACACACGACTTTCACTTTGATAAAATTAATTTAAGAACCATGGAATATTTTAAAGGATTATATTCAGTTTCGTTATAAACATATGTTTTACATATTTTTTTTTTTCGATTGAGGATGTATAGTCGACTGTAGAAACTATTATAGGTAGAATAATCAGGAATCAGTCATTTTTTTCATTTTTAATTTTGCCAACGTTTCGGCTCAAGCTTGTGAGCCATCATCAGGGCATTACTGAGCCATGTCCAAGCATAAACTTGAGCCGAAACGTTGGCAAAAATGAAATTTTTCAAAAAATGACTGATTCCTGATTATTCCACCTATAATTTGTTTTTTCTAGACTGAAACGACAGAAAACTGCTCGTAGACACAGATTACTACAACACTTACTCGACAAACGCTCAAAACTTCCTACTTACTACAAAAAAGTCGTTTACATAACAATTATCAGGCCTATTTGGACCTATGGCATTGAGCTATGGGGGTCTACTAAACCATGGAATTCCTCTCGCATCCAATCCTTGCAGTCCAAAATCCTTCGTAAAATCCTCAATGCTCCATACTTTGTTACTAATAAAATCATCCATAAAGACCTAAATATCCCATTTGTTGAAGACTTGACCCGATATAGATAAATCCCTTTTCATTGCTAACTCCCTGCCCACTCAAACCCACAAAATCCTTGACCACTCACCCATATCTATTCCCGACAACCCAGCGCAAGACAAGCAAGGCGCCTTTAAAGAAGATGCCCAAGAGACCTCCTAACATAAATTAGACATTGGAGTGTTACCAATGGGTAGTTTCTTCTCAGGACTACCATGTGTTCTAATCATATATAAAGCCTATTTACTTGTTGTATTGATTTAATACATTTGTAAATTTCTTTAAATAAAAAAAAATATATATATATTTATTGAGGTATATTACAATTTGTTTCTAAATGAATAATAGTAATAGTGATATGAGATCACATTCATACATTACATAATTCTTTAGCTTTTCAACAGTATACTATAGCATATGTATAGTTATAATTATAAGATTTTTTTTTTTCTCGAAAAAAGGTTCTGTGTGTGTTGTGGTAAGTCTAGCGCATAAGCGAAAAGTCGTGCGGAACTGAAATTTCATATTCAAGACAACTATATGCCCGAGATGTTGCAGCAACTTTTTCATCAAAATCCGCTAACCAGAAGAGCCACTTTATACCATGTATTTATATTACCATGTATAACATAACTAAAAATATATTTAAATGAACACAAAATGAGCGAGTTATATCTAGTTCAATCATATAAATACGAATGCATTTTGTAATATATATCGATTCATATCATATGAATATTTATATATTTCCTTTATACATAGAGATGTTCTGGGAAGAGATTCTATATCGAGAAGGACTGGAATAGCTGAAGCAGATGCTAAAGCATCCTGGGACAAATGGTTTAGGTTCAGCCAACTATAGGTTAATTGCCACGCCAATCTAAACCATTCCTCGTCCAACCAGCCGTCGTTATATTTAGCCACAATCTCGTGCGACAGCACACTACATTCGCCTCGATCAAATGTTAAAATAATTTTACAACTTTTAAATAAAGTTAGAGTTGAAAAAAGTTTAAAGAATCGATGGAAACTCTTATTTTTGAATTAAATAATTAAAAATATAAATTATTATCTTTATAAATCTCATTGTTTTATCCGCATTTCATGACCCCTCTATTACCTTATACAACCTTATATGTAAATTATAATTTTACTTCTATATGAAAGTCTATGTCAAAGCGCCATATTTTTTTAATAAGAACAGTATATAGACGCATAACATATCGCTGGAAAGAGAAAGGTTTTGGAAAAAATATCATTTTATACACAAAGTTGGAAAAGTAATGGAGAGTGAGGAACAGGGCATAAAATTATTACTGATTATTATACGTATCAATTTAATATTGTTATAGGGGTTAGCTATAGTATGGTGGTTAGCATAACAGCCTAATATGCCCAGGTTCAAACCCGCAGGTGGCCCTAGGATTTTTTAATTGGAGTAAAAAATCCTTAGCTATGCCGTCCTTCGGAGGGGACGTTAGGACTCCCACTGTAGCATCGTCCGACTAGCCATAGTAGCATAAAGTGACGTTATATTATTATATAAATAATAATAATAATAATAATATTGTTATATTATTTAATCTATATCATACGCTTAAAAGAATTTGAATTCATTTTTTATTTAAATTAACTTAAAACTCGTTCAAATTTTAAGTTTATTTACCTTATTGTGTTTATTTACCTCCATCTGTACCCTACACCACGACCTTAATATTCCATTTATTCTAGACCAGATACCATCCAAATTGTCCAAATTTTATCACAATCCCTATGGATCCTTCCACTTATCCCTAAAAACCTCCTCGAATATTGAAACGGTAGTGGCTCCGTGACGTTTTGTAAAAATTTATACTGGCGTTCTGATATTGGTCAGATTCTCCTCTCATGTACTGTACGGATGTGGCTTACACCAGTGACGCGACTGAGTGAGAGGCGCTGAGATCTCTTGGATTTCTCTTAGGCTTATATCGTAAATATTATATATAGCTATAATTGGTGTATGATATTTATTTATTTGTCACTTTTTATTTATTTCAAATATAGTATGCTGTTGTTGTTTTTGCTTGTTTTTTGAAATTTACAACCGTGTAAAATACAACAATAAAAATGCTGAAATGACAAAACACATTAAATAAACATAAAGAGAATCTGCCCATTGGAAGCGCTGTTTAGTAGTGAGTCTAAACAAGAAGGTCTCCAGGCCATCTTCTTTTCAGACGCCTCAGAGGATTATCAGGAATTGAAGAGGAAGCAAGGTTTGTAACTAATGGATTAGAGTGGAATAGGTTTTTTCATGGAAGGAATAATACCTGGTACGGGCCAAATCAGCAACATATGGAACATTAAGGTCTTTGTGGATGATTTTATTCCTGACAAAGTAAGGAACGTTGAGGATTGTTGTAGGATTGTCGGGAAGAGTTTGATGGTGTAGTAAAGACCCAAAGCTCGACTCCTTAGGTCCAGATAGGACTTATGTTGTATTTGTATATAAATGTGGTATCATATCACTATCTACTATTGTTCATTTAGAAAAAAATTGTAATATACCTCAATAAATATTAAAAAAACATTTTTTAATAGTTTTTAAATTGAATTTAACAGCTGTCCGCCTGTCCCACTATTTCCTTTAACAATATTCCACTCTCAGTTGAACAGATTCGGTACCTAGGACTCCATCCAGACAAACGTCTTACTTGGAATCCTCACACTAGACTGAAACGACAAGAAACAGCTCGTTGATACCGCTTACTACAAACTTACTGGACAAACCATCAAAACTTTCACATACACAAAAAATTAATTTATATTACCATCATTAGACCTATTTGGACATATGGGATTGAGTTATGGGGATCCACCAAACCATCCAATTCTTCCCGCATTCATCCAAAATCCTCCGAAAGATCCTAAAGCCCCTTACTTTTCTAAATTAATCCCTACCAAAACCCAATCTCGTCTAGCCGAACAACTCCATTCATACCTCATTCCTATCAACTCTCTTCCTAGCCTGAATTTTAAGGGCGAATGGGCCTCGAGACCTACTTAGCTGAATAAACTTTGAAGTGCTACCACTGGATAGTTTCTTTCATGCCTGTATCACGCCCACTTGATCTATTAGCACATTTACTTAATGTATTTTATTGTAATACAGTTGTAAATTTCTTTTAAATAAAAAAAAAAAAAAAGAATTTAACAGCCGAGGTGTTTCTTTTACTCACCGCCACCGGACTTATTCCTTAATATTCAAAGGTCAACTAATTATATCAATTAAAAATATAATCGGTTATTATAAAAAATCAATGAGAAATTTTTAGGTCTCCTATGAAATTTCCTAAAACTTTGAAAATGGTCCAGTCTTGATATTCTCATATTTAGCCCTAACGCCTTTTAATATTCGACGAGGAGACTAAACCGTGGCTCTAAGAACGCTGGTGAAAGAGGTTAAGAACGAAGTGCCGAGGGCTCTCCAGGCCAAGATGAAGGGTGTTAAGGGCTCTTCAACCTCGCGTCTATTACCCCCTCCTCTCTGGTCGGCGGGGGAACTGCTCGGCTGCTGGTGTACTCTCTATGGTATTCGGTATCCGTGAATACAGTTCCGATCGTGGTAGGGAGTACTCGAGGGAGGGGTTAATTACATCCAGTTAATTAGGAGTTGGTGGAGAGCCTTCTGCGGTCGATGGTCGATCACTCGAGCCCTTCGCTTTAGTCTCAGAGGCTCTTTTTTTAGTTTTACCACCTATATATAAAATACACGATGATATTGGATTCAAAGTATTGGTTATATGTTACAATTTAAATATTCGATTTTCACCGGAAATAGATGTTTTAGAATACCCTGAGTCAAAATGACCAAATGCAAAATGATACGAATGTTTTTCTCTATCTACATTTTATGAGAGAAAAATTGTCGGTCAAAAGTATGAGACCACATCTGGTTTATATAAATTAACCTCTTTGAATTTTCTTGTTGTATAGCACTTTGGCTCTCGGATTTTTTCTCTTTGTATGTCGGTTGCACTACGTGTATTCAACAGAAAATTCATCCTTGTGGCGTCAACACATGTGGTTGCTAAGGTGACATAACTTTCATGTTTTTTGTGTTACAAATATACTCTTTCGTGTTGCAAACAATGTTATGTGATGAGTGTTCAAATAAGAATATTAACCCATTATTGACGTTGTTTATGTGGTGATACCACATATTGGTGACCCCGAACGGCAAAATCGAGAGGTGGCACCGTTCCTTAAAAACGGCGCTTAGATGTCAAAATTCTGTTAATTGCTGGAATACATTCGATTTCCTGGAGAATTTCTAGAATCCACCAATAAAATCAGTCACGATAAAACTCTCACCTACATGACTATTATACAGCCTATTATGGCTCTACTAAACTATAAAATTCTTCCCGTATCCAATCCCTACAACCTAAAATCCTTTGTAAAATCATCAATGCTCCTTACTTTGCAACTAATAAACTGATCCATAAAGACCTTAATGTTCCGTATGTTGCTGATTTGGCCCAAACCAGATATCATTAGATACCCATTCCCACTCTAATCCTCTAGTTTCAATCCTTTCTTCCACTTTAATTCTTGATAATCCTCTGAGACGTCTGCAAAGAAGATGGCCTCTAGACCTTCTAGTTATAATATTTTTAGAGTGCTTCCATTGGGAAGCTTCTCTACATACATGTCTTTTTCATGCCTATTTTCTTTTAGCCTATTTACTAGGCGTGTTGTATTGGGTTGTTTCACATGAAATGGACCTCCAAATATGAACACGAAAACACGCGATTTTCGAGTAATATTTTTGTACGAGTTTAAACTCGGCCATTCAGCACCTGAGGCCACCAGAAATATTTGCAAGGCGTTTGGGGAAGGGAGTGTTAATGAACGGACCATTCGCCCTTGGTTTGCTAAGTTTTCAGCTGGGGATACAGACTTGGAAAACTTGCACCGAGGAAGACCTCCGTCCGTAATAGGCAACGATGTCCTCAAACATACAGTAGAAGGAAACCCCTACCAAACAGTTAAAGGACTCTCAGCACAACTAAATGCAAGTTCATCTACCGTTTCCAGACATATAAAGTGTACTGAGTGGCAGCAAGACCCCATGTTTCAAAACATACCGTGCAAAAATTGAAAGAACTGGGCTACGAGGTTCTTCCGCACCCACCATATTCTCCCGACTTGTCTCTAACAGGTTACCACCTGTTCAGGAATTTAGACAACTTCGTCAAAGGAAAGCTTTTTGAAAATGATGATCAAGTGAAAAGTGCGTTTTCAGATTTTGTTTCACTTCAAAGCTCAGAGTTTTTCAGTTCGGGGATAAAAAAGTTGGTGTCACGTTGAGAAAAATGTGTAGAAAAAGAAGGTAAATACTTGGAATAAAATTATCTTGTTTTCATATCGTATTTTTAATAAAAATCCTTTACCTTGAAAACTTACATTTCATGTGACAAACCCCAATAAAAGATATAGCTTGGAGGCGTTAATATCCATATGCTATAATAGTTGTGTAAGCGAAGAAAACATATTCAAAAGATGAGAGAAAAGGGGGAATGGAGTATGAGTCATCTCGAACTCTGAGGAAATCCCCAACGCGGCTACCTGAAGGGAAGACTTTAATTGGAACAGAAGTCACTCCATCTTCTCCCCTCGCCATTGCGAAAGAGATTGAACATTACAGGGATAACGATTGGTACCGTAGGTAAGAGCCGGGAGGAACTCGGAGATATTAAGGGCCGGAGGGTGAAGTGGCCCCTTCGGAGGAATTTAGGTAAATACTCGCCTTGAGATCCGAAGCACCATATCATTAAGACCAGTCGTTAGCAGCGGAGCCTTGTCGTTAGCAACAACTGCTCTCCCAACTACTTCCTCTTATCTTACAGGTCTTCAGCCAGGATTATCTCCATCAACTTCTTGAACAGGTGTTACTGGGTAGGGCGCTACAGCCCTCTCTTCCTGACAGAATACTGAAGATAGTCGGGCAGTCTTTATGGGGAGGGAGAACGGATGGGATAGGACATTGTAATACTGTTCTCTGCTTCAAATCTGGCTCAGATTGGAAAGTTATTGGGTTAGCTAAAAAAGGCCTTTCGAATTTTCAGGGTGAAATAAAATTCTAGGTATTATAGAAATAAAATTACTTTATCTAGAATATGTTGACCTTTCTTCCATCTCTCCATTAACTGCTTAGTTCCCTGTACATAGAATTTCTGGAGTTTTATTATTATTAAAAACGTTGCAAATCATTACGCGATAGTTTATTTTTTCCAAATTACGCCCGAAAAGGACTAATTTACTATTTCAAAGGATATGCTTTTCGATTTTTCAATAATAAACAAGTTTTGGCGGAATCACATCTGTTATAATTTTTGACCGGAATCACTTGTAGCTGGGTGGCTAGCTAGTGGTCCTAGTATTTTTGAATCGGAGTAAAAAACCCTTAGTTATGCCGTCCTTCGAAAGGGACGTTAAAAGATGGTCCCATGCCTGTGCGATGTCAGGTACTCGTTAAAGATCCCTATCCTAATAAAACCTGGATAGGCAAAATTTAAGACTCCCACTGTAGCACCGTCCGATTAGCCATAGTAGCATAAAGTAATGTTAAATTAATTAACAAACATAATTTGCGACTATAATATATAGATGAACTATTTTAGAACTTTAGAACTATAGAACGCTTTGCTGAATCTATACATAGAGAGTTTTATACACATTTTTCTCTTTCTTCAAAAAATAAGTCAGTCATTGGACAATAATTATGGGTCAAATTTCAATTTTTTAATTTTCTTTTTTATAATTATTCTGTTTTTGTTTTTTTTAATAAACACTATTTTTTTCTCTATCTCCAAAAATAACTTAATAATAATAATAGGCTTAGCGAACCCGAAGGTTCGATGCCGACACCACCAAATTCCGCCTACACAGACTCGTCCAATTTTCACCATTCAAGCCCAAGCTCCCGAGATAAGCCTTAACGCAATCCTTCCATCTCCGCTTCGGCCTACCTTTCGGACGCCTACCAGTCGGATCAGCAAATACCAACTTTCTCGGAATCCGCTCGTCATCGAGCCTAATAACTTTACTCGCCCATTTGAGTCTCCGCGATGCAATCAGCTCAATTATATTCACAGGATGCAAGTTCCGCAATTCCGCGTTGTGCAACCTTCTAAACTCCCCAGTGGCCTCATCTCTCTTTGGACCAAATATTTTACGCAATACCTTATTTTCGAAAACCTTAAGCCGTTGTTCATCCTTCAAAGTAAGCGGCCATGTTTCACATCCGTAAAGAACCGTTGGAAGAATAATAGTCTTATAAATTATAATCTTTAAGTTTTTAGATTGAAGCCGCGAACTAAGTAACTTAGCAACTGAATAATAACACGCATTTCCCACCTTTAACCGGGACTTTATTTCTTCCTGGATTTCATTTTTTCTAGTTATAATTGAACCTAAATACTTGAATTTCTCTACGTGTTCAAAAGTATGACCTGATACATCAATATCACCAAGATCGACATCGTTTCTGAAAAATAACTTAAATATGTAAAATTTATATTATGGTGTATGTATGTAAAATTTAGTTTTTTGTTTTTTTTTCTTTTTTTTTGTTTGTAGATAACTGAGTCATTGCAATAAATAACTTTTAACCGGCTCCTACTTTTTAAAAGAATCCGCTGACAGCAACGTCTAAAAGTTTGGATCATCGTCTGATTCCATAATATTTTCGCGTCGAATTTCAAATTGGTCCAGCAGTTACTTAAAAAAACCGCAGACGGCGGGTAAACGGATTTATTTTTATTCGTTGTTGATTGTTTATTTATTTATTTAACTTCACTTTATGATATTATGGCTAATCGGACGATGCTACAGTGGGAGTCCTAAATTTTTCCTATCCAGGTTTTATTAGGATAGGGATTTTCAACGAGCACCCGACATCGCACAGGCTCGGGACCACCTTTTAACGTCCCCTCCGAAGGACGGCCTAACTTACAGCTATTTCAACTTACTTAAACACTTGTAAAAAATTAAAAGCATTGACTGTGAAACTGAGCTAGCTTTAAAAAGAGTTAACAGATATAGTTGTTGAGATATTACAAACAGGATAAACAGTCCACCTTGCGGATTAATTAATCAGATGATAAGTTGATCATTTTGACATAATAATTATTTTATTAGATAATATTTATTTATTGAGATATATTACAATTTGTTACAAAATGAACAATAGTAATAGTGATATGAGACCACATTCATACAATATATACAAAAAGTGACATAAAAATAAAGAGAAAGACCGAAAGGACTTATTTGCCAATCCAATACTTATTATGTTAATCTATTGGGTTGTTTCACATGAAATGTCCGTTTTTATAGTTTCCGAAATACATAGGGGATTTTGCAGGTCTCTGTTGTTTTCTTCTCAATGTTTCCATATTTAAAGTAAACAGTTACTAATCCTCTATCTTTGTATTATAAACATTAGCTTCCCAATCAATTACCCACTTTTTAGTATACCTCCAAATATGAACATGGAAACACGCGATTTTCGAGTAATATTTTTGTACGATTTAAACTCGGCCATTCAGCAGCTGAGGCCGCTAGAAATATTTGCAAGGCGTTTGGGGAAGGGAGTGTTTATGAACGGACCATTCGCCGTTGGTTTGCTAAGTTTTCAGCTGGGGATACCGACTTGGAAAACTTGCTCCGTAAGTCCGTAATAGACAACGATGTCCTCAAACATACAGTAGAAGAAACATACATTAAAGTGTATCGGGAAAGTAAAAAAGCTCGATACATGGGTACCTCATGATCTCACTGAGCGGCAGCAAGACCCCATGTTTCAAAACATACCTTGCAAAAATTGAAAGAACTGGGCTACGAAGTTCTTCTGCACCCACAATATTCTCCCGACTTGTCTCCAACAGATTACCACCTGTTCAGGAATTTAGACAACTTCCCCAAAGGAAAACTTTTTGAAAATGATGATCAAGTGAAAAGTGTGTTTTCAGATTTTGTTTCACTTCAAAGCTCACAGTTTTTAGTTCGGGGATAAAAAAGTTGTTGTCACGTTGGGAAAAATGTGTAGAATAAGAAGATAAATACTTGGAATAAAATTATCTTGTTTTCTTATCGTATTTTTAATAAAAATCCTTTACCTTGAAAACGGAAATTTCATGTGACACAACCCAATAGACTGAATAGGGTCCTTAGGTAAGCCACATATCATGCTGCACATCCGGTCTGTGTGAACTTCCTTGAAATAGAACGAATCTTGTATTTAATAATATATACTGAACCCAACTCCCATGGGGTGTAAAAATACCGGTAAAATAAACGACATAATTATACGCTCGCATAACAAAAGAAAAAAAAATACAAGCAGAAAATAAGTTACTCCCGTAGAATATAATTCCGACAGTGACTAGTAATGTCAGCAAAGTAATGGGTTTCTCAACATATGAAAGTGTCTAATTTTAATTTATTTTTTGGAAATTTCGCATCCTTAGTTTTTTTATTTTTATTTATTTATTGGAATTTACAACTGTATAATGGAATACAACAAGTAAATTTGTAATGATGGAGTTTTGTTGACCGTTGAGAAATTAGATGAGGAAGATGGTTGGGGGTGCGGTCATAAATTAAAAACACACCTTTAAAGTAAGTGTTATTTTAATTATGTGCCGACGTTTCGGCCTACAATGTGGGCCTTAATCAGGGCTAAAAGAAACAAGATAACAACCAATGTAATTATAGACTTAATAATGCGTTAGGTATATAATAATAATATGACAGTAATAAATTATAGGAACATAAATAATATTAAATGTAAAATGATAATAAGATGACAATTATAAAGTATGGAAATAAGGTGACAGTTATAAAGTATGGAAATAAACAAAATTAAGATGATAGTTATAAAGTATGGAAGTACATAATTGAGATGATAATATTGTAATGAGAATATATAAAGAGAGACTAAGCAAATGAAAAAAAATGATAAAGGAAAAATATGTGAACAATTAAAATTTTAAATAATAACAATTTTGAGTTGATATATGACGGTAATATATTAAAAACATAGTTAAGAGTATAGGTAATATATAAAAAAACGAAATTTGAGTGGAATATAAAAAGGCATGAAACACATGTAGAGAAGCTTTCCAATGGAAGCACTCTAAAAATATCCTAAACTAGAAGGTCTCGGGTCCATCTTCTTTTCAGACGCCTCGGAGGATTGTCAGGAAATCGAAGAGGAAGAAAGGATTTAAACAAGAGGATTAGGGTAGGAATGAAGTTTGTCATGAAAGGAATGGTATCTAGATCGGGCAAAATCAGCAACATACGGAACATTAAGGTCTTTATGGATAAGTTTGTTCGTGACAAAGTAAGGAGCATTGAAGATTTTACGAAGGATTTTACGGGAAGAATTCGATGGTTTAGTAGAGCCCCAAAGCTTTACTCCGTAAGTCCATATCGGCGTTATGATAGTCATGTAGATGAGTCTTTTGTAGTTAAGTGGAAGATTAGAACGTTTGTCTAGTAAGTGTTGAAGTAGTCGAAAACGTCGTGCAGTTTCTTGTCGTTTTAGTCTTTCTTGTGTGAGGGTTGTCCTTAGTATTAAACTCAAAAAGTCAATTTAACATTACGTTTACCCCTCTCCCTCCCCGCACAACTAGGAATAAGAACCCTGTTTTTCCGATAGCAACCGAAAAACCTTTAAATGTATTGGAATACAGAAAAACAGAAAAATTCAGAAGTTTATTGAATTATACATAGGGTTAAGAAAAACTTATTTATATATTTATAGTAAATAATCACACTGCTGTAACAACAGTATCATGACCGGTAAGCACCCCACTCAAATGGCACAAGCTCTGCAATTCTGTGCTCTGTATCATCTAAAACTTCCCATGCAGAATCATCCCATCTCAGCCCAAAGGTTTTTATTTAACCTTACCGCCAAGTTATTACGTTTTTTTTTTTTTTTCAAAAACCTTTAGGTGTCGTTCTTTTATATTATAAATCATTACAAATCCCTCTTCCGGCCAAACCTTTTGCGTAGAACCTTATTCTCGAAAACCTTCAGGTGCATTCTTTAAAGAACGTTCATGTTTTAATTTGTATAGGAACGTTGGTAGAATAGTATTTTGGTCGATTACAAAGATTTATTATTGAAAATAATAAACCAAAAGCATTTATACTAGGTCTAATTCCTTTTCTTTTCTTGTGTTATTGTTTTTGTATTTATTTCTTTACTATTATGAAAAACGGTTATTCGTATATATAGGCAAGTTTTCAATTATTTTCCTATTTTCCTTTTTCTTTTCTTTTTTTTTTTCTGTTTTTTGTACTGATTCTAAAACTCTGTTAAATATTTTTCTACATCTTCAAAAATAACTGAGTTATGGGCTTATTTATGTGTAAAATTTCAATATATTTTTTTTCTCTTTTTTTATAAGTTATAATAATTATTCGCATTTTCCCTATTCCAGAAAACCTTACATTTTATCTTTATCATCAACAAATCGAGCTTTCAGGGAATCACATCTCTCATAAGTTCTGGCTTGACCATATAAGATGATTATTTTCATTTTTTTTTTTTTTCTATTTGTTCTTCTCGAAAATCTTTTCGATTTTTTTTTTTTTTTTTTTATCTTCAATAATAACCGATTTTTGCTGGAATTACTCATCATCACGTAATTTGTTACTAGTATATATTGTGCATATGGATTTTTTTCTTTTTCTTTTTTTATTCATGTTTTTCTTGTTTATCGCGCTATACTGATCCTAAAACTCTATACACATTTTTTCTATCTTCAAAAATAACTAAGTTATGGGTGAAATTTCAATTTCGTATTTTCTTTTTATAATTTATTTTTTTTATGCTTGTTAATAAACCCTAATTATATCTCTATCTCCAAAAATAACTTGAGTTATGGGCGTTTGTGCGTAAAATTTCAATATTTTTTCTTTTCTTTTTTCGTTTTTTTTTAAATAGCTGAGTTATTGAATTAAATCACTTTTAATCGGCTAATATTTTTAGGATTATCGGCTGATTCCAACGTCTAAGTGTTTGGATCATCCTTGGATGCCACAGTATTTTTGTGTCGAATTTCAAAGAAATTGGTCCAGTAGTTTCGGAGAAAAGCCGCAGACGGCGGACAAACGGATTTATTTTTATTCGTTGTTGTTTGTTTGTTTATTTATTTAAGGTCACTTTATGCTATTATGGCTAATCGGACGATGCTACAGTGGGAGTCCTAAATTTTGCCTATCCAAGTTTCATTAGGATAGGGATCTTTAAGGATTACCTGACATCGCACAGGCTCGGAACCACCTTTTAACGTCCCCTCCGAAGGACGCCATAACTTACAGCTATTTCAACTTACTTAAACACTTGTAGAAAACTAAAAGCATTGACTTTGAAACTAATCTAGCTTCAACAAGAGTTGACAGATATAGTTGTTGATATATTAACTAACAGGATAAACAGTCCACCTTGCGGATTTTTTTCTTTTATTTTATTCATAATTATTAGCGTGTTTTTTTTTTTTTTTTTTTTGTTAAAAAACATTAATAATTTTTCTCTATCTTCAAAAATAACTGAGTTATTGAATTAAATCACTTTTAATCGCCTGCCATTTAAAAAATAACCAGCTGATATCAAAGTCTAAGGGTTAGGATCATCGTTGCATTTTTTTGGCCAATTTAAAAAAAAAAAAAAAAAAAACGGTGCGGGCAACACACCTCCATTTTTAAAATCGATTAAAGAATTTTCAAATACAGTTAGAGATAAAAATTATTGAAACTTTAAAGAATTATTTAAATTAAATTTACAGAAACACATTTTAATCAGAATGAAACCTAGATGATATTAAATCCTATTAAATTTTACATCGATATAGCGATTTTAATCAAAATCGTTGGAACCGTTTTTGATAAAATCATAAAAAGGTGCAAAATGCATGGTACAAAGTAGCTCTTCTGTTTAGCCGATTTCGATAAAAAAGGTTTTGTAACATCTCGGGCGAATAGTTGTCTCAAATATGAAATTACAGTTTCATAGGGCTCTTCGTTTCGATTTCTTTTTATGATATTTACATCTCAACTGTACACAGTACAACAAGTAAATGGGTATTTACATAACATTGGCTTGAAAAAGTCTTGAGAAGAATCTACCCACCCAGTCGTAGCACTTCAGAATTTATTTGGTAAGCAGGTCTCGAGGCCACCGTCTTTTCAGACGCCTCGGAGGATTATCGGTTGTTTTTTTTTAATTCACTATTTGGGTTCTACGTATCTTGAAACGCAAGCCCTCATTTTTTTTTTTCGTCGATCTAAAAGGCTCATTATTAAAATAATAAACCTATAATTATGAATTAATAGTTGATAATGTAAATGATATTTATCAGTTGAAAACGATTGAGTTATTGTAGAATGAAACCGTAACCTATGCAAAGCGATGGTGTATTGCAAGTTCAAAGAGACGCGACCCGAGATTGTTCTGAAAGAGCAGAGGGCTTTATGTTGCGTAATTACTTTTATTAATTACACGCAACATTAAACAAAGAGGCTGAGGATAAAATTATCTTTCTCCTACGTCCTACTAATTTCAACGTTTGTATTAACACTTGTTAGGTAATCTACAAAAGGGAGTCATTATAACTTATTCAGCTTCGGGGAAATTAATCTATTTCCATGTCCCCTTTAATTATTTCATCCAGGTTAGTCGATTTTATACACGAGGAGGTAAGCTCGAAATACACTTGCCTAGGGTTGGCAGTCAAGGATATGATGCAGATTAAATTATTTGTGTCGGAATAACATAGCGGTGTAGTGGCTAGCATCCAGCTTTCTATGCTCAAGGTATCAAACCGGGCAGATGGTCTAAGTATTTTTACTTTCACTAACTCAAAAAAAAAATAAAAAATTGAACCACTACAATCCATGAAGGGTCTCGGGCTCAGTACATATAGAGATTCCTACTGTTTATAGGCCAACACAGTGCAATGAGGTGATTAGGCCTTAATCACACTCAGCCGCCAGGTTTTCCCCAATTATTTTGGGTACCCACTTTATAGAGGCTGGGTCTGCCTACCCCTATGGTCCCTCCCCGACTGAATTAACAGAATAAATAATATTCCGCCATAGACGGGATTCGAACCCAGGACCCGGAGCACAGCAGACTAGCGCTCTACCCACTAGACCACGCCGCTCTCTTCACTTACCTATACATGAAATCTATATGGTAAGGAAAAGTATTGCGATCGTAATTTTTTCTTAAGTTCGTTTTTCAACGGAAATAAACGTTTTAGGGTCTTCTGAGTCCAAATAACCAAGTAAGTATAACACGAAAAGTAAAGTCTTATAAAAATAAAATTTCATATTTAAGACAACTAACTATACATCCTCACACAAGACTGAAACAACAAGAATCTGCTCGAAGATACCGATTACTACAACACTTACTAGACAAAGGATCAAAACTACTTATTTACTACAAAAAAACTCATTTACATCACTATTAACAGACCTATTCGGGCATATGGAATCGAGCTTTGGGCTCTACTTAACCATCTAATTCCTCCCGCATGCAGTCCTTAAAATCCAAAATCCTTCGCAGTGACACGGATATCAGCAATCAAAAAGTAAACGTCTAATATCGAAAGTAAACGTTCAAAAAAAAGTAATTTCTTCTAAAGAAAAAAAAATAATAATTTCCAATTTTAAAATTAACTACTAGCTATATGATAAAATAAAACAGTGTAATGCATGCAACTGATTATTTTTTTAATCAATTGAGCCGTGCTACGAGGAGGAAACTGTTTTAAACAGTAAATTCCCCCATCGCTTCGCCCACATAACTAGATTTATAATTCGTAGGTATTCGATTAAAAAGCATAATTGAAGTTCCGTTGAAATTAAATTAAGGTCATTAGAAAATGTAATTTAAATTGTTTTCGTGCTATGGTAAAGCAAGGCTGGAATGCCGGCTACGTTAGTAGTTATTAAAGCTGCTTATTATCACAAACCCAGAGACAGGTATTTAAACAGAATCCATTGAATAAAAGACTGAATTAAAACATAAACTATCTGGAACATACATTTAATAACCAGCCTGTATATCCAATCTTGTTTGATAATAGTGATAAATGGGAAAAAAAATATGAAAGAAAACAGCAGCGCATTAACCTTTGAAGTTGCATAGCCATCATTCTTTTAGGGACTTTGGAAAATAATTATTTATAGAAGGAAATTATTTAGTATGGGTTAGGAAATTCATGAAATGTGTAAATAATACCGTTTGGAATGAAATTTCACCTTCAAAGTCATTTTTAAAAGACGTTATTACTTTCACTTACTATATATAGTAAGGGGAAGTATTGCGATCGTGAAAATTTTCGAATTCCAGTTTTCAACGGAAATACACGTTTTAGGGTCCCCTGAGTCCAAATAACCAAGTCCCGCAAAAAGGTGTGTGTGTGTCTGTGTGTGTGTGGTAACTCCCGGGCGGAAACGGTAAGTCCTATGAAACTGAAATTTCATATTTAAGACAACTATACGCCCGAGACGTGACAAAACTTTTTTCATCAAAATGAGCCTACCAGAAGAGGCACTTTATACCATGCATTTTGCACCTTTTTTTTTTTTTTTCGATTTTCTCAAACACGGTTCCGACGATTTTGATTAAACTCGCTATATCGATGTAAAATTTAATGGGCTTTAATATCATGTAGGTTTTATTTAGATAAAAATGGTCTGACAGGGCTTAAATGCCGATATTTTAAATTGTCTTCCCCTAAAGTACCTTTAATTTTGTAGATTCAATAATAATAACTAGATTATCTTGTTAACGCTGATGAAAAACTGGTAAATATATAAATTGAATAAATTCGATACCCAACTAAAGGAGAAAACAGAAAAAAATATTTTTTTAATGCAATTTTTTGTTTTTGAACATAAGAGCAGTAATATACATGTATGATATACCGTTGGAAAGCTAAAGATTTTAGAAAAATTATCATCTCATACACAAGCTTTTAAAAGTTAATAGAGAGTGGTGAAATGAACATAAAACTAACTGATTATTTTAGATAATAATATAATAGATTTTTGAATCAAACACATGTTTCTATAGAAATTTAATTTAATTTATTACTTTCACTTACTATATATAGTAAGGGGAAGTATTGCGATCGTGAAAATTTTCGAATTCCAGTTTTCAACGGAAATACACGTTTTAGGGTCCCCTGAGTCCAAATAACCAAGTCCCGCAAAAAGGTCTGTGTGTGTGTGTGTGTTTTTTTTTTTTTTTTTTTTTTTTTTTTTTACGAGGGTAGGTGGAAATCTTCAAAAGACGCGGATAGGCCCGTACCTATCCGTGTGTGGGATTTCTACCCACTAAAACCAACCTCCCTACACCTGTTTCTCACCCTCCACGGGACCACCGTTAGGCATTACTTCGTGGAGGAGAGAGGCTGTGTGCCGCCCCGTTGTTAGGCGCCTTACCCTATATTTCTAGGCACGCCTCTCCTTCTCTTCCATTCTCAATTTCTTGATGACGTCCGCAGCCAGACGTTGGCCCGCCATCCAGTTCTCCTGAGAAAGTAGCATGAGGTTGACGATGTTGTCAGGTGTAGCTTCTGATCTGCACATTTCTTGAAATTCTTCCCTCTCTACTTGAAAGCGAGGACAGCAGAAGAATACGTGTTCTACTGTCTCATCTATTGTTGGGCATCTTGGACATTCTGCTGTATTGTCCAACTTAAACCGTAATTGGTAGGCTCTGAAGCAGCCATGTCCAGTGAGCATTTGGGTTAGGTAGTAGTCCACTTCCCCGTGGCATCTATCCATCCAGGGTTGGATGCAAGGTACCAGCCTATGGGTCCACCTTCCGCTCGCTGCCAAATCCCAACGTCCCTGCCACTTTTGGACTGTCTGCTTCCTCTCTTCGGTTCTAGGAGTGTGGACAACACTTTTATACGTACGTTGCCTTTCCTCCGACAGCAGTTCAATGGGTGGCATCCTGGCCACCACACATGCAGCTTCGTAGGATACTGTGCGAAATGCACTTATCACCCTCAGAGCGCTTCGGCGATAAACTGACACAATGGGTCTCTTGTAAGAAAGTGTGTCCAGGGCATTATTCCATATTGGGGCTGCGTATAAAAGAGTGGATGAGACGACGCTCGCCATTAATAGTCTCCGACTACTTCTAGGTCCGCCAACGTTGGGCATCAATCGGGCTAGAGCTGTGGTCACTCCTGCTGCTTTGATGCATACTTTCTGGATATGCTCCTTGAATTTTAGCCTTTCATCAAGTATAACCCCAAGATATCTCAGTGAGGGCTGGGACCGTATCTCTTGCCTGCCCACTCTCAGGATTATTTCTTCTCTCCTTTTACGGCTACTTATAAGAAGGGCCTCTGTTTTCCTTTCTGCCAGTTGGAGCCCCACCGATGTCAGCCAATCACGGATCAGAGAGATACTCTGATTTGCCTTCAAGGCTATTTCGTCTTTATATTTCGCCTCGATTACGACTGCGACATCATCAGCAAAACCTATGATCTTGGCACCTTCTGGCAGGTTAAGCCTAAGAACTCCATCATACAGGATATTCCACAATAGAGGCCCCAGTACTGATCCCTGGGGTACTCCACCATTCACCCTGAACGTCTTTGGGCCGTCCTCTGTTGAGCATAGCAGGATCCTGTCTGCGAAATAATTTCTGATAATGCTCCTGAGGTACATGGGAACGCCCATTTTCTGCAGAGCTCTAAGAATGCAGTTCCATGTTGCCGTGTTAAACGCGTTTCTCACATCTAATGTGACGACGGCACAATAACATTTCGCACCTCTTCTCCACCTCTTCCCTGCAATAGCTTTCTGGGCAGTTTCAATCACCAGGGTAATTGCGTCCAGCGTGGATCTCGCTTTTCTGAAGCCAAATTGATTGTTCGATAGGCCCTCTACTCCTTCGGTGATCTCTTGTATTCTGCTGGCTATTATTTTCTCTAAGACCTTGCCGGTTGTGTCCAGCAGACATATCGGTCTATAAGCTGAGGGTTCTGAGGGGTTTCCTTTTCCTTTTGGAACCAGTACAAGGCGCTGCCTTTTCCATGGTCGCGGAAAGGATCCCTCACTTAAACAGGAACTGAAGACGTCCTGAAAAAGTTCCGGCTTGGTCTCCATTGCCACCTTTAGTGCCACGTTCGGGATGCCATCTAAACCTGGGGCTTTACCAGTATGAAGGCTGGAGCAGACATCCTTCAGCTCCTCAGCAGTTACGGATGGTGCGTCAAATGGCTGCACCTGCCCTGAATCCTCAAGCTCTTCTTGTTCAGGAAAAAGAGAAGCAACGATTTTCTGCACCGCCACAGGACACGTTGGCGATCTCGTAAAGCTGCCCTTCAATTTCTTCATGACAGTCCTATATGGCCTTCCCCAAGGATCCTCGTCCACCTCTTCGCAGAGTTCCTTCCAGCATTTCCTCTTGCTCAACTTGATTGCACGCCGTAGTTCGCGCCTCGCAGTTTTGAATTCCTCTTGTAAAATTCGGAACTGAGGGCTACCTCTTGCACGCTGGTACCTTCTTCTCGATGCGTGACACCGTGTCCGACAGTCAGCGATATGGTCGTTCCACCAGTAGACCGGATGTCGACCCATGCATGCGTTGCTGCGCACCATAGACGCGTCACAAGCTGTGTGGATCAGATCTACTAGCTGGTGAGCCTTATCCTCCGCGCTGCCTGACAGTCCACATTGGCTCTCCATCATAATTTTGAATGATTCTCTGTCAAATGTCCTACTTTTCCATCTTACAGTACCATTATCCTGCCTTATTGTCATTCGTTCCCGGTTGCCCAGAGTGATCAATATGGCCTGGTGGTCGCTGTGGGTGTATAAGTCACAGACCTGCCAGCCAATAGTAGGGTGTAGGCAGTCACTCACAAATGTTAAGTCTATAATGGAAGACCTGCTTCCCTTCACAAATGTAGGCTCCGTCCCTGTATTAACCAGTACGAGGTCGTCCATCTGGGCAAAGGCTTCTAATAAGACTTCACCTCGTCGATTGGTCGACTTGCTACCCCATTCTAATGCCCAGGCATTGAAGTCTCCGGCAATTACTACAGGTCTACGTCCTGTGGCGTCTCTCACTATGCTATCTAAAAGAGCTTCATATTCTTCAATTGCAGTGTTCGGTGGGGCATAGCAACTGTACAAGTATAGATGCTTTATCTTGGCCCAAACGAAACCATATGTCGGAGCTCGCGGTGTTTCTTCTATGAAATTTGGTTCACCTGCCCAAATTGCAGCTCGACCCGTAGCGTCAGATAACCAAGAATTACTATCTACATTTTTATACTGTTCACTCAAGATAGCGACATCAATTTTCAGCTCTTTCACTGTTTGCCATAGGATATCCTGTGCGGCTTCGCAGTGATTAAGATTCAGTTGGAGGACTCTCATATGGGGCGACTTCTTCCACTCCTTTGTTCATCTAAGGCGCGCTGTAATGCTGGGCATCTGCTGCTGCCACACAGGTGTCCACTATCGCCTCCTCCGAGGCAGAGAGCGCAAGACGGACTCTTTGTACAATTCAAGGCTAAATGGCCCTCTTCGCAGCACCTGCGACAACATTTCGTTCGGTCGGGTCCTTTGCATTGCCTGGCAAAATGTCCAAAGTTCCAACACCGGTAGCAGCGCTGTAGTCGGATTTTTTCCCGAATCCTACTGATCACTAATCCGACCCTGATTCTTCCTTTGGCAATTGCTTTCCTAGCCTGCACGACTGGCAAAGCAATAACTGCCGTTCTTGTTCCAGCGTATGCCGAGCGGATCGACAATACAGCGGTTGGCTTTATATTCTCTTCCTCTATTAATGTGGAGAGAGCCTCAGCGACCTCTTCTTTTGATGTTAGAGCGTCCAGGTCTCTTATTTCAATTAACGATTCCTGTCTCCAAGCCCTAACTTCGGCCTCTGACCCCAATGCTCCCTCTAGGGTTTCCTTCATTCTCTCCAGAGAGACCCCTTTTGTTTCCCTATTCAACTGTATCAGGAGATTTCCCGCCTCATTTTTGCGAACCCTGTTAATATTTGAGCTCATATCTTTCAGGGATGGATCAGCTCGCACTTTGCGGAGTGTGTCTGCATATGTGGTGCCTTCCTTAACCTTAATTATGAGGGCATCCGGCCTCGGTGGTTTTAGGCGTGGGCGCCGATTTCCTCTCTTTTTCTGGTTCGTGACTGTTTGCCATCGTTCAACTGAGGCTGTTGAGGCTATTATGGATTGTTGCGTCTGCTCCGCTATGGGGCTTGGAGGGCCACTTGGTGCCTTAGCCTGCTTCCTTGGAACCATCGCCTTTGGTTGATCCTTTTTTGCTGATCCATTCTCGTGAGTCGTTGAACCCTGGAAATCCTGATTCTGTCGTTTATTATTTATTGTGGGTACCGACGGCACGGTTTGGGTGCAGATATCCACCATACTTTGTGCATCCTCCCGAGCTTTGAATTTGCACTCCAGTGACATCAACTGGTTCAGGATTCTACAGGCATATTCCTTAATCTCTCCATGGACATTATGCTTCGACTGGATGTATGTCTGTAAACCCTGGACTTATTTAACCAGCGTTGTCCACTCATCCTTGCAGAGCTCCAACGTTGTAGTAGTACCTGATGATGTCTCAGCTCTATTAAAATTTAAAGTTGTTTCATTGCGGTGGCTTGATGACGACGTCGGGTGTCCCGCTTTCTCAACCTCTGCCGACGCCGGTACTGGGGTTCCGAGCCCCTGCACCGTAAGTAAAATCTCCTGCTCTATCATCTCATAGTTATATTTTTTGCATTTTATACCTCCTGCCAGGTGTGATTCAGCCGCCTCTAACCTGAGGAACAGACGCTGACCAGGTCGCCGCCTATTCTAGGAACCGTCACGCCTGGATTTGTCTAGTTTTGGTCCGCCCCGGGTATTTTATTTCCCCGGTACCCACCAAATCTGGTGAGCTTTCCCCTATCCGCCACCTGGGGAGGCGCCCGATGGAAGTTCTAGGAACTCCACACGGGTGTGTGTGTGTGTGTGTGTGTGTGTGTGTGTGTGTGTGTGTGTGTGTGTGTGTGTGTCTGTGTGTGTGTGTGTGGTAACTCCCGGGCGGAAACGGTAAGTCCTATGAAACTGAAATTTCATATTTAAGACAACTATACGCCCGAGACGTGACAAAACTTTTTTCATCAAAATGAGCCTACCAGAAGAGGCACTTTATACCATGCATTTTGCACCTTTTTTTTTTTTTTTCGATTTTCTCAAACACGGTTCCGACGATTTTGATTAAACTCGCTATATCGATGTAAAATTTAATGGGCTTTAATATCATGTGGGTTTTATTTGGATAAAAATGGTCTGACAGGGCTTAAATGCCGATATTTTCAATTTTCTTCTTCTAAAGTACCTTTAATTTTGTAGATTCGATTAAAACAACTATATTATCTTGTTAACGCTGATAAAAAAACAGGTAAATATATAAATTAAATAAATTCGATACCCACCTAAAGGAGACAACAGAAAAAAATATTTTTTTAATGCAATTTTTTGTTTTTGAACATAAGAGCAGTAATATAACATGTATGATATACCGTTGGTAAGCTAAAGATTTTAGAAAAAATATCATCTGATACACAAGCTTTTAAAAGTTAATAGAGAGTGATGAAAAGAAGATAAAACTAACTGATTATTTTAGATAATATAATAGATTTTTTAATAAAACACATGTTTCTATAGAAATTTAATTTGATTAATTCCTTAATAATTTCACTTATTTTTATCTCTAACTGTATTTGAAAATCCTTTCATTGATTTTAAAAATTTAGGTAAGTGAAAGTCGTGTGTTGCCCGCACCAGATTTTTTACTTTCACTTACTATATATAGTAAAGGAAACTATTGAGATCGTGAAAATTTTCAAATTCCAGTTTTCAACGGAAATATTCGTTTTAGGGTCCCCTGAGTCCAAATAACCAAGTCCCGCAAAAAGGTCTGTGTGTGTGTGGTAACTCCCGGGCGGAAACGGTAAGTCTTATGAAACTGAAATTTCATATTTAAGACAACTATACGCCCGAGACGTGACAAAACTTTTTTCATCAAAATGAGCTTACCAGAAGAGGCACTTTATACCGTGCATTTTGCCCCGTTTTTTCAATTTTCTCGAAAACGGTTCCGATGATTTTGATTAAACTCGCTATATCGATGTACAATTTAATGGGCTTTAATATCATGTAGGTTTTATTTGGATAAAAATGGTCTGACAGGGCTTAAATGCCGATATTTTCAATTTTCTTCTTCTAAAGTACCTTTAATTTTGTAGATTCGATTAAAACAACTATATTATCTTGTTAACGCTGATAAAAAACAGGTAAATATATAAATTAAATAAATTCGATACCCAACTAAAGGAGACAACAGAAAAAAATATTTTTCTAATACAATTTTTCGTTTTTGAACATAAGAGCAGTAATATACATGTATGATATACCGTTGGAAAGTTAAAGATTTTAGAAAAAATATCATCTCATACACAAGCTTTTGAAAGTTAATAGAGAGTGATGAAATGAACATAAAACTAACTGATTATTTTAGATAGTAATATAATAGATTTTTTAATGAAACACATGTTTCTATATAAATTCAATATAATTAATTCCTTAATAGGCTCACGTATTTTTATCTCTAGCTGTTTTTGAATATTCTTTCATTGATTTTTAAAATGGAGGTATGTGAAAGTCGTGTGTTGCCCGCACCAGATTTTCTTGTTAGCATTGGTAATTAACATTAATATGCAAGTTAACAAATTTGATAAACAACTAAAGGAGAAAACTGAAAAAAAATTTTAGTGCAATTTTTTGTTTTTGAACATAAGAAGAGTAATCTACATATAAAGTTGGAAAGCCAAAGATTTTTGAAAAAATATTATCTTATACATAAGCTTGTAAAATTAAATAAAGACTGATGAAAAGCCGATAAAACTAACTGATTATTTTAGTTAATAATATAATAGATTTTTAATTAAAACACATGTTTCTATTGAAATTCAATTTAATTAATTCTTTAATGGTTTCATTCATTTTTATCTCTAACTGTATTTGAAAATTCTTTAATTCGTGGTTGCCCGCACCAGATTTTTAGATTAAATGAAACGACGGATTTAGATACATTAATTATTTCATTAAAAAGAGACGTCAAAACATTAATCTCCTAATAAATGTGCTACAGTTTCCTTGCCTCTCAATTGACAACCCGATAGAGTGACTAAGAGGCGTGAAGTGATTACTAAGGTGGATACAGATATAGGAGTCAACTGTTGGAGAATGTTTGCTGTCGGAATTGTTTGAGTTGTGCACGAGATAGATCTCCCGGAGGTTGGAGATGTTAATTATTAGTAGGGAATCGTCTCCTTCCTAATTAGCTTACCTTTCCATATCACCTGTCTTTAAGTGGGGTTTAATCTTACCTCCAGTATTACTGTAAACTATTTGAATATCACGGATTATGTACAAAAAACGAGAAAATGATCTTAAAACTACAGTTTCTTTTTCAAAAATCTGGTGCGGGCAACACACGACTTTCACTTACCTCCATTTTAAAAATCAATGAAAGAATTTTCAAATACAGTTAGAGATAAAAATAGGTGAAACTATTAAGGAATTAATCAAATTGAATTTATATAGAAACATGTGTTTTATTAAAAAATCTATTATATTATTATCTTAAATAATCAGTTAGTTTTATCTTCTTTTTATCACTCTCCATTAACTTCAAAAAGCTTGTGTATGAGATGATATTTTTTCTAAAATCTTTAGCTTTCCAACGGTATATCATACATGTACATTACTGCTCTTATGTTCAAAAACGAAACATCGCATTAAAAAAATATTTTTTCTGTTTTCTCCTTTTGTTGGGTATCGAATTTATTCAATTTATATATTTACCTGTTTTTCATCAGCGTTAACAAGATAATCTAGTTATTATTATTGAATCTACAAAATTAAAAGTACTTTAGGGGAACAAACATTAAAATATCGGCATTTAAGCTCTGTCAGACCATTTTTATCTAAATAAAACCTACATGATATTAAAGCCCATTAAATTTTACATCGATATAGCGAGTTTAATCAAAATCGTCGGAACCGTGTTTGAGAAAATCGAAAAAAGGTGCAAAATGCATGGTATAAAGTGCCTCTTCTGGTAGGCTCATTTTGATGAAAAAAGTTTTGTCACGTCTCGGGCGTATAGTTGTCTTAAATATGAAATTTCAGTTTCATAGGACTTACCGTTTCCGCCCGGGAGTTACCACACACACACAGATACACACACACACACACAGACTTTTTTGCGGGACTTGGTTATTTGGACTCAGGGGACCCTAAAACGTGTATATCCTTTGAAAACTGGAATTCGAAAATTTTCACGATCGCAATACTTCCCCTTACTATATATAGTAAGTGTGAAAGTAAAAATAATTAAATATAATGAATCAATCTAATCATAGTGTGTGCTTAGTGAACCCGAAGGTTGGTTGGTTGGTTTTTAAAATTTTAATGGCACAAAACATCGCGGTCATCAGTGCCAGATATATTTATTTTATAGAAGATTAATTTCAGATAAATGGTATTAGTTGGAACATTAAAAGATATATTCATTAAAATATACTATAATATATGTAAAAACAGAATAATAAAAATAAATAAATAAAAATAAACAATAATAAAAAATATTAATACATTAATAAATAAAGTAATACATATAATATTTAAACAAGTTAAGTAAAACAAAAAAGAAAATATAAGAAATATATATATTAAGATTAATTTTAAATTTTAGTTATTGTTTTAATTAATTTTAAATTTAAATTCATTATTAAAATCAATAGTAGTTCAAATCTGCTTGTAAAAATCCATTTGACGGAGGAGACACATTAATTCATCAATCCTTTTTCCATTGTTTCCCAAAGCATCTGCGACGTTGCTCGGTATTCTATTTTTGTTCAGCTGCCTGGTGTAGAAGGTACATTCTTCAAAAATATGAGCTGTGGTCAAGGTTCCCCTACAATGCTTGCATCTTGGGGGCAATTCTTTTGATATTAACTTTTGATATTCTTTTGATATTAGTGAACCCGAAGGTATTGTAGTTAGAAAGAATGAAATATTCTGAGACTATAAAAAAAATAATTTATTAAATAAAAAGGTACGAATGTTGAGTCTTATTGTTAGTATACATATAGAGGTTCGTAATGTTATTAATTAGAGACCGGATTTTCGTGCAGTAAAAAGCCGAAAAACGTGTTGTAAAAACTTCGAAAGGTGCAAAATAGTTCAGCCAAAAAAAATCGGCCTTGTCCAGCAAATACTTCTCACAAGCCTTGGGACGCGTGTAGTGGAAAATCGATAAAAATATACTTTTTTGACGGTTCGTACCGACCAAATCTGAAATTAAAGAGGTTATTAGACATTAAATTTGATGCTCGAGAACTTTTTTTTCTATGACTTTTTTCAATTTGGATAGTCGTTTCCAAGTTACAGTTGTCTCTTAGTGACCAAATTGGGTTTATCAACAAAAATTGAAAAATTTGCCTATTTACTAAACCGAATTCAATGACTAAGATGGCTTTTAAAAAGTAAATTTAACGTTCTTTCATTTTGAAAAGAGAATTATTTTCTGTAGGAAGCACCGTTTACAAGTTATAGGTGAATATATGAAAAAAGGTTTTTTTAAGGACCATTAAGAGGTATTAAAACGATTTCCATCCAGCTTTATCCGAATTAATTCCCACAAATGACCCTATTTTACTGGGCTAATTGTGTAAAGTTGTTCTTCAAGTTAGGCGATTTTGATGAAAAAGTGGCTGTAACATCTCGAGCGTATAGTTGTTTTAAATATTAAATTTCATCAACATACGACTTTTCGTTTTGGTGCTAAACTTACCACACACACTCTGATACACAGACCGTTTTGCGGGACTAGGTTATTTAGACTCAGCGTGACTATAAACGTGTATTTCCGTTGAAAACTGAAGTTCGAACATTTTCACGATTGCAATATTTGCCCTTACTACATAATTCATTAATAGGTAAGTGAAAGTAAAAACTCTGGTGCGGGCAACTTACGACTTTCACATACCACCCTTGCTAAAATCAATTCAAGAATTTTTAAATAATGTTAGAGATAAAATTAGTTTAAAGAATTAATTAAATTGATTTTCGATAGAAACATGTGTTTTATTAAATAATCTATTATGTTATTATCTAAAACAATTAGTTAATTTTATCCGCTTTTCACCACTCTCCATTACATTTTAAAACTTTGTGCATAAAATAATTTTTTTTTCTGAAATATTTAGCTTTCCAACGGTATATTATACATATATAATACGGTACTTATCTTTACAAAACAAAAATTATATTAAAAAATACTTTTGCACTTTTCTCTTTCAGTTTATTTTCAAATTCATTCAACTTATATATTTAGCGGTTTTTAATCAACGCTAACTACATGAAATGGTTAATTTTTTCGAATGTACGAAATTGAAGAAACTTTAGAGGAAGAAAACTTAAAATATCGGCATTTAAGCCCTGTCAGACTATTTGAATCAGAACAAAACCAACATGATATTAAAGCCCATTAAATTTTACATCGATATGGCGTGTTCAATAGAAATCGTTAGAGACGTTTTTGAAAAGATTGTAAAAAGGTGCTAAATGCATAGTATAAAGTAGCTCTTCTGGTTCTTCTAGTCACACAGACACACGTTTTGCGGTAGTCGGTTATTTAGACTCAGCGTGACTATAAACTTTTATTTCCCTTCAAATCTCAAATTATAAAATTTTCACGATCGCAATTATTGCCCTTAATAAATATTTCATTAATAGGCAAGTGACAGTAAAAAAATCTGGTGGGCGCAACACACGACTTTCACTTACCACCATTGTTAAAATCTATTCAAGAATTATTAAATACCGTTAGAGATGAAATTAGTTTAAAGAATTAATTGAATTGATTTTCGATAGAAACATGTGTTTTATTAAATAATCTATTATGTTATCTAAAACAATCAGTTAATTTTATCCGCTTTTCATCACTCTCTACTATCTTTTAAAAGCTTGTGTATGAGATAATATTTTTTCTAAAATATCAAGCTTTCCAACGGTATATCATACATGTGAATTACTGTTCTTATGTTTAAAAACAAAAACTTTAGAGAAAGAAAATTTAAAATATCGGCATTTAAGCCCTGTCAGACTATTTCAATTAGAATAAAACCTACATCATATTAGAGCCCATTAAATTTTACATCGATATAGCGAGTTTAATCAAAATCGTTAGAGCCCTTTTTGAGATAATCGTAAAAAGGGGCAAAATGCATGGTATAAAGCAGATCTTCCGGTCGGCTGATTTTGATGAAAAAGATTATGTAACATCTCGGGCATATAGTTGTCTTAAATATGAAATTTCATTTTCATAGGACTTGTCGTTTTCGCCCGGGAGTTACCACACACACACACTCAGACCTTTTTGCGGGACTTGGTCTTTTGGACACAGGAAAACTGGAATTCGAAAATGTTCACGATCGTAATACTTTCCCTTACTATATATTTCATATATAGGTAGGTGACAGTAAAAAATCAACTAAAACCATTGCAATTTCCTGCAATATTAAATTGAAATTTCTTACCTAGTTAATGAATAGATTAGATAGCCGATGGGGTTTGAAACTGATACAAGCAAGCAAAAAGAATATGCGAAAATTTGTAAATCCAATCTCTAGTCATAACTCTCAATATAATTAAGGATTTTCGGCGGTATAATTCATACTTCTCGACAAAAATCCGAAGGAAAAACTTGAGCAAACAAGTGGCGAAGCGCGTGTCATTAAATTGAACTAACGAACCGAACGGTAATTGATCCCGCTCCAATCTACTTCAGTCTCTTTTTTTTTGCTCTCGTTAATTAGAAGCCTCTAATTATTTTATTTTTATTGATAACATTATTAATTTGTGATAATTAAAATTATTGTTTAATTACATTAAAAATATATAATTTTTTTCATTTATTCATCTTTGTTGACTGATTTATTAAGGGGAAAAAATGACATAAGCTGTTGTCCGAGAGTTAATTATCCGTTGATTACAATAATTCCTTCAAGCTGTTGTTTTATTGGATTTATAAAATATATATACTTTTGTTTTGTTAATTATAATTATTTTTTAAACTAGCTAGTAATGTTTTTAAAGATGGCTGTTTACAGGAGATAACGTCATTAGCGTTATCGTTGTTTCAAGGTCCAAACCTTTACTAGGCTCAATCACATAAACTTAACAATATCTTAAAATTACAATCGTATTGCTATCCTTAAAAGGAAATAGGCGAAATAATAATTATTTAATTAAAACAAGGTAATAGGGAAAAATTAAAAGTTAAAGAATTTTTATACATCCAACTACGCATTTAATATTTAAGTTAATACGAGGCATGTTTTTTAAGTAAGTACCGTTTCGGAATTAAAAAAGACGTGCCAAGATGTCGCAATAATTTTGTTTTTACATGAAAGCCTGTACCTTAATCTACTTTTCTACATAATTTCCATGAATTTTGATACACTTGTCATAACGCGGCACCAGTTTTAGAATACCCTCCTAAAAAATTTTGCCGCCTGACTTGTTAACCACTGCATCACAAATGTTTTGACTTCGTTATCGTCTTGAAGATGCCGACCGCCCAGATGTTTCTTCGAGTACAGGAACAAATGGTAGCATTGATTGTCTCATTACGAGGCAGAAACTCCACTAGCAATTTTCCCTTTTCTCTTCCTAACTGTGCACATGATTTTCCGGACAGAAATTGTTTGCTTAAACTTCTCTCTTTTGGATGATGACAAGTGCCTCAAAATTCATGGAAATTATGTAGAAAAGTAGATTAAGGTACAAGCTTTCGAGTAAAAATAAAATTATTGCGATATCTTTACACGTCTTTTTTTTAATTACAAAACGGTACTTAAAAAACATGCCTCGTATGAACATAGACGGTGTTCAACATGCCCCCGCCCCTCAAACGATTTTTAACCTAATACCATAATTTTTATTTTGACAACACCAACATTCTTGCCACCGTACCTAAATATAAAAAACGACTCCTCTCCGAATTCATATTTATTCGTATGAAAAAGATTTCTGTTAACCATAAAACCGACAAAGAAATAATGTCTCTTCATATTCCTACTTTTTTCGCCTCCTCAAATTGTAACTTTTTTTTTTTTAATTTATAAGATAGTCCAAAATTTAAAACAATTTTAGTGAAATAAATATAATTCCAGACAAGGTTTGGACAGTCAAATTTAAAATTAAGAAAATGAAAAAGTAAATATATAGCAAAAAAAAAAGTAGAAGAAAATTATAAATTTTTAAAATAATGGATGAAATAACGTGGAATCAGAAAATTTTCCCGATCGCAATACTCGGGGCCATCTCCTTTTCTGACGCCTCGGAGGATTATTAGGAATCGAAGAGGATGATAGGATAGAAACTAGTTTGGAGTGAAAATGTAGTTTTTCATGGAATGATTGATACCTAGTTTATTCGTGACAAAGTAAGAAACGTTAAGGATTTTACGAAGGATTTTGGATCATAAGGATTGGATACGAGAAAAGTTCCATGGTTTAGTAGAGCCGCATAGCTCTACTCCGTAAGTCCATATCGGTCTTTTGATGGTCAAATATATAAATAACTCTTTTGTAATTAAGAGGAAGGTTGGAGCGTTTGTCCAGTAAGTGTTGAAGTAGTCGAAAACGTAGGGCAGTATTTTGTCGTTTCAGTCTTGTACGGGGATTCCAAGTTAGACGTTTGCCAATGTGGAGTCCAATTTACCGAATCTGTTCAACAGGGATCAGTAGAATCTTGCTTAAGGATACAGTGGGACAGTTAGTCATAGGTTTACGACAAAGAGTAAAGGTTATCTGGTGGGATTTGTTAGAATTCATTTTAATCCTCTAATCCTAGCTCTATACTTCAAGGTCTCGAATGTTGGCAGAAATGAAGAATTGAAATATTCTTCACATTTCTGACTCATTATTATTTCTACTTATGATAAATTATTTAAGTTTAATAAAACGTCACACAAGACTGAAACGACAAGAAACTGCTCGAAGATATCGATTCCTACAACACTTACTAGACAAACGTTCAAAACCTCTAGTAAATTAAAAAAGACTCATCTACATCTCTGTTATCAGAACTATTTGGACATATGGAATCGAGCTTTGGGGCTCGACTATACCATCCTTCTACATTCATTCCTTACAATCCGAAATCCTTTGCAAAATCCTGAATGCCGCTTATTTCGTCACAAATCAACTCCTCCATAATCACCTAAACATTTGTTGCAGCCATACTCCGTGATAGATTCTCTTTTCATTCTAAACTCTCTGCCCATACAAATTTAATTTGTCCGTAATTTATCTTCCTTAGATATCCTTGATAACCCTCCAAGGCGACTGAAAAGAAGGTGGCCTCAGGACCTACTGCCTTAAAATAGTTAGTGATGTGCTACCACTGGGTAGTTCTTTCTCAAGACATTTTCATGACTTTTAAGTTGTAAATTACAATCAATAAATTTAAAAAATAACCAAATTTAATAAGTTTTGACCTCATTTATATAAAAAAAATCATAATAAGTTAATTTTACAATATGGAAATGAACTTACTAGGAGAATACTAAATACCCTTCGAAGAAGACGGTGTATGGAGTAGGGAGCAGCCAGCCGTGAAGGTAAGAGAGACAAGTTGTGAGTTAAGCCCGAGGCAAGTTGCTGGGCTAAGTACCCGAGCAAGTCCCCGACACCTGTGCTTTGTCTATTGTTGTATCTGTCTTCGTCCCCCCCCATTATAGTCTTCTCCCTTAGCCTGCCTGTCCTTGGATCTGTCTCTCTCCTGCGCTTCCAGAATATTTTACACGTCTCAACTTGACTCGATAACCTTAAGTGTGGCTTTTTAATGAAGCAACCGGGGATAGATACGTCTTTTAAGTGGAGCTCTCTACACTTTCGTTTTGTAACGTTTTTTCGCTTTCAAAATGTTTACGTTTTTTGCACGCTCTAGCTTAGTTGAGCGTTTCTGAGGTCAAAAATTGACAGTATTCTATTCAGGAATTTTATAGAGAATATGTTTTGTTTGTATGACATTTCTCGCTATAATCTATAGTTCTGGAATTATTTTGGTATGTATGAAAAACAAATCTGGTGCGGGCAAACACACGACTTTCACTTACCTCGATTTTTAAAATCAATGAAAGAATTTTCAAATACAGTTAGAGATAAAAATATGTGAAAATATTAAGGAATTAATCAAATTGAATTTATATAGAAACATGTGTTTTATTAAAAAATCTATATATTATTATCTAAAATAATCAGTTAGTTTTATGTTCATTTCATCACTCTCTATTAACTTTTAAAAGCTTGTGTATGAGATGATATTTTTCTAAAATCTTTAGCTTCCAACGGTATATATACATGTATAATTACTGCTCTTATGTTCAAAAACGAATAATTGCATTAAAAAAAATATTGTTTTCTGTTTTCTCCTTTAGTTGGGTATCGAATTTATTCAATTTATATATTTACCTGTTTTTTTTATCAGCGTTAACAAGATAATCTAGCTATTATTATTGAATCTACAAAATTAAAGGTACTTTAAAAGAAGAAAATTTAAAATATAGGCATATAACCCCTGTCAGACCATTTTTATCCAAATAAAACCTACATGATATTACAGCCATTAAATTTTACATCGATATAAGCGAGTTTAATCAAAATCGTCGGAACCGTTTTCGAGAAAATCGAAAAAAGGTGCAAAATGCATGGTATAAAGTGCCTCTTCTGGTAAGCTCATTTTGATGAAAAAAGTTTTTGTCACGTCTCGGGCATCTAGTTGTCTTAAATATGAAATTTCAGTTTCATAGGACTTACCGTTTCCGCCCGGAGTTACCACACACACACAACACACACACACACACACACACACACACAACACACACACACACACACACACACACACACACACAGACACACACACACAACACACAACAGACCTTTTTGTGGGACTTGGTTATTTGGACTCAGGGGACCCTAAAACGTGTATTTCCGTTGAAAACGGGAATTCGAAAATTTTCACGATCGCAATACTTCCCCTTACTATATATAGTAAGTGGAAGTAAAAAAACATTCTATGTACTTTTTACTTTCACTTACCTATATATGAAATTTATAGTAAAGGAAAGTATTGCGATCGTGAAAATATTCGATGGAAATACGTCCCGAAAAAAAAAGGTCTGTGTGTGTGTCCGTATGTGGTAAAGTCTAGAGGGAAAACGAAAAGATATACAAAACTGAATTTGCATATTTAAGATAACTATTCGCCTGAGAACTTTTTCATCAAAACCGACCAACCAGAAGAGCTACTTTTATACCTTGTATTTTGCATCTTTTAACGAATTTTTTCAAAAACGGCTCCAACAATTTTGATTAAACTCGCTCTATCAATGTGAAATTTTATGGGATTTAATATTATGTAGGCTTTATTCTTATTAAAACAGTAAGACATGGCTTAAATCCCGATATTTTAAATTCTCTTCCCCTAAAGTACCTTTAATTTTGTAGATTCAATAAAAATAATTATATTATCTTGTTAACGCTGATGAAATATCGATACCCAACTAAAGGAGAAAACAGAAAAAATATTTTTTTAATGCAATTTTTCGTTTTTGAACATAAGAACAGTAATATACATGTATGATATACCTTTGGAAAGCTAAAGATTTTAGAAAAAATATTTTCTCATACACAAGCTTTTAAAAGTTAATAGAGAGTGATGAAATGAACATAAAACTAACTGATTATTTTATAGTAATATAATAAATTTTTTAATTAAACACATGTTTCTATATAAATTCAATTTAATTAATTCCTTAATAGGTTCACGTATTTTTATCTCTAACTGTTTTTGAAAATTCTTTCATTGATTTTAAAAATCGAGGTAAGTGAAAGTCGTGTGTAGCCCGCACCAGATTTTTATGTTTTTGACACTAGCTCTGTTAGCGTTGCTAAAGTCAAAAATTGACAGTATCCTGTTCAGAAATTTGATAAAACATATGTTTTGTTATATGGCATTTCCCGCTGTAACATGTAGTTTTTGAGCTATATTGGTATGTATGAAAAAATCATGTTTTCTTTACATTTTTTAGGTTTTAGACTTGATCCAGCTCTGTTGGTATTGATCGTTCGTAAATTTCCTGGCAGCTTCTGATCAAGAATTTAATGTAAAAGTAGTTTTGACATAATATTTGTCAAATTTATTGGGAAATAAACACACGACTTTCACTTTCCTCCGTTTTAAAAATAGATTAAGGAATTTTCAAATAAAGTTAGAGATAAAAAAAGGTGAAACTATTAAAGAATTAATTAAATTGAGTTTCTATAGAAACATTGTTTTATTAAAAAATCTATTATATTATTATCTAAAATAATCAGTTAGTTTTATCGGCTTTTCCTCATCCTTTATTAACTTTTAAAATCTTCTGTATGAGATGATATTTTTTCTAAAATCTTGATCTTTCCAACGGTATATTATACATGTTTATTACTTTTCTTATGTTCAAAATAAAAAAATTGCTATCAAAAATTGTTTTTTTCAGTTTTCTCCTTTTGTTGGATATCGAATTCTTTCAACTTATATATTTACCTGTTTCTTATCAATAGTAACAAGATGATATTTTTATTTTTATAGAATCTACAAAATTTACTACAGAGGAAGAAAATTTAAAATATCGGCATTAAAGCCCTATCAGACCATTTCAATCAGAATGAAATATACATGATATTATAGCCCATTGAAATTTACATCGACATAGAGAGTTTAATCAAAATCATTAGAGCCGTTTTTTGAAAATATCGTAAAAAGGTGCAAAATGCGTGATCTAAAGTGGCTCTTCTGTTAAGCTGATTTTGATGAAAAAGTTGCTGTTACATCTCGGTCATATAGTAATCTTAAATATGAAATTTCAGTTTCATAGGACTTTTCGTTTCCGCCCGGGAGTTACCACACACACACACACACACTCACACAGACCTTTTTGCGGACTTGGTTATTTGGACTCAGGGGACCCTAAAACGTGTATTTCCGTTGAATACTGGAATTCGAAAATTTTCACGATCGCAATACTTTCCCTTACTATATATAGTAAGTGAAAGTAATAGGTTAATTAGAAGAATGAAATTTGATAATAAAATAATAATCCGTAATGAATAATGAATTTATAATTAATACTGCCTCAGTACTTCAGCGTTTTAGTAATTTGAGTAAAGTACTCCGTAATATTTAACTGAGTATTTACTCATCTCAAATATATAAAAAAATTCTATGGTCCACTTTGATAAGAATTTTATGACCAAATTACATTTATCATGGGTAATAACATAATAATAAGTGTACAAAATTTGTATAATATAATAATGTAATTGGCAATTATATTGTATTAACGTCATATTTAATTTTGAAGGGTAACTTGTTTTATATATTTCTTCTCTGTTTCAGATGCACCATCCGATCCAGATGAAACCTGCAGATAGTGAAAACAGAAATGGTGAGTACTTATATTTCATTTAGAGTTAATATCTTTTAATTTTGATAAAATTTGTAAAAACTCATTGACATAATAACATAACAACGACACCAATATATACACACCAAAGAACAATCTTACTGCAATCGAACTTCCATAGTTATGATATTTAATGATTTAATTTGATCATGTCTTTTCTTTTTTTTTTTATTTATTGCTGGAATTGTTAAATTTATAAAGCAACGAAAATAATGGACATTTCTAAGTTAATTTATGATAAACCAAAGAGTATTGTCAGGAAGTATTTCTTCAATAAATATAAAATTATGAACTTAAAAAAAATATTTTAATTAAATAAAGCAAGAATAAGTTTCCCTAAGCTAGGAAGCGAAGCGGTCTTCATTCCATACATATTAACCGGTTTGACAACAGTGTTATAGTGCCTTATTTTCGCTCTTATTGAAAGTGCCTTTTTACAGTATAGGAGGCTACTGGTGGCGAAGCTGAGTCTTTCCATCTTGACCAGCCTCTCCTCCAGACCCTTTCTCTCGGGCCCATTACTATAAATAATTTTCCCCAGATATCTGAAGCTATTGGTGACCCTGATTTCTCCATACTTTGTTTTAAATGTTTTTTCCTGAAAGTTTCGATCCGTGTTTTGGATCAATTCCCAAAAGTTTCGAAACTTTTGGGAATTGAGAGTAAGATCTTAAGGAAGATTTATGGGCCAGTAAAGTTACCAGAGGGATATAGGCTGAGGCTACCAGAGAACTTTACAAAGAAATGGATGACCTGGAAACGGAAGTTAGGTTAAGGAGGCTGCGTTTCTACGGGCATATGGTAAGGATGAGCCCGAACAGAATGAATAAAGAAATCTTTGAAAAAATGTGGGGATTTAAAGGGGCCGGAGGATACATTCAGCAGATGAGGAATGAGACAGTGAGGTTGGGAATCTCAACACAGGATTGTGTCAATAGAGGTGAATATAGGGAAAAATTAAGGAAGATAAAGGTCCTTGTGGGTGCCAGAGAGGTGAGAAAGGGGAGGAGTATGGAGCGAGGAATAGAGAAGAGTCCAGTCTGAGAGAATGAAGAAAAGGTGGGAAGAGAGAATAAGAGTGGAACGGGTAGGCAAAGTTAGGGGGAAATGATATTTGCGTGGTATTTAAGGCCGTTTCGCGTCAAAAAAAAAAAAAAAAAAAAAAAAAGCAAGAATAAATAGTTAAATAAATATCGACATGGAAAATATACTAAATATGCATAAATCAATACGATTTATTTATTTGAAACTAATGAATTAGTTTAATGATATATTACTGTTTTGCTTAGCCCTTAAGGCTAAAATTTCTTCTTTATTTTATTTATTTTTTTTATAACTTTTTTTTCTCGATACAATAAATTTTAAAATGTGATAAAAGTTCTTTTGTTTTTTTGATATTCCCCACCTATCTTGTACAGGATAAAGTGGGTGGTCTAAGGCAGAGGGATTTATGGCAAAGTTAAAAGCCCTTCTCCGCGAAATCGTAACTAGTTATCTATTCTCACTTCGGATATTTTGATTATTATACTCACTGTTAGTTTTGATTATGAGTTAGAATTCCAGCCTAGGAAGAAATGTTTCAGCTATGTTCAATAATTCAACCGGGATTCACTCACAGACCCGTTAATCTACTGGTAACAACTCACAAAAGTAGGTGTAGAAAGTGATAAACCCAGCCGACAGCCTAAAACTTTGTAGGCTACATCATAGCCCAGTAGAGATAGGATTTTGGCTAGAAAAAGGTGGGGTAAATTTAATTTTTAGGCATGATTGTTGTACTGCTCCCCGATCTTCGATTTGTTAAAGCTACAGCAAGTGCATTGACACGTCTACATCCAACATGCGATGCAGTTGAATTTCATGGTTATCTAACTTATCTGCAAGTAGAAATGTAAATCTAAAATGTGAAAGACCCTTTAAACTTGGGCTAGAAGAAGGATTTTAGTGGTCTAACATCAGTGACTATGATTAAAGAACCATCGACATTAATGAATATGATTTCCTGTAGATGCAAAAAGAAATGTGGTAAAAATGCAGCTGCAAAAAAGGTGAACTTTTTCTATTTTCTCTCTTTATTGCGGGTTCGAATCCTGGATAATAGACCAAATATTAAATATAACATGGAAGAAGACGAGTTTGACGATACGCAGCCTTTCGCTCAAAATGATACATTGTACACATCAAATACATTTGAGACTTAAAAAAAAAAAAAACTATTAACAAAAATGCTTTATATTTTATTTTAAGTTGTTGGTGTATCATTAAAATGTTTTTTTGTTTTTTTTAATCAGTTAAAACAAAAGTAATGTATTGGGAAATTGTTCTTATTACTTGCAAAAACGCTTTTCTTTTCCTAGAATATACGCAATAATGGTTTAAAGATAATATTAAGGTTAGAAGATCTAATTAAAACGGATTATTTTATATTTGATTAACAGAGCACTTTCAGTAAAAAAGTTATTTCAACATTTCTTGTTCGTATAATTAAAAATGTTATACATCTAACTTGTTAGAAATTTAAAGCTCTAAAAGATAGTCTCTTGTGTATTTTTTAATAAACTGCACACCTAAATAGTTATTGAAGCTAAACCGCCGACTTTTCTGACATTTTGTGTTTTTTTTACAATTTGGTCAATATTGAAAACCACGTATCTCTGTAGGACGAATTTTCAAACATGTTACATATCAAACATGTAGGCAATTTATTGTTCTTTAAAATTGCTAACGACAAAGTTTGCTCTAAAATGTCGAGGAACAGATTTAGAATGAAAAAAGAACTTTTTTTAGAGATTTTTCCAAGATGGCGAAAAACGCACAAGGGTGAAAAGTGTGAAAACCCCTTTAATGAGGGGAGCAGTACGAACAATCGTGTCTAAAAATTAAATTTACCCCACCTTTTTCTATCCAACCCCCTTTTTTGGTCTAATTCTACTGGGCTATCATGCGGGCAAGAGTTTATACGGAAAAAAAAATTGAAAAGACTTAATCTCGTAATTTAGTAAAAAATAAATAAACAGAAATAAATTGTTGGCCAGTATCGCCTGGTAAAAAAAAAAATATTTAAAATGTGATCACTCTTATCGGTTAAGAAAAAATAAAATGGGTTCAACCTCTACAAACCTTTAATTCATTCCATAAATAGATTCGTTTTTTGTTTTATTTTTTCTAGGTCTTCTACCTTGTTTATTATGCCAAGATCACGCACAGCGACCAAGTTTTTCCCTTGATTTTTAGATACCCAAGTTATATAGGCTGGGTCTACCACAGGGGTATCTCTATAACCCTTTGGTTACCCCACGACTTAGAGCATAAAATATTCTGCTACAGACGGGTTCGAAGCTTTGAGAACTGTAGGCTAGTGCTATATCGAATAGACCACACCGCTCTCTGTAAGATTTATAACCGTTTTTCAAACTGAGGCACTTATAAATTGTATACTTCAAAGGGAACAAATTTGAAATTATCCCGCCTTTTAAATTTAAATTTGTCGAATTAAATTACAAAACCGCCTTCGATATAATTTAGCCAACCTTTGAAAAGGGTCGAGGAAGACACATTAATTACGTCGGATCTAGAAAGCTGGTCTTTGCCAAGGTCTAATTTAGTGTGAGTTGTAAATTCCGTTTCAGTTCCAAGTTTCTAGAACCATTGAAGAAATCTCCGAGTGAGTTTGAGGTCCCTCTAGGGTCACACCTGCTTACGATTAATTTGAGCATTTCCCTCTCGCCGACTCTTTCATTCAGAAGGATTGTTTACTATTCCATCTTCCTGTTATTTTTACTTGTATTGTAGTCATCGCGAATTTTTAGAGGTTTCAAAAGAAGTACTTTTCATTGCCAAGGTCTTTAATAGACAACAATGACTCAGAATTGAGTCGATGAATTAGAAAAGATGCCTGTTTATCCATTCAACTCTACTGAAGCTTATCATACGATGCTACAGTCCTCGATTTTGCCTATCCAGGTTTAATTGACATTGAATTTAGGTTAAATAGGATCTTTAACGAGTACCTGCCATCGCACAGACTCGGGACCACCATTTTACGCCCAATACGAAAGAAGGCGTAGCAAAGTATTTGTTACTACATTTATTCAAAAAATTCCATTGCTATCATTCTTGTTTGAAACATCGACTTTGGGCATAGAAGGCTTTTATGCTAGCCCCTATAGATGACTCCTGTTATTTTTAAATGTGTAGTAATGACCGTGAATTTTTAGAGCTTTCAAAAGAAGTACTTTTCATTGCCAAGGTCTTTAATACACAACAATGACTCAGAATTAAGACGATGAATTAGAAAAGATGCTTGTTTATCCATTCAACGCTACTGAAGCTAATCAGACGATGCTACAGTCCTCCATTTTGCCTGTCTAGGTTTAATTGAGATTTAATTTAGGTTAAACAGGATCTTTGACGAGTACCTGCCATCGCACAGGCTCGGAACCACCATTTTACGTCCTCTACGAAAAAAGTCATAACCAAGTATTTGTTACAATCTTTAAAAAAATTCAATGGCTATCATTCTTGTTTGAAACATCGACTTTGGGCATAGAAGGCTTTCATGCTAGCCTCTACAGAAGACTCCTTTTATTATTAAATGCATAGTAATGGTCGTGAAGTTTTAGAGGTTTTAAAAGGTGCACTTTTATTGCCAAGGTCTTTAATAGACAACAACACTCAGAATTGAGACGATGGAATAAAAACGTTACTTTTTTGTTTATTAATATAACGCTACTGGGAATAATTCGACGATGCTACTGTCCTCAATTCAGGTTTCATTAGGATAGGGATCTTTGACGAGTACTTGACATCGTCCAGGCTCGGGTCCACCATTTTACGTCCTCTACGAAAAAAGTCATAACCTACTATTTGTTACAATTGCAATGGCTATAATTCGTGTTTGAAACATCGACTTTGGGCGTAGAAGGCATTTATGCTAGCCCCTATAGATGACTCCAGTTATTTTTAAATGTGTAGTAATGACCGTGAATTTTTAGAGGTTTTAAAACGTTTACATTTCATTGCCAAGGTCTTTAATATACAGCACCACTCAGAATTGAGACGATGGAATAAAAACGTTACTTTTTTGTTTATTAATATAACGCTACTGGGAATAATTGGACGGTGCTACTGTCCTCAATTCAGGTTTCATTAGGATAGGGATCTTTGACGAGTACTTGACATCGTCCAGGCTCGGATCCACCATTTTACGTCCTCTACGAAAAAAGTCATAACCTACTATTTGTTACAATTGCAATGGCAATAATTCGTGTTTGAAACATCGACTTTGGGCGTAGAAGGCATTTATACTAGCCCCTATAGATGACTCCTTTTATTTTTGAATGTGTAGTAATGACCGTAAATTTTTAGAGGTTTTAAAACGTTTACATTTTATTGCCAAGGTCTTTAATATACAGCACCACTCAGAATTGAGACGATGGAATAAAAACGTTACTTTTTTGTTTATTAATATAACGCTACTGGGAATAATCGGACGATGCTACTGCCCTCAATTCAGGTTTCATTAGGATAGGGATCTTTGACGAGTACCTGACATCGCACAGGCTCGTGACCACCATTTTACGTCCAATACGAAAGAAGGCGTAACCAAGTATTTGTTACTATCTTTGAAAAAATTCCATTGCTATCATTCGTGTTTGAAACATCGACTTTGGGCATAGAAGGCTTTTATGTTATGTTTAAATCTGTAGTAATGATCGCGAATTTTTAGAGGTTTTAAAACGTTTACATTCCATTGCCAAGGTCTTAAATATACAGCAACACTCAGAATTGAAACGATGGAATAAAAACGTTACTTTTTGGTTTATTAATATAACGCTACTGACGAATAATCGGACGATGCTACTGCCCTCTATTTTCCCTTTTCAGGTTTCATTCGGATAGGGATCTTTGACGAATCCCTGACATCGTCCAGGCTCGGGACCACCATTTTACGTCCAATACGAAAGAAGGCGTAACCAAGTATTTGTTACTATCTTTGAAAAAATTCCATTGCTATCATTCGTGTTCGAAACATCGACTTTGGGCATAGAAGGCTTTTATGTTTTTTTAAATGTGTAGTAATGATCGCGAATTTTTAGTGTTTATTTTTTTTTTTAATTTAAATTTCATTGCCAAGGTCTTAAATATACAGTGACACTCAGAATTGAGACGATGGAATAAAAATGTTACTTTTTGGTTTATTAATATAACGCTACTGACGAATAACCGGACGATGCTACTGCCCTCAATTTTGCCTTTTCAGGTTTCATTGGGATAGGGATCTTTGACGAGTACCGGCCATCGTACAGGCTCAGGACCACCATTTTACGTCCAATACGAAAGAAGGAGTAACCAAGTATTTGTTACTATATTTGAAGAAATTCCATATTCCTAAAGGGCTTTAACATCATGTAGGTTTCATTTTGATTGAAATAGTCTGACAGGCCTTAAATGCCAATATTTTAAATTTTCTCGTCTAAAGAACCTTTAATTTTGTAGATTCTATAAAAATAATCATTGATATTTACCATTGATAAAAATACAGGTATATATATAAGTTTGTGTTGTTCTTAGGTTTCAGTCAATGAATAAACAATTTTATCTATGCGACGTTTCGAGAATTTATTGTTCTCATAATCATGCCTTAACAGTGGAAAAAAAAAAAAAAAAAAAAAAACAGAACATTAATATTATTATACAATAATTAATATATGATGTAACATTTGAATGCCGAGATTTGAAAATAGGGGAAGTATGGAGCACGTAGTTAGCAAAAAAAACGTTTGATACCGTTAGTCTAGAGCGTCAAAAAATGCCTGCGTTTTTTATTTTTTTTATTTGTATCTTATTGAATTTTACAACTGTATATTAACATAAATACAACAAGTAAATGTGTGGAATTATAAAGAAGGGCGTGAAGAGGCATGTGAAGAAGCTACCCAGTGGTAGAACTTCGATGTTTATTTAAGTAGATTCCGAGGCCATCTTCTTTTCAATCGCCTCGGAGGGTTATCAGGAATATGTGAGGTTGATAGGTTGCGGACAAGAGGGTTTATTTGGGTTGAGAGTTTGGGATTGAACGTGGTATATCTGGTACGAGAAAGATCTGCAACAAATGATATATCAAGGGACGATTTTTTTGACGAAAAAAAGGAAGTATTATAGGTGGAATAGTCAGGAATCAGTCATTTATTGAAAAGTTTTTAATTTTGCCAACGTTTCGGCCCAAGCTTGTGAGCCATCATCAGGGCATTACTGAGCCATAATTGAGTTTATGCTTGGACATGGCTCAGTAATGCCCTGATGATGGCTCACAAGCTTGGGCCGAAACGTTGGCAAAATTAAAAACTTTTCAACAAATGACTGATTCCTGACTATTCCACCTATAATAGTTTCTACAGTCGACTATACATCCTCAATATAAAAGAAAAAAAGTAGGATTTAGGATTTTGGAAAGGATTTGGAATCGTAAGGATTGGATGCGAGAGGAATTAGATGGCTTATTAGAGCCCCAAAGCTTGATTCCATATGTCCAAATGGGCCTGATAATGGTAAAATAAATGTATTTTTGGTAATAGAGTGGGATTTAAGGGGCGTGGTAGCTGAGTAGGTTACCGCGCGTTGCCTAGCTGCAGAGAACCAAAAACGTGGAACAAAATAATCACAAGTTCGAGTCTCTGACTGTGGGGGGCTTTTATCTCAGCATTTCTCACCCGCCCCCACTCCCTGGGCCAGATAAACCCTTATAGCCTAATAGCCTCAAAAGGCGAGGTAGGGGTGAAAAAAAAAAAAAGTACCAGAGTGGAAGTTTTGAACGTTTGTCGAGTAAAAAGTAAGTGTTGTAGTAATCGGTATCTTAGGGCAGTTTCTTATCGTTTTAGTATCGTATGAGGATTCCATGTAAAAATATGGAGTCCTAGGTATCGGATTTGTTCAATAGGAGGGAATGGGGTATTATTAAAGGATACAGTGGGGCAGGAAGTCATCGGTTGCGACGAAGTGTCAGCTTTTAGGTGCTATTAACTACAATGTTCGAGTTATATAGTAAGTGAAAGAAAAAGAAAGATAAAAAATGACATTTTTCAAAGAAATACAAAAAAAAAAATGAAAGACGGAGGTAGCATAAGAAAACAAAACTATTAAAGAAGAGACGAAAACAAGAAAAGTCAATATTGAATGGAAGAGGAAAGAAGAAGAGGATTGTTCGATGATAAACTAATAATGGGAACGTCGTTCAATAAATTATGGAAATTTCAAGATTGGAAAAAAGAATTGAGGGTAGCCACCCCATCAGGCGCTTTCAAAGCCCGCTCCGAAGTCCTTTGAATATTTAATAAGGAAGGGGGGGGGGGTCTTATAAACAATAATACTTTATTCTCAACCGATTTCCTCAAAATATTGATCATTATGTCGTATTATCAGAAATTTTCATTTGAATTATTTTAATGAAAATAATAATAAAAGAAAAGAAAACAGTCAAGAAGACGAGTATAAATGTCTTTGGTTTATAAATAGGTAGGACCCCAATTTGGAATAAAAATAAATTCCGTTTGTCCGGCATAAAAATCAATCAATTAATAAATACAATAAAAATCAGTTGTTGGTCACATTCAATAGAGAATTAATTGTGGATGTAATTAGTTGACCGTTGAGAATTACTGGAAGGAATTAGTCCGGGTGGCGGTCATTAAATGAACAACTAAATAGTTTCAACTATTTTATTGTTTGCCAACGTTTATGTTTCCATTCTCCCACCATGCGCCCTGATGATGACCCACAAAGGGGGTCGAAACGTTTGCAAACAATAAAATAGTTGAAACTATTTAGTTGTTTCATTTAATGACCGCCACCCGGACTAATTCCTTCCAGCAATAGAGAATTAAATTCGTAGAGCTATGGGGATCTACTAAACCATCGAATTCTTCTCGTATCCAATCCTTGCAATCTAAAATCATTAAAATATGGACAAGTAGCAGTGTGCTATGAGATGGAATGAAGGGTGAAATAGGATATAGTAATTATATAATGGAAAAGGAATAAGGTAATTAATGTTAGTTAGTTTTAAAATAATTATGACAAATTGCTGAAGTTAATTTTTCAAAGACAAATATTTAAATAATGTAATTTTATTCACTAATGAAAGTTAAAAAAAAATTGTTTCAGTCTTAAAAATGGGGAAACAGCCCCGAAACGTCGACTAATATGAAAAACTGATAAAAAGCTTATGAAATAAAGTGATTGGGTGAGGAATGGAAGGCAGTGTGTGCTTTTTTAAATGTTTATATTAAGAAAACTTCCAAAAAAATTAAAAAAGAAAAGAAACTAAAATCCTTCGTAAAATCCTTACCGCTCCTTACTTACTGTTCGCTTTTTACTGAATTAGCCCGAACCAGGTATCAATCATTCCATGAAAAACTCCATTTCCACTCTAATCCACTAGTTTCTATCCTATCATCCTCTTCGGTTCCTGATAATCTTCTGAGACGTCTGAAAAGAAGATAGCTCCGAGACCTTCTAGTTTAAAATATTTTTACAGTGCTAACGATGGGCGCCGTCTCTTCATGTATTTCATGTCAGTTTACTATGTCCATCACATTTAATTGTTGTACATATATATACAGCTGTAAATATCAATAAATAATAATAGGCTTAGCGAACCCGAAGGTTCGATGCCGATACCACCAAATTCCGCCTACACAGACTCGTCCAATGTTCACCATTCAAGCCCAAGCTCCCGAGATCAGCCTTAACGCAATCCTCCCATCTCCGCTTCGGCCTACCTTTCGGACGCCTACCAGTCGGATCAGCAAATACCAACTTTCTCGGAATCCGCTCGTCATCGAGCCCAACAACTTTTCCGGCCCATTTGAGTCTCCGCGATGCAATCAGCTCAATTTTATTCACAGGATGCAAGTTCCGCAATTCCGCGTTGTGCAACCTTCTAAACTCCCCAGTGGCCTCATCTCTCTTCGGACCAAATATTTTACGCAATACCTTATTTTCGAAAACCTTAAGCCGTTGTTCATCCTTCAAAGTAAGCGGCCACATTGGTAATCTCCGATAATTTCCTCAGCGTATTCCGTGATTCGACTAGTTAGAATTGACGAGAATATTTTATAGCATACTGGGAGAAGAGAGATCCCACGATAGTTGTTACAATCCGACCTTGGTCCTTTTTTGTGAATCAGAATAAGTATTGATTCCTTCCATTCTTCGGGCATTTTTTCAGTTTCCCAGATCTTTTTAACTAAAAAATGTATTTTGGAAACGCCCGCTTCTCCACACGCCTTGATTAATTCACCCGTGAATTATCATTTCCTGCAGCCTTATAACGTTTTAATTTTCCTATCGTCCTTTTCGACTTCCTCTTTTCTCGGTGCGTCTATCCATGGTTCAGCGCTCTGATATTCAGAGAGAGGAGATTGATTAGAATATCAATAAATATTTACAAAAAATAATCATATCATCTTGTTATCATAGATAAAAAACGGTTAAATATTAAGTTGAACGAATTCGATATACAACTAAAGGAGAAAACTGCAAACATATTATTTTAATGTTTTTTTTTTTTGTTTTTTTTATTTTTTATAAATGTATAATATGCCGTTGAAAAGCTCAAGAGTTTAGAAAAAATATTATCCTATATACAAAAACTTTAAAAAAATTTGATAAAGAGTGACAAAAAGCTAATAAAACTGACTGATTTTTAAGATAATAGGTTTTTTAATATTTCTATAGAAATTTATTTTAATTAATTCTTATTAGTTTCACTATTTTTCATCTCTAACTCTATTCGAAAATTCTTTAATCGATCTTAATAACTGAAAGTGGTCTGTTCCTCGCTCAAAGTTTTTTGAGAATATTTTATACATTATTGGCTAAGCAAACATGATTTTATTAACACAGAGAGGATTAAATTGTAATATTGAAAAACCCTACGACCTATTTGACAATCCAATATTTATAGCCCTGTCCACCTGAAAAAAAAAGTTTATAATACTTGTTTTTACCTTAAAATATTTTATTGAAACACGAAGCCCTATTGTAAGTTACAATTGCGGATCAATAGCTGGCATGTATTTCATTAAAATGTTGAAAAGCCCTACACCCACCCCGAATCCCTTTAGAAGGGGACTTTGAAAGCCTTGAAAAAGAGCCGTTTTGTCGCCATCAATGGCGTATTCGAATTGAATACATGAAAGCTAGGTAGCATTGTCACCGACTCCTCAGCGGATGAGAATGAAACCTATTTCGGGAGGAAAGAAGATATTGTCCTGAGTGAGGCTATTGTCGTGCTGTACGGCGGTACACAAAGCAAAGCTAATTATGTACTCATCATCTCCCATTTAGGGACTTTCACTCAACACTTTTAAGTAGTTTCGGGTTCTTAAGGCTATACTTTGTATTTAAATTTACAACATGTCTTATAGAGGATTAATTCCTTTTAATAGATAAAAATTGTATTAATTATTAAACTCTCATGTCCTAAGTTCTGGATTCAAACCCAGCGGATGGCTTTAGTATTTTTTAAAGGTGGTATTAAAAGCGCTAGGTTTTTTTTTTTTTTTTTTTATTGTTACACAATGGTTTATTATTACTAAATAACTATATTAGTTAACTAATAACCAATACTAATACAAATGGGAGTATAAATTCCTTAGTTATATCGTCCTTCGGAGGGGACGTTAAAAGGTGCTCCCGAGCCTATGCTTGTCAGATACTGGTTAAAATTCCCTATCCTAATAAAACCTGGATAGGTCAAATTTAGGACTCCCACTGTAGCATCGTCCGATTAGTCACATCAGCTTAAAGGGGCGTTAAATAAATAAACAATAAACCAATTATAACCAATACCAAAAGTAATAAATAAATAATTAAATGAAAATGGTTTATCACCACTGCTAACTTCAAAAGGCTATATCTGCGCTATTTTTGAACCGATTTCAATGGTTCTTTTTTTCGTTTTTCAGGAAACTTAAAACAGCGATTATTTATTACCACAGCGTCCGGGAGAGGACGGACAAATGGATTTTTTAAATTCGTTTTTCAGCTTCTACGTAGCTTAAAACATAGTGGAATGTTGAAAACCTCAAATTTTAAGAAGTTTTTTTTTGTTTTAACGATTGCAAAGTAATTACGATTATTGAAAATAATAAATCAATAGCATTGATACTAAATTTCTTTGCTAATTATTTTTCTTCCCTTTCCATTTAAATTCGATTTTGGTGAACGCAACACACGACTTTCACTTACCTCCGTTATTTATATAAATTTAAGAATTTCACACAAATTTAGTAACGAAAATAAATTGTTGAAGACTTATTTTATTGGATATTAGATTTTAATAGAAACATGTATTTTATTAAATAATCTATTAGAATATTATCTACGACAATCAGTTTGTTTTATCGGCTTTACATCACCCTCCGTTAATTTTTACAATAATATGTATAAAATAGATCGTTCCTTTATTGTTCGCTCTACTGCTCTCTGGAATTCTCTACCAAACCATATCCGCCATGCCACTTCTTTATCCTCATTTAAATCCCAACTTTTTCTTTACCTACTATCATCCCAAATAGACGATCAGCAAATCTATTTTTGTTTACCGCCCAAATTTTAATTTGATTTTGTTAAAATTAGTTTTTATTTTCTCAGAAGACAATATTTATAAGATATTATTATATGTATATATATTTTTTAAATTTTTTAAAAAAGTAATTTGTTTGTTTTTTTATGTATAGCTTTTCTCCTCATTGTTAATAATTGTATTTGTAAATAATCGTTGTAATTAATAAGTACCCATGTTAATTTTGTCAGTTGGCCAGACATATTTATATTTATATTGTACATAACTATTATTCTTAGGGGACCTAGTCCCAGAATAATTTTTTTTTTTCTATTCTATTCTAAAATTATATTTTCACTAAAATCGTTAGCTTTCCAATCGTATATTATTCGTCTGTATTAATGTTCTTATGTTCAAAGACAAAAACAATGTATTAAAAAAATATGTTTGCAGTTATCACCTTTAGTTAGATATCGAATTCGTTTAAATTATATATTTATCTTTTGTTTTTAGCAATGCTAATCAGATGATGTGGTCAATTAAATAAAAATCCACAAAATTATAGTTACTTTAGAAGAAGAAATTTTGAAATATCGGAATTTAAGCCCTGTCAGACTATTTCAATCAGAATGAAACCTACATGATATTAAAGCCCGTCTAATTTTACATCTATATAGCGAGTTTAATCGAAATCGTTAGAGTCGTTTTTAAGAATGGGTTTTTGAGCCGTTGTAAATGGCTGGAAAATACATGATATAAAGTGGCTCTTCTGGTTAGCTGTAACATCTAGATATATAGTTGTCTTAAATATGTAATTTTAGGGATAACTTGTAGCTGGGTGGCTAGCAAACAGCCTCTTATGCCAAAGGTCACGGGTTCAAACCCGTCGGTGGTCCTTGGATTTTTTAATAGGAGTAAAAATCCTTAGTTATGCCGTCTTTCGGAGGGGACGTTAAAAGTGGTCCCGAGCCTGTGCGATGTCAGGTACTCGTTAAAGATCCCCATTCTAATAAAACCAGGATAGGCAAAATTTAGGACTCCCACGGTAGCATCGTCCGATTAGCCATAGTAGCATAATGCGACGTTAAATAAATATACAATATAAAATTTTAGTTTCATAGGACGTTTTGTTTTCGCGCTGGACTTACCACACATAGACGTAGACCTTTTTGCGTGACTTGGTTATTTGGACTCAGGGGACCCAAAAAAGTGTATTTCCGTTAAAAACTGGAATTCGAAAATGTTCACGATAGCAATACTTCCCCTTACTATATATAGTAAGTGAATGTAAACATCAAAATAGGTGAGACACGTTTGGGACTCTCTCCTTGTAAGTAAAATATGTAGCTTGCACGCACTAGATTTTCAACTTTTGGGCAGTTGACCTTCTCGCTCTGTGATTGGTCGACTACCCAACCTTTCCTAGTAGCGCTATCTGTCGTGAGATAATGACAGCGGAACCTTCTTGACAAAGGTTTGAGAAGACGTAGAGGCAGGACAGATGCCTGTTACGGCTATCTCCAAGTACCGACATGCCTCAGGGCACGCTCCGAGATACCAGAAGAGTTCCATTGATAAGCTCTAAATATACCCCTTCGGTTTGGAGTGCAGCTGTGTACGCTTCCAATCCTACACAATGAGGTCTTCCCTTCTTAGCATAACATTCCCTTCTTGTTTAATGGCGAGAAGAAGCGAATCCGCCTTGCATACTTCCTGGTTAATGGTAGAATCCGTTTTAATTATCGACTCGCTCATTTTGTTAGAGATTCCCCAACAGTGGCGTAAATACATCGGAAAGTTTGCGGGCGAAAAAACAACATTTTATTTATCATCTCCGGTTCTTATGAAGAGGGAATAAAGAAATTTAGTTTCAAACTTACCCGATTTCAAAGCCGAATAATTAAAAAATAAGTCATTAAAATACCTGAGTTATACATTTGGTAAAAATATATGGATAATATCGTCAAAACAGTACTTTTAATTATGTTTCTTAAAAAACTTGTTCAAAACATCCTAAATAGGAATCTTAACCTGATACAGCTTTTATGAAACCTTATTAAATGTACTGCTTTGAGGAGATTATTTATATTTTTAGGGTTATTACCAAGCATGAAACTTAGATTTTCTAATGACTTATTTATTTAATTATTTCACTTTGATGCAGGGTAATCCTGACAACAAACCTATTTATCTCATCACTCACGGACACACACAGATATTTTTGCAGGACTTGGTCATTTGGACTTCGAGAACCTTTAAAACGTATATATCCGGTGAAAATTCGAATTCGAATATTTCACGAAAGTTTTCTTTTGACGAAGTTGTCTAAATTTCTGAACAGGTGATAATCTGTTGGAGACAAGTCGGGAGAATATGGTGGGTGCGGAAGAACTTCGTAGCCCAGTTCTTTCAATTTTTGCACAGTATGTTATGAAACATGGGGTTTTGCTGCCGCTCAGTGAGATCATGAGGTACCCATGTATGAGCTTTTTTACTTTCCCAATACACTTTAAATGTCTGGAAACGGTAGATGCACTTGCATTTAGTTGAGATGAGAGTCCTTTAACTGTATGGTAGGGATTTCCTTCTACTGTATGTTTGAGGACATCGTTGTCTATTACGGACGGAGGTCTTCCTCGGGACAAGTTTTCCAAGTCGGTATCCCAGCTGAAAACTTAGCAAACCAACGGCGGAATGGTCCGTTCATTAACACTCTCTTCCTCAAACGCCTTGCAAATATTTCTAGCGGCCTTAGCTGCTGAATGGCCGAGTTTAAACTCGTACAAAAATATTACTCGAAAATCGCGTGTTTCCATGTTCATATTTTGAGGTATACTCAAAATTGGATAATTGATTGGGAAGCTAATGTTTATAATACAAAGGTAGAGGATTAGTAACTGTTTACTTTAAATATGTAAACATTCGGAAGAAAACAACAGAGACCTGCAAAATCCTTTATGTATTTCAGAAACTATAAAAACGGACATTTACGGACGGAGGGTAAAGGTAATTTGGTGGTATTTCTCTAATTAATTTTTATCCTCCCATTCTGACAACATACTTCTAGGTATGGGATTGAAGAGCGTAGGAAGCAAAAAAATAACTTTTAATATGAAAATGAATTGGGTATCTAAAAGTTTTAAAAATAAAATATTTTAAAAATAATTTCAACTTTATGTTAGGTAGGAACTCCCTGTATACGAGTATGCAGGAAAGAAAGAACGACCTTTATATAATCAGAATTTGGTTACGTACATACTTCAATTAACTTTTGGTTTATTTTACATACAAACCATTTCGCATGTTCATTGTTAATTAAAAATACAATTAATTTTATATATAACTTTCGTTGGAGTAACCGAAAACGTTCACAGATAACGAAGTATGTTTTTATTATTATTTTATTTAATAAACTCTCAAAAAGTAATTAAAATTTAAATTTATATGTAAATTATGCATGGTTAATTCATATAGTCATTCGAAGCGAGCTTTATACAATTTAAACGCTTTAATAATTCAAATGATTTAAAATTTTAAATGTTTCATGAGAAAAGTTATTTTCGATGTTAGTTTATTCAATGCTGCCGTACGGGTTATAATTCTGGGCTTTTCAGGTTTTGATCAGGACGAGTAATTGACTTGCCACATTTTTAACGTATAAAGATTTTTTTAAAAACGGTTCTGAGGATATTGATTTAACTCGCTGGATCGACATAACTTTTAACAGGCTTTAATATCAAATAGGTTTCATGCTGATTGAAATAGTTTGACAGGGCTTAAATGCCGATATTATAAATTTTCTTTAAAATACATTTAATTTTGTAGATTTTTTTTTTTTTTTTTATTTATTGAGAAATATTACAATTTGTTACATAATGAACAGTAGTAATAGTGATGTAGTGCACATTCATACAATATATATAGAAAATAATGATAAAGTCAAATTACATAAAATCGGAAATAAATAAGTTCAAATATATACAAAAAATAACAATTAATAAAAACAACAACAAACAAATGAAAATAACAACCTGTAGTAGAGATAAATACAAGTTGGGAAATAAATAAACATCATACAAGCAAACTTAACTATATACAATATATACAATCTGCTAAAGGGACCCTAGACTCGGCTGCTCCCTCCACAAGTAGAGGGAGAAGCCGAATCCAAGAGATCCCAGCGCCTCTCACTCAGCGCTTCACTGGTGTAAGCCAGTGGAGGCCGAGCTAGGGCGGAATAGCCACAAACATACAGTACATGAGTGGAGGATCTGGCCAGTGTCAGAATTCCAGAATTTTGTAGAATTAAAATTACAAGATGGGTTGATACACAATGTGAAATAATTTGAATCGAAATTACTGTACATAACAATAGTATATCCATAGTTATATAGATGTATAATATATTTATATTTTATTGGTATTTACAACTGTATTAACAAAAAAAAATACAACAAGTAAAGGTGATGTGTTATATAATACAATGACATAATATACATGTAGAGAAGCTTCCCATTGGAAGCACTCTAAAAATATTCTAAGCTAGAAGTTCCTAGGGCATTTCCTTTTCAGGCACCTCGGAGGATTATCTGGAATTGAAGAGGAAGAAAGGATTGAAACTAGTGGGTTAGAGTAGGAGTGGAGTTTGTCATGGAAGAATTGATACCTGGTACGGGCCAATTCGGTAACATAAGAAACATTAAGGTCTTGATGGATAAGTTTATTCGTGTCAAAGTAGGGAGCGTTGAGGATTTTATTTTTGATTGTAAGGATTGGATGCGGGAAGAATTTGATGGTTTAGTAGAGCCCCTAAGCTCTACTCCGTAAGTCCAGATTGGTCTTATAATAGTCATGTAGATGAGTCTATTGTAGTTCAGAGGAAGGCTTGGCCGTTTGTCTAGTAAGTGTTGAAGCAGCCTAAAGCGCCGAGATGCATAATAAAAAATTTAAAAGCTAAAGCTAGTTGGAGTTCATAAAAAGTGATTACAAGACTTAGAGTTTATTGTATATAATTTTTCTATTGTTATTTAATCAAAACATATGTTTCTATCGAAACTCAATGTATTTTTTTAACGTTTTCAACTCATGTAACATTTAATAGGCTTTAATATCATTTAGATGAGGAAGAAGTATTTACTTCTTTAGACACAGTCTCAGAGTCAACCCTGATGAAGGCCTACATTGTAGGCCGAAACGTCGGCACATAATTAAAATAGCACTTGCTTTAAATGTGTGTTTCTAATCTATGACCGCACCCCCAACCATCGTCCTCATCTAATTTCTCAACGGTCAACAATAACTCCATCATTAATATCATTTAGGTTTGATTCTAATTGAAATCGTCTGACAGGGCTTAAATGCTGAAATATTAAATTTTCTTCCTCTAAAGTACCCTAAATAATGTAAATTAAAAAAAAATTAGCTAATGGAATTGATAAAAGATGGCTAAATATACAAGTTGAACAAATTTGATATCCACCTAAAGGAAAAAAGACCATTTACTAAGATTTTTTTTTCGGAAAGAAGAACAGTAATAAAGAAGCATAATGTACTGTTGGAAAGCTTAAGATTCGAGAAAAAATCTGTTAATCTAAAACACATGTTTTTATCGAAACTCAATGTATTTTTTTAAAAGTTTTTCAACTCAAGTAATATTGTATTTAATAGGCTTCAATATCATCTCATATATAAAGTAGTTGGAAGTAATGGAGAGTAATGATAAGACTTATGTTTCCAAAACATATGTTTCTATCGAAACTCAATATATTTTTTTTAAATTTTCCATCTCTTCGTTCATTTGAAAGTTGTTAACTTGATTTTAACCACGGAGGTAAGTGAAAGTTGTGTGTTGAGTGCATCAGATTTGTTTCTTTTCATCTTAATGTTTATTTTTAACTTCAAAAACTGTTTCAAAGAACACCTACGCTTTCTTTCCGGGGTTTCCTGCGGTGTAGGAGCATAGCAGAATTTTATGTCAAGGTCAGTTCTGTAAAGGTTTTAAAAATATATTTTTACCAAGCCTTATTGCAAATCTAGAAATTTAAAATAAACATTCCTGAAAAATGTAATCTTCACAACTATACTGTGATGACTGTAACAGTAAGTGTAATTGACTTTATTTTATGATTCTAGATTACTTTTTTATCATGGAATAAAACCTTCTTTTTTAAGACGTTGCATAAACGTTAAACCTGTTGCATTCCTCATTGTGCAATTGTGTGATTTATTACATTTAGTATTAGCTAACGTCGAGGTGCATCTACGTTCCATGAATGGAAAACCTTAAGAATTTCTTGAGGTAACATAATGTTAGTACTTACTTCAGGTCGGATAATTGAGACGTTGATTTCCAAAAGGTACTAAAGGACATTTTTTTCAAAGTTGATATTTTCACATATTTGTATTCTAATGGTTTGGTTTTATCTAAATCCGTGATCAAATTTTATCCAAGAAACATAAAAATCCTTTAAAAAAGTCTTTAAAAATTTCATTTCATTCCAAAAGGTACTAAATCCACATTTTATTTCATTCCAAAAGGTACTATATCCATGTTTCGTTCCAAAAGGTACTATATCCTCTGTAAACAGATATAACCTTTCCTTTCATTTCCTTCCAAAAGGTACTATATTTCCTACTAAACGGAAGAAACACCTAACCGCGTAATATATCAGCATTAATTTATTGTTTTAATCATTTTATGCATTTTTATTGGTTCATTGAGCACGTCTTGAATCACCGCTATTATTTTGATCACTGGTTTTAACCTAATAATCAGTTTTTAGGCTATTTGAAAAAACTTAGTTGCGTCGCTTTGGTTCTTGTAGGTTGTCAATTAAATTAAGTTTTTTCATAGTATTTCTTCTTGCAGCAACATAAATTTGGTTTAAAATTTTTCAGAAACTCACATTTTAATAGAATAATGGTATTTTATGCAGCAAATAGTTGGAATTAGCATTCCACGAACTTGCTAAATATGTGAAGAAAATCCGTGCATGATCTAACTTAGTAGTCGATTTTTTTATGTAAAATAAAAGCTCAAAAGTTATTATTTATCAGTATCTATGGTTAAATATTGTATACACATCGTTAATAATATAATTAAATTTGCTAAATTCACACAAATAGTAAATACAAGTTCAAAACAAACTTCATAATTACATACTTTCTTATTATAGCGCCATAAATAGATATATTGTCCTTTGAATATTCACTTTCTTTATGAATAATAGATAATCAATGTAATTAACCAACAAAGAAAGATGTTTCTCAGAGGAAGAATAAGGAAATATACATAACTTAGTAATTAACGATATAAAGACGTTAGTGATGTTGTATCAGGAAGGTTATAGTGACTGTTACTAACTTACCTCGCGTTATATTCTTCCAAAAAGTACTATATCCCTTTTAATTCGTTCCAAAAAGTACTATATCCATGTTTCGTTCCAAAAAGTACTAAATCCATATTATATTGTTTAAAAGTCATCGGAAAAGTGCAATAATTTGGAAAAATGAGTTGGTAACACCTTTATAAATCAACTTTTGATTTTAATAAAAAAAGAATCACGTAAATTAGGCCAATAATAAATAAATGACAGATTTTTGCGTTTCCTGTAAAATTCTCTAAAGTGGATATAGTACCTTTTGGAAATCAACGTCTCAATTTAGCCCGTAGTCCAAGGACGTACGTAGGTTTTCTAATACAGAAATCGAAATAAGGATTTTATCGAACATTGTATTAAATTTTTTTTCATTTGGAAATTAATTTCGTTTGTGTTAGAAAGTAAAAACTGCCTCTAGCCACACCTATTATCCTAATAAATCTTTTTATTTTTTTCTTAATCTACTTATATAATTCTACTTTCATAGAACTTATTGCGATCGTAAAAGTTTTCGTATTCCAGTTTTTAAAGAAAATACACGGTTTAGAGTCACCTCAGTCCTAATGATCAAGTCTCACAAAAAAGTCCCAGTGTGTGTCCGTGTGTAATAAGTCTAGCGCGAAAACAAAACGTTATATGAAACTAAAATTTCATATTTAAGACACCTGTAGGCCCTAGATGTTACAGCAACTTTTTTACTAAAATTGGCTGACTGGAAGTGCTACTTTATACCATACATTTTGCACGTTTTTACAATTTTCTCAAAAACAGCTCTAAAGATTTTGATGTAATGTAATGTAATGGCTTAAATGTCAATATTTTCTTCCTCTAAAGTGTCTTTTATTTTTCGATACAAAAAAAGTATTTATAAAGAACGGGTAAATATATAAGTTCTATATTCAACGAACTCTAAATTCAACTATCAATCAGGGAGAAAACAGAAGGAAACGTTTTAAAAAGTAATTTTGAACTTAAGAATTTTTTATTAAAGATGTATAATATACCGTTGGAAAGCTAAAGATTGTAGAATAAATATTATCTTATACACCAAAATGTAAAATATGATGGCGGTAGATGAAAAGCAGATAAAACAAACTGATTTTTTTCAGATGATACATGATATTTTATCTTTTAATATTTATTGAGATATGTTACAATTTGTTTCGAAATGGACACATTTTTTTTAAATTTTTTAATATTTAATATTTATTTTAAATATACTTTATTTTTACTTTGATTATATTTATACTTTTATTTTATTTGAATATATACTGCATAAAGGGGTCTAAGAAAATATTTTGCAGAATAGATTTTAAATTGTCATCGTATGTCCTTTTTTGAAAGTGGTTTCTAACTCCTGCAATACTTAAAAGTGTATACTTTTGGAGATTTTAGACTCTTAACTACATTTAATTTTTTAATTTTTAATATTTATTGAAATATATTACATTTTGTTTCAAAATGAACATTAGTCATAGTAATATGAGACCACATTTATTTTATTTTTTTTAATTTCAACAACAATTTTTATTGAGTAAAATTACAATCTGTCCTGATTTGGACATCAATAGTAGTGCTGAAAGATATCATACATACTACATTCGTACAATATTTACACAGCATAAAATTACAATAAAATATATACACAATAATGAATCAATACAATAAAGTCAAGAATTCACTTATACCTATATACACATACACACACTCATACATACATCACATTGAGTGGAGAATCTAGTCAGTGCTAGAACTCCAATATATTTACAAAAGGTCGCGGGGCCACTGCCGTTTCAACCTTCTAGGTGGGTTGTATGGATGAGTGGAGCTGGATAGGGATTGAGCTAGAGGATTAGGATGATGAATGAGGTTCTGGTGGAATTTGGAAAATTTGGATGGAATTAGGTCTGAAATAAATGGAACATTAAGGTCGTGGTGCAAGGTATAGTTGGAGACATAATAAGGAGCATTTACTATTGTACGGAGGACTTTGGATTGAAAGGATTGAATGCGTTTGATGTTAGTACGTTTTAGTTGTCCCCCACAGTTCAAGTCCGTATGTCCAGATGGGCTTCAGTATTGTCTTGTAGATTAATAATTTGTTGTCAACTGTAAGTTCAGATTTTCTGTTAAGTAGTCGGTATAACTGTCCGAAGCGTCGGTTGAGTTCTTGTCTTTTAAGTCTTGTATGTGGGTTCCAAGTCAACATTTATTAAAAAAAAAGATAAATAAATAAAAAACAACCTATTTAAGGAGGCTGCGTTTCTACGGGCATATGGTAAGGATGAGCCCGAACAGAATAAATAAAGAAATCTTCGAAAAAATGTGGGGATATAAAGGGACCGGAGGATACATTCAGCAGATGAGGAAAGTGACAGTGAGGTTGGGAATCTCAACACAGGATTGTGTCAATAGAGATGTATATAGGGAAAAATTGAGGAAGATAAAGGTCCTTGTGGGTGCCAAAGAGGTGAGAATGGGGAGGAGTATGGAGCGAGGAACAGAGAAGAGTCCAGTCTGAGCGAATGTAGAAGAGTTGGGAAGAGAGGAAAAGAGTGGAACGTGTGGGCAAAGTTAGGGGAAGATGATATTTGAGTGGTCTTTAAGGCCGTTTCGGGCCAAAAAAAATAAATAAATAAAAACAACCTATAATTGAGATAAATACAAAGTTGACAAATAAATAAACACCATACCCACAATCATGACTATATACAATAAGAGATGATATCAAACACCATTAAATTTACATAGATATATAAATTCGAAATCGTTTGAGCTGTTATAGAGTAAATCGTGAAAAGGTGTTAAATTCTTAGTAAAAATGGCTATTCTATTACGTCGAATTCGATAAAAAAAAAAGGTGTTATCTTGGGTGTATATTTGTCTTAGATACGAAATTTCATTTTCGTACATAGCGCTGGACTTACCACTCACTTTGCAGGACTTGGCTATTTAGACTCAGAGGTGTGTATTTCCGTTGAAGACTGGAATCCAAACATTTTTACTATCGCTATACTTTCCCTTACTACATATTTCATTTATAGCTAAGTGAAATTAAAATTCCTTAAATTGATTTTAACAACCGATGAATGTGAAAGTGTGTTGCGAGCACCAATTTTTTTTTTATTCAACTTAATCGACTAATTCACGTTTTGCGGAACTTAAGATTTCATACATAAGTAAGTAAAGGTAATAATTACGCATCTGTGAGGAACACCTACCCAGTGAAACACTTCTTGAAAATAACTTTGATAAAATGGTATCGGATTTCATCGATGACAGGACAGACTGAGCATCAGGTAGGGCAATAAAGTTTCAATTGAAGAGTTAAGCGGGCGAGATCATTAATGCTTGCTTTGATAAACTTAAATGAGCTATCAAGCTCAGACTTTGAAGCGAGTAAAGTTCAGAAGGTTAACGATCTCATCTCCCCAATCATAAGTCTCTAATTTCCAACTTTTGTTGGAATTGTCGTCATGCATTAATATTATTACTATAATTATTATTATTAATTTTATGCATTAGAAGTATTTGGCCTTAAGGCCCAAACTTTGTAACGACAGACGTACCCGGCCTTCTTTAGATTTTAAAAATCTCTACGAACTTCTCGGACAACCCTATATATTGTGGAAATTCTTTATTAGAGAACTATTATATTAATTGAATAAATGTTAATAAGCCTTTGTTGGTAAGAGATCAAAAGGCGTTTACCTGAATCTATGGGGGCCCCCAGGGATACCTCAGGAAAGTTTCTAGACCATAGGACAAAGGACCCTCGGCGTGGGGTACTTTCCATATCAGCCCCGCCCGAGTTGACGACGATGAGGAGGAGATTCGAAAGAGAGAGTCAAGTTTTATCCTCAAGAAGAGTGAGTCGGGTTCCATCTACAAGAGAGCAGCTGGAGGATGAAGCAGAGAATGGACGTCTTAAGATGATTCCACCTTCGCCAGCCGACAGTGTTTTAAAGGTATCTCGTTATTTGTAATATTGTATGGCAAAGGTATTAGTGAACATGTCCCTCAGTATTCTCAATCAGAGTTCTAGGCAATGTGTTAATATAATGGATATGTATAAATTAATAATTATAATAATGTATTAATTGAATCTTGTTTACTTTAATCTTACCCTGCATGCCACCTATTGGATTGGTAAACACCATACCTTTGGAAAGGAGATCCAATGGTATCATTAAATATAGTTTATATATTGACTAAATAAGTAAGCTAGTTTTTGAAGCTACCGCTGCCTTAGAAAAGCAGCAATAAGAAAAACATAGCAATATACATACATAGAGGTATGTGAAAGTAAAAATGTATTTCTCTTCCTTTCGACAAATTTAACAATTTGATGACCGACCTTTTACCCCTAATGCCCAGGTATAGATCAGGAGTTGCAAATAAATTTCTGCCTTTACCAAAAGCGAATAGGCACTAGAGTCGGTTGGGAGTCTTGGAGGGCGCAATTAGGGGGAATTTGTGGTGCTTTAATACCTGCGGATCGTTGGCCAAGCGGAGGCATTTCGGGGGAACAAATCGACCGACCTTTGGTAATGGGATGGGAGTGCCCAACAGGTGAGGGTGGGCAAGTTAAAGGGATCTCATGTGGTCTGCAATACAGTCCTTTAGTCTATTGCCTAGGGGCTTCATGGCTGGTCGTTAAGTTCCGACGATGTCTTCATGAGAGTATGATCCAGTCCTCAGAACTGGGTGATGATGCTCTCAGAATTATCGGGTTGCTTCACATAAAATGTCCGTTTTTATAGTTTCTGAAATACATATAGGATTTTACAGGTCTCTGTTGTTTTCTTCCGAATGTTTACATATTTAAAGTAAACAGTTACCAATCCTCTACCTTTGTATTATAAACATTAGCTTCCCAATCAATTACCCACTTTTTAGTATACCTCCAGATATGAATATGGAAACACGCGATTATCGAGTAATATTATTGTACGAGTTTAAACTCGGCCATTCAGCAGCTAAGGCCGCTAGAAATATTTGCAAGGCGTTTGGGGAAGGGAGTGTTAATGAAAGGACCATTCGCCGTTGGTTTGCTAAGTTTTCAGCTGGGGATACCGACTTGGAAAACTTGCCCCGAGGAAGACCTTCGTCCGTAATAGACAACGATGTGCTCAAACATACAGTAGAAGGAAACCCCTACAAAACAGTTAAAGGACTCTCAGCACAACTAAATGCAAGTGCATCTACCGTTTCCAGACATTTAAAGTGTATTGGGAAAGTAAAAAAGCTTGATACATGGGTACCTCATGATCTCACTGAGCGGCAGCAATTGAAACGCCTTGAGACCTGCGAGGCAAAAAACCGAGCCTTTCCTTGAAAGAAAAATTACCTGCGATGAAAAATGGATCGCATATAACAATCAGCGTCGGTCAGGGCAGTGGTTGAACATCGACGAAACCCCGGGGCAAATGCCAAAACCGAATTTGCATCCCAAACAATTGATGGCTACAGTAAGGTGGTCCATGGCTGAGATGATTTATTATTCCTTTTTACCTAGAGGTGAAAACATTACATCTACAACGTACTGCCATGAAATTGACCAAATGCACACAAAAATATAAAAAAACAACCTGGATTGGTAAATCGGAAGGGTCCTATACTCTTACACGACTACGCTAGACCCCATGTTTCAAAACATACTGTGCAAAATTTGAAAGAACTGGGCTACGAAGTTCTTCCGCACCCACCATATTCTCCCGACTTGTCTCCAACAGATTACCACCTGTTCAGGAATTTAGACAACTTCGTCAAAGGAAAACTTTTTGAAAATGATGATCAAGTGAAAAGTGCGCTTTAAGATTTTGTTTCACTTCAAAGCTCAGAGTTTTTCAGTTCGGGGATAACAAATTTGGTGTCACGTTGGGAAATATGTAAAAGAAAAAGAAGGTAAATACTTCGAATAAAGTTATCTTGTTTTCATATCGTATTTTTAATAAAAATTCTTTACCTTGAAAATGGGCATTTCATGTGACACAACCCAATATTTCTTAAAGACTACTTAATTGAGAAAAAAACTGTAAACATGCCCATTATTTTTCCAAATTGCTACGTTTATGTTCGTTTGTTTATTTATTTGACGTCACTTTATGCTACTGTGGCTAATCAGACGATCCTACAGTGGAAGTCCAAAATTTTGCCCCCAAAAAAAAAAGAAAAAAAAAAAACCTGTACTTCTATAACTCATGAAGGGTCTTGGGTTCAGTACATATAGAGATTCGTACTGTTTATAGTTCAACGGCTATGCAATGAGGTGATTAGGCCTTGATCACGCTCAGCCCCCAATTTCGGGTGCCCACTTTAACGAGGCTGAATCTGCCCCATTTTGGTCTCCATACCCTAGGGTCGCTCGCACGCTGAATTAACAGAAGAAATAATATTCTGCCACAGTCGGGATTCAAACCCAGGACCCGGAGAACAGTAGACTAGTGTTCTATCCACTAGACCACGCCATTTCCTAAATTTTGCCTATCAAGGTTTAATATGTTTTATATATAATATAATATTTGTAAAAAAATTAGTAAAATCTTCAGCTTCCCTACGGTATATTATGCCTATTGTCTATTTATTTTTTTATTTATTTATTTTATTTATTTATTTATTGTCTATCTGTCTATTTATTTAACTTTACTTTATGCTACTATAGCTAATCGGACGATGCTACAGTGGGAGTCCTAAATTTCGCCTATCCAGATTTTATTAGGATAGGGGTCTTTAACGAGTATCAAACATCGTACAGGCCCGGCAACACCTTTTTACGTTCCCTCCAAAGGACGGCAACACTAAGAATTTTCTACTCCTGTTATGTAGCGCCGCGATGCTTTCAACTTAATTATATTGGCAGAATGCATGCTTCACAGCTCCGCGTTGTGTTAACTTCCAAATTCCTCAGTGCGGTCATCTCTCTTTTGACCAAATATTTTACGTAGTACCTTATCTTCGAAAACCCTAAGCTGTTGTTCATCCTTCGAAGTAAGCGGCCATGTTCAAATCAATAGAGAACCGTCGTAAGAATAATAGTTTTATAAATTCTAACCTTCATGGTTCCAGATAGAAGCCGCGAGTAATTTCTTGTTTTACTTTATACAATGCATTTTGCACCTTTTTAAGATTTTCTCAAGAACAGCTCTAATGATTTTGATTACACCTGCCGTATCGATGTAAGATTTAAGGGGTTTTGATGTCATATAGGTTTTATTTTAATTCAAACAGTCTGACAAGGTTTAAATCAAGAATTTTTTTTATTTTCTTCATCTAAATTGCCTTTAATAGATTCAGAAGAATTAGCCATATCATCTTGTTAGCGATGATTAAAATGGGTAAATTATTATTTACTTATTTTAATGCAATTTTTTGTTTTTTTTTCAATATAAGGAGATTAATATAGATGTATAATGCATAGATAGATAGAAAAGATTTATTTGCATGATTACAATATACAGGCAATTGCTAATTATATCTGTAATGATTTCGGGTTTTCTTAAAATCAACAATATAAGTTTGGTCTGTCACTAAATGAACGTGCAGTAGAAGGTAGTATGAATAGTAGGAAAAATATACGAAAACCTATTAAATAATAAAAATAAAATAATAATAATAATAAAGTAAATAAATGAAATGTATAATATATTGTTGGAAAGATAAAGATTTTAGAAAAAATATTATCATATAGACAAAATTGTTAAAGTTAATTGAGAGTGATTAAAAACCGACTAAACTAACTGATTTTTAATAGATAATAATATAATAGATTATTTAATAAAACAAATGTTTGTTTGTTTTTTAAATCAAAGTAATTAATTCCTTAACAATTTATTTCTAGTTCCAACAGGGAGCGGCGTGGTCTTGTGAATATAACACTAGACTTCTGTTCTCCGGGTCCTGGGTTCGAATCCTGGCTGTGGCAGAATATTGTTTATTACGTTAATTCAGTCGGGGTAATGGAGACCCTCCTGGGGTAGACCCAGCCTCTATAAGATGGGTAACCAAAAAATTGGGGGAAACCTGCCGGCTGAGCGTGATCAAGGCCTAATCAACTCATTGCACTGCCTTTGCCTAGAAACACTACAAATCTCTCAACTCGACACACAAAATAAAATAAAATAAAAAAAAATAAAATAAAAAAAAATAAAAATAAAAATAAATAAAAATAAAAAAATAAAATAAAAAAATAAAATAAAATAAAATAAAAATAAAATAAAACAAAATAAAATTACATAAATTATGTAACATTTATACTGCAGAGCTTCAAGCAATAGTTTCAGCTTTACACTACGCTATGTCAGTTCCCTCACACTCAATCACCATAGTTACCGACTCACTGAGTGCCTTGAAAGGTTTACATAGCATGTACTCTCCTCAACCTCTCGTCCTAAAGATACACCGATATATCCATATGCTCCAAGAATTAGAAAAGACAGTATGCTTTATTTGGATCCCTAGCCATGTGGGGATAGTTGGTAATGAGCTGGCGGATAGGGCCGCCAAACAGGCGCTCACCCTCTAGGGTCAAGGCATACCTATCCTAACACCGCGAGATATGTCTCAGCCGCTCCGAAAGGAAATATCGGCTGCCTGGTAGTCCATGTGGGACGAGAGTCCTGCTAGTAAACTGAAAGTCGTCAAAACAAAAGTGGGGCCTTGGTCCTCATCATGTCGCTCAAGCCGCAGAGAGGAAGTTATCCTGGCCAGATTAAGGATTGGCCACACTAACATGACCCATCTTCATCTCATTACCAAGCAGCCACCTCCTAAGTGCCCACATTGTAACAATATCCTGACTGTAAGCCACATTTTAGAAGAATGCCTTTCTTATAGGACAGGTTTAAACAAATTTGGGCTTATACCTAATATATCCTTCATACTCTCCGATATTGAAAACAACATCTCGGCGCTGTTCAGGTTTCTTAAGAAACACCTACTATTTAATAAAATATAGTCTTTTAATTTAACTTATTTTTATTTTATTTATTTTTTTAAGTATTTATTTATTTTTTTTACTATTTTATCTAATTATTATACGTCTAGTTTATTAGTTTTGATTTATTTATTCATTTATACTTAAAGAGAACTATAGGCGTTTATGACCCCTGGGTTTTACGCCTCAAAGCCCCAAACAACAACAACAACTACAAATCTCTATATCCAAGACCCTTGATGGGTTTTAGTGGTACAGGTTTTTTTTACTTTCACTTACTATATATAGTAAGGGAAAGTAGTGCGATTGTGAAAATTTTCGAATTCTAGTTTTAGGGTCCCCTGAGTCCAAATAACCAAGTCCCGAAAAAGGTCTGTGTGTGTGTGTGTGTGTGTGTGTGTGTGTGTAACTCCCGGGGGAAACGTAAGATCCTATGAAACTGAAATTTCATATTTAAGATAACTATACGCCCGAGACGTGACTAAACTTTTTCATCAAAATGATCTACCAGAAGAGGCACTATATACCATGCATTTTGCACCTTTTTTCGATTTTCTCGAAAACGGTTCCGACGATTTTGATTAAACTCGCTATATGGATGTAAAATTTAATGGGCTTTAATATCATGTAGGTTTTATTCTGATTAAAATGGTTCGACAGGGCTTAAATGCCGATATTTTAAATTTTCTTTATTAATGTACCTTTAATGAATTAGATTTTATCAAAATAACTATATCATCTATTTAGTACTGTTAAAAAACAGATAAATATAAAATTTAGAAAAAATATTATCTTATACACAAAATTGCAAAACGTAATGGATAGTTTTGAAAAGCCGATAAAACTAATTTTCATAGATAATAATATAATTGATTATTTATTAAAACACATGTTTCTATTGAAATCCAATGTAATTTATTCTTTAACCATTTATTTTTATCTCTACGTGTATTAAAAATTTATAAAAAACTATAATAATTTATTTAAACAACGGAGTAAGTGAAAGTCGTGTGTTGCGCGCACCATTTTTTTTTTTATCTCCAACTGTATTTAATAACTTTGAAAATTGATTTTAACAACGGAGGTAAGTGAAAGTCGTGCGTTGCGCTCAACAATTTCATTCAGTTGCTAACCATACCCGTAGATTTTAACATGGTTAGTTGATCGGCTCCAAAGGTTGGAGAGATATAACTGGAGTGATTGGAAGTGTTGGAGATGGGTCTTGGAGAGTTGTCAAGCGCTGAGTTGGCACCCCTTGATAAAGTTCTCCACGTAGGCATCTTTGTCAGATCTAGGGTAGTGTAAACACTGTGAGATGTTTGGACAGTCTCTAGTCAGATATATTGCCCTCTTATCTATATTTTCCTTTCCAAGGGCATGAATTTAAGAGTCTAAAATCTCCAAAAATATACACTTTTAAATATTTTATGAGTTACAAACCACATTTAAAAAAGAAAGACGATGACAATTCAAAATCTACTGCAAATTTTTTTCTTAGACCCCTTCATACAATGATTTCAATGCAAGGACCCACTAAATCCTAAATATTAAATATATTTTTAAATTTTTGGTCAGCTACATTGCCTCCGAAACACCTTTACCGAAACTCTATTTTATAAAACTGGCCTAGTTGGAGAAATTGAAATCAAAACTTTTTTGATTAAGTGTATTTATTTAAATACTTAAATAAGGAAACAAATATTGTTTAATTTCTTCTGCGATACATCTTTTCTTTAAGCTTATTATTTTCGAAATATTAAATTAGAACCAATTTTAAGGTTTTAATAATGAAGTAGCCAGAAGGAAGAAAAGTGCCCAGAAGCACCCCTTTCACTAGCGTCTAAAATCTGTGAAAAAATCTGGCTCTCGCTAGCGCTATCTAGCGTCGTTTTTAAGTTACTAGGTGCTCCAAGTTTTCCCCTTTTTACTTTCACTTACTATATACAGTAAGGGAAAGTATTGCGTTCGTGAAAATTTTCTATTTCCAGTTTTCAACGGAAATACACATTTTAGGGTCCCCTGAGTCCAATTAATTAAGTCCCGCAAAAAGGTCTGTGTGTATGGTAACTCCCGGGCGGAAACGGTAGGTCCTATGAAACTAAAATTGCATATTTAAGACAAATATACGCCCGAGACGTTACAAAACCTTTTCATCAAAATGAGCTTACCAGAAGAGAGACTTAATACCATACATTTTGCACCTTTTTTCGATTTTCTCGAAAACGGTTCCGACGATTTTGATTAAACTCGCTATATCGATGTAAAATTTAGACTTTGATATCATTTGTTTCATTCGGATTAAAATGGTCTGACAGGGCTTAAATGCCGATATTTTAAATTTTCTCTTCAAGTACCTTTAATTTTGTCGATTCTATAAAAATAATTATATTATCTTGTTACCACTGATGAAAAACAGGTAAATATATAAATTGAATAAATTCGATACCCAACTAAAGGAGAAAACTGAAAAAGTATTTTTTTTTTATGCAATTTTTTGATTTTGAACATAAGAATATTAATATACATGTATGATACCGTTGGAAAGATAAAGATTTTAGAAAAAATATTATCTCGTACACAAGCTTTTAAAAGTTGATAGAGAGGGATGCAAATGAGATAAAACTAATTGATTTTTTTAGATAATAATATAATAGATTTTTTAATAAAACACATGTTTCTATATAAATTCAATTTAATCAATTCTTTAATAGTTTCACGTATTTTTATCTCTAACTGTATTTGAATACACTTTTATTGATTTTAAAAATGGAGGTAAGTGACAGTCGTGTGTTGCCCACGGCAGATTTTTGTATTAACATTCTACAAATATTTATGGAGAGTAGTTTTCATGAGTATGGTATCTTAAATCTAAAAGATGCCGACATTATAGAGATTGTGATTTGACGGAGTTAGCAGACGTGTAAACAACTGAAAGCATAGCTACAAGCATTTCAAAGAAGCTCGTTCCAAAACAATGGTTTCAGTATTCTAGGAATATACAGAATAGCGGTTTAAGGTTTATATATATATATATATATATATATATATATATATATATATATATATATATATATATATACATTCCTTGTTTATATATCATGCGTTTGGTCGATCCTAGATTAATATGATTGACTGGATATTGATTTAATTCTATTTGCTTTCTTGTATCAGCTATTCTATTCTATTCATCTATTAGAAAATAATGTATTGCAATTTAATTTTGCATGTTTTAAATTTATACTTTCCCTTAACCTATTTATAAAATAAGCGAAAGTATTGTGTTCGCACAAATTTTCGAAATCCAGTTTTCAGCGGAAATACACGTTCTATTTTCCCCTAAGCCTAAATGACTCAAGTCCCGCAAAACGATCTTTATTAGTAGGTGTAGGTTAAGTCTAGTATGAAAACAATAACTTGTATAAAACTGAAATTTCTTATTTAAGAAGCGTAGAGCTAGCTACACTATACCGTAAATTTTACAATATTTTACGAGATCTCAAAAACAGCATTAATAATTTTTATCAAACTCGCCTATAACCATGTAAAATTAAATGGCCTTTATTATCATGTAGGTTTCATTCTGATTGAAATAATCTGTCAGGGCTTAAATGTAGATATTTTTTTATGTGTTTTAAATTTTCTCTTTTAGATGTGTTTTATAAATTTTTTAGATTTAACAAAGTAACTATTTCAATTTTTGGTATCAATAAAACTGGTAAGTATACAAGTTGAACGAATTTAGTAACCAACAATAGCAGAGAAGAGGCAATCCATTTTTTTAGTTTTTTTTTTGTTTTTTTTTGGGGGGAAAAAAATTGTAGTATAGATGTATTACTTTGTAAGATATGTAAGATTTGTTTGTTTATTCATTTTAACGTCACTTTGTGCTAAGGCACAACATCCCAGTTGTGACAGAATTTTATTTATTCTATTATTTCAGTCCGAGGGCGACCCTAAGGTATGGAGACCCTCCTGGGGCACACCTAGCCTCTATAAAGTGGGTACCCAAAAATGGGGGGGAAAACCTGGCGGCTGAGCGTTGTTTTGGCCGAATCACGTCATTGCACGGCCGTTGGTCTAGAAACAGTACGAAACTCTACATGTACTCAGCCCAAAACTCTTCATGGGTTTTAGTGGTACAGGTTATTCTTTTTTTTTTTATGCTAAGGCTAATCGGACGATGCTACAGTGGGAGTCCTAAATTTTGCCTATCCAGGTTTTATTATTAGGATAGGGATCTTTAACGAGTACCTGACATCGCACAGGCTCGGCACCACCTTTTAACGTCCCTTCCGAAGGACGATATAACTAAGGATTTTTTACTCCCATTAAAAAATCCTAGGACCACCTGCGGGTTTGAACTCGAGACTTTTGGCATGGAGGCTTGTCATGGTCATGCTAGCTACCCAGCTATATATATATATATATATATATATATATATATATATATATATATATATATATATATATATATATATATATATCCATTATTAAATTTAATTGTTGAAATTAGAATAATATGATGGATGATTTCGTGTCGCAAGTTCTAAGAACCCCATTAGAGAGCGATCTTGCAAAACAATGGAACACATCTCCGAAGAACAAACCAGTTCATTGTTATGTAGGCTCGGCGGCCTACAAACCTCCAGTATACATTGCAAAAAAATGGGCTCAAATATTTAGTAGAATAAAATATGAATTACGTTCTAATAATGTAAAATACCATGAGCAAATAGTTTTTAATATCCTATGTACTACAAAAAAATAAAAATTAAACATTTAAAATCACGTTTAACTTCTACACGGAATATAGCAGCTAAGCGATAGGTTCTAGTAACAAATGTATTACAAAAAATGTTCTCCTTTTAATTTTTTAATAAAAAAACAATGGACAAACAACACCAACATATCTGGAGCGTGTTGAAAAATCCTAAAAGCTAAATAAATGTAGCTAAAACCTGACTTTTCGTTTATTGTTTTCAATAATCAACCTTTGTAAACGACCGAGAAAAAAAAAAAAATTACCCCTGCTCAAAATTTGAGAGCTTACGTTTCAAGACGCGTAGAATCCGAATAACGAATAAAAAAAAAATCCGTTTGTCCGCCGTCCGCGGCATTTCTCCGAACTACTGGCAATTTTTTTTAAATTCGCCACAAAAATACTAGTCTATGTAACGATGATCCTAAAAACTAGACGTTGATATCAGCTGGTTAGTTTTTAAATGGCGGCCGATTAAACGTGATCTAATTCAATAACTGTTATTTTTGAAGCTAGAGAAAAAAATTATTAGGGTTTTTTAACCTAAAAACCGCGAATAATTATATAAAAGAGAAAAAAAAAAATAAAAGAATTTTTTTTTTCATTTACTCATAAATACGCTCATAATTCAGTTACTTTTGAAGGTTGAGAAAAGTATGTAATGAGTTTTAGAATCAATGCAGCCCGCTAAGCAAAAAAAAAAAAAAAAAAAAAAATGAAAAAAATTTAAAATCTCACTAATATATCAGCGTGTAACTACGTTATTTTTGAAGATTTAGAAAAAAATCATTATTGTTTAATTAACCAAAAAACCGCGGTTAATTATAAAAAAGAGAGGAAAGAAAAGAAAAAAATTGAAATTTTACACATGAATAGGCTCATAACTCAGTTATTTTTGACAATAGAGAAAATTATGTGTAAGGGTTTAGAATCAGTAAAGCGCACTAACAGAAAAAAAAATGAAAAAAATGTTATTGTTATTTTTGAAAATAAAAAAAAAGAATCATTATTGTCTTCTAACCATAGTTTTTGACAGAATGAAAAAAGAATCATTGAAATTGGTTAAGAAATAGCTGAGATATTGCGTTTTGTTTATTTATTTAACGTCTCTTTATGCTGCTATGGCTAATCGGACGATGCTACAGTAGGAGTCCTAAATTTTGCCTATCCAAGTTTTATTAGGATAGAGATCTTTAACGAGTACCTGATATTGCACAGGCTCGGGACCACCTTTTAATGTCTCTTCCGAAGGACGGCATAACTAAAGATTTTTTACTCCCATTAAAAAATCCTAGGACCACCTGCGGGTTTGAACCCGTGACCTTTGGCATAGGAGGCTGTTATGCTGACCACCTAGCTACAAGTGATGCCCTATATTGCGTATTGAAATCAGTGGTAGTGATATGATATCATCTTTTGCTATATTATTGCTTTTCATATTACATAATTAATACCTACATACATAATAATGTTATTTAGAAATAATAAACCATTGTGTAATCATTTGCAGCGTTTTTTAATTCAAAACAATATAGTTTCTAAACTATAAACTAACAATATAGTTTCTAGGTTTAGGTGTCATTTAACAAAAATATTCTACATTAAATTTTTTATTTTGAAACTGCTTATGTTAATTTCTGATATGGATTTATGAAATATTTCTGTCTAATGTGTCAAAAGTTTTACATGTTTGAAGGTATAAGAAAAAATAAATAAATAAATAAAAAATCAACGCGAAAAGGCTTATCCATATCAAAAGTAAAACTTAATTATTGGCATAAATGATGAACCCGTGACCTTTGGCATAGGAGGCTGTTATGCTAACCACCCAGCTACAGGTGATTCCCTATATTGAATTTGAAATCAGTGGTAGTGATATAATATTGTATTATCCTTTGAATTATTCCTTTTCATATTAATTAATCAATACCCGACCCTTAATCGGTAGATGCTCTGTATAAATAAATAAATACGTATGTAAATAATAAACCATTGTGTAATAATTTGTAGCGTTTTTTAATTCAAAACAATCTAGCTTATAAACGGCAGGTTCTAGCAAAAAGTGTTATTTAACAAAATATTATACATTAAATTTCTGATTAGGAATCTGTTTATGTTAATTTATGATTAGGATTTATGAAATATTTCTATAAAAAAAAGCCTTGTCCATATCAAAAGTAAAATTTAATGATTGGCATAAAATATTTCTAGACTATTTCCTTGCTTAAGTGCAACCCGAACATTTGCCCTTTGAATTGTCCCCACGTAAACAACTGATATTAAGTATTCAATCATTAATTTAATTTTGGAGCGGCGTGGTCTAGTGGGTATAACGCTAGTTTACTGTGCTCCAGGTCCTGGGTTCGAATCCCGGCTGTAGCGGAATATTATTTATTGTGTTATTTCAGCCGGGGGGCGATCCTGGGGTATGGAGACTCTCCTGGGGCACACTCAGCCTCAATCAAGTAGGTACCCAAAAATGGGGAAAAAACCTGGCGGCTCAGCGCGATCTCGGCCGAATCACAACATTGCACGGCCGTTGGTCTTGAAAAAGTACGAATCTCTACATGTCCTGTGCCCAAAATTTTTCATAGGTTGTAGTGGTACAGGTTTTTTTTTTTTTTTATTTAATTTTAATTTAGTTTATAAAATAAACAATTAAAAGTATTTCCTTGAGTTTTGGGCCTCTTGACATAACATTCTTCCTTGCATTTTGTTTAAATTATTAATTATGGGACTTTGATTAACCTATTTTAATATTTATGAACTTATTATTATTCTACAATTTTACAAAAATTATGTTAAAAAAACACTTTCATTTTTTCTCACGACTTCCCTCATTAATAATAAAAACGGTTTAGAAATCAGGAAATTAAATCCATGAATATTTACAAAGGGAAGTGTGGATATTTTTTCCTAAAAATACTTTCTTAGTGACTGGTATCATTTTATATATTTGATAATAAAATATTTATTTTATTCTAAGAATTTCATATAGAATAACTTGGACTGAAAACTGCATATATACTCAAGTTCGCGAGTTCAAACCCAGCAGATAGCAAAAAAATCTGGTGCGGGCAACACACGACTTTCACTTACCTCTGTTTTTAAAATCGATTAAAGAATTTCCAAATACAGTTAGAGATAAAAATGAGTGAAACTATTAAAGAATTAATCAAATTGAATTTATATAGAAACATGTGTTTTATTAAAAACTCTATTTTATCATTATCTAAAATAATCTGTTAGTTTTATCTTCTTTTGATCTCAGCTTCTCGTTGATGATTCCTATCCTAATTAAGTCTGGTAAAGCAAAATTAGGCCGCCCACTGTAGCATCTAGCTTCTAATGGGATATTGAGGTCTTTAAATATAGTTTTAATAGAGACAAAAATGGGGCATTTACTATTTTTCTGATGATTTTAGATTGCAAGGATTGAATGCAGGATGAATTTGATGGATTGGTGGATCCCCATCACAAAAAAAAGTTAAAAGTTGTGTCGGAGTTCTGCGCTTGCGCTAGTTCATTAACATACGTCTTTATATCGTCTCTTCTTTATGAACAGTTTTTAGTGTGTAATAATTGTTTTTATTACATATAAACAATTAGTGATTGTGCAACAACATTCGTTGTCAACAATGGACTAATCCTACTGACTGTAAGTAGTAATATTTACGAGTACTTAGTTGTCGTATGAAGTAGAGCTGAGAAGCCTTATCTTTTTCGCCATATTGCGATCCCCACTCAGCTTCCTCAGCTTGCCAGTCTTCCACTGACCCCTGGAGGGGCCACGTCGCGCTCCGGACAACAAGGTCAAGGTCGCGCGGACGTATTTTTTTTTGTTTTATTTTTTATTTATTTTTTTATTTTTATGTATCAATGAGATACTATCACCAAGTCATGGCGGGAAAGGCAAGCATTAAACGCTCCAGGTCAGCTGGCTCTTCTGCTTCCCCGGTCAAGCAAAGGCAAAGACGTAATAACAAACGCCCTACGCCCCCCTCATCAGCTGCTTCTAACGAACAGGAACCACAACCCGGGACTTCATCGCAAGGGATGACTGAGGAATCTCCCTTTTTTACTCCTAACCCCTACCAAGTACTCCATATCGAGAAAGAGGTCATGGAATCAGAATCTACACCGAGAGATCCCCGCCCTCCTCCCATATTTGTTAAAAATATAAGAAATTTTCAACTACTATGCACCCAATTAAATAAAATCATTGATAACAAAAGCTACACATGTCTTACGCGTATCAATGACACAAAAATATCACCCGATTCAGCTGATGTGTACCGCAAAATAGTAAAATATCTTACTGAAACAAAAGCTGATTTTCACACGTATCAGCTAAGAGAGGAGAGGGCATTAAGGGTGGTAATAAGAAATTTACACCCCTCTACACCAGCTGAGGAAATAAAGCAAGAACTGACGTCTCTTGGGTTCAAAGTGCGTCAGATAACTAATGTCATGAAAGATATTATAGAAGAATCAGGTGACAGGAGTAAAATTCCTTTACCTCTATTTTTTGTGGACTTAGAACCGTCTCCAGGAGTAGAAAAAATTTATGAATTGGAAAAACTCTATTACACGAGAGTAAAGATTGAAAAGCCCTATGTAAAAAGAGACATTATACAATGCCACAATTGTCAAGCATACGGCCACACGAAAACGTATTGCCACCACACACCGCGCTGTGTTAAATGTGGTGAACAGCACAAGTCTGAGCAGTGCAATAAATCTCGGATAATCCCAGCAGTTTGCGCTCTGTGCCACAAGGGACATCCGGCGAATTACAAAGGCTGCGAGATTTACAAAAATCTCAAGTCAAGATTTCTGAAGCCCCAGCGCCAAGAGGAGACTAGACCGAGGAGAAACCCATCAAAATTCGTCGACCCGACAGTTTCGTTCGCCCAACAACTTGGTGGTGGTGACCAGTCTACTCAGTGTGAGGCCACGCCGGTTCAACATACCCTCAAGCATCCCGAACCTGAATCTCAACCACCTCAAAATTTTAATTCTCAAAAACTTCCCCAGCATCAAATTTCTCCTATCCCTCCTCCATCAAATGTCACAGACCTCACCAGTTTAATGACATCATTCATCTCAGAAATAAAATCAATAGTTATGCCTCTGATATCAGTCCTAACAAACCTAGTATCAAATTTAATTCCTGCCTTGAAAAAGCCCTAAATGATTCCATCCAACTCCATTTCCATTCTCCTCTGGAATGCGAATGGTGTTCGAAATCATATTAATGAACTAACTTTATTACTACACGACAAACGTATTGACGTAGCTCTTATCACTGAAACACGACTAACTAACAAACGATCATTCAACATCCCAGACTACCAAATATACCGAACTGACCATCCCGATGGAACAGCTCATGCCGGCACTGCTGTCATCATCCATCGCTCCCTCTCCCATAATTTATTACCCTTACCAGTCCATAACTTCCTCCAAACCACTGCTGTAATTATACAAACCCGTCATTTTCCTATAACAGTAGTTGCAGCATACTCTCCTCCAAAAATACCTATTTCCGAAATCCAATTTAATTTATTCCTTAATTCCTTAGGGCATCATTTCCTCATAGGTGCGGACTTAAATGCCAAACACCAGCAATGGGGAGCCAGAACTACAAATTCTCGCGGGCGAACATTGCTGTCTGCACTCTATTCCACTCACTGTAATATCCTCTCCCCCGATTCCCCTACCTATTGGCCTACTGATCTTCACCGTAACCCCGACCTCCTTGATTATTTTATCCACAAAGGGCTAGGACCTTTAAATCATTCCGTTTCCCGGCTCGATGACCTTTCCTCCGATCATAGCCCTCTTACCCTGACTCTCTCATTATCTCCTATTCCGAAACTCCCTCCACCATCATTCCTAAGAGGCCCAGTTAATTGGAACCTCTTCCGCGAAATAATAACGGATGGAATAGACCTCAGAGTATCCCTCAAATCTCCACAAGATCTTGACGATGCAGTTGATTCCTTTACTACCCTTATCCAACAAGCAGCCTGGAATGCATCTTCACCTTCTCCTTCCCCAAAATACTACCAGAAGAATCCTATACCCCAAAACCTCCTAGATCTAATCCATACCAAACGACGCTCTAGAACCCTCTGGCAAAGAACCAGGCACCCAGACGATCGTAAATCCTACAATTATTACACCAAATTAGCTAAAAAGAAATTAGATACCTTCCGATCCCAATCCTACAATTCCTATCTTTCTTCACTATCTATCTGCGACAATTCCCTCTGGAAAGTAACCAAAAAAGTTCTTAAATACCAATTCTTCTCCCATCCCATCCGACGTGAAGATGGATCCTGGGCTTCGTCGGATGAGACTAGAGCGGAAGAATTTGCCAAATACCTTTCTAAAGTTTTTATCCCACACCCCGAGCTCAATCCTGCCCATACAGCTAACGTAAAGGAATTCCTCTCCTCTCCAATTCCTCTCTCTCCACCCCCTAAAGCTATTAACCCCTCTGAGGTCAAATTCCTTATAAAGAAACTAAAACCTCGAAAAGCTCCTGGCTATGACCTCCTCAATTCTAAGATCCTTCGTCAACTGCCCCAAAAAGCAATTATATTCCTTACCTACCTCTATAATAGTATCCTCCGTACAACCCACTTTCCTTTGGTGTGGAAACACTCCATCATTCTCCTTTTTCCCAAACCTGGTAAACCTCCCAACAACACCTCATCCTATAGGCCTATTAGTCTCCTTCCGATCCTTTCAAAAATCTTTGAAAAAATCCTTCTCAAGCGTATCCTACAGTTAATTGAAATTCCTTTCCACCAGTTCGGATTCCGCTCACAGCACTCCACTGTACAACAAGGCCTACGAGTGGTTGACTATATATCCTTTGCACTTGAAAACAAGCAATATTGCACTGGTGCCTTTCTGGACGTTGCTCAGGCATTCGACCGGGTCTGGCACGATGGCTTGCTTTTCAAACTAAAAACCCATTTACCCCAATCCTTATATCTAATCCTACAATCATACCTTTCAAACCGTTCCTTCAGAGTCCGCTCTGGTTCAGAATTTTCCAATAGTTACCTGATCGAGGCTGGTGTACCTCAAGGCAGTGTCCTAGGTCCTGTCCTCTATCTCCTATTTACAGCTGACATACCTACGGATCCTGATACCTTCTTAGCAACCTTTGCCGACGATACTGCCATTTTATCAACCCAATCAGATCCCGAAATTGCATCTTCCTATCTACAAAGACATCTATCCTTGATTGAATTTTGGTGCGCTAATTGGCGTATCAAAATTAATGAATCCAAATGTAAGCACATCACCTTTACCCTTCGCCGCAGATCCTGTCCACAAGTCAATTTTAACTCCATACCCCTTCCCTGCTCTGACACAGTCCGGTATCTGGGATTCTTACTAGACAAAAGACTAACGTGGAACCCACACACTCGACTTAAACGACAAGAACTCAACAGACGATACGGCCAACTATATAGACTACTAAACAGAACATCAAAACTTTCTGTTGCTAATAAACTATTAATTTACAAGACGATTCTAAAACCGATATGGACCTACGGACTCGAACTGTGGGGGACAACTAAATTTTCGAACATCAGGCGTATCCAATCCTTTCAGTCCAAAGTCCTTAGAACAATAGTCAATGCTCCCTATTATGTTACAAACAAGACCTTACACAATGATCTGAATATCCCATTTGTCCTCGATTTAATCCCATCTAAATTCCTAAACTTCCACCAGAGGCTAACTCACATCCCTAATCCTTTATCCCAATCCCTATCTAGCTCCAGCCATCCCTATAACCCTCCTCGTAGGTTGAAACGGCAGTGGCCTAGAGATCTCTTATAACTAAGCAATGCTGAGTGTTGGCAATGGCCAGCTTCTCCACTCACGCCTGAGAGTCTGTGGCTCTAGCGCCCCTCTCACTCCACTGGCTATTAACGTGCGCTGATCTAGAGGCCGCTGGATCTCTGACTTGCGAGAGCCGACCACACACCCACTTGTGGGCGTCGGGGTTTAATTCGGAGTTCCCAGGGGCAGTATGTAAATATTGTATATATAAGTATGAATGTGACCAAGATTATTATTATTTATTTCTTTTATTTTCTTTTTATCTTTATTTACGGTTATTTATTCTTCTTTATATTTTATTTATTTTGTATTCATTTATTTTTATTTCTTTATTTTGTGTACATAAGGAATGAATGAACTCTAATATCACTAATACTTATTGCCCAAGATTGTGGCAGATTGTATTATTTCTAAATAAATAAAAGTTATTATAAAAAAAAAAAAAAAAAAAAAAGTTGTGTCACCTGTGGTGTAGTAGTTATCCTAATTAAGTACACCTTATTAAAGGTGTATAGGTAAAATTTAGGTCTCCCATTGTAGCATCATATGATTAGCGACGGTAGAATAAAGTGACGTTAAATGAATAAATAAACAAGAAAACATTTTTTACATATTGACAATAAAGAAATGTATGAATTCATTAATATAATAGCGTTGGAAATGGAGACAATGCATTTTATCAGGCAATAAATCCTTAGGTTGTCTGGAGTAACTTGATAATACACAAGCTGGAATGCGCTACTCAGAACAATATTTTCTTCTCATCATTAAACGGGTAGATAATTTAAAATATGTTTTGTTTTTTTCATCTATCTCGTTTATAATATAAATGTTTAAATATCCGCGTTTTAATTGGCTCATATTTAAATTAATAAACTATACATTTAATACAAGACCGTTATTGAAAAACATAATATATATATATATATATATATATATATATATATATATATATATATATATATATATTAAATATATTTAATAGTATCAATGAGAACTATAAAAAACAAAATACAGTAGATGCGTCTGGCAAACCAGGAAATTACGAAATTTTAGTTTAATATGGACTAATATCACGGTAATTACTCTTGCTACTTAGAAGCTGTAATGTACTACTTAATAGTGGATTTAATTAGCATTAATTTGAGTAGTATTAGACATCTGTAGGTTTATTCATTAAACGTCACGTTTTGCTACTGTGTCTAATCGGACGATACTACAGTGGAAGTCTAAATCTTTAGCGAGTACCTGACATCGTACAGGCTCAGGACCACCATTATGTGTCTCCTCTGGACTGAATTTTTAGTCCATTTAAAAAAATCTAAGCCCATCATTCGGGTTAGAACCCGTGATCTTGGGCTTAGAACGCTGCTGTGCTGTGCTGCTGAACCTAGGCAGTGTAGATCTTATTTCATTTCATTAAAGTAAAACCGAAAACTATTGATTTTTGTTAGATCCCCCTACAATTTGCCCTGATAATGCATTGGGGATCAAAAGGTTGTCAGACAATTAATAGTTAAAACTATTAAACTGTTTAATTTACTGCTCGCAACACGGACTAAATCCATAATGTAAATACAAAAACATATTTTCTTTTGATGAGACTAGTATCAAAGGAGTTTCTTTTATAATTGCTCGACCTACAGATGTCTAATACCATTCAAATTAATACTATCTAAATGCTCCATAATATTGTTTATCATTCTTATTTTTGTTAAACATAAATATTTTCTATGATATTGGTCTAAATATAGCTAAACTTTTATGATTTCTCGTTTTTTATATATTATTATTAAAAACGTTTCTTTCTAATTATTATTAATTAATGCTATCTATAATAAACAACATTAGAGATCACTTAGCTTTTATTTAAGTGGTATTAGTCATCTGTAGGTTTAATGATTATAAGAAATTTGCATATATATTTTCTTTAATACAAAATATATTTTTGGTTTTATTTTAGTAACTATTCTATTATACCTGTAGATATCTAATATCACTCAAATTAAAGCTAATTAAATGCACTATAGCGTCCTTAATCACCTCCGTGCACTGCAGTTGGTCTAGAAACAATAATAATTTCTAAATGGAAGTAAAAAATCCTTAGCTACGCCGTCATTTGGAGGGGACATAAAAAGGTGGTACTGATCCTGTGCGATCTCAGGTTGAAGATCCCTATCCTAATTAAGTCGGGTAAAGTAAAATTTATCACTCTCACTGTACCATCGTCCGATTAGCCACAGTAGCATAAAGTGACGTTAAATGTATATGTACACCACATCCTAGCACTGTCCTCTTAACTTATGCGGATGACACTTGTGTGTTATCCGTCCATAATGATTCAACCGCTACATCCCAACCCCTTCAGTCTCACATCACAGCCATTGAGGAATGGTGTCAGAACTAGAGGATTAAAATAAATCCTAAAAAGTCCCACCAAATTACCTTTACTCTTCGTCGCAAACCGATGACTTCCTACCCCACTGTATCCTTTAATAATACCCCACTCATGCCTGTTGAACAAATCCGATACCTAGTACTCCATCTTGACAAACGCCTTACATGGGATCCTCATACGAGACTAAAACGACACGAAACTGCCCGATTACTACTACACTTACTCTACAAACGTTCAAAACTTCTAATTTATTACAAAAAGCTCATTTATCTTACCATCATCAGACCCATCTGGACATATGGAATCGAGCTTTAGGGCCCTACTAAGCCATCTAATTCCTCTCGCATTCAATCCTTGGAACACAAAATTATTCGCAAAATCCTAAATGCTCCTCATTTCGTTACGAATAAAATCGTCCATAATGACCTAAATATCCCGAGACCGAAATGCCTCTTTTAATTCCCATGTATTCCTGACAACCCTCCGAGGCGATTGAAAAGACGATGGCCTCGAGACCTACTAATTTTTTTTTTTTTAAATATTTATTTAAAGAAATTTACAACTGTATTAAATAAATACAACAAGTAAATAGGCTTTATATATGATTAGTACACATGGTAGTCCTGAGAATAAACTACCCATTGGTAGCATTCCAATGTCTTATGTTAGGAGGTCTCTTGGCCATCTTCATTTCAGGCGCCTCGGTGGATTGTCAGGAATATATATGGAGGAGAGGTCACGGATATTGTGGGTTTGAGTGGGCAGGGAGTTTGGAATGAAAAGAGGTATATCTGTAACGGGCCAAGTCTTCAACTAATGGGATATTTATGTCTTTATAGTTGATTTTATTAGTAACAAAGTAAGGAGCATTGAGGATTTTACGAAGGATTTTGGACTGCAAGCATTGGATGCGAGAGGAATTCGATGATTTAGTAGACCCCCATAGCTCAATGCCATTGAGACCTACTAAATTAAATTGACAATTGAAGTGCTGCTGCCACTGGATAGTTTCTTTAAAGAGATTTTCATGCTCATAAGTGTAAATTAGCCCATTTAGTTATTGTATTTATTATAATTCCAGTTGTAAATATCAGTGAAATGTTTAAAAAAAATATCTACTGAACCCTAACGAGCTGTAGAGGTACTTTTTTTTTTTCTTTTGGCGCATTTTAAACATTTTATTGATATTTACAATTATTACAACAATAATCGCAATGTATAGTAATTATTCTAGAGGAACTAGGAGATAAGTTGAGTTGCTATCTAGCCACGCCCTCGACTGTTTTTACCAACTCTTATCGTATCGCCTCTCAGATAAAGGCTCCTTCCTTTTCCCATTGTCAAACTCACAATAGGGCGAATGTGAAGAATAACACTTTTAGGAAAAGAATAAAATGTAATAATTATCACTCTTTTGACTGTTTACGCCTTTGTTTTAATATGATACAATTATCATTTAGACATTGATTTTTCGTTTGTTCTGAAAACAATTAAATCTCAACTATTATAAAAACATTTCACTAACTGAAAAAAAGTGGTCATCTGGCGAGTTAGTACCAGCAACTTGGTTATAGAAGACTGTTATGTTAGCTACTACACTACACGTGACTATTAACTATTATTAAATTATCTATTATATTTCTATCTACAAACAATCGGTTAATTTTATCGGATTTTCATCACTCTCGTTAACTTTTACAATTTAAGATAATATTTTTTTCTAAATCTTTAGCATTCCAACGGTATATTATGCATCAATATTTCTGTTTTTTTGTTCAAAAACACAAAAATTACACCCAGAAAATACTTTTAACTTTCACTCAGTTTGGTTTATCAGCTTTTCATTCATTACTGTTGTTAAGTTCAAAAACAAAAAATTGCATTAATATTTGGATGTGAAATTACACGTGTATTTCCGTTGAAAACTGGAATGCAAACATTTTCACGATCGCAATACTTTCCCTTACTATATATAATATAATAAATAAACTTTATTCACATATTTACATATTGACAAAATGTTAGCAATAATTTTAGATGAGTCATTGTTACAATCAGAAAATATTTTTTTTATTTTATTTTTTTATAATTATAGTACGTTAGCCTAAATGGCAAACATATGGTGAAATAAAATAGAGGTTATATTGCGATTGTAGGAAAAATTATACAAAAAACCTACGCATAAAAACTACACATAAAATAATTGAGAATGCATCAAATATTTGAAGATACATAAAATAATTGAAACAATTGAAAATAAAAAAATTAATTGAAAATACATAATATGATTTAAAATTTAGAACATAAGGAAGTAAGTTAATTTAATAATACATGTTTCGTTCTCTTATGGGTATATCGTTTTAGTGAACATTTATTGTAATTACCGATTTCAATATCCTTTCATTAATGGGTTTTTGGAGATTGGAGTTTTACTGAAGTAAGAAGCTGTTTGTGAATTGACAAGTTGTTTGATTGTAGGAAGCTGCAAGTCTTGAAGCATAGATGATATTTTAGTATATATGTGGGAAAGTTATTAATTATCTGCGTTGACAAGTTTTGAATTCTCTGGAGTTTTTGGAAATTTTTTTTTTTTTTACATCAACAATTTTTATTGAGAAAAATTACAATGTGTCCCAATTTGGACATCAATAGTAGTGCTGAAAGATATCATACATACTACATTCACGCAATATTTACACAACATAAAATTACAATAAAATATATACACAATAATGAATTAATACAATTCAAGTCAAGAACTCACTTATACCTATATACACATACACACACTCATACATACATCACATTGAGTGGAGAATCTAGCCAGTGCTAGAACTCCAATATATTTACAAAGGTCGCGGGGCCACTGCCGTTTCAACCTTCTAGGTGGGTTGTATGGATGAGTGGAGCTGATAGGGATTGAGCTAAAGGATTAGGATGATGAATGAGGTTCTGGTGGAATTTGGAAAATTTGGATGGAATTTTTGGAAATTAGTCGGGCAGGATGAGCTCCAGACTGGAAAGGCGTATGTGATTAACGGGCGGATTACTGATTTATATATTGTTACTTTGTTTTGAGGACTCAAACGGGATTTTCTATTAAAGTAAGGAAACATTTTGTATATTATTTTTTTCGCTTTATCAATTTTTCTGTTGATGTAGTATGTGAAAGTAAGTGATTTGTCTTAGTAATAGTAAGTTATAATAGTAAGTAATAGTAGTAATAGTAATAGTAAGTTATAATAGTAAGTAATAGTAGTAATAGTAATAGTAAGTATAATAGTAAGTAATAGTAGTAAAGTAATAGTAAGTTATAATAGTAAGTAATAGTAGTAATAGTAGGTTTCCCTTACTATATAGTTCATATATAGTAAGGGAAAGCAAAAAGAATAGCAATTAAGTTTTAAAAACAATTAATGTAAATAAATGTAAACGGCATAAGTATGGAAGGGACTGATAAGAGCTGGCGATAAGAGGAGATAGATGCAACAAGTTATCAGGTGGATGGAACAGGTGGGAGAGAGAGAGGGGGCAAGGAGGGAGTGATAGGAGGGGGGCTTCTGCGCCCAGTAGTCGTCTGCCTGTGTGTGAGTGTGCCTGTGTGCTCTCCTCTGTCAGTGTGTGTGATTCCCTCAACTTCTTCGGGAGATGGTCGACTACGTGATGAAGAGCCGGCGGCACAGCCCCTATCCTCTCCCCGCCTACTCCGGCCTGGGCTACTATCTCAGCTCTGCCGTCGAGCCCGTCGCTGTCTCCAACCAGCAATACACAGCAGGTAAATAATATATGTATATTTATATATCTTAATAACATTCATAATAAGAGGAAATTAATATTAGGTCGACGCAGGATTACGGAAACGACGAAGAGTATGAACGTTTTAATAGTAGTTCCCATAACCGTCTATCTGTGCGATAAGTCTGGATGTAGGAAATTACGTTCGGCAATTTGTTTATTAGCGAAGATGTTTAATTTATAAAAAAAAAAATCGTGAGATTAGGTGATAGTGATGAAAAACACTTTGAAAGTTGAATTGAAATTTACCCTCTCATACTTAGAACGTATTAATACTCAATTGCTGTATTTTTAATAAAAAATCATTATTTTTTTTGTAAACTTTTATCATATATAATGTATAATATCTTAAAATGGATTATCGATAATTGGAAAAATATCTGGTGCGCGCAAATAACTATTTTCACTTACCTCCGTTAAAATCAATTTAAAAATTGTTTAAATACCGTTAGAGATGAAATACGTAAAAAAAAATAATTTTATTGATTTTCGATAGGAACACGTGTTTTATTAAATAATCTTTTATATTATTATCTAGGACAATCAGTTAGTTTTAACCGCTTTTCATCACTGTCCATTACATTTTACAACTTTGTGTATAAGATTTGTGTATTTTTTATAAAATGTTAAGCTTTCCAACGGTATATTATACACACACACACACACACACTCACACACACACACACACACACACACACACACACACACACACACACACACACACACATATACCATACATCACATACATACATACATATATATATATATATATATATATAAATATATATATATATCATGGTTCTTATCTTTAAAAAAAATTACATTAAAAAATACTTAAGCACTTTTCTCTTTCAGTTTATTATCAAATTCGTTCAACTTTTATATTTATACGTTTTTTATCAATGCAAAAAATGTGATATGGTTGTTTTTATAATATCTATAAAATTAAAGGTTCTTTATAGAAAATAGAAAAAATTCAGTATTTAAACCCTGTCAGACAATTTCAATCATAATGAAATATACATGATAGTAAAGCCCATTAAATTTTACATAATTATACTGAGTTTAATCAAAATCGTTATAACCCTTTTTTTGGGAAATCGTGACAAGGTGCAAAATGCATGGTTTAAAGTGGATCTTCTGTTTCTCCGATTTTCGTTACGATCACCTAAAACTGATCAAAGCGATAAACTCTAAATCGGTCAGATAGAAATGTTTTAGACATAAATGACAGCTCATTCAAATATTACCCGTGTGGAGCAGGGGCGGGTCTACTAGTATTATTATATATAATAATAATATATATATATAATATATATATAAATAATAATATTATTATATATATAATATATAATAATATATATATAATAAAACAAAATAATCTCCATTGAATTTTTGATTGGCAACTGTCTAAATTTTCGAGCATACCAAAACCAGCAGACTGAAGCGTGTCAAAAATACTTTTTTGTGTCCAAAACATGATTTTTTTTTATTCAAACCAATGTAACTCCTATATTCTAAACATTTCGCAATTTATTAACAAAAGATTTTGTTTCTAAAACATAAATAACACGGTTTTTTATTTAGGTGGAAAGGTTCATCGACGATTGGATTAATTTAACATTTCGATTAACAGAATGTTTTGAGACGTCATGTATGAAACGGTCATGTATAATGAAAATAGAATGGTTGTCTCTGTGTGAACGTAGGGAAGAAGGTACAGTAAAATAAACACTTAAGTTGAAAACTAAATTTCAGGGAAATTGAAAGAGGGAGATCACAATTTGTTTTTTTCAATTTCAATCAGTAATATAAATTCAAACAAAAAAGAGTAAAATTTTGAAACAATGGCATTTTATACATGTTACCTATTTGTGACACTCAAAACTTCACACTCAATTTCAAATTTATCAGAACTAAAAACTTATTTTTTTCTTTGTTTATTCCTTTAACGTCACTTTATGCTGCTGTGAATAATCGGACGATGCTACAGTGGGAGTCCTAAATTTTGTCTATCCAGGTTTTATTAGAATAGGGATCTTTAACGAGTACCTGACATCGCATAGGCTCGGGACCACCTTTTAACGCCCCTCCGAAGGACGGCATAGCTAAGGATTTTTTACTATCATTAAAAAATTCTAGGGCCACCTGCAGGGTTTGAACCCGCGACCGATTAAAATGTTTTTAATCACTCTGTATGGGTAAATTTACATAAATAATCACTATATTCTTAACTATGTACATTATGTACAACTGGAAATTTTAAATTTTCATATTTAATTAAATTATATTTTTTCATAATTATAATAATTTGTTTTGATTTCTTATTAATTATAATAATTCAATTTTACCCAAAACCTAATATATTTTAACATAATTTTCTATAACTCGACATAATTCCAAACACGTTTCAGGTTAGTAGTATTGCTGAGTTGTGACAATTCCTATCTGATTTTCGAGTCAGCATTTCTTTTTTCATTTTAAACTAACTTAAATATTTATTTGTCTCTATCAAAGCTGCAATTATAATTTTGTTGCTTAAAATTGTATTTTCTTTCTGCATAGTCAATTCACTGTTCAATAATTCAACATCTTTGTATGTGTTTATGTTTGCCTTTTCAGCAATTTTTTTACTATTTAGAAACTGTGATAGGAACTGTAAATTATAACTAAGATAGCGTGTGTAATGTTTTAAAAGTAATTAAAAACATCTTGTGCGCCCACACACGCCTCTTGCCATACAAGTTAAAATCTATTTTAGAATTTTTTAAATGATTAAAGTAAAAAAAAAGTATGTTGTTTTAATGGAAACACTCATATAAGATTAAGTCTTATAACAATTGAATTTTTTTATTTTTAACAATACGTGATTATATTTATTAGCTCCTTGTCATTATCTATTACCTTCTACAACATTGTTTGAAAACAATCTTTCTAAAATCATCATATTTCAAAATATATAATACACATTTATATTGTGCAAATATCGAATTCTTTTATTATATATTTATCTATTTTGACATAAGACTAACAAGTTAAAATGCTTAATTATTTTTAATGAACAAAATTAATGATATTTTAAAATATGACTTTTAAGCCTGTTAAAATATATTAATCAGAACGAAACAAATAGAAACGCAATTAAAAATACAAAATGCATTGTTTAAAGTGGCTTTTATGGTTTCTCAATTTTAATGAGAAAATCTGGTGCGAGAAACCTACGACTTTCACTTAAATCGGTTGTTAAATTCAATTTTAGAACTATTTAAATAAATTTAATAGTCGAAAATGTGTTAAGAATTAAGTTGTTTCGTTGTAAATTTATTATTAGTTAAATAATATGGAACTGTTCACATATAGGATAAGTTGGTTCAGGTGCTGTCAATAGAACACACAATTAAGTATGAACTTAATTGATTGGTGCCGACGTTTCGGCCTAAATTACATAATATAAAAAAATTACATAATATACCGTTGGAAAGCTGAAGATTTTACATAAAATATCATATTATATATAAAAAGTTTGGAAAGCAAAGTAAAATGACGATTAGGACATAAATATCAATGATTATTATACTAACAATTTCATCACGAAATGTCAATGGTTGACTGTGTGTATATATATGAGAAGTTGGTTCAGGGTGCAGTCAATAGAACACACAATTAAGTATAAACTAAATTGATTGGCGCCGACGTTTCGGCCTAAATTATAGGCCTTCTTAAGGGCTATAAAAAAAACAAAAACAAAGGTAACAACCAGTAGTGGAATACAATAGAAAAAAAAAATTATAAAAAAAATCATTATAAAAAACAAGAAACTTATTTTTCTCGTCATATTTATATATTGTATTACACTATTGGTTGTTATCTTTGTTTTTTTTCTTATAGCCCTGAAGAAGGCCTATAATTTAGGCCGAAACGTCGGCGCCAATCAATTTAGTTCATACTTAATTGTGTGTTCTATTGACTGCACCCTGAACCAACTTCTCCTATATATACACACAGTCAACCATTGTCACTTCGTGATGAAATTGTTAGTATAATAATCACTGATATTTATGCCCTATTCGTCATTTTACTTTACTTTCCACAACTTTTTATATATAATATAATATTTGATGTAATATCTTTAGCTTTCCAACGGTATTTTATGTATTTTGTATTAATATTCTTATGTTCGAAAAAAAAAAATTCCTAAAAAATATTTTTTTTCTTTCCTCCGTTAGTCAGTTATCAAATTCATTAAGCTTTATATTTAGCTGTTTTTTTATCATCTATAATGAATGATGTATTTTTTTATTTTTTTTTTTAAAATTTACTCAATAGAAGTAACTTTAGAGAAAGAAAAAAAAACTGTATTTAAGACTTGTAAGGTTGAAGACTATCAGAATAAAACATACATTATATGAAACCACCATTAAATTTAACACCGATAAAGCTAGTTTAATCAAAATCGTTAGAACCGTTTTTTAGATCATAAAATAGTGCAAAATGCATGGAATAATAACCATACGTCCGGAATATGCTCTTGTAAAATATTAAAATTCATTATTGATATTTTAAACTTTTAGTTTTAGACTTTTTTTGCGACACACACAGACCTTTTTGCGGGACTTGGTCATATGGACCCAGGAGAACCTAAAACGTATATTTCCGTGAAACCATTTTCTATTGTACTATGTATTTCATGTAAATACATGGTAAATGGAAGTAAAAATGAAACGAATAATAAATAAGAAGAAAATTCCCAATTCTACTTAAGGATAGTGAAAGAGAATTGAAGAGTGGACTTCGTCCGTGTCCAGGTTTATATTTCTTGTAAATGATTTAAATTCTTAATATTGTTTATAATTTAAAAAACTATCTTTGTCTTACGGTATAGACTTCTTAATTTAGTCCCTCATAATTTTAATTATTTATTTTCGTGCAATAAGTTGTGTTTTGTTTTATCATTTTTTTTTTTTTAATTCACATACTTATATAAAAAATTTGTGCGGGCAACACCCGACTTTTACTTACCTCCATTTTTAAAATCAATAAAAGAATTTTTAAGTACAGTTAGAGATAAAAGTACGTGAAACTATTAAAGAATTAATTAAATTGAATTTATATAGAAAGATGTGTTTTATTAAAAAATCTATTATATTATTATCTAAAATAATCAGTTAGTTTTATGTTCATTTCATCTCTCTCTATTAACTTTTAAAAGCTTGTGTATGAGATAATATTTTTTCTAAAATCTCTAGCTTTCCAACGGTATATCATACATGTATATTACTGCTCTTATGTTCAAAAACAAAAAATTGCATTAAAAACATATTTTTTCTGTTTTCTTCTTTAGTTGGGTATCAAATTCATTCAATTTATATATTTACCTGTTTTTTATCAGTGTTTAACAATATAATATAGTTATTTTTATAGAATCTTTTTTTTTTATTTTTAATCTTTTATAATCTCTTATATAAAATTAAAGGTACTGTAGCGGAGTTTAATCAAAATCGTCGGAACCGTTTTCGAGAAAATCGAAAAAAGGTGCAAAATGCATGGTATAAGGTGCCTCTTCTGGTGAGCTCGCTCATTTTGATGAAAAAAGTTGTAACTAAAATTAATTTAAATAACATAAATTAATTTGATTTTCCAGAGTTTGAGCGCACGAGATTTTTTTTTTTTTTTTTTTTTTTTTTTACTGTTCTTAAACCTTAAAAAGAGAGGATACTATGATATAATTTGGAGTGTTTTATTCTTAATTGAAAGTAAATTTTAATCGTATTGTTTTAATACATCAACAACTAAACTATGGATTTTAAGTTTTCATTTTGTTGGTATTACTAGTGCGGATATAATCCTTATTCCGTTGGAGCCCGTATAGATAATGTTGTTTATTTTATGTTATTTTCATTACTTATCTAATCCTATATCAGGATTGGCTGTTATACCGTTTTCGAATTATTGATACTGATGCTAAAACTAGCAAACAAAATTTTGTTCGCGGAACTTCGTACTTCATAAAAGTCAAAAAATTATTTAATAGCATTATTTAAAGAAAACGTTAAATTTTACATTAGAGGTCTTAATTTTATATTTTAATTAAACAATAACAAAAAAAAATATAAAAAATGGCTTCAGTATTTCTCTCTAGAAAAACAATATATCATAGATGAGCTACTTCTTTTTTAAGTCGGGGAGAAATTGAATTAGAGAAATTTATTTTTATCATCTATATTACAATATTTTTACTATCTATAGGCCGAAGCGTCGATGGGAGGATTGTATTAAGACTCGGGGGCTAATTTATGTGATGAGGAAAAAAAAAAAAAAAAAAAAAAAGGTCGTTCGATTATTTGATTCAGTTCGAATGATCAATCGTTTCTCCAAACCGATTAATTCGAATAATTGAAATAATCGAATGATCCGATAATCGTCATTCGATTATGCCCACCCCTACTGGGTAGGCAGTAGTTTAGTGGTATGCGCATCATACCTTCGGGTTCGCTCAGCCTATTATTATTGTTTTATTTATTATTATTTCTTTAACATTTATAGTCAACTTTGCTTTTCTGAACGCGTCTTATGATGCAGAACTAGGGGTGGGCATAATCGAATGATCGGACTTCGATGATTTCAATATTCGAATGATCGAATGATTAATAGGTGCAAATATCCGTATATTTTATGTGATGAGCCCTTGTCCTCCTCGATTATCGTTAAAACACTCAGTTCCAATGATCATTAGTTTCTCCGAACCGGTTATTCCGATAATCGATTAATTCGAATGATTGAAATAATCGAATGATCTAATAATCGTCTTTCGATTATGCCCACCCCTAGTAGGAACATTGATATAAATACTTTGTAATTAGAAATTAAACATAAACATTTTTTTTTAAATTCCTTAATAACAATAAATATTAAATTGATAATTTTAAATGTCTCCACAACTTCCTTAAGTTAATCATCCTATGCGTTAGTAAATCGGTGAATTTTTCGATCAGAGAAACATCAACACGGAGCCAGTGTTAGTCGAAAAGTTACATTTTTTAGGATTGGAAAAAAGACACATACCCGAAAGAATTATGAATCTATCGTCACATCCGTATCAATATTGTAAACAGAACATCTCCATTATTTTTGCTTGAGATTTTGTTATTTTCTAAACGAATGGCGTTGAGAAACAATGAAGGGATCCTTTGTTGAAAGTGTTATCGTACAACAAACAGGTGACGCAACTGGCTCGGTAAATATGGCAGCTCCTTGCTCTGTCCGTATCTTCTCGAGAACCGACGTTCCACTGGAAATTTACTGTCAACTTCAAGTCCTCTTTGTTGCATACATCACCCTTTAATAAATTTTTTCAACAGGATTTGTAACCTTGTAAGGTATTATTTGTCCATTAGTCCATTTTGGATTATAATTTTCAGTATTGAAAAAAAAAAAAAAAAACTGCATTCCGAATTTAGGAGTACCCCATTTTTGTTTATTATTTTGAATAATTGACCTTTGTAATCGAACAAAAGATTAAATTAACCCTTCCCAGCTCCTAATTTGAGAGCTTTCGTTTCAAGATACGCATATAATGCGAAAATAAAACAAAATCCGTTTTTTCGCCGTCCTTGGCTTTTCTCCGAAACTACTGGACCGGTTTTTTTTTTTTAAACATAGCACAAAAATACTAGCACATTTGATGATGATCTCTTTAATATTCGCCGATTAGTTTTAAAGTGTCGGTCGATTAGATATGATTCAGTTCAATAACTCAGTTATTTTTGAGAATAGAGAAAAAAGTATTAGTGTTTTTTAACCAAGAAACCGCGAAATGTTTTTTTAAAAAAAAAAAAGGACAGAAAAAATTTTTTTTATCCATATATCCATCCATATAGACGATATGTATTGGACTATTTCTTTGCAAGGTATTATTTGTCCATTAATCCATTTTAGCTTATTATTATTATTTTTTAAATAGATTTATTGTTATTTACAGCTGTATAATGATATATTGGGTTGTTTCACATGAAATGTCCATTTTTATAGTTTCTGAAATACATAAAGGATTTTGCAGGTCTCTGTTTTCTTCCGAATGTTTACATATTTAAAGTAAACAGTTACTTATCCTCTACTTTGTATTATAAACATAAGCTTAACAATCAATTACCCACTTCTTAGTATACCTCCAAATATGAACATGGAAACACGCGATTTTTTAGTAATATTTTTGTAAGAGTTTAAACTCGACCATTCAGCAGCTGAGGCCGCTAGAAAATTTGCAAGGCGTTTGGGGAAGGGAGTGTTAATGAACGGACCATTCGTCGTTGGTTTGCTAAGTTTTCAGCTGGGGATACCGACTTGGAAAACTTGCCCCGAGGAAGACCTCCGTCCGTAATAGACAACGATGTCCTCAAAATACAGTAGCGGTCATTAAATGAAACAGCTAAATAGTTTCAACTGTTTATTGTTTGCCAACGTTTCGACCCCCTTTGTGGGTTATCATCAGGGCGCATGGTGGGAGAATGGAAACTACAATAGGTGCTACCCGGACTAATTCCTTCCAGTAATTCTCAACGGTCAATTAATTGCATCCACAATGAAAAAAATATTTTTTCTGTTTTCTTCTTTAGTTGCTTTTCAAATTCGCTCAACTTGCATATTTAGCTGTTTTTTATCAGTGGTGACAAGATAATATAGTTATTTTTATAGAATCAATAAAAGTAAAGGTACTTTAGAGGAAGAAAATTTAAAATATCGGCAGTTAAGCCCTGTCCCACCATTTTAATCAGAATGAAACGTACATAGTGTTAAAAGTTACATCGATATAGCGAGTTTAATCAAAATCGTCGGAACTGTTTTCGAGAAAATCGAAAAAGGTGCAAAATGCATGGTATAAAGTGGCTCTTCTGGTAAGCTCATTTTGATGAAAAAAGGTATTGTAACGTCTCGGGCGTATAGTTGTCCTAAATATGAAATTTCAGTTTTATAGACTTTTATAGGACTGGAAAAGATGCAGAATAACTGGTAAAAAAAATTATGAAAATCAAAAATGTTAAACGGCATGGTTCGGATGATTTCGGATGGACTGATGCATATGTATATATATATATATATATATATATATATATATATATATATATATATATATTTTTTTTTTTTTTTTTTTTTTTTTTTCAGAAACAATTCCTTATTGAGCAATATTACAATCAGTCAAATTTTGGACATTTTTAATTGTGATCAAGTACAACATTCATACTGCATTCACACGATATATACAAAACAATAAAGTTATTAAATAATAATACAATTTACATATATACAAAACAGAATCAATATGAATATATACAAAAGTCACTCATACCTATATACAATCCTCAAGCATACAGCCATGTATAATTTTCAATTTTGTTTTTTTGTTGTAAAAAAAACTTTTTGGGTGAGAGTTCTCCGTTATAGATCTACCCATGATTTTGAGTATACACACACACAAAAAAAAAATTATAAAATTGAACACAATTATGCCTGTATAAGGAAGACGATTAGCTGTTATTGAGTTGTATAGTGACTTATATCGATAACTATTATTAGACCTGCCTGCTCTCTTGGTCCCCTGCCAACTTTTAATGGAATCATGTTTATGTAGAAACTTTGATGGACAGCATTCTCGAACCATCTCGTTATTAATGACCTTGCTTTCATACCGTAAGGTACATACCATATACTTTCATACCATGAGGTACATACCATATCAAGGTAGAATTTAAGCCGTTTTCTCCTGGAAAGTACTTACTATTCGATCCACCATTCTTAAGGCCACCGATCCAAATGGAACAGTAAAGTAGAACGGCTGGAGTAATTGGAATAATTGGCGTTCTATTGTAAAACTTTTAACAGACACTTAATGTTTTATGTTCACGTATTTTTATTGATGAAAAAATGGCCACACAAAAGCACACATTTTCTTGCTGATTTTGTTAGCATCGACAAAAAACGGGCAAATAATTGAGTTGAACGAATTCCAACTAAACGAGAAAAAACAATATTTTGTATACAATTTTACATTATATGAATATAGACGTATAATATACCAATGGAAAGATAAAGATTTTAGAAAACATTTTATCTGATACACGAAATGGCAAAAAGTAATGGAGAGAGATGAAAAACCGATAAAACTAACTATCAAAATAATATAATTGACTATTTTATAAAATAAAACACATGTTTCAATCGAAACTCAGTTTAATAAATTCTTTAACCCTTTTACTTACACAAACATATATATTTTATCTCTAGCTGTGTTCAAAAATCCTTAAATTGATTTTAATAACGGAGCTAAGTGAAAGTAGTGTGTTGCGCCCAACAGATTTTTTTTTTTTTTTTTTAATTTGTATAAATTCAAGACGCCATTTTTATTGAAAGAATTTTAAACAATAGAAATATCTAGTAATTAGGATACGAATAAAAATTGTACCGCTATTATTAAGTAAAATGATATATGAGCATAATCTTTATGCTATCCTTCTGGAAGAGACGTAAAATGGTGTTTCTGTGCTTGTGCGACGTCAGACACTGTTTAAAGTTTTTTACTTTCACTAAAAAGTCCCCTGAGTCCAAATAACCAAGTCCCGCAAAAAGGTCTGTGTGTGTGTGTGTGTGTGTGGTAACTCTCGGGCGGAAACGGTAATTCCTATGAAACTGAAATTTCATATTTTAGACAAATATACGCCCGAGACTTTACAAAACCTTTTTCATCAAAATGAGCTTAACAGAAGAGCCACTTAATACCATGCGTTTTGCACCTTCTTTTCGATTTTCTCAAAAACGGTTCCGACGATTTTGAGTGAACTCGCTATATCGATGTAAAACTTAATGGGCTTAAATATCATTTAGGTTTCATTCGGATTAAAATGGTCTTACAGGGCTTAAATGCCGATATTTTAAATTTTCTTTCTCTAAAGTACCTTTAATTTTGTTGATTCTATAAAAATAACTATATTATCTTGTTACCACTGATGAAAAACAGGTAAATATATAAATTGAATGAATTCGATACCCAAATAAAGGAGAAAATGGATTTTTTTTTTTTTTTTTAAATTTTTTTTTGAACATTAGGGCAGTAATATACATGTATAATATACCGTTGGAAAGCTAAAGATTTTAGAAAACATATCATCTTATACTCAAGCTTTTAAAAGTTAATAGAGAGTGATGAAAACAAGATAAAACTAACTGATAATTTTTGATAATAATATAATAGATTTTTTTAATAAAACACATGTTTCTATATAAATTCAATTTAATTAATATTTGATAGTTTCACGTACTTTAATTTCTAGCTGTATTTGAAAATTCTTTAATTAATTTTAAAAACGGAGATAAGTGGAAGTCGTGTGTTGCCCGCACCAGATTTTTGTTCTTATTTGTCCATTGTGCACCATGTTATCATCTCTGAGTGCATCGGAAGGTAGATTGAGTACGTCAAAATTGGAAGCGTACCTATTGGTGATGTCTCAACAAACCTGACTCAGGCCTTTACTCATCGCTAGCTGGAACCGAGATATTGCAATAGCAGTCGATAATAGCTACTCCAATTCCTCAGGTTTCGAACTGTATCTATTAGTTTTCCTGTCGTATCTCTAATAATTCTAAGTATCTTTAGTTTAGAATGATAATTGATAATTTATTGAAAGCAATCTAAAATATCACACCCTAATCTACGATATTAGGTCACTGTAAGATAATACTTTCGTGATATGTAAGGGGGAGCTCACAGCTGCATTTTTTTTTTCATTTTAGAATTTAACTAATCCTAGTTTTTGTTTACAAGTTCAATAATAATATTTCATCTGCCTTATTTTTCCTAACTGATTTAAATAAGTTGACGTACCAGCAGTTAGTAGTTCAGTGCATAGCATGAAAGGCCTTCTATTCTGGTAACAAGGTCTCGGGTTTAAACTCAGCAGATGGCAATAGGATGTTTTTAAGGGTATAAACTCTTTAAAAAAATTCTCGGTTATGCAGTCCTTGGGAAGAATCGTCAAGTACTCGTTTAATGTTCCTATCCTAATTATCGAAAATAGTCCGATTAGCCACAGTAGCATAAAGTGGCTTCTGATTGAATATTTTTTAAAGAAATGTAAGAAAACTGCCTATACAAGTCCCAGAAATTTTTCAACAAAGGATGCCTTTTCGGTGAAAAATATAGAATAATTAGACATATTCTTTTAAAAATGTTAATAGATATTATTTACATATCGTTAATAATAATATACCGATAATAAATTGTAACTGTAAAAAATTAAAATAAATAAGAATTAAGATGTACAGAAAATTTCGTGACAAAATGCACATAAACATTTTGATAACAATTTCTGATGTTACTTTGTTTATACATATAACAGCACTTAATGCTGCTGTGGCTAATCGGACGATGCTACAGTTTGATTCCTTAATATTGTGTATCCAGGTTTAAAGGATAAATCTATAGATAACATAAAAATGGATTTTTTACTCCTAGGGCCACGTGCCTGGGAGTAGAAGGCTGTTATGCTAACCACTACACCATAGGTGGCCCAAATTCAAATGGGGATCCACCAAACCATCAAATTTCTCCCGCATCCTATCCTTGCAATCTAAAATCACCAGAAAAATCCTAAATGCCCATTTTTTGTCGCCCATAAAACTATCCATAAAGACCTTCATATCCTATTAGTTGCATAATTAGGCCGAAATACTTATATATTTTATAATTCCAAACGGACAGTCAACTCGTACTTACTTGTTTCTATGACATTTCCATATATTCCTGATAATCCTCCAAAGAGGCTGAAAAAAAGATGGCCCTGATACCTGGTAACTTAAATAAACATTAAAGTGTTTAGCGACAGTTTCTTCACACGCCTGTATCAAGTCCATACTTATTGTTCACATTTACTTGAAGTATTTATTTTTTTTTTTTTAGCATAATATAATTTAAAAAAAAGGTATTATACAGATGAAAAATTGATTTTAACTAGGAGTATAAGTGAACATCAAGTGTTCTGCGTTTTCTTAATTCTGCATTTCTGACAGTAAATATAAAATAAAATAAATGATGACGAATAAAAATAATAGCAGAAATTTAACGGCGGCATTTAGGAATATTTTTTTAATTAACAACATAAATTTCTGTGTTTTTTAAACCAGAACAACTACAACCCTTACGTAGCCTTATAATATGAACAATACTGTAAAGATAGAATAATAACGGTGAATTTGTATGATGTTGAGCGTGGACTGGATAGCTCGGTGAGAAGAGGATGCGATTGCCGGAGTCAGCGAATACTGAAGCTTCTGCGAAGGAGCGAAGGTCTCACTGGAATAAATACCGACTTCAGTGTCTCAACTCCGTCTTCAAATCCGGCTAGGAACTACAGTAACCAGGTTCCGACATCAAGTGTTATTAAAAAAATCTGGTACGCGCAACACACGACTTTCACTTAACTTCCGTTGTTAAAATCAATTTCAAATACAGTTAGAGATGAAATAGGTTTAAAGAATTAATTATAATGATTTTCGTTAGAAACGTATTAAATAACCTATTATATTATTATCTAAAACAACCAGTTAGTATAGCATTAGCTTTTACAACTAAGGTAATATTTTTCTATAATCTTTAGTTTTTCAACGGTATATTATACATCTATATTACTTTTCTTATGTTCAAAAACACAAAAAATTCATTCGATTATGCCAATACCTAATATTTTTATTATTCTAAATACATATCGTTAAAAAAATTCAGTTTCATTTATTTCTTTTATTTATTTATACACCCTACCTTGCAATATATGCAACATGGGTTATGGCAACATTAACTTGCCGTTGCCGATTAGGCCAGCAAGTTACTGTTGCTAATCAGCTTCGTTTAATTAGATCTTCCATTTCACATCTTTCCCTAAGTTCTTCCGATGCCTGCAATCCCCCTGGCTGGTCTCCTTCCCATGTTGAAATGAGCTGTGCCCAAAGCCGATTTCCACCCGTATACAAATTCTTTGAAGTACGGGTGGTATCGTCATTCGATTATGCCAACCCCTAATTACAAACATAGATGGGACGGCGTCAAAAAAGCGCTACACGCGATCATTATTATGATCAGAAGATTACATCCTTATACGAACGCTTTCTGCCTACATACTTAAATCTAATCAGATCAGACTTAACACAAGTCTCCCGTATTCGTCTTGGACGCTAACAGTCAATTCAGCATGTGTTTTTCAGTGGCACGACAGGCCGTGTAGGCCCTGGGCCTCGCGGTGCAATTTCCTGGGAGATTACACTCACGTTTCGTGAGCATATTGTAGTGTAGGGTCATCACTCCCTACGCCTAATTTTGTGAGTGGCCCCCATTTGACTGACGGGTCTCACATACCCGGGGGAGAGGCTGGAGGAATTCCAATTTTATTTCATCCCTATAAAAGCCCCGCCGGGACTGGGATTTGAACTCGTAACCTGTCGCATGAGAGACTAGCGCGCTAGCCACTCAGCCACGGGCTCCCCCAATTCAGCATGTACTAACTTTTTATAAATCTGTTTTAAACAAATCTAAACACATTTCAACATTTTACAAGCCCATTGGATCCGACTGATCACGGTTTTAAAAATAATACAACAGGCAAAAATTGGAACAAAAACTAGAGTAACGTGGCCAGAAATGGTGTTGACATTCTTGGAAGTAAACAACATAGAGATAAGTGAGCCATGGGTTAGATAAGAGCTGCAGGTTTATGATCCGAAGTTAATGGAGATAAGAATTACGTGCTGATAGTCAGCTGAGGAATTTAAAAGACACTTCAGTTTCGTCTAAATTAGGCGTTTTATAAGTTAAGATATTTAAAGATTTAATTATGTAAGAGGGTGGGTGATTAGAAAAAGAATTTGAAAGGATGAAAAATGTCTGAAGGTTTTTAAGAATAAGGTACTGAGAATATTAGTCCAAAGAGAGATGCGGCCACTGGGGAATTCGGAAGGTTACATGACGCGGAGTTGCGGAGCTTGTACTATGTGAGAATAATTGGTTTGACAGCATCATGGCGACTTTGTTAGCCACAGTGAAGAACGGATTCCGAAAACGTTCATAGGAGCTGAACCGACTGGTAGGCGTTCGAAAGGTAGGCCGAAGCGTCGATGGGAGGATTGTGTTAAGGCTGATTAGGGGGTTTGGGCTTTAACGGTGATCATTGGGCGAATCTATGTAGGCAGTATTTGGTAGTACAGATGTTATATGTCATTGGTATAAATTCAGGTGGTTTGAAAAGGAAAATGTTTTAAATACAACATTCGTTTTCAGGTACATGTTTATTTAGAAACTGCAAAAGCAGTTAAAACTATGCACTATGTACATATATCTATCTTATTTCAAATTTTACATAATACATTAAGATTAACATAAACCATCATTCAAAATACAAAACTTTAAAAGGAACTTACAATGTCAAAATCACAGCAATTCGTATAAAGTTGAAATGATAAAATTTTTTTTTTTGTACATCCCGATGAAGACGCAACGGAGGCATCGATTTTAACTTTGTTAGCGATAATCGTTGATAGATGTGATTTTGATATCCCATATTTTTCCGCAATTTTCGATTTCGACTCAATTTTTTTATCCACTTCTTGGAGAATTGCCAACCTTGTATTTAAATCAAAGGATTTTCTCTTTGACCTACTGTGCGGAGCGGAAGCGCACTTAGAACGGAAAGCAAAACTGACTTGACCTCGTAGGAAACTTGAATTAAAGCAAGCAATAAAAACAGTAAAACTAGCTGAAACTCTAAAAGGCATAAGCTGTCACAGACTGAATCAAAGAATTGAGCTGAAAAGAGGGAAGAGGTAAGAAGGATTTGGATAGAAAGGCGCCGCTCTTTACTGGGAATTAAGATGTATCGTAATTTTTTTCTTTATGTTTCGTTATAACGGAACAAATTCAATTCTGAGGTCCACAAAAGTAGTTCATTAATTCGTTATAAGAGAATATTTCGTTATAAACGGGTGTTCGTTATAGCCGTGTTCGTTAAAAAGAGGGTTTACTGTATCAGCATCGGGCCTTCTGGTTCGGTAAGCCTATTATTATTTTTTCATGCCGTTTTCTGTTTATTACTAACAATATCTCAGTTTAAATTCACTTTGAAGATTTTATCATCTACTGGCTTGATATTATTAAACAACAATGCCCCCTCTGTTGTCAAATATTTCGGACTCATAGTCAGTCTGTTTCCAGTTATTTTAACTTCTAGTGTGATCGACCGAACCAACAACATGAGAGGTTAGCTGTTATTGCTTTTGTCATCACATTTTTTTTCACAGTTAAGTTAATATGATTTCAGAGCTAATATAATAATTAAACCGTTTCATTTTAATTCTGAGTTAAATTAAAAAACCCACGACTTCCACATAGCTTCGGTGCAAACAATGGGGGGTGTGATCTCGATCAAATCACCTCCTTGCATACCACTGCACCTCCTACAAAAACTACAATTCTCTATATGTATTGAGCCCAAGACGCTTCATGGGTTTTAATGGTACAAGTTTTATCCACTTTACATCCAGTGACAATTCTTGACAGAAAATAGTTGTTTTTGTTTCGACAAACGCTTTTTACTTTCACTTACTATATATAGTAAGGGGAAGTACTGCGATCGTGAAAATTTTAGAATTCCAGTTTTAAACGGAAATACACGTTTTAGGGTCCCCTGAGTCCAAATAACCAAGTCCCGCAAAAAGGTCTGTGTGTGTGTTAACTCCTGGGCGAGAAAGGTAAGTCCTATGAAACTGAAATTTCATATTTAAGACAAATATACGCCCGAGATGTTACAAAACCTTTTTCATCAAAATGAGCTTACCAGAAGAGCCAATTTATACCTTGCATTTTGCACCTTTTTTCGATTTTCTCGAAAACGGTTCGGACGATTTTGATCAAACTCGTTATATCGATGTAAAATGTAATGGGCTTTAATACTATGTACGTTTCGTTTGGATTAAAATGGTCTGACAGGGCTTAAATGCCGGTATTTTAAATTTTCTTTCTCTAAAGTACCTTTAATTTTGTATATTCTATAAAAATAACCTTATCATCTTGTTACCACTGATGAAAAACAGGTAAATATATAAATTAAATGAATTAGATACCCAGCTAAAGGAGAAAACAAAAAAAAAATTTTTTTTAATGCAATTTTTCGTTTTTTAACATCAAAACAGTAATATACATGTTTAATATACCGTTGGAAAGCTAACAAAAAGTAAGAAGATAAAAATTTTTCCGAGCCAGAGAGGACTCGGACCTGTTGCATATCCCGGCTATTAGATTAGTGGAAGTCGATCTCATTGTTTATAAGAAGGCCTTTACAAAGAGAAGTCTTCGCTAATAGACTTGTTTTGCTTTTTATTTTCTCCTCTGTAAAGAATCTCGCCTTTATGAGCGCTAGATTACCCGTTAATCATTAATCATTCCTTCGGTGGATTGACTAGAGGACTTATTGCTTAGGAATACCTCAGGGGTATATCGTATTAACAATCAGAGGATCTCAAATGTGTCTCACGATTTTAATAGATTTTTTTTTTAGGTAAAACTAGACATTAATCGTTAGGCTGTGCAAAATATTAGGGGCCAACGCACACCAAGTTGGTCACGAAGAACGCATTTTATTTAATATCTCTAGTGAAGGTAGAGAATAGGCTGGGCGTCAGAATTGTCCTATTTAAAAGCGGAATAATTAAGAAAATAAGTCATTAAATTATTTAAGTTTTATGCTTGATATTTTTACTTTCACTTACTATATATAGTAAGGGAAAGTATTGCGATCGTGAAAATTTTTGAATTCCAGTTTTCAAAGGAAATACTCCCGGGCGGATACGGTAAAGCCTATGAAACTGAAATTACATATTTCAGACAAATATACGCCTGAGTCGTTACAAAACCTTTTTTCATCAAAATGAGCTTACCAGAAGAGCCGCTTTATACCATGCATTTTGCACATTTTTTTCGATTTTCTCTAAAACAGTTCCGACGATTTTGATTAAACCTGCTATATCGATGTAAAATTTAATGGGCTTTAATATCATGTAGTTTTCATTCTGATTAAAATGGTATGACAGGGCTTAAATGCTGATATTTAAATTTTCTTCTTCTAAAGTACCTTTAATTTTGTAGACTCAATAAAAATAACCATATAATCTTGTTAATATTGATAAATAAAAGCTAAATATGCAAGTTGAGCAAATTTGAAAAACAACTAAAGGAGAAAGCTGAAACAAAATAGTTTTAATGCAATTTTTTGTTTTTGAACATAAGAGCAGTAGTATACATGTATGATATACCGTTGGAAAGCTAAAGATTTTAGAAAAATATTATCTCATACACACGCTTTTAAAAGTTAATAGAGAGTGATGAAAAACCGATAAAACTAACTGATTATTTTAGATAAAAATATAATAGATTTTTTAATAAAACACATGTTTCTACAGAAATTCCATTTAACTAATTATTTAATGGTTTCACTCATATTTGAAAATTCTCTAATCGATTTTAAAAATGGTGGTAAGTGAAAGTCGTGTGTTGCCCGCACCAGATTTTTTAAAGGAATATTATTTGTAATTAACTCTCTTTATTAAAAAAAAAAAGAAATATCCTTCCACTCTCCTGGTACTGTCTTGACTGTACTTTCACGTACTTTACTTGACTGTTTCTACCGCCTTTTAAAACCCATGTAAGCTATCGATGCTGTGTAAATACTCGACCAACAGGCCTGAGCCCTGATGCCCATAACTCAGATCTTTGAGGACAAACTGTTTTACGGTTGTTTGTTTTGGTTTTAGTTTTTTTGTAGAGGTGGTTGGGTCAGCCCTGAGGTTAGGACGTTTTGTTTGTTTACTACGGTGCCTGGTGACGTCTTTCCTTCCTTTAGCCCCGCCTAATAAATTCCATAATGTTTGGACTTTATGCTCTGGTAAATTTCCAAAATATGTAGAGCATTCGGAATATAGTTCCATCTGAAATGCTGTTCGAGAGCCAGTATAATATTTAGGCCACCCACAGAACAATATTAACGCTTTCCGCTCCAAGTCTTTGTTAGCCGTTTACGACAGGCTTTAAATGATTTCAGACGCGAATAAACACTTTAATATTTTTGATATTTTACATAGTGCTAAAAAAAAATCTAGTGCGGGCAACACACGACTTTCACTTACCTCCATTTTTAAAATCAATGAAAGAATTTTCAAATACATTGATAAAAATACGTGAAACTATTAAAGAATTAATTAAATTTCTATAGAAACATGTGTTTTATTAAAACATCTATTATATTATTATCTAAAACAATCAGTTAATTTTATCGGCTTTTTATCACTCTCTATTAACTTTTACAAGCCCTTGTGTATTAGATAATATTTTTTTCTAAAATCTTTACCTTTCCAACGGGCATATTACACATTTATATTACTGTTTTTATGTTCAAAAACGAAAAATTGCATTAAAAAAATATTTTTTCCGTTTTCTCCTTTAGTTGTTTTTCAAATTTGCTAAACGTGCATATTTAGCTGTTATTTATCAATGTTAACTAAATAATATGGTTATTTTTATAAATCCGCCCTAGCTCGGCCTCCTGGGATCACTTGGATTCGGCTTCTCCCCCCACTTGTGGAGGGAGCAGCCCAGCCTAGGGTCCCTTTAGCAGATTGTATATATTGTATATAGTTAAGTTTACTTGTATGATTTTTATTTATTTCCCAACTTGTATGTATCTCTACTACAGGTAGTTTGTTTTGATTTGTTTGTTCTTGTTTTTTTGTTTTCATTAATTGTTATTTTTTTGTATATATTTGAATTTGTTTATTTCCGATTTTATGTAACTTGACTTTATCATAATTGTCTGGATATATTGTATGTATGTTTATTACATCACTATTACTACTGTTCATTTTGTAACAAATTGTAATATTTCTCAATAAAAAAAAAAAAAAAAAAAAAAATTATATACAAAATTAAATGTACATTAGAAGAAGAAAATTTAAAATATCGGAATTTAAGCCCTGTCAGACTATTTTTATCAGAATAAAACCTACATGGTATTAAAGCCCATTAAAATTTTACATCGATAAAGCGAGTTTAATCAAAATCGTCGGAACCATTTTTCAGAAAATCGAAAAAAGGTGCGAAATGCATGGTATAAAGTGGCTCTTCTGGTAAGCTCATTTTGATGAAATAGGTTTTGTAACGTCTCGGGCGTATATTTGTCTTAAATATGAAATTTCAGTTTCATAGGACATTTCGTTTCCGCTCGTGAGTTACCAAACACATACACACACACACACACACATATAGACCTTTTTGTGGGACTTGGTTATTTGGACTCAGGGTACCCTAAAACGTGTATTTCCGTTGAAAACTGGAATTCGAAAATTATCACGATCGCAATACTTGCCCTTACTATGTATAGTAAAGTGGAAGTAAAAATAATTCATAAGTTAAATAAATTTTAATTGTTAAACACTAGACACCTGCCTCTGAGATTTAGGATTTTTCGCGTTTAAATTATCAGTTCAGATGAACATATAAACTTTAAGATAAGGACTTATTTATATATTATTTTACAAATGTTTTCATTGCTTAGAATATAACATTAGAAAAAAAAGTATTAATAAAATGTATTTTATAAAATTGAGAACTGGAGGATTAAAATATATCCTAACAAATCCCACCAAATTACCTTTACCCTTCGTCGCAAACCGATGACTTCCTGCCCCACTGTATCCTTTAATAACACCCCACTCATACCTGTTGAACAAATCTGTTACCTAGGACTCCATCTTGATAAACGTCTTACATGGAATCCCCATACGCGACTTTAAACGACAAGAAACTGCCCGTAGATACCGACTACTACAACACTTACTAGACAAACGTTCAAAACTTCCAATTTATTACAAAAAGCTCATTTATGTTACTATCATCAGACCCATCTGGACGTATGGAATCGAGCTTTGGGGCTCTACTAAACCATCTAATTCCTCTCACATTCAATCCTTACAATCCAAAATCCTTCGCAAAATCCTAAATGCTCCTTATTTCGTTACGAATAAAATCATCCATAATGACCTAAATATCTCATTTGTCGCAGAACTAGCCCGAAACAGATATGCCTCTTTTTATTCCAAACTCCCAACCCTCACGAATCCTCTTGTACGCAACATATCATTCCCATCTATTCCTGACAACCCTCCGAGGCGATTGAAAAGACGATGGCCTCGATACCTACTTTAATTACATTGACAGTGAAGTGCTACCACTGGGTAATTTCTTCACAAGACATTATCACGCCCATAAGTGTAAATTAGCCCATTTACCTGTTTTATATATTATATGTACAGTTGTAAATATTAATAAAATGTTAAAAAAAAAAAGAAAAGTATTTTATAATATCAAGCATTTATTCAATTTTATAAGCATCCTTTCGTTTTTTACCTATTGAAAATAAGTTTAATTAACGTATTTTACGAGGATAAACAATTTTAGATGTTTCAGGACTTAAAAAAAAAAAAAAAAAAAAAAAATGTGGTCTGGGTTCTGAGAGACCCCACCTCACCAATTTTGACTATAAATTTCACCTCACCAGTTAAAGGTTAAGTCTGATCTTGGGGGGGTTGGGCTTGATGGGGATCATTGGGGGAGTCTGTGGAGGCAGTATTTATTGGTATCGGCCTCCAACTTAAGGGTTCTCTAAGCCTATTATAATGATTACTTCGAGTTTGTAAAACGAAATGCTTTTATCTTGAATGTGGTTTGAGCCCTTCCACACGTGGAGGACTTCCTAGAAGATCCTTCGCTCCTTATCGTGGTTTGCTTGTGTAGGCGTTTGTTCAAACAGTTCCCTGCGATAACTAGGTATCGCTACAGCCTCCCACGTCTCATGTTCAAGTTTTTACATTTTTCAATTATCATATTTCGACTTCTTGTGCAATTGTTAGCTAAAAAATTTTATTATAGTTTAATTTATATTTCATAACTGTTCATACTGTTAATTCAAAATTATACTTGGAATCCTCACACTAGGCTGAAATGACAAGAAAATATTCGCAATAATCTTCAGAGGCGCCGGAAAAGACGGTGGTCTCGAGACCTGCTTTTAAAACAAACGTTAAGGCTCAACTGTGGTGTAGTGGCTTGCATTACGCTGACTATGCCTAGCGTTGCGGACTCCTCGAATGCAGCATGTTATCAAAAGACTTCGTTATTCTGTCCTTATGAGAGGACGTAAAATGGTGGTCCCAAACCTATGCGAAGTCAGATACTCTTTAAATATCCCTACACTCCTTTGATAGACTTGTTTCGTTCTTCACTTTCTGTTGATGATTACTCCTTAATCATTCTTTCGGTGGAATGACTGGAGAACTTATTGATTGGAAATTCCTCAATAGTCTGGGTATATTGTACTACTAGTTACAGTACGAGTAGTTCATTTTCCAAGGTGTGAAAATCCATAATCTGGAGGATGTTTTTTCTAATTACATTAATACTTTATCAATATTCCTCTCAAAGTCTTAGGCGGTAGTGAGTTATACCTTATCACGGGTTGATTTAAGTACGTGTATGGAAATAACTAAAATATAAAGGAGTAACTGTGGTATAGTGGCTAGCACGATAGCCTTATATACCCAAAGATGCCGAATCAAATCCGGTAAACAGCCATAATTTTTTTTTTTTTTTTTATATAAAGTGTGTTAAAAATCTTTGGTTACGTTCCCGAGCCTGTGCAATGTCAGGTACTCGTTAAAGATCCCTATCTATAACTATACCTGGATTGGCAAAATTTAGGACTTCAACTGTAGCATCTTTCGATTATTCGCGTTAATAATAATAATAGGCTTACCGAACCTGAAGGCTCGATGCCGATACCACCGTATTCCGTCTACACAGACTCGTCCAATGTTCTCCGTTCAAGCCCAAGCCTCCAAGATCAGCCTAAAAGCAATCCTCCCATCAACGCTTCGGCCTACCTTTCGGACGCCTACCAGGCGGATCAGTAAATACCAACTTTCACGGAATCCATTCCTCACCGATCCCAAGAATATTTCTCGCCCATTTGAGTCTCCGCGACGCTATCAACTCAATTATATTCACAAGATACAAGTTCCGCAATTCCGCGTAGTGCAACCTTCTAAACTCCCCGGTGGCCTCATCGCTCTTCGGACCAAATATTTTACGCAGTACCTTATTTTCGAAAACCTTAAGCCGTTGTTCATCCTTCAAAGTAAGCGGCCACGTTTCGCATCCGTAAAGAACCGTCGGAAGAATAATAGTTTTATAAATTCTAATCTTTAAGTTTTTAGATAGAAGCCGCGAACTATGTAACTTAGCAACTGAATAACAACACGCATTTCGCGCCTTTAACCGAGACTTTATTTCCTCCTGGATTTAATTTTTTCTCGTTATCATTGAACCTAAATACTTGAATTTCTCTACGTGTTCAAAAGTATGCCCTGACATATCGATATCACCAAGATCGCCACCGTTTCTGCTTCTAATCACATATTTCGTCTTTCCGTTATTTATTTCGAGTCCTATTTCTTTACCGGTTTTTATTAACGCACTTGTATTTAGTTGTATAGTTTCCGTGTCTTCACCTAGCTGTAACACCGGAATTTTATCACCCAGATTTAAACCTTTCTCGGTGCACGTCACCTTATCTATGACATGTTCTAAAGCTATATTAAATAAAACAGGTGAAAGGGAGAAAAACATGAAAAAAAAAGAAGAAAAAACATAAAATATCTTGAAAATGGGGACATAACACCGAAACGTAGAAAAACATTGTCATAGATTGTAAAGAAAAATAAATATATAAGAAAAGGAAGTTAATTATATTGAGGATGTATAGTCGACTGTAGAAACTATTATAGGTGGAATTTATATTATAGGTAGCATAATCAGGAATCAGTCATTTTTGAATTTTTTTAATTTTACCAACGTTTCGGCTCAAGCTTGTGAGCCATCATCTGGGCATTACTGAGCCATGTCCAAGCATAACTGCGATATAATAAAAGGAGTTTTATGCTTGGACATGGCTCAGTAATGCCCTGATGATGGCTCACAAGCTTGAGCCGAAACGTTGGCAAAATTAAAAAATTTCAAAAAATGACTGATTCCTGATTATTCCACCTATAATAAAGGAAGTTAATGTGTGCTTTTTTGAGTGTCAAATTATTTATTGTTATTTACGATAGTCACAAACCTTTCTCACACTTAATTATCAAGTTTGTTTATAAATACAAATAATGATAAGATCTCTATATTTTATTGATAAAGGTTATTCATGATTTATTGTTGTAAACTATAGGTCGTCTCAAACTTTGACCGGCATTGTGTATAAGTAAAAGTGAAATAGTAATATAATTTAGCGATATAAATAGTATTGCATTTACCCGGATTGGACGCTGATGAAGCTCGACAACTATTTGCATGATGGCATTAAAGCTGTTCTGTAACAAAGAACCATCTCCTTCCACCGTCGCATCTCCTCTTCATCAACTTCTTTGTCTTCCAGGAGGCCATTGTCTTCCGCGATAATTACATCTTGAGGAAGTGCTATCCCTAAGGACGATCGTTAGTGCCTCCTTCGAGTTGTAAACTGTTATAATTTTATTGTAAGATATTTATATTTAATTTTACTTTCACTTACTTTTTTATGAAATAAGTAGTAAGGGAAAGTATTGCTATCGTGAAAATTTTAGAATTTACTTTTTCACCGAAAATACACGATTTATTGTCCTCTGAGTCCAAACGAAAAAAGGTCATTGTGTAGGTGTGTGGTAAGTCTAGCGCAAAAACTAAAAGCCGTACAAAACTGAAATTTCATATTTAGGACCGACGAGAAATTGCTCGCCGCTTTCGGCTACTTCAACACTCAATAGACAGACGCTCTAACCTTCCACTTAACTACAAAAGACTCATCTACATGATCATCATAAGACCTATCTGGGTCTTCTTTCCGTCTTGAATCCTTACAATCCAAAATCCTTAACGCTCCTTACTTTGTCAAGAACAAACTCATCCATAAAGATCTTAATATTCCTTATGTTGCTGATTCGGCCCGAACCAGATATCAATCCTTCCTTGACAAACTTTACTCCCACTCTAACCCACTAGTTTCAATCCTTGCTTCCTTTGCCATTCCAGACAGTCCTCCGAGACGTCTGAAAAGAAGATGGCCTCGAGACCTTCTAGTTTAGAATATTTTTAGAGTGCCACCGATGGGTAGCTTCTCTACATGTCATGTTCATACCTATGTTCTTTTACCCTATTCACGAGATGTGTTGTACAATACAGTTGTAAATATCAATAAATAATTAAATTTAAAAAAAAAAATTAAGACGTGCTTCTCCCCCTCCCCTCTCCCTCGAGCCCATTAAATTGATCGTTAAAGCCGTTTTTGAGAAAATCATAAAAAGGTGCAAAATGCATAGTATCGGTCAACTGTCCTGAAATGGCCAAATTAATAAATAAGAACTAGTTATTTTTTAAGGAAGAGAATAAACTCTGCAAATTATTACACAATGGTTTATTATTTAAATTTTTTTCATTTTTCTATTTTTTGTTTATCGCTCTTTACTGATTCTAAAACTCTTTACATACTTTTCTCTATCGTCAAAAATAGCTGACTTATGCGCGTATTTATGTGTAAAGTTTCAATTTTTCTCTTTTATATAATTAAACGCGGTATTTTGGTTTAAAAACCCTAATGAATTTTTTTTTTATATCTTCGAAAATAACTTGAGTTATTGAATTTAATCGGCCCCTATTTTAAAACTAACCAGCTGATATCAACGTCTAGGTATTAGGATCATCGTTGCATGGACTAGTATTTTTGTAGTGAATTACAAAAACATTGGTCCTGTAGTTTCGGAGAAATGCAGTGGACAAACGGATTTATTTTTATTCGTTGTTTTTTTGTTTATTTGTTTAACTTTATGCTACTATGGCTAAGCGGACGATGCTACAGTGGGAGTCCTAAATTTTGCCTATCCAGGTTTTATTAGGATAGGGATCTTTAACGAGTACCTGACATCGCACAGGCTCGGACCAACGTTAAGGATGGCATAACTAAGGATTTTTTTACTCCCATTAAATATCGCCGGTTGTGAACCTGTAACATTGGGCATAGAAGGGTGTTATGCTAGCCACCAAGCTATAAGTAATCATATTTTTATTCGTTATTCGGATTCTACGCATCTGGAAACGTAAGCTTTCAAATTTTCGGGGAGAGGGGGGGCGGAGGTAATGTTTTTTTATTACAAAGTTTCATTATTGAAAATAATAGACCAAAATTTATTACAGTTTCTTTACCACAGTGCTACAGCAATTCGATAGAGAATTAAATTTCCAGCAACACGAAAAAGAATCAATGAAATAGCAGCGATAAACCGTTTTGAAGTTTGTAGTGGTAATAGACCATTTTAGGCCATGTTTCATTGAATTATTTATTGCTTTTCATATTAGTTAATTTCCTATAAACAGTTATACTCTAATATAGTTATCAGGAAATAATAAACCATTATGTAATAATTTACAGCGTTTTTAAGATTTGTTGGCGGCGAGTTTTGTTATCGGCGACGGACCTTGGAGCTGACTAAGTATTTAGTAACTAGTTCTATTCTTGTGGCTGATCCGAAGGGAAATTAACTAACAGGAGTGGTGCATAATTAACCCTGCGTGTCGTACACGGGCAAATGGAGGCTTAACTTACAGTCCCTTAGTTTAATTAAGTTAAAACACATGCTATACGCTCTTCGCTACAGACCATCAATGCCGATATTCACAAATTCCAACTGCATACCTCTTTAATTTCTTTTTATTGCGTAGATCCGTTAGTCCGTTTGCTTTTGAAGGGTGCAATAAAATATTTTTTTAATCTTATTTTTATTATTTTCTATAATGAACCTTTGTAATAGACAAAAAAAAAAAAAAAATACCCCGCTCCTTTAAAATTTTAGGGTTTACGTTTCCTAAAAAACGAATAAAAAAAAATCTATTTGCCCGATTTAGGTGAATGTAATTCTGAAACTTGTCCATATTTAACCTTTGGGCTCCCAGAATACAGAAACAAAAATTAAATTTTTGACACGATTGGCGAGCGCACAGTGGTCAAACGTCAAATTTATTTACTAAAGTGTAAAACTTCCCTATAGTTTGCGTTTGAAGTCCCAGAATACGGGAAACATATTTCAAAAAATCGAATTATGGCTCGGAGTTGCTGAAACCTGCCAATATTTTATTTATTTAAACAATTTATTGCAACACAGGATGTGACAACGTCTAGTCGCCAGTTATAGCAACACGTTGACGTCGCCAACAATCTTCTTTAAGATTGTCCGTCTTCTAATTTTTACTTTCACTTACTATATATAGTAAGGAAAGTATTGCGATCGTGAAAATTTTCGAATTCCAGTTTTCAACGGAAATACACGTTTTAGGGTCCCCTGAGTCCAAATAACCAAGTCCCGCAAAAAGGTCTGTGTGTGTGTGTGTGTGTCTGTGTGTGTGTGTGTGTGTGTGTGTGTGTGTGTGTGTGTGTGTGTGTGTGTGTGTGTGTGTGTGTGTGTGTGGTAACTCCCGAGCGGAAACGGTAAGTCCTATGAAACTGAAATTTCATATTTAAGACAACTATACGCCCGAGACGTGACAAAACTTTTTTCATCAAAATGAGCTTACCAGAAGAGGCACTTTATACCATGCATTTTGCAACTTTTTTCGATATTCTCAAAAACGGTTCCGACGATTTTGATTAAACTCGCTATATCGATGTAAAATTAAATGGGCTTTAATACCATGTAGGTTTTATTTGGATAAAAATGGTCTGACAGGGCTTAAATGCCGATATTTTAAATTTTCTTCCTCTAAAGTACATTTAATTTTTTAGATTCAATAATAATAACTAGATTATCTTGTTAGCGCTGATGAAAAACAGGTAAATATATAAATTGAATAAATTCGATACCCAACTAAAGGAGAAAACAGAAAAAATATATTTTTACTTTCACTTACTATATATAGTAAGGAAAGTATTGCGATCGTGAAAATTTTCGAATTCCAGTTTTCAACGGAAATACACGTTTTAGGGTCCCCTGAGTCCAAATAACCAAGTCCCGCAAAAAGGTCTGTGTGTGTGTGTGTCTGTGGTAACTCCCGGGCGGAAACGGTAAGTCCTATGAAACTGAAATTTCATATTTAAGACAACTATACGCCCGAGACGTGACAAAACTTTTTTCATCAAAATGAGCTTACCAGAAGAGGTACTTTATACCATGCATTTTGCACCTTTTTTCGATTTTCTCAAAAACGGTTCCGACGATTTTGATTAAACTCGCTATATCGATGTAAAATTAAATGGGCTTTAATATCATGTAGGTTTTATTTGGATAAAAATGGTCTGACAGGACTTAAATGCCGATATTTTAAATTTTCTTCCTCTAAAGTACCTTTAATTTTTTAGATTCAATAATAATAACTAGATTATCTTGTTAGCGCTGATGAAAAACAGGTAAATATATAAATTGAATAAATTCGATACCCAACTAAAGGAGAAAACAGAAAAAATATATATTTTTACTTTCACTTACTATATATAGTAAGGAAAGTATTGCGATCGTGAAAATTTTCGAATTCCAGTTTTCAACGGAAATACACGTTTTAGGGTCCCCTGAGTCCAAATAACCAAGTCCCGCAAAAAGGTCTGTGTGTGTGTGTGTGTGTGTGTCTGTGTGTGTGTGTGTGTGGTGTGTGTGTGGTAACTCCCGAGCGGAAACGGTAAGTACTATGAAACTGAAATTTCATATCTAAGACAACTATACGCCCGAGACGTGACAAAACTTTTTTCATCAAAATGAGCTTACCAGAAGAGGCACTTTATACCATGCATTTTGCAACTTTTTTCGATTTTCTCAAAAACGGTTCCGACGATTTTGATTAAACTCGCTAAATCGATGCAAAATTAAATGGGCTTTAATATCATGTAGGTTTTATTTGGATAAAAATGGTCTGACAGGGCTTAAATGCCGATATTTTAAATTTTCTTCCTCTAAAGTACCTTTAATTTTTTAGATTCAATAATAATAACTAGATTATCTTGTTAGCGCTGATGAAAAACAGGTAAATATATAAATTGAATAAATTCGATACCCAACTAAAGGAGAAAACAGAAAAAATATATTTTTAATGAAATTTTTCGTTTTTGAACATAAGAGCAGTAATATACATGTATGATATACCGTTGGAAAGCTAAAGATTTTAGAAAAAATATCATCTCATACACAAGCTTTTAGAAGTTAATAGAGAGTGATGAGAAGAAGATAAAACTAACTGATTATTTTAGATAATAATATAATAGATTTTTTAATAAAACATGTTTATATATAAATTCAATTTGATTAATTCCTTAATAGTTTCACGTATTTTTATCTCTAACTGTATTTGAAAATTCTTTCATTGATTTTAAAAATCGAGGTAAGTGAAAGTCGTGTGTTGCCCGCACCAGATTTTTAACCTTAAGGAGCACCTTCTCTGCCTTCTATTCTTCCCTTTGGTCTTCTCCCGATCCTAAAATGGTTTTCCACCTGTATACAAACTCTTTGTAGTACGCGTACTTTCTTTTAGTCACAAGCTGAGGAAATTCGTTGTCTGATAAGACGTAGAGTCCGGTTTTCGTCAGAAGTCTGATCCGTTGGGGTTCAAAGACGGTGCAAGTTGACAGGATATGCTCAGCAGACTCAAGTACTCCACAGCTGTAACCTGCTAATAGATGTATTTTATATCGTCGAGGAAACTCTTCAAATTATATAACTTTTGATTCGGAGTGTTGTGTCTGAAAAAATTATGTATCACCTACAACGAAAAAAATCGAAAATTTTTCTTGTCATATTTAAAGACTAGGTGATGAAACAAATCCTTGGGGTAACATGGGGGTTATATAGTTTTTCGTTATTGAATAGGGGCACACATTTCAAATTCGTATCTCCTGAACGAAACATGGCGAACCATTTTAGAGTTACTTTCGGTGGGCAAGCGTGCTCTCCTTTTTTAAAATACAAAATCAAAATAAAAGTAATCCTTATGTAATCAAACAAATCATTTTCGAAAACCGGAGTTCGACCTTTCCGATGACTTATTTAAACCTTATTTTCAGATTGGTCAAAGATAACTGAAGATATTTCAAAATACTGGAAGAATTAGTCCAGATGGCGGTCATTAAATGAAACAACTAAATAGTTTCAACTATTTTATTGTTTTCTAACGTTTCGACCCCCATTGTGGGTCATCATCAGGGCGTGTTGTAGGCGAATAGAAACTAGCTACCTATTACTGGAAGTAATTCTCAACGATCAACTAATTATATCCACAATATTTCAAAATAATTCGCACTTCTAACTTATGGATTCCTGTAGGCTAGCATAACAGCCTCCTATGCCAAAGGTCACGGGCTCGAGCCCACATTGTGTGGTCCTAGGATTTTTTAATAGGAGTAAAAAATCCTTAGTTATGCCGTCCTTCGGAGGGACGTTAAAAGGTGGTCCCGAGCCTGTGCGATGTCAGGTACTCGTTAAAGATCCATATCCTAATAAAACCTGGATAGACGAAATTTAGGACTCCCACTGTAGCATCGTCCGATTAGCCATAGTAGCATTAAGTGACGTTAAATAAATAAACAAACAAACAACTTATGGATCCAACGAATGCATCATGCGTTTTCATAATTATTTCTTCTTAATTATATTATTAATTAAATTTCTCGGCATAGAGCTTTATTAATTGGTTGTTAAATTAATGTTCAAAGTTGAGAAGTTTCTACAGAAGTGATTATTGAATTATGTCGTGAATTCCAAAAGATCTAACTTATTAATTCCACAATTACGATAAAACGTTTAATGACAATTTAAAGTTATCCAGATGAATAAAAATCAGTCTTGGTGAGAACGTCATTTCAACTAAGCTCTTTCACCAAATACTGTAATTTATAATTGCCTGACTGACATAATTACAAAAAATATTAGGTTAAATATCCTTGTTCATGAATAATTTCCTAGTAGGTCCCAACAATTTTACAAAATAGGGCACATAAAGGCTTCCTTAGCGATGAAAGAAGGTATCTAATAGAGAAGAATATCGTCTGTTGATTTCACATTATAAAAAAAGATGAAACTTACAGGACATCTAGCAGTAACAGTAATTACTTGATGAATCCCTGAAACTGTAATCGTGTCCTTCAATTACGATTGCTAGCTGAGCCGAAGTAATTTTAACTTTTAATTACCATCCTATATGGCAGTAATTTTATTTCTATAGCAGCCATTAATTTTAATTGGGATTGCAATTGCTTAGGAACAAAATGGTATCATTTTTACTTTCAATTGGTAGGTACCTATACATGAAATATATAGTTCGGCAAAGTATTGCGATCGTGAAAATTTACGAATTTGAGTTTTCAACAGAAATGCACGTTTTAGGGTCCCTTGAGTCCAAATGATCAAGACCTGCAAAAAGGTCTGTGTGTTAAGTCTAACGTAAAAACTAAAAGCCGTATGTAACTGAAATTTCATATTTAAGACAACTATAGGACCGAGATGTTACAGAAACTTTTTCATCAAAATAAGCTTACCAGAAGAGCCACTTTATGCTATGCATTTTGCACGTGTTTACGATTTTATCAAATACGGCTCTAACGATTTTGATTAAACTCGCTATATCGGTGTAGAATTTAATGGGCTTTAATATCATGTAGGTTTCATTCTGATTGAAATAGTCTGATCTCTTCTCATTAATGTTCTTGTAATCGTAGGTGGAAATAATCTGGGGGGTAGGGGGGAGGAGGACAGTCGTTTTAGAATATTTAAATTTGGCCGACGTTTCGGCTTAAACTTATGAGCCATCATCAGAGCATGAGTGAGCCATGTCAAGCATAAACTGTTGCATTTGTTTATGCTTGACATGGCTCTCATGTTTGGACCGAAACGTCGACAAAATTAAAATATTCTGAAACGACTTACTCCAGATTACTTACGCTAATTTCAACAGTCGACTATACAACCTCAATATATTACATGTATTCGATTGACCTCATTTCCCCCCAACAATACAAAATTACTATGAATTTAATGTAGTTGTAAATTTTGATTATTTTATTTTTTACAATAAAATATGGCACTACCACCCATTGGTAACACTCCTGTAAGTGTTCTAAATTCCTAATACCTAAAGACGTTTTTATGGTGGCCCATCTTTTTTCCACACGCCTTAGAGGATTATTAGGAAAGGAGAGAGAATAGAGTTTTTTTATGGGGGAAATTGTACCCGGTTCGGAACATTTCGGTCTGAATGGATAAAACCTATCTTAAACTTCTCTCTTTTTTTCGTCTCAAATCCCAATCTGGTGTTTATTAAATGGCTTCAGATATTTTTGTAATGTGACGACGAAGGAAGCCGTTGCAAGCCCAAGATAAAACTTTATCTGAGGCGAGTAAAGTCAAAAAGAATTTCACTCCTTATCAGTATTCTCATTGTCTGAGTTCGATGACCCGCAGGCAGTACTGTTCCACATCTCACTGTCGCCTTTCAGATACTGGCTACACCGTGAGAGTATTACTGTTATAGTCACTATAACTATCGCACATAATTAATAAATAAATGCGAATATTTTTAATTGTACTGTTTGTTTACATGCCAGTCTGTCACGCGATTTTCTATTTTCTAAACTCTATTTTTCGTTAATGTTTTTTAAATCCTAATATAACTCAATATATTTAATAATGCAAAATCATAATGTGTACAAAAATTAAGGTAATGAGGTGTGATAAACTCAGCAGATCGCGGGACAATATTATTTTTTCTTCACATCCAAGAATTATCGTAAATTAAAAAAAATGTCTGGTATTTTTTTTTTTTTTTAACATTTTATTGATATTTACAACTGTACTTATAATAAATACAACCATTAAATGGGCTAATTTACATTTATGGACGTGATAATGTCTAGTGAAAAAACTATCCTGCGGTAGCACTTCAATGTCAATTTAATTTAGTAGGTCTCGGGGCCATCGTCTTTTTAATCGCCTCGGAGGTATGTCAGGAATAGATGGGAATAATAAGTTGCAACCAAGAGGATTCGTTTGGGTCTAGAGTATATTTTGTTTATTTATTTAACGTCCCTTTATGCTACTATGGCTAATCGGACGATGCTTCACTGGGAGTCCTAAATTTCACCTATCCAGGTTTTATTAGGATTGGGGTCTTTAACGAGTACCTGATATCGCACAGGCTCGAGATCACCTTTTAACGTCCCCTCCAAAGGACGGCATAACTAAGGATTTTTATGATTAATTCCATTAAAAAATCCTAGGACCACCTGCGGGTTTGAACCCGGAACATTTGGCATAGGAGGCTGTTATGCTAACTACTCAGCTACAAGTGATCCCTCGGGAGTTTGGTATTAAATATATTTCGGGATATTTCTGCGACAAATGGTATATTTAGGTCATTATGGATAATTTTATTCGTAACGAAATAAGGAGCATTTAGGATTTTGGATTGTAAAGATTAAATTCGAGAGGAATTAGATGGTTTAGTAGAGCCCCAAAGCTGGATTCCATATGTTCAGATGGGTCTGATGATGGTAACATAAATGAGCTTTTTGTAATAAATCGGAAGTTTTGAACGTTTGTCTGGTAAGTGTTCTGGTATTCTTTTAAACATTATTTTCTGAAATAAACATTTGTAATTGATAAATAAAAAAAAAAAAACCTTTCTCCTCTCAAAATTTTAGGTCTTACGTTACAAGATACGTAGAATCCGAATAAATAAAAAAATAACAAAAAAAATAAAAGTTCATTAAACGATGGTGGCCAATTAAAAATATTTTCAGTAACTCAGTTATTTTTAAAGATAGGGAAAGAAATGTATTGAATTTCAGCAAAAGGAACGCCGCAAAGAACAAAGAAAATAAACAGCGGAGATATAGCATTTTAAACTTGAAGTGCCTATTTGCCAAAAAAAAAAAAAAATGTTTGTTTCTCTTTTTTAAGATATTTTTTCACTTATTGTTTTACTCATCTTGTCTCCCACGCCAAAATTGTGAGTTCAAATCCCAGTCCCAGCGGGACTTTTATAGGAATATAATTAAATGGGGACTCACTCACAGCCTCTCCCCCGGGTAGTGAGACTCGTCAGCCTATTGGTGGCAACTCGCAAAAATAGGCGTAAGGAGTGATGACCCTACCCTAAACATTTCATCGAGAAACGTGATTATATTCTCCTAGGAGTCTATACCACGCGGCCAAGGGCCTACACGGCCTGTCGCGCCAGAGAAGGAAGATTGTTATACTTGTACTTATAGGTTAATAGCCTGTACAGATGTATAAATTGTAATCTCATGATATAATTATTCGGGAATAATTAACAATTGTCTAAACATTTGCTGATTTTTTTTTCATAATAATACTGTGTGAAACTGATAAATAAAAAACGTATATTCGAAGCTTTGTTTACGTTTACATTGTAATTAACAAGATAAAAAAATATAATAATTCGTACTGTTTCTAGGTTGAAGGCCGTGCAATGAGGTGATTAGGCCTTGATCACGCTCAGCCGCCAAGTTTTTTCCTCGAATTGGTTACCCACTTTAAAGAGTCTAGGTGTGTCCCAGAAGGGTCTCCATGCCCCAGGATCGCCCACCGGCCGAATTAACAGAATAAATAATATTCCGCCGCAGCCGGGATTCGAACCGAGGACCCGGAGCACAGTAGACTAGCGCTCTACCCCACTAGACCACGCCGCTCCCATTAACAACATATGTACAAATTTAACGGTTCAAATTTTATTCGTTTTAATACAATTTTAAATTTCAAAAGAACTTTTTCTAAACATATTTTAATGTATCAAAGATAACTTAGTTTCTATGTGAGTCCCTTTTAGTTTACAGTAAACCTACTATTGTTTTGCTAAATGATCTAAAAGTAGAAATAATTATAACCTCTATTAGCTCATAACAAGTTTTCCTTTATTTTAGCAACTTATGTACGATTTGGTACATAACATTTGTTTCTAAAATCTTGACTAATTTATGGAAGTATATAACCTGTGCGATTACCATAAATCACAATAACCTTCCTAATCCACAACATTACAAATAATATTTATGAATAAATTTATGCGCTTATAATTATAATAATCTTTCTATTAAATTGGTCGACTTATTTTTTTGCATATTAATTTTTCTAAAATCTTGGGTTTTTCAACGGTATATTATACGTCTTATATTATATTGAAGACTTATATTTCCGGAATAATTTTTTTATGACTTGGCAACAGAAAATTTATTTTTCCAGTTTAAAGAAAAACTGAATTGCGATGGATTTTACATAAAAACATTTAGGAAACAATGCCCTAGATGATGTTGAAAACCGTACCAAAATCCATTCAGTGGTTTAGAAAGAGTTAGCTAAAACCGAAATCCCATCATCATTTTACTTTCTCTTACCTATGTATGAAATATATAGTAATGGGAAGTATTGCGATCTTGAAAATTTTCGAATTCCATTTTTCTACGGAAATACTCGTTTTAGGGTTACCTGAGTCCAAATGAACAAGTCCCGCAAAAATGTCTGTGTGTGTGTGGTAGATCCAGCACGAAAACAAAAAGTCCTATGATACTGAAATTTCACAAGACAACTATACGCCCGATATTTTACAAAATAATTTTCATCAAAATCAGCTAACCAGTAGAGTCACTTAATACCTTGCATTTTGCACCAGTTTACGATTTTCTCGAAAACGGCTCTAACTATTTTAATTAAACTCGCTATATCGATGTAATATTTAATGGGCTTTAATATTATGTAGGTTTCATTCTGATTGAAATAGTTTGTAAGAAATAGTTTTAAATGCCGATATTTTAAAACATATTTCCCTAAAGTACATTTAATTTTGTACATTCTATGAAAATACCATCTTGTTATCATTGATTAAAAACAAGAAAATTTATAATTTGAACGAATTCGATATCCAACTAAAGGAGAAAACTGCAAAACTATTTTATTAATTTAATTTTTTGTCTTTGAACACAAGAACAATAATATACCATTGGAATGCTAAAGATTTTAGAAACATATTATCTTATACATATTATTGTAAAAGTTAACGAAAAGCCGATAAAACAAACTGACTGTCGTTGATAATGATATAATAGATCATTTAATAAAACGCGCGTTTCTATTAAAATACAATGTTAATAATTCTATACAATTTATTTCATTTCTAAATTTGTTTAAAAATTCTTAAATTGATATAAGCAACGAAGGTAAGTAGAAGTCGTGTGTCGCACGCATCAGATTTATATATATATATATATATATATATATATATATATATATATATATATATATAGAGAGAGAGAGAGAGAGAGAGAGAGAGAGATTGATTGATTAGATTGATTTTTATTGTCTTAGGGCCAGAGGCCCTTTCTTACAGACAAAATTATAAACTTTTTACATACAAATGTGCTATTTAAAATATAATTGAATTTCTTATCTACTAATTTAGAGAGAGAGAGAGAGAGAGAGATAATAGATTATTTAATAATAAACATGTCTCTATCGAAATCCAATTTAATTAATTCATTGGCCTTTTTTCATCCCTTAAAAAAATTATTTGATTCCTTCGTTTTTTTCGTATTTTTTTTTCATTTGAAAATTCTTCAATTGATTTTAACAACGGAGGTGAGTGGAAGTCGTGTGCTGCGCGCACTAGATTTTGGTAAATGGTCATTATCGGTGGCTTCTGGGTGTATTAGATGTCGGACGAAACGTGTATGAACTGTACTAGAGACAGAAATCGCGGACAAAGCAGAATCCGTGAGAAAAAACCACACTCCAAGTTCCCGGAGGAGTTGAGGTTTCTAGCAAGTAATTCCATTCTTCTGCATCAGCGATTCCCTTTCAGCCCTCTCCGAGGCAATATCCCCCAGCTATAAGCCTCTTGTATTTCTCTGATATTTCTCCAGATTCTTCTTCTGCTGAAATATCTATATCCCTCTTTATTTTATTCTTAATTAGTATTTTCAACTAATATATCTGTGGCGGTCGTGAACAAGTGGTTAAGTCCAAATCTTTCATTTTACAGGAGAACGACTTAAAGTTTTACGAAATACCCAAAATAGAGTAATTAACATGTATGAACATACAGCTTTCCTTCCACCTGATATTTCTTCGTCCTATAAATTTCATTAAATAAATTAATAGGACGTGGGAGACGGTTTGTGGAAGAGATACGTGGAGTTAACTCATTTTTGATATGACTCGAGTTATCTAGTTTTTCACGACCGCCGCAGATAATTGACGATTGGTAGATGCAGAGAGAAATTAGTCGGGGTCAGAGGGGAAAAAAAATTAATAGTCTAAAACAATGATGGAGAAATAAAAAAAAAAAAAAGTTTGGAGTACTGTACTCAAGTACCGAATCTACTCCGCTTTCCTTATGAGTACTTTCTATTTTCCCCTGTACTCATTTTTTTACTTTTGGCTTATTAATTTCAATAAGGAACCTTTTTATTCGAAGAAAAAAAAACTAATCCCCCTCTCATTCAAAATTGGAGGGTTTTAAGATGAGTAGAACCCGAATAACGAATAAAAAAAAATTCGTTTGACCGCCATTACCGACATTTCTCCGAAACTACTGAACCAATTTTTTTCTAAACAAATCGTCAAAAAAATACTAGGACAGGCAGCGATGATTATATGTTGATATCAGCTGGTTATTTTTAAAATTTCGGCCTATTAAAAGTAATTCAATTCAATAACTCAGTTATTTTTTAAGATTAAGAAAAAACATCTGGTGCGGGTAACACACGACTTCCACTTACCTCCATTTAAAATCAATGAAAGAATTTCAAAGAATTTTCAATACCTTCCGATGCACTTAGAGATGATAACATGGTGCACAATTAAAGAATTATCAAATATAGTTATAATAGTTCTCTTTTCGGGCGTAACCCACTTCACCCACCCTAATATAGACAGTTAGACTTAAGTTATTTCGGACAGCTTCTTGCATTGGGAAGAGAGTTTCTATATTAAAAAGTCTCCTTTTTAGTGTGGTAATCCTAGTTACCAGTGAATTATTTCGATTCTTATCCTTTTAAAAGGAGAATCGAGTCAAAAATGGAGGTTCTCTTCCATTTTGAACCGTATCCTGGTTACAATAAATGTCAATTGTTAAGAATCCTTTCAACGAGAATGGCGACTTTAACTTAGAATGAAAAAAAAAAAAAAAAATTAAAACAGTCCTTAAAATATGAAAATCGGGCATATCCTTTGAAATAGTAAATTAGTCCTTTTCGGGCGTATAATAGTTATAAAAATAAAAATACGTGAAACTATTAAAGAATTAATTAAACTGAATTTCTATAGAAACATGTGTTTAATTAAAAAATCTATTATATTATTATCTAAAATAATCGTTAGTTTTATCTTCTTTTCATCACTCTTTATTATTAACTTTTACAAGTTTGTGCATTAAATAATATTTATTCTAAAACCTTTAGCTTTCCAAGGGTATATTATACGTGTATATTACTGTTGCTGAGTTCAAAATAAAAAAATTGCATTGAATAAATATGTTTTCTGTTTTCTCCATTATTTGGGTATCGAACTCATTCATTTTATATTTTTAGCTGTTTTTCATCAGCGGTAACTAGATAATATAGGTATTTTTATAGAATCAACCAAATTAAAGGTATTTTAGAGGAAGAAAATTTAAAATATCGGAATTTAAGCCCTGTCAGACTATTATAATCAGAATGAAACTTACATGACGTTTAAAACCTATTAAATTTTACATCGATATAGCGAGTTTAATCAAAATCGCCGGAACAGTTTTTGAGAAAATCATAACAAGGTGCAAAATGCATAGTATACAGTGACTCTTCTGGTAAGCTCATTTTAATGATAAAGGTTTTGTAACGTCTCGAGCGTATATTTGTCTTAAATATGAAATTTCAGTTTCATAGGACTTACCGTTTCCACCCGGGAGTTACCACACACACAGACTTTTTTGCGGGACTTGGTTATTTAGACTCAGGAGACCCTAAAATGTGTATTTCCGTTGAAAACTGGAATTCGAAAATTTTCACGATCGCAATACTTTCCCTTACTTATATATAGTAAGTGAAAGTAAAAATTATAAGTGTTTTTTTAAGTTTAAGAACCGCGAATAATTTTAAACCTCTGGTGCTTGTAACAATCTACTTTCACTTACCTCAACTGTTTAAATAAATTTAAAAACTATTAAATATACTTCTATTTGATAAATATTTTAAGTTGATAAAATTATATATTTTGGACTATAATCGTGTGACTGTAAGATGACTAAGAGAAACAGCTAACAATATGGTGAGCTTGGTCAAAATAATCGATATCTGTTATCTGCTCGCTATCAGTGTGTTGGTCCTGTCACTCCATGGCCACCTACCTCACTCATGTATCTAATCAATTTCATGACTCACTCTCACAGCTATCTAATATATATATATATACATATAATATGTGTGTGCGTGTGAGTGTGTATATATACACACAAACTTGTGGGTAAGTAAACAGAGGTTGCCAAACTGAACCTTTATTTAGCGTCTTCCATTTGGGAGCTTGGCGACTCATAATAATAGATATCTATATACACTCCCCGTTAAAAGTATTGCAACACCCATAATTCTCGTGATTTTCTTGGTTTTAACCTTCGTGTTGTTGGCGAATGGAAACGAGTTTTCAGTTTCCATTCGCCTACAACACGCCCTGAAGATGACCCACAATGTGGGTCGAAACGTTGGCAAACGATAAATAGTTGAAACTATTTAGTTGTTTCATTTAATGACCGCCACTCGGACTAATTCCTTCCAATAATTTATTATAGTAGCTATCAAACTAAAATAATTTATCTAATATTTATTTAATACTTACTAGATTATCATTTTTAAATATATTTTTCCTTTTTTTCAGGTGAGTTTCGAGTCTTTTTATTTCCTTGGTTTCGGTGAGTAGATAGTTCATAATCTTAATGCAAAAATATACCTTTCTGTATTTTGTTTAGTTCTGATAATATCCAGTTTATTTTTATCTGTATAGTGAAAAATAGTGTGTAGAAAAATTTCCTAACAATTTTTTACCATCCTTTCTACAAAAGGGTAGAACAATTGATCCAACTTCACACTGCCAAGCAAATCCAACCAAAATGAGCAAATCCATCAAAATTTGACGCAGCTATAGCAAGTTTTATACATAATATGGTAAAAGTTAACGAAGAGTGATGAAAAGCCGATAAAGGAGACTGATTGTCGTAGATAATAATATAATAGATTATTTAATACAACACATGTTTCTATTTCAAATCCAATGTAAATAATTCTTTAACAATTTATTTTCGTTTCTAAATTTGTTTATAAATTTCTAAATTGATATAAATAACGGAGTTAAGTGAAAGTCTTGTGTGCGCCAGTTTTTTTAAAACATGTGGTTATGTTTAATTTTGCTTACTTATTTTTTGTTTCGTTTTATTGAGTGATGCGATTTCTATGACGACTGTTTATTCAGTTTTCTATTTAACAAAGATACTATTGTTTTCTATAAAACAATGATACTGTTCAGGAATCATATGGAGACAATAGATAAACATAAGTTAATCACCCCCGGTAAATACAACCCACTCTATCCGTCCATTCATAACAATAGACATAAACCTCAAGCTTACCTATCATTAAACACACAGTTCCCTGTCTGTAATATTTGCACAATTAAGACTTTCGAAACTACAATATCAAATTAACATTTAACAATATATATTACCATTTTAAACCCAAGGAAAACTGCACTCTATGTAATCTAAACGAAAGAGAGGACTTATTCCACATTTTCATCCGATGCCCCATATACGCACCGTTCCGAACCCATTACATCTCTAGAGCCTTAAATATAAACATTACAAATTTTATCGCCCTGTTTACCACCGATGATATTCAGGAATTGAAAAGCGTTTGTTTGTTTGTTTTGGTTTTAAGGCGTAAAACCCTAAGGTCATCAACGCCTAGACACTATATGCATATTCGACCTTTATAAGAAAGAACTATTAGGTAATGAGTGATTGAGAGAAAGAAAGAAAAAAAAATAATAAAAACAAAAAAATAAAATAAATAAATTTTTAAAAAATAAAGAAAGAAAAAATATTTTTATGTAAACAATAGTTTAAAAAGCTAATACTAGTAATGCTAACTGACTAGGAATTATAGGTCTTTATAATTTTTATAATAATGACTGCTCCTTAAGAAAATCAAAAACTGATTCAATGGTTTTCTCTCTATCACCCAGCACCGCTGAAATATTCGGCCTTAGTCCAATTTTATTCAGGTGTGATGAATAATAAGGGCATTCTTGAAAAATATGCCGAATGGTAAGGGTTCCATCACAGTGCCGGCGGCACCGGGGCACCGGCTGCCTAGCCAAAAGATAAGAGTGCGTCAGCCGCGAGTGTCCTATCCTTAGCCGGGTCAACGCGATCTCCTCCCTCCGGCTGCTACGGCTAGATGTAGACCAGGGTTTCACCGTTTGTTTTATATGCTTCAGTTTGCTTACCTGGCTATCGTCCCACATTTTCTGCCATCGGTCATCTTCTTGCTTTTTGAGCGGTTCACTGAATTCAGACGGGGTCAAGATGGCTGTTCCTCTCCCTGGCAGTGTGAGCGCCTGCTTCGCTGCCCGGTCCGCAAGCTCGTTACCGGCAATTCCTACGTGGCTCGGCACCCACACGAAGCCTACCGACTTGCCCAGGTTTCGCAACGCAGCTATACGAGAGTGAGTGCGAACTAGTATGGGATGATTTGGATACAAGTTCTGCAAACCTTTAATTGCGCTTAGGGAATCGGTTAGTATTACGATTTGGTCTTGATTTATTTTCATACAGAACTGTAATTGAAAAACGTTTATTATTATACCAGGCAATGTTGCCAAATTAAATCATTTATAATAAATGAATAGAATTATTTGTCACCTCTATTATATTATTTATCGTATTTCGCCTTGTTATGTAAAATAATATATTTATTATATTGGAAACTGTTATATTATTCGTAATAATGAATATAATAATAAATCTCTTTTTTTGTTTTTGGGCTAGTCCATACAAATGGAGTTGAGTTGTACAAAACAGTTAAACATAAATCAAAGAAATCTATTACAACTGTACTAAACAAAACACGCTTCCTTAACTAAAACAAATGCATAATAAAAGGCAAAATAAATTGTAACTGTATAAATATTAAACAAATAAAATAATCATAAATAGTTTAACAAATTCATTTATTGTTATTTTAGTAATGTGCTTAAATTATTCTTGAATAGGCAGATACAAATTTCTTAGCTTTAAACATTCTGTTACATAATAAAATAAATTTTCAAATTTCTTTTTATTTTCTATTTGCAACAAAAGTTGTACTATGACATCATTGTCTGACATATTTTCAATATATGTCCTCAAGAACTTATTTCTGGACAGGGAGTAAACTGGGCATTGCATCAAAAAATGATTTAGATCTTCTGGTTCGCCTGAATTACAAATAGGGCATTCAACGCTACTATCTGAATAACCATTTTGGAATCCGTAACTGGTAACTTTCAGTTTATTAGGTTGACATAGTCTTAGTTGACTGATCAATCTATGTTCCCTCATAGGTCCCTTTATTTTCAAATAATATTCCCCCATATTTAAGCTACTAATGTTCCTAAAATTAGGATTAAACTTTGAGTGTAAAATAGCCTGAATATCTAGGGAAAGATTATGATTAGTGAATTTTTCAACAGCGTTATTTAATTCTCTTTCAAATAAGGCTTTACTTTTGATATTTAATATGTCAGCCGCGTCTATAATTAACAATTTATTAATAAGTTGCCTATACCAATTGTACCTCACGTCGACCCTCTGGTTCAAGGAATATTTTTTTTAAATGTTTAAACATATTTTCGGTAACCTATCATCTTTCATTAAGTCTACCTTTCGGTACCAGCGAATCATTCTTTTTAGAACATCTGTTTCTATTGATTTTAGACCAGTTTCTATACGAACATAATGGTTAGGTGTATTCCGTGGCCAATGATATATTGCTTTAAAATAACTTAAAGCAACCCGCTCTAATTTTTGACAATGTAATGGGGACCAGACTTCCAAAGAGTATAAAAGAACAGAATTCACCGTAGAATTATAGAATCAAGCAATTTGAACTTAGTAGCAAGTGATTGTGATCTTGACTTTAAAAGAATTTCCCGAACTCTATGGGAAGCCAAATGTGATTTCTTTACAAAATTATATAACTTTATATTATTCATATATTGTCTTTGCATTATATTGTTAACTCTTTTACTGAAATCTGTTTTGTATTATATATTTGTTATGTAGCCAGCTCTATTTGTATAGGGGTTAGTCCGAAAGCAAATAAAGTTATTCATTCATTCATTCATATTGAGTGATGAGATTTCTATGACGACTGTATTTTCCTTGATTCAGTTTTCTATTTAACAAAAATACTAAATACCTAAAGTTATCCACCTATTGGAAGGTCAACCTTGATATATATATATGTATACACACACACTCATAGATATACATATACACACAAGATCTAGCTAATTCGTGAGAGTTTGGAGTAGACCTTACAAGAGGCCTGTTATGCCAAGTGGTCCCGATACTCCACTCGATAGCACTTGACCCTAGCTAGCTGTGCTACATGCTACATGTCTTGTACTCGCTTAGATAATGTTATAGTAACATAGTTCTCCATGTGTATATATCATTCGGGTTCTAACACAGGAAATGATCTTTTGGTTTATTATTTATTTGGTAAAAAAAAATTATTCATATTCCATTCACCTAAAAATAATACATCATGGGAAAAACAGTTTCAAACGAAATGCGAATGAAATGATTGCCATTAAAAAATATAAAAAATCTTGCGCGGGCAACACACGAGTTTTACTTACCTCCGTTGTTAAAATCAATTTAAGAATTTTAAATATATTTAAAGATACAAATAAATTGTTAAAGAATTAATCAAAATGAATTTCAATATAAATATGTGTTTTATCAAATAATCTGTTATATTTTTATCTACAACAATCAATTACTTTTATTGGTTTTACATCGTATAAAAATTCCGTGTATTAGATAATATTTTTTCCGAAATCTTTAGCTATCCAACGGTATATTATACATCTATATTACTATTCTTGTGTTCAAAAACACAAAAAATGCATAAAAAATATCTTTGCACTTTTCTCCTTTATTTCTTAATAAAATTCGCTCAACTTGTATATTTAGCCGTTATTTATCAATGCAATAAGATGATGTGCCTATTTTTTTTTAAATCTACAAAATTAAAGGTACTTTAAAGGAAGAAAATTTAAAATATCGGAATTTAAGCCCTGTTAGACTATTTCAATCAGAATGAAACCTGCATGATGTTAAAGACCATTAAATTTTACATCGATATAGCGAGTTTTATAAAAATCGTTGTTTGAGCCGTTTTTAATAAAATCATAAAAAGGTGCTAAATGCTTGGTATAAAGTGGCTCTTCTGGTTAGCCGATATTGATGGAAAAGTTTAGAAAAAAACACACACAAAGACCTTTTTGCGGGAATCATTGGTTGGGACTTAAGTTACCCTGAAAAGTGTATTTCCGTTGAAAACTGGAATCCGAAAATTTTCACGATCGCAATACTTTCCCTTAATATATATTCCATATATAGGTAAGTGAAAGTAAAATATGAAAACCGGGATTTACGTTATGCAAATTTAATAAACTCATATTAACCATAGGTATAAAAAAAAATTACAATACGGTCATAAGTCACTTATTTGATACCTGATTCTCAGAGCACTGTAATTTGGAACATCCCTCTCTGCCTTACCACTAAGGGTGTGCATAATCGAATGATCGTCATAATCGGATGATCGCACTTCGATGATTTAAATAATCGAATGATTTCATAATCGAATGAAATTAAAACAATTCAGTTCTAATGATGATTCGTTTCTCCAAACCGATTAATCCTCTCTGCCTTACCACTAGAGGTGGGAATAATCGAATGAACGTCATAATCAGATTATCGCACTTTGATGATTTAAATAATCGAATGATTTCATAATCGAATGAAATTAAAACAGTTCAGTTCGAATGATCATTCATTTCTCCAAACCGATTAATCCGATAATCGATTAATTCGTATGAATGAAATAATCGAATGGTCCGATAATCGTCATTCGATTATGCCCACCCCTGCACACCGCTCACTGAGCCATTCCTAGCCTCTTAGTTGAGTATTCTTTGAAGATTGTAATATTCATACAGTTCTATGTTATTTTATATTTATATTATATTTGTAGACGTATTCACCATCTATTGTTTTTCCTCGTCAGAGAGAAATCGCATTAGACCTAGAAAACGATAGAAATGCCATTGTTCTGAAACGGATGGAATATACTAGTTAATGCAGGGATTTCTTATATTCTATTCTTTTATTAAATATATTTTTTTTTTTTTTTTTTACAATCAGCTGATGCGCTCGATGATAACAGTCATACGTTACTTCGTCTCTCAGATTTTTGCTCTTTTCAGTAGTAATTCGCTTGAGTTCAGTCTGGAAAACATCACTAGACTTCAAGAAAACCACAGCAGTGAATATTGGAGAAATATCGGTAAGCAAAGTTATAATTTACTTTGTAGAATCGCGAAAAGTGAAAGGAGGGTCACTGATCAGCTGATCGCCGCTAGCTCGGCAAGCTCGGGCTTGCTTTTCTTTAAGTTATCTTTCTTTTATTATCTTTCCTTCTCATTCTCATCTCATTATTTATTTATTATTGTTTCTTTTTTTTTTTTTTTTTTTTTTTTTTTTTTTTTTTTTTTTTTTTTTTTTTTTTTTTTTTTAATCAATGAGATATTTCCATCAAGTTATGTCCTCAAAAGCTACAAGTAAAAGATCTAGATCTGCAGGTTCAAACTCGTCTCCTACAAAACAGAGACCTCGCCGTGAAAATAATAAAAAAATGATTCCACCAGCGACCGCTTCAGCTACCTCTTTAGGATCTGAACCACAGCCTAGCACATCATCACAAGGATTAACTGATGAATCGCCGTTTTTTACACCGAATCCATTTCAGATCCTCCAAAATGAAAAAGAAACCATGGAATCTTCTCCTATACCCAGGGAACCACTACCTCCACCAATATTTGTTAAAAATATTAAAAATTTTCAACTGATGTGTGCGCATTTAAACAAAGTAACTGATCCTAATAGTTATTCTTGTATAAGTAGAACCAGTGATACTAAAATATCCCCGACTACCGCCGAAAGCTACAGAAAAATAGTGAAATATCTGACTGAGACCAAAGCTGATTTTCATACCTATCAGTTGCGCCAGGAGAGAGCTTTAAGGGTTGTGATTAGAAACCTACACCCTTCGACACCAGTTACAGCTATCAAAGAAGAACTGACGGAGATAGGCTATAAAGTGCGGCAAGTGACCAATGTCCTAAAAGATAAAATTCCACTGCCTCTATTCTTCGTGGACTTGGAACCATCAGCAGGAGTTGAAAAAATTTACGACCTCAATAGGTTGTACTATACTAGTGTAAGAGTTGAGAAACCTTACACTAAGAAAGAAATAGTTCAGTGCCATAATTGTCAGGCATATGGTCATACGAGAACTTACTGTCACCACACACCACGCTGTGTGAAATGCGGTGAGCAACACAAATCAGAAGAATGTACACGATTAAGATCAACACCCGCTGTATGTGCTCTGTGCCTAGAGGACCACCCGGCTAACTACAAGGGATGTCAAATCTACAAGAACCTCAAAAGCAGATACCAAAAACCTCAGAATCTGGATGAAACAGCTGAACCGATCAGAAGCAGAAGACAACCTTCAAAAACAATTGATTCCAATGTAACATTTGCCCATCTACTTGGAGGTGGGAACCAGAACAAAGAGGCCCTGCCGGAACAACGCATACCTCAAAATCCTGAACCCCTTCCACAACCACCTATTCCTCAAAATTTACCCAACCCTCAAAAACCTCATCCGCATCAAATTTCTCATATTCCTCCTCCATCAAATGTCACAGACCTTACAAGTTTGATGACATCCTTCATCACTGAAATCAAATCTCTTGTTATGCCGCTAATATCACTACTTACTAATCTCGTATCAAATTTAATCCCTTCCTTAAAAAATCCTTAAATGACTACACCTAACTCCTTGTCCATTCTCCTTTGGAATGCGAATGGTGTTAGAAATCACTCTGACGAACTTACAGCTTTATTGCAAGACAAAAACGTTGATGTAGCACTTATTACTGAAACTAGACTAACCACTAAACAGTTCTTCAAAATACCGCAATACGTAACATACCGTACGGACCACCCAGACGGCAAAGCCCATGCCGGTACTGCTGTCATTGTGCACCAGTCCCTCTCCCACCATATACTCCCAGTTCCCTCCTATGATTTCCTACAATGCACCGCCATAGTAATCAAGACTTTTTCTTTTCCGATCACCCTCGCATCAGCGTACTGCCCTCCTAAACATTCCATCTCCAACATTCTATTCGAATCCTTCCTCAATGCCTTAGGAAACCACTTCATTCTGGGTGCAGACATGAATGCTAAGAACCAACAATGGGGTTGCAGATCCACGAATTGTCGTGGGCGGAATTTACAGTCTGCACTCAGCTCTAGACGTTTCAACCTCCTGCCTCCTGACTCCCCTACCTACTGGCCAACTGATCCTAACCGTAATCCTGACATCCTTGACTTCTTTATTCACAGCGGATTAGGCTCCCTAAACATGTCGGTGACTCGCCTTGATGAACTGTCCTCTGACCATAGTCCATTGCTCCTTAAAGTATCTCTAATTCCTATTCCTAAACCCACCCCACCGTCATTTATCAGAGGACCAGTAAACTGGGACCTTTTTCGCCAAATCCTGACCAGTGATATTGACCTCAGAGTGAAACTCAAAACTCCAGATGACCTTGACGATGCCGTAAACTCCTTCACCATCGCTATTCAACAAGCTGTTTGGACTGCCTCCTCTCCCAAGCACTCCCAGATAAGTCATAACCAAAATCATTTACCACAACACCTCATAGACCTTATCCGCACCAAACGCCGATCCAGATCCGTATGGCAACGCACCCGTCACCCCACAGATCGCCGCTCCTATAACTTTTATTGTAGACAATTAAAGAGGGAGTTGGCGACCTTCCGTTCCCAATCCTTTAGTTCCTTCCTTTCTTCTCTTTCGGCTTGTGACAATTCCCTGTGGAATGTCACCAAGAAAATTCTAAAATCCCACCATATTTCCCATCCCCTCCGTCGTAGTAATGGTTCCTGGGCTGCGTCTGATGAAGACAAAGCCGAGGAACTTGCCAAATACGTTTCCCAAGTCTTCACACCTCATCCAGAATCCAATCCAAACCACACTTCAGTAGTGGAACAGTTCCTTCAGTCTCCAATCCCGCTTTCATTACCTCCTAAAGCAGTTAATCCCTCTGAGGTCAAGTATCTTCTCCGAAAACTTGCACTCCGTAAATCTCCTGGATCCGATCTCCTCACTCCTCAGATTCTCAGACAGCTTCCATCTAAAGCCGTTATATTTCTTACATATATTTACAACTCCATTCTACGCACTACTCATTTTCCTCTCTTATGGAAACATTCCACAATAATTCTCTTCCTAAAACCAGGTAAACCTCCTAACACTACGACATCATATAGACCTATCAGCCTACTCCCAATCCTTTCAAAAATCTTTGAAAAAATCCTCTTCAAACGAATATTACCGTTATTAGAATCCCACACTATTCCTTCCCATCAGTTTGGATTCCGTTCCCAACATTCAACCGTTCAGCAAGGGCTCCGAGTCGTTGACCATATTTCCTCTGCCCTTGAGAACAAGGAGTACTGCTCGGGTGCATTTCTGGACATAACGCAAGCATTTGACCGGGTGTGGCACCCGGGATTGCTCTTTAAGCTCAAAAACCATTTACCTCTATCCTTATACCTAGTCCTCCGATCCTATCTATCAAACCGCTCCTTCCGAGTTCGTTGTGGTGCAGAATATTCCAATTATTATCCAGTCGAATCCGGTGTTCCTCAGGGTAGTGTCCTTGGTCCTATCCTCTACAATATATACACGGCTGATATTCCTCTTTGCCCTAATACCTTCCTAGCAACGTACGCTGATGACACAGCTATCCTATCCTCTCACTTAGATCCCGAAATTGCATCTACAGGCCTCCAAACACACCTTTCTCAAATTGAAGACTGGTGTAACAACTGGAGAATCAAAGTAAATCAATCCAAATGCAGACATGTCACCTTTACCCTTCGAAGACAATCCTGCCCTCAGTTCTCTTTAACTCCGTTCCGCTTCCTTTCTCCGACACAGTCCGGTATCTTGGCTTCCTTCTGGACAAAAGACTAACTTGGAACCCGCATACTAGACTTAAACGACAAGAACTTAATCGACGATTTGGACAATTATACAGACTACTGAACAGAAATTCTAAATTATCTATCGAGAACAAACTGCTAATATACAAGACAGTACTGAAACCTATCTGGACCTACGGACTTGAACTGTGGGGGACAGCTAAATTTTCTAACATCAAACGCATTCAATCCTTCCAATCAAAAGTCCTCCGAACAATAGTTAATGCTCCTTATTATGTATCCAACCATACCTTACACCGCGACCTAAATATTCCATTTATTTTAGACCTTATACCATTAAAATTCTCTAAATTCCATCAGAACCTTATCCATCACCCTAATCCCCTAGCTCAATCCTTATCCAGCTCCACACATCCTTACCATCCTCCTAGAAGGTTGAAACGGCAGTGGCCTCGAGACCTCTTGTAAAATGTATATTGGAGTTCTAGCATTGGCTAGATTCTCCACTCACGTGCTGTATGCTTGTGAATTGTATATAGGTATGAGTGACTTTTGTATATATTTTTATTGATTTTGTTTTGTATTTATTTATATTGTATTATTATTATATAAATTTATTGTTTTGTATATATCGTGTGAATGCAGTATGAATGTTGTACTTTATCCCTATTAAAAATGTCCTAAATTGGACAGATTGTAATATTGTTCAATAAAGAATTGTTTCTAAAAAAAAAAAAAAAAAAAAAAAAAATATATTTTTCTCATTATTATATCTGCTGTTTTGCCTCCATTAAGCCTTATTTACTTTTTAACATTTAATATTAAAGTGATGAATGTTGTCTAGTATCATTATTACCATTGTCGCTTATCGCACAAAATGTTATAATAATAAATTCATAGAAAATGCGTGCGTGCATCACGCAGCTTTTACCTATCGATCAATATACCATCAAATAAGTTTTAAAAGTTTTCATTTAGGTTCTTTTGGGTCCAAATGGAAACGTATGATTTAGCAAAAGACTTTGCAATTATTAATTTATTATTAAGAATTATTAATTTACACATCTTCCGTTAATGAAAAGTTATTTACCTTGATTTAAATTTTCATAAACAATAAAATTTTTGAATCTGGTGCGCGCAACACACAATTTTCGCTTGCCTCCATTGTTAAAATCAATTTTAGAATTTTTAAAGAAACAGTATAATACATCTATATTACTGTTTCTGTGTTTAAAAAAAAATCGCTTAATTAAAAAATATTTGGTTATTTTCTCCTTTGGTAGTTATCAAATTCTTTAAACTTTTATATTTATCTATTTTTTATCAATGCTAACAAGATAATATGATGATGAAAAATGAAATCCAGGAAGAAATAAAGTCCCGGTTAAAGGTGGGAAATGCGTGTAATTATTCAGTTGCTAAATTACTTAGCTCGCGGCTTCTGTCTAAAAAGTTAAAGGTTAGAATTTATAAAACTATTATTCTTCTGATTGTTCTTTACGAATATGAAACTTGGCCGCTCACTTTGAAGGATGAACAAAGGCTTAAGGTTTTCGAAAATAGGGTACTGCGTAAAATATTTGGTCCGAGAGATGAGGCCACTGGGGAGTTTAGAAGGGTACACAACACCTGTGAATATAATTGAGTTGATGATAGCATCGAGGAGACTCAAATGGGCATGTAAAGTTGTTGGGCTCGGTGAGGAGCGGATTCCGAGAAAGCTGGTATTCGCTGATCCGACTGGTAGACGTCCGGAAGGTAGGCCGAAGCGTCGATAGGAGGATTGTGTTAAAGCTGATCTCAGGGGCTTGGGCTTGAACGTTGAACATTGGACGAATCTGTGTAGGCGGAATTTGGTGGAATCGGCATCGAACCTTCAGGTTAGGTAAGCATATTATTAGTATTATTATTATAGTGAAGGTAAAAATGAATGAAAAGTTTTATATTTTTATTTGGACAAATAGCCAAGTATTGTTTTCGTTTACGCTAAAAAAGACTTATATAGTTCTGATAGTTATAACAACTGCAGTTAGTTTCAATTTTACGTTTGTACATTTAACGTCACTTTATGCTGCTGTGGTTTATCGGACGATGCAGTGGGTATCCTGAATTTTGCCTGTGCAGGTTTAATTAGAATTGGACCATTTTACGTAGCCTCCAAAAAACTGTATAATGAGGGATCTTATTTTCTTTTTTTGAAAATATCCTAGGGCCAAAGGTCCGGTTTGAATCCGTCACCTGTATCGTAGAAGGTTAACCATTTACACAACATATAAAATTTTTATGATAAACTTTGAACATAAGTTTAATATTACGAATTCCCACGACTCTCCATTTGTTTCGGTTACTCAAGGATATTAATTATTTTATAACCACTTCTCATACAAACTTTGAAAACATATTAATATTAATATATTATGAAGGTTTTACATTTTTTGGATTTCTTTAAAAGTTTGACTTGGAAATACGTATTCATTAATGTATTTTATTTTTATTACGTATTTTCAATTTTTTCCCATAGTTACGTATGTCCATTTACGAATCAGCTCTTTAAAAATTCAAGGTTTGGGGATTTCGTGTTATATAAGGTAGAAATTCTTTTGTTTTTATTGCATTTGCTCTTTGAAGGAAGTCAGAAAATCAATGCCGTATGTTTGAAAATTATCCGGAGGTATGTTTGAGTAAGGTTCCTAGTGCGCACACACACGAATTTCACTTATCTTATTAGTAAAAATCAATTTCAAAACTTTGCAGAAAATTAAATTTGAAAGCGTGGTAAACCTATGAATTCCGCTTGTCCCGGTTGAACAGAATCGTTATCTAGCACTCCTACTTGACAAACGTCTAATGTGGAATCCGCACACAACACTGAAAGGACAAGAAACTGCTTGCCGCTTTCGGCTACTCAACATTTACTGGACAGACGCTCTAATCTTCCCCTCAGCTTAATAAGATTCATCTACATGACCATCATAAGACCTATCTGGACTTGGGGAGTAGTGCTATGGGGCTCTACTAAACCATCAAATTCTTCCCTTCTCCAATCCCTACAATCCAAAATCCTTCGATAAATCCTCAATGCTCCTTATTATGTAACAAATGAACTCATCCATAAATACCTTAATGTTCCATATGTTGCTGATATGGCCCGAACCAGGTATCAATCCTTCTATAAAAAACTAAACTCTCACTCTAACCTACTAGTTTCAATCCTTGCCTCCTCTTCCATTCCTGACAATCCTCCTAGGCGTCTGAAAAGAAGATGGCCTCGAGACCTCCTAGTTTAGATTACCAGCTAGACTGCTGCCTATAGGCATTTCCTCTTCATGTCACGACAGTTTCTTTTAGGTATTTTATCTCATAGCTCATTTACTTGATGTAAGGCTAAATAATATAACAATTGAAATTATTATCTTCAAAAATCTCTTGGGTGTATGAGCTTTTTTTGAATATGTATAATGTCCTAAACTTAATTTATGTTAGAAAAAATAAACTTTGTCTACATTGTTATTCAGATATCGCGAAAATTAAATTTATTCCGCAAAAATATTTTTGATGTTATCTTCTTCAATTAGCACTTATCGTTTCTGATCTACGAGATTAATGATGCTTAAGGGAAAGGAATTTCGTCAATTTTACATCAAAGCGTAGTTAATCATGAATTGGGATAAAAGCTGGGTGAAATTGAAGTTCAATGAAATTTGCATTAATATAGTGAGTTTAATTAATTTTTTTTTTTGTTTATTTAACATCACTTTATGCTACTATGGCTAATCGGAGGATGCTACAGTCGGAGTCCTAAATTTTGCCTATCCAGGTTTTATTTTCTTGCGCCTAGATTCCTCTGAAGCAGTCCCCACCCGGAGACCCGAACGGGGACTAGTTTGCTTCCGGATAATGGGCGTTTTTACCTCTGAGGAATCCATGACTGTTTGTGGTATTTTGTGAACTAAAATATGTGAGTAGGGCGTTCGAACCTACGTCACACCCTCCAGCAAGCCTGGAGGGCCGCTCTCATTGTTGGTCAGCGAGTCCATCGGACTTAGCCGGGAGGAGCTTCCGAGGAAATTCCACCGACCATCCCCACATCCGCCACCCGTGGGACGCTCCCCATACGCGGTAATGAGATCCGCGCGAGGAATTCAAGTATTTAGGTTCAATGATAACAAGAAAAAATGAAATCCAGGAAGAAATAAAGTCCCGGTTAAAGGTGGGAAATGCGTGTTATTATTCGGTTGGTAAATTGCTTAGCTCGCGGCTTCTGTCTAAAAACTTAAAGGTTAGAACTTATAAAACTATTATTCTTCCAACGGTTCTTTACGGATGCGAAACGTGGCCGCTTACTTTGAAGGATGAACAACGGCTTAAGGTTTTCGAGAATAAGGTGCTGCGTAAAATATTTGGTCCGAAGAGAGATGAGGCCACTGGGGAGTTTAGAAGGTTGCACAACGCGGAATTGCGGAGTTTGTACCCGGTGAATATAATTGAGTTGATAGCATCGCGGAGACTCAAATGGGCGCGTAAAGTTGTTGGGCTTAGTGAGGAACGGATTCCGAGAAAGTTGGTATTCGCTGAACCGACTGGTAGGCGTCCGAAAGGTAGGCCGAAGCGTCGATGGGAGGATTGCATTAAGGCTGATCTCGGGGGCTTGGGCTTGACCGGTGAACATTGGACGAGTCTGTGCAGGCGAAGTTTGGTGGTATCGGCATCGAACCTTCGGGTTCGGTAAGCCTATTATTATTATTATTATTATCCAGGTTTTATTAGGGTAGGGATCTTAAACGAGTAGCTGACATCGCACAGGCTCGGGACCACCTTCTAACGTCCCCTCCGAAGGACGGCACAACTAAGGATTTTTTACTCCATTAAAAAATCCAAGGACCATCTGCGGGTTTGAACCCGTGCTGCAAGTGATCCCTAATCAAAATAGTTTTTGAGCAAATCGTAAATAAATGCGTTGTAAGCGGTTCTCCTGGCTCCCCAATTTAATAGAAAATGTTGCTGTGAAATCTCTAAAATATGAAATTTTGTTTTATTAGAACTTCTCATTTATGAAATAGACTTTCCACGTATTCATACCTTTTTTTGGGCCCCAAAAACGTTTGGTTTAATATTCCCTTTGCACTCTACAAAAATCTGGTGCGCGCAACAAACGACTTTCACGTACTTCCGTTTTTCAGGGGAGTCTTTGCGATTGAAACGATTGTATGAAGGGATTCGCGAAAATTGTTTGTTGAGAGCCACTGCACTATTCGTTTATTAAGTATTTATTCTTTATTATTCCAGAAACTATATTTAGGCTGAAGTATTTGACCCGCGTATTGTGTGTTAATAAGATTAATTATTGGCATTATGTCGTGAGAAAAATAGGACTAGTCAGTAGATAGCGATTGTACGAGCGGTATATTTTTCTATTTGTAATTACTATTGACTTAATTTAAATTAGAATAATGGATCACCTGTAGCATGGTCGCTAGCATAACATCCTTCTACGCCCAAGGTCAGGTTTTTTTTTAATGTGATCTTAGGATTTTTAATGGGAATTTTTTTTAATTTTTTTTTTTTGAAATTTGCAACTGTATATTTTCATACAAGTAAATATGCGACTTATTGATAAAAAGCATGAAGAGAAACTGCCCGTTGGCAGCATTCTAGTAAATCTAAACAAGAAGGTCTCGAGGTCATCTTTTTTTCAGACGCCTCGGTGGATTGTCAGGAATGTAAGAGGAAGCAAGGATTGAAACTAGTGGGAATGGAGTTAAGTCATGGAAGGTATGATACCTGGTTCAAGCCAAATTAGCAACATATGGAATATTAAGTTCTTTGTGGATGATTTTATTCGTGACAAAGTAAGGAGTTTTGAGGATTTTGGATTGTAAGGATTGGATACGGGATAAGTTTGATGGTTTAGTTGAGCCCCAAACCTCAACTCCGTAGGTCCAGATAGTTCTTATGATTGTCATGTAAATGAGTATTTTGTAGTTAACTGAAAGGTTAGAGCGTCTGTCAAGTAAATGTTGAAGTAACCGAAAAATCCTTAGTTATGCTTTCCTTCGGAGGGGATGTAAAAAGGTGGTTCCGAGTCTGTGCAATGTCAGGAACTCGTTAAAGATCTCTATCCTAATTAAACTGTAGCATCGTCCGATTAGCCAGAGTTAGGGGTGGGCATAATCGATTGACGATTATCGGATCATTCGATCATTTCAATCATTCGGATTAATCGGTTCGGAGAAACGGATGATCATTCGAACTGAATTGTTAAGAAGACATTGACAGCATCAATTTATGGGCCATCAATAATTGTCTAAAGCTTAATGTTGACAAAACCAAAGCCATCCTCATTGGTTCCAAACATCTCCTCAACTCCCTAACCTGTCACCCACTACTCTACCTCAACCATAGACCCATCATCTTCCACACATCTGTTAAAAACCTAGGTATATTCCTTGACCAAAACCTATCCTGGAATAATCATATCTCTCAAATTTCCAGAAAATCCATATCCATTCTCAAACAGTTCCTCAGATTCCGTGATCAAATACCTCTTAAAACCCGCCAGCTTCTAGTTTCCTCTCTTATCTTCCCCCACTTCGATTATGGCTGCCTGGTGTTTGGCGGACTGTCAGAGACGCTTGAGATGAGGCTGAAGAGACTAATGAACTGCTTCATTAGATTCATCTTCGGAATTCCCAGGCGCTCTCAGGTCTCCACCTGGTATGTCGAGTTGAAGTGGCTTTATCCGAAATTCCGACGGCAATACTTCCTGGGAACCCATCTTTATAAATCCTTCAGAACCAAAAAACCCCTCTATTTCTATAACATGTTCACTCCACTCTCCTCTGTCCATTCTATCAACACAAGATCCCAGTCCCTGAACCTGTTCATTCCCTCCTACAGAACTACTTCCTTCAAGAGATCTTTCGTTATTCGCGCTACTTCATTTTGGAATTCCTTACCCATGCCTATTCGTACATCCCAATCCCTAACTTCCTTCAAGCATAAACTATTTATCCATCTCCTTGAATATCAGTCTACCGCGACTTTATAAGTTTTGACTATTTATTTATTTTATTTTATTTTTATTATTCAATGTTTCAGTTCATTTTATTTCTCTTATCAATTATAAGGTTGCAATATTACCTTGTACATATATATGCGTGTGTTTAAGTGTATGTATGCATCTTTTTTATTTTATTTTTCTTTATTCATAAAATGCAGTATAATTTGTTGTATGATGTATATTTTGTAGACGTAATAGCCAGAAGATTAATACTTTAATGTACATTTATATTATTCTTAGGGGACTAGCTGTCCCAGAATAAAAATTATTTTTTCATTTCATTTTTCAATTGTTAATGATAATCGAGGGATTATAAGGAGCTTGGATAATCGAACGACTTTTGTGGCATATCGTCTCTGAGAATGCATATTAATCATTCGATTATTTGAATCATCGAAGTCCGATCATCTGATTAGGGCGATCATTCGATTATGCCCACCCCTAGCCAGAGTAGCATTAAGTGGTGTTAAATGAATAAACAAACGAACATACTTTGTTACTGGGTCTTTCTTTATAACCTTTGAAACTTGGTTGTTTGTCCACGATGTCTACCAATTTTGGAAATTACAAGACATGCTATTCTTGTAATTACAATGTGTAATTTAAATTAATAGAATTAACATAAAGTAGCTTCGGGTTATTAATGAAGTAAACGTAGCCTTAGTGAGGCGTTAGCTTGGTGAAATATTAATAGAGATTTGACGCTTGTTGCCGATGGTTTGTAGAGAAGAAATGTTTGATGACTGTTTGCTCCGAACCAATCACCGCTCTGCAAGCTCACCTGCTAATTGGATTGGCTAACCACCTCCTCATGCTTCGGAGGCTTCCTTCACTTCCCGAAATCTCTGTTGATATTCTCTTACGGCGGTAAATTAATTCCGTCATCCTTCATCAATATGGTTATCGTTAATAATAATGGAGTAGTCGATATGATATACTATTATAAAAAATTCTGAATTACCTACGTCTCCTTCTTCCTATAGAAACCCGTAAGCTTTAGGTAAACTCCTTAGTATTTCCCCACTTCGACTACTGCAGTGGGGGTGTTACTGGGGATCTCGAGGCAAAACTAAAACGAATGTTTAACTGCTTTATACGTTTCATCTTTGGGATATCCAGAGACACCTCTGTAACTCGATTTTATGAAGAGTTGAAGTGACTTTACTCTTACCGCCGTAAGTACTTCCTGGCATCCTTCCTTTGCCAAGTTATCCAATCCCGTTGTCCGTTTTACATCTCCGTTCTCCTTATATTCAAATCATCCGTTCGTTCCCGTTACACCTGCTCACTTCCTTCAGATCTGTATATAACGTTCCATCGATCCACAGATTTCGATAGATCTTTCTTAATCCGATCCGCCTCCCTATGGATTCCCCCTAATATCCATGACTCCCAAACTCTCACCACATTCAAATCCCGTCTATTTAGCCATTTCCTATCAATCCAATTTCCAAATAATCCCAAGTAGATACTAATTTCAAGAATAATCAACTAATAAATAATAGAACAGATTTCCTTCTTTAATTATCATTTTCAACGGTAAATTCAACAGCAAATATTTGAATCCTTTGTTTTTAAAAACTGTATACATCCATGCATATGTTGGTGTGAATATGTGTATATATATATATATATATATATATATATATATATATATATACATTTCTTTTATCTAATTAATTTTTTTTTTTGTATATAATTTTTTGTTCTCATGTTAACATACATTTATTTTTCTGGTTTGTACATTTTTATTATAATTTAGCTTTTAAGATATTTTATTTGTTCATGTTATTAGTTTAATTTTTTTCTGTTTTTCAGTAATTTTACTCTAAGACTCTATCTAGTCTTAAGTCCACCTTTTTATTTCCTGTTATGTTATTCTGAAGGTACTTGTCCCAGAATAAGTAAAGAATTATTATTATTATTATACATACCCGTGTGATAGAAATTTTGTTAGTTGTTGCTGCTATAAAAAAATAACACACTGATAGGGATAACTTATATTTGTGTGGTATTGCCTACAAAATCCATTGATTTTAAACCCTGAAAAATCAAACGTTCTGGTATTCTATAGGTAACCACGAATGAAAAAAATTAAGTCACTATTTTGGCAAAATAAACCCCATGGAATATACAAAATGTTATAACTACTTTGGAGTTCCATTCTCAAGATCCGCAAATTTTATAAGGCTGCCGAACACATTATTCAGAGGTCAAATGTTGCTAGTGCAAAATTCTATCTTTGATAGAACCTAAATAGGTAAATTTCTTGTTAACTTTTTGGAGCGCCTTACTTGGAATCCTCACACTAGACTGAAACGACAAGAAACTGCCTGCAGATACCGCTTACTACAACACTTACTAGACAAACGTTCAAAACTGTCTATTTACTACAAAAGACTCATTTACATCACGATTATCCGACCTATTTGGACCTATGGCATTGAGCTATGGGGATCCACTAAACTATCAAACTCCTCCCGCATCCAATCCTTGCAATCCAAAATCCTACGAAAAATCCTCAATGCTCCTTACTTTGTAACTAATAAACTCATCCATAGAGACCTAAATATCCCACTGGTTGCAGACTTGGCCTGCGATAGATACACCTCCTTTAATTCCAAACTACCTGCCCACTCAAATCCGCTTGTCCGTAACCTCTCATCTACATCTATTCCCGGTAATCCTCCGAGGCGCCTGAAAAGACAGTGGCCTCGAGATCTGCTCATGAAATAAACTTTGAAGTACTAGCACTGGGTAGATTCTTTACATGTCTATTCATGCCTGTTATTGTCATTCAGCCATTTTACTTATTGTATTTGTATATACAGTTGTAAAAAACAATAAAATATATTATAAAAAAAATAATAAAAAGAAAAAAGCTTTTTGGGATACTTTCTCGGAGTCGCCCTGATGAAGGCCCTAAATATAAGCCGAAACGTCGGCACAAAAATAAAAAAAGTGTTCCTTATAAGTGTATTAATTTTTGATGACCGTACTTGATAAGGAAGATGGTGGGGTTACCACATTCATTATCAAATATTCTTAACGTCTACAGTGGCGAATCGGGCGATGCTACAGTGGGAGTCCTAAATTTTGCCTATCCAGTTTTAATTAGGATAGAGATCTTCAACAAATACTAGACATCATACAGGCTCAGGATCACCTTTTAACGTCCCCTCCGAAGGACGGCATAACTATAGATTTTTTACTCCCGTTAAAAAATCCTAGGCCACCTACGGGTTTGAACCCATGATCTTGGGCTTGAAGGCTGTTTATGCTAGCCACTACGCTACAAGTGACCCCAAGTCAACTAACGCAAACACCATAATTAGAAGTTGAATATAATTCTTTTAATTTTTTTTTACAATTTAACTTAATTTTTATCCGTATTCACTCAGTTAGCCGGTGTACCGCAAGGTGGTATCCTGGGTCCGATCCTTTACACAGCTGATATTCCCTGATATATCCTTGGATGGAAATCCAAGCACTATCCTTACTTCCTACGCCGATGACAAATGTGTGTTATTTGTGAATAATGATCCTGTTACTGCATCACGAATCCAACAGAACCATCTATCAGCCATTGAGGAATGGTGTCAAAACTGGAGAATCCTCAATGCTCCTTACTTTGTTACAAATCAACTCCTCAATAAAGACCTAAATATCCCATTTGTTGAAGACTTGGCCCGTTACTGATATACCTATTTTCATTCCAAACTCCCTGCCCACTCAAACCCGCTTATCCGTGACCTCTCCTCCATATCGATTCCCGACAACATACCGAGGCGCCTTATAATAAGATGGCCAAGAGACCTCCTAACATAAATTAGACATTGGAGTGCAACGAATGGGTAGTTTCTCCACAGGACTTCCATGTGTCCTGATCATATATCAAGCCTATTTACTTGTTGATTTAATACAGTTGTAAATTTCTTTAAATGAAAAAAAACAATAACTTTATTTTACAGTTATTAAATTATTTTTAACAACCGAGTTTAGTGAAAGGCGTGTGTTGCCCACACCAGATTTTTTTAATTCTTGCCTACCATTTCCAGGGCTAGGTGGAACAGGAGCACCCTAGGCAATAAATTATCAAAGAGATGCAATGTTTATCGGAATGCCATAACCCGTTGGCTATATCACTGACCATGCTTTAGTAGCACCCTACCTCCTGGTTTATTATACGTCCGGTCAGGCGAGCCTCGAAGCTGCCTAAATGCGGTGAAGAGGAGTCTATTCCTAGCTGAGAGGTGGAAGTCAATCATCCCGAAGATTAGCGGGCGTGGAGTGGAACCTGCACTCGGGGTAGGGCACCTTGCCAAGTGCTTGCGCAACGCTAGCATCGGATCCTCAGCTCTTAGTGTAGAGGCTTTTTAGCATGTCTCACTTAGCAATAGCCATCCTGGTTCAAGGTACATGAAAAAAAGAAAAAAAAAAATTGAATACCATAGTAATTAAAATGTTTTACTTTTACTGACCTATATATAAAATATATAATTATAATAATAATACTAGGCTTACTGAACCCGAAGGTTCGATGCCGATACCAACAAATTCTGCCTACACAGACACGTCCAATGTTAACCGTTCAAGCCTAAGCCCCCTAAATCAGCCTTAACGCAATCCTCCTATCGACTCTTCGGCCTTTCTCTCGGACGCCTACCTATCGGTTTCAGCGAATACCAACTTTCTCGGAATCCGTTCATCACCGAGCCCAACAGCTTTACTCGCCCATTTGAGTCTCATTGACGCTATCAACTCAATTATATTCACAGGATACAAGTTCTGCGATTCCGCGTTGTGCAACCTTCTGAACTCCCCAGTGGCCACGTCTCTCTTCGGACCAAATGTTTTACGCAGTACCTTATTTTCGAAAATCTTAAGCCGTTGTTCATCTTTCAAAGTAAGCGGCCACGTTTCACATCCGTAAAGAACCGTCGAAACTTGGAATAAAAGTTCTTCTCTTCATGTCTTAAAAGTTCATTTTATTATTTAAGAATGGGTTTTTAAATGGCTCAATATTTTTTTCCGTACTGTTTAAAGTTGAAATATGATTTTTAGTCAATACCAAACATATAATAGGAATTGTGGTAGATAAATATATTGGATATGTCTTGGTATTTTATAGTACTTACTTAGTTAGGATTTAGTACGTTTTGGAAGGAAATGTTTTTAGTACCTTTAGGAATGAAATGAAATTTTCAAGCACGTTTTTAAAGGATTTCTATGTTTTTAGAAAAAAATCTGATGACGTATTTAGATAAAACTAAACCATTAGTATACAAATATGTCAAATTATCAATATCGAAAAAAATGTTCTTTAGCACCTTTTGGAAATCAACGTCTCAATTCTGTAACACTAATAACAGTAACATAAAAGCATAATTCTAAGAGGCATTCCGGTGACACGGGGTGAAGATGTTTATGATGTCTTGAGTAGAGTGTCGAGTTAATGGGCTCTCAGAATCTTTGTAGCATACCGTTTGCCTTCGAAGAATCCATAATCTGTACAACCTATTAAGATCCTGGAAGGGTTTTCAAATATCAGTTTTCACTAGAAATACACTTTCAGTCCCCAGGTTGCAAATGACCTCCCGAAAAAAGGTCTGTGGTAAGTCCATCATAAAAATGTGATGCCATAGGAAAATTAAATTTCATATTTAACACAAATTTACGCCTAAAATTTATTGCAACTTTTTCGCCAAAATTTACTAGAAAATTTAGTTCCACTTCATGCCATTTCACAATTTTCTTAAAAAAGGCTTTTGACTAAAATCGCTAAACTGATTTAATTTAATGGGCATTTATATCATATAGCTTTCATTATCATTGGCTGACAGGACATAAAAAATAAAAAAAAACAATTTGTTAAAATGTATTCCTCTAAAATAACTTTAATTTTACTTTCGCTTATCTATGTATGAAACATATAATAAGGAAAAGTATTGCGATCTTGAAAAATTTTGAATTACATTTTTCATCTAAAATACGCGGTTTAGGGTTTCCAGAGTCCAAATAACTAAGTCGCCCAAAAAGGTCTGTGTGTGTTAAGTTTAGCCCGAAAAAGAAACGACACTTACGACTAACGTCCAAAATACATTTTACACCTTTTTTCGATTATTTCAACGATGACTTATTTCAATGATTTAAGTTTTTTTGTTTTTTTTAAATTCTTTTATTGAAATTTACAACTGTACAATTTACATAGTACAATAAGTAAATGTGCTAAAAACATACAATTGACTTGAAAAATACATGAGAGGAATCTACCCAGCGGCAGCACTTCAATGTTGATTTAAGTTAAAATTAATATATTAATGCCCAATTTAATGGACTTAAATTTCTGTGGCGGTCGTGAAAAACTGGATAACTCGAGTCATATAAAAAAAAAACTCCGCGTATCGCTCCCTCAGACCTCCTACGTCTTAATAAATTGTTTAAAGAAATTTCTTGGTGGAAGAAATTTCAGGTGGGAAGAAAGCTGTATGTTAATTATCTATTTTGTTATTACGTAAAGTTTAAGTCGCTCACCTGTAAAATGAACGATTTTGACTTAACAATTTATTCACGACCACCACAGATATAATAGTTAAATATAATGCCGATATTTTTAATTTTCGTCCTCTAAAGTACCTTTAATTTTGCTGATTCAAAAAATTAAACATATCTTTTGTTTATTTGTTTGTTTATTTATTTAACGTCACTTTATGCTACTGTGGTTAGTCGGACGATGCTACAGTGGGAGTCCTAAATTTTGCCTATCCAGGTTTAATTAGGATAAAAAAAAAAAAATAATTAGGATAGGGATCTTTAAGGAGTACTTGACATCGCACAGGCTCGGGACCACCTTTTAACGTCCCCTCCGAAGGACGGCATAAATAAGGATTTTTTACTCCCATTAAAAAAATCCTAGGACCACCTGCGGGTTCGAACCCGTGACCTTTGGCATAGGATTATCTTTTATATTTTTTGCATTATTAAAAACGTCTAAATATACAAGTTGAGCCAATGTGATAGCTAATTAGAGGAGTAAAGAGCGAAAATATTTTTAATGCAATATTTCTGTTTTTAAACAGAAAACAGTAATATGGATGTATAATATACCGTTAGAAAGCATTATAAATTGTAAAAGTTAACGGAGAGGGACAAAAAGCCGATAAAACGAACTGATTGTCATAGATAATAATATAACGAATTATTTCAGGAAACTCATGTTTCTATTGAAACTCACATTAAACAATTTAGTTTCATCACTAAATGCATTTAATTAATTTATATTGATTTTAATAAGTTATTGAAAGATGTGTGTTGCGTTAACCAGATTAAAAAAAAATAATTTATTTTAATTTTGATTTATTTTTTTCTTATTGTTATATATTTTATTTTTGTTATTATTATTTTTTTTTTATTTATGTATAATTCCCGGAGCAGATTACATGACATCATTTTATTTATTCAGAGAAGATAAAATGGTTGTATGGTATCTACCAGTTGACCTATTTTAATTAAAAATCGTTTAACTAACCATGTGTTATGTACCATGTACCTCCAAGCTTAACCACGTGCATCCGAGTAGAATCCCGAAGAATAATGCGAAACAAGTAATGACGAAATGAGAATCTTATTTGCAGATTTATAGCAGGAATCCTGAAAATAACCGTCCTTGAAGTTGCAGTTCTCAAAGCGAGCGATGTCATTGCAAGATCCCTGTTGATAGTTCCCTCCAATCGATTTTCTCGATTCAGCAATATAATTGTTTAGCCGCGTGGTACAACGGTAACAGCAAGTCAGGCATCATCGGTCTGGAATATTCAATCTTACATATTAATTAACTCAAGTTACCATTCATTCACTTACGTTACCATTACTCAATTTACCATTCACTCACTTATAGTTTTTAATGTTATTGTAATTTTTAATAATTCATAAACCAAAAGGGGTTCTATGTTCTCTTTAATTTTTTTTCATACACACACACACACACACACACACACATATATATATATATATATATATATATATATATATATATATATATATATATATATATATATATATATATATGTATATTATACACTCATTGTATTCCTTTTGTATCTCTTTATCCTGACCCACAATACAATACTATAAACGTTGGCAGACAATAAATAGTTGTAACTATTCAATTGTTTCTTTTACTCATCGCCACCACGTATAATTCCTTCCTGCATTTTTAAAAAGTTTTTGGGATAATTTTATCAAACCCAGCCTTAGATCTAGCATCTAGGCAATAAAGGGAACCTCCATTAAAAAAAATTAATTTTGCCACCACTGTCACTCTCTCTCACTCTCACACACACACACACGCATAGACTTGGTCATTTGGACTCAGGAGACCCTAAAACGTGTTTTCAGTTTCCGTTGAAAACTGGTATTCGAAAATTTTCACGGTCGCAATATTGTTAAAGAAGTGAAGTTGCTAATATATATTTTTTTTTTTTAATTTGAAAACAATACATCTACAAATTGATAATTACTCTTTTATTTTTTTTTTTTAATAATTTATTCTGGGACAAGTTCCTTTAGAATAATAGAATATACAATAATGTGATATTTACCGTCTTAGAGTAAGATAAAAAAATGAAATATACAGCAAATAATAATAAGTAAAAATGAAAACAATAAGACAAATAACAAAAAAAAAAAAATATCATAAACCAATATATGTCTTTGAAAACTAATGAATGTGAAAATATTTGTAAAAAAATAAAATAAAATAATAAAAAATTAAGAAACACTTCTATAACTTTTTTTTTATTTTCATGTTTTCATGGAAACTGGATCAGTCAGGATTGTTTGGAAATTGAATGGACAGAAAGTAATAGAATAGACGAGATTTGAAAGTCGGAAGGGCTCTAGAATTATGAATATCAGAAGGAATAGAGTTTCATATGGAAGAAGATCGGATTATGAAAGATCTGTCGAAAGCTGCGGTTCGATGGGGCTTTAAAAGATAATACAAAGTTTAAATTAAATCTGGCCAGTATTAGCAAAGATAATAAATTTATAACATTATATATTGAGTATGTATAGTCGACTGTAGAAACTATTATAGGTGGAATAATCAGGAGTCAGTCTTTTTTTACATATTTTGAATTTTGCCGACGTTTCGGCTCAAGCTTGTGAGCCATCATCAGGGCATTACTGAGCCATGTCCAAGCATAAACACTCTGAATCCTGATTATTCCACCTATAATATATATGTTTAAGCATGCAAGGCATTGTATTGTATGTACGAGACTGTTGGAGGTTTTGAGCGTTTGCCAAGTAGGTATCTGCGAAAAGTTTCTTGTCGTTTCAACCTAGTATGAGAGATTTCACATATTTGAAAAAAATATGTAAAGGCGATTGGTGTTTTATTGCTCGAACGACTTGAACGCCATGTAACTGTTCGGCGGTTTGATATTCCCGTTCTTCCTAGACTGTGGTGGGGATGACTTGCGTCAGGGATCAACGTATTGTTTTTCCTTCTACGTATGGATAAGTTGCATCATCGCAAATCAGGTGTTCTGCGTCAGGTTAATCGGATGAAGATATAGCTGCGCCAATTTGATCGATACGTTAATTTCCAAAAGGTCCTTATATCCTTTTTAGGAAATTTTACAAAATTGCAATTATCTCTCATTTAAATATTATTAATAATAATAGGCTTACCGAACCCGAAGGTTCGATGCCGATACCACCAAACTTCGCCTGCAAAGACTCGTCCAATGTTCACCGGTCAAGCTCAAGCCCCCGAGATCAGCCTTAATGCAATCCTCCCATCGACGCTTCGGTCTACCTTTCGGACGCCTACCAGTCGGTTCAGCGAATACCAACTTTTTTAAATATTATTAAATTAGCTAATTTGATTATTTTTGCTTTTGAATCTAGAATTTCATTGTTTTACTATATTATTAACACTATGTAAAAGTAATGAAATTTAAGTATGATTTGGAACAAAACTAAATGCGTAATTAGTACCTTTAGAAAATTGCATTTCTAAAACCCGTTTTTGAAGGACTTAATTGTCCATTAGATAAAATCATATATTTAGATAAAACTACATTATGCGAATACAAAATGTACAAAAATCAATTTCTTAAGAAACGTTATTGTTATCATTTTAACATTTCGAAGTCTACTTAGAACTACTTACTTCTTTTAGAACTAAGGAACACAGTTTTTAAGAAACCTTATTAAAAGTATTGTTTTAACTAGATTAAGTATATAGAATAGAATATATATATATATATATATATATATATATATATATATATATTATATATATATATATATATATATATATAGAATATATACTTTTATTGCAATCGGGGATGTCCCCATACAATAGGAGTGTGTACATAAATTATATTTTTATAAACAATTTTCTACTTTTTGGTGTAACAAACCAAAGAAAATATAAAATAATAAATATATGTAAATTGTCATATAAGAGTACAATAAAAAATAAATTTAGCCACAATAAAAAACAAAACAAAATAAAATAAAGAATAATAATTAGCAAAAAATATCTATCCATTTCTTATGACTTCAAGAACAGAACAAAATCATAATAAATAAGTTGAGATACATTTTTTAAGTTAGTGATCTATCACAAAACCTCTTAAATTTAGACTTGCTCTGGTGTAAAAGTAAAGTTTTTTAGTATTTTCAGAGGTTATATTTTTGAGATATAGTCTGAAGTTTGAAGGTGTTAACTGGGCTATGGCTGGTATGATGGTTGAGCGGTAGGAGGAGTAGGCTGGGCATGATGTGAAGGTATGGTCAATATTGTCAGCTTCTTTCTTATTGCAGATGGTGCAGTTTTCTATTGGATTGAATCTATGCGTTATGTTTTTCATTGTGATTTGCTGGAATTTATTGTTAGCAGTCCGGATTTGAGCCATAAGTTTTTTATGCGTAAAGGCCAGGTTGGTTGTGAGGTACATTTGAGTTGTTTGGGTTCCATCAAACATTTCTATATAATTCGGACAGTAATTCGACATTTCCATTTTGGTTAAGTCAGACATTTTTAAGAAATTTTTATGTTTTTTAATTAAATTTTGAATTATATTTTTCCTCTCTTTTGCATCCTTACAATTTGTAATGGTGTATTTTTCTTTACATGTGCTGATTAGTTGTTTCAGTTGTAGTAAAAAATTCTTTTTTGTGGTATTCGGAAATTTCTTAGCTAATTTATTGAGTTTGGTAAGACATATTTTTGGATACCTAGAGTCTTCCATGTTTAATATTTTATCGGTCCAGTTCAGCGCTTTTCGGAGCACGATAGTTGAGACAGGAAGGACTCCACATTCAAGTCGGACAATGTAGTCTGGTGTGGTACGGTGTAATCCCAGTATTCTCTTGTAATATTGAAGCTGACTTCGTTCTAGTATCAACTAGATTAAGTATATTTTGAGGGTTATTACCAAATGGGTAATGGGTTATTAATCCACTCTGATTGATATAGGGTAATTTTGACACAAAACTTATTTTTCTATCTTCTCTAGTAACAAAGATATTCAAGAAAATGTGTTTTTTTGTGGGAAACTTTTTGAGTATTTTACGCGACTCCTGGGGACCGTTGGTCAATAATATTACTTTCACATGAAGTATATAGTAAGGTATTGCGATCGTGAAAATTTTCGAATCCAGTTTTCACCGGAAATACACGTTTTAGGGTCCCTTGAGTATGAATAATTAAGTCCCTTAAAAAGATCTGTGTGTGGTAAATCTAGCGCAAAAGCCGTACGAAACTGAAATTTCATATTTATAGCTATAACTATACGTCCGAGATGTTACGACAAGTTTTTCATCAAAATTAGCTAACGCCTCTTTGCACCTTTTTACGATTTTCTCAATAACGATTTTGATTAAACTCTATAAAATTTAATGGGCTGTAATATGATGTAGTTTTCATTCTGATTGAAATTGTCTGACAGGGCTTAAATGGCGATATTTTAAAATTTCTTTCTCTTAAGTACCTTTAATTTTGTAGATTTTATAAAAATATATATATTACCTTTTTACCACCGATGAAAAACACATAAATATATAAGTTGAACGAATTCCATATCTAATTAAAGGAGAAAACTGAAAAAATATTGTTTTATTGCAATTTTTTGTTTTTGAACATAAGAGCAGTAATTTTCTTCTTCTAAAGTGCATCTAATTTTGTAGATTAAAAATAAAAATTAGGTATATCATCTTATTAGCGTGAATAAATAACGGCTAAATATGCAAGTGGACGAATTTGAGAATCAACTAAAGGAGAAAAGTGCAAACATATTTAATATGTAAGTTTTTTGGTTTTCAACACAAGAATATTAATATAGATTTATAATAAACCGTTGGATAGCTAAACACTTAAGAAAAAGATATTATTTAGTACACGGAACTTTAAAGGTTAATAGAGAGTGATGAAAAGCCGATGAATTAGCTGATTGTTGAACATACAAATATAATAGATTATTTTATAAAACAAATGTTCTTATTGACATTAAATTAAATTAATTCTTAAACAATTTATTTATATCTCTGTATGTATTTAAAAATCTGGTGCGGGCAACACACGACTTTCACTTACCTCCATTTTTAAAATCAATTAAAGGATTTTCAAATACAGGTAGAGATAAAAATTAGTGAAAATATTAAAGAATTTATTAAATTGAATTTAAATAGAAACATGTGTTTTATTAAAAAATCTATTATATTATTATCTAAAATAATCAGTTAGTTTTATCTTCTTTTCATCACTCTCTATTAACTTTTAAAAGATTGAGTATAAGATAATATTTTTTTTTTAATATTTAGCTTTCCAACGGCATATCATACATGTATATTACTGTTCTTATGTTCAAAAACAAAAAAATTCATTAAAAAAATATTTTTTCAGATTTATCCTTTAGATGCTTTTCTAATTCGCTCAACTTGCATATTTAGCCGGTTTTCATCAGTGATAACAAGATAATATAGTTATTTTTATAGAATCCACAAAATTAAAGGTACTTTTGAGGAAGACAGTTTAAAATATCGGCATTTAAGTCCTGTCAGAACATTTTAATAAGAATAAAACCTATTTGATATTAAAGCCCATTAAATTATACATCGATGTAGCGAGTTTAATCAAAATCTTCGGAACCGTTTTCGAGAAAACCGAAAAAAGGTGCAAAATGCATGGTATAAAGTGGCTCTTCTGGTAAGCTCATTTTGAAGAAAAAGGTTTTGTCACGTCTCGGGCGTATAATTGTCTTATGAAATTTCAGTTTCACAAGACTTACCGTTTCTGCCCGGGAGTTACCACACACACAGACCTTTTTGCTGGACTTGGTTGTTTGGACCCAGGGGACCCTAAAATGTGTATTCCCGTTGAAAACTGGAGTTCGAAAATATTTACGATCGCAATACTTTCCCTTACTATATATAGAAGTGAAAGTAAAAATGTGTTTTTTGGGGGAAAAATTTCCGATTATTCTACGCGACCTCTGGGGAACGTTGGCCAACAGTATTTTGCAGATTTTAATTGTTTAATATCTTGTTCCACTTAAAAAAAATAATAAAGAAACTGTTCTACAATAATTTTGAACGTAGAACACTTGTGCACTTGTAAGTTATTAACTAGCTGGCAGTAAACAACTCAGCTAGGATTCCTTGGCACTTAGCAAGTTAAAGCATTAACAAAGGCTGCTATTAGAAGATGCTAATAAATCCAAAGCTAGCAGAAGGAGTTTCTCTTTTGACCTTAGGCATGTGTTTGTCGCGTCCGTCAGCTGATACTGTGATAAAAACATACATGTTATTTCAGAAGTTGTTAAATTATCGTCGATTTTTAAGTAAATAGCAAAGCATACATTCCGAGGGAAATCCCAGCGCCTTCGATATGTACAAACATATTTCTGTATGTAAATTATCCTTTATAATAATTCAGAAGTGAAAATATTCATTTGCATAGGCACTTTCTCTTTTGTATGACTGTAAATATTGTTAGCGCCATCAACAATAAATAAAAAATTTGTTATTTATCATTTTCAATTATTAACACTTTTGATGGAACTGAACATGAAATTCGAATTATAGTTGTATTATTATAATACAGTCATGATTCCTAATAAATATTTTTTTTTTAATTCTGGTTCTCAACAACATGCGTTTCACTTACCTCCGTTGTTAAGAACGAAAAAAAAATTAAAGAACTATATTTATGTAAACATTTATTTTAAATTAAATAATCTGACAATATAAATTATCATCTACATCTATAAATAAATTATTTTTATCTGTTTTTCATTACTCTCTATTTATTATACAACTTAGTAATCTGAGATTTTTTCTTAAACATTTTTTTTTAATATTTACAAATGTATGAACAAAAAAAATACATCAAGTAAATGTGATAGTTATATAAAACAATGACATGAAATACATGTGAAGAAGCCTCCCATTGGGGCATTCTAAAACTATTTTAAACTAGAAGGTCTCGAAGCCATTTATTTTTCAGACGCCTCGGAGGATTATCCGGAATTGAGGAGGAAGAAAAGATTGAAACTTGTGGGTTAGAGTGAGAATGGAGTTTGTCATGGAATGAGTGGTACCTTGTACGGGCCATATCAGTAACATAGGGAACATTAAGGTCTTAATGGATGAGTTTATTCGTGACAAAGTAAGGAGCGTTGAGGATTGTAAGGATTGGATGCGGGATGAATTCGATGGTTTATTAGAGCCCCACAGCTCTACTCCGTAAGTCCAGATTGGTCTTATAATAGTCATGTAGATGAGCCTTTTGTAGTTCAGAGGAAGGTTTGAGCGTTTGTCTAGTAAGTGTTCAAGTAGTCGAAAACGGCTGTAATCTGAGATAAGATTTTTTTAAAAATATATTACTTCAGAAATATTTTTTATCTTTCCCCCTTTATTTGTTTATCAATTTTTTTTTAACTTGTATATGTTTAGCTGTTTTTTATCAACACTCATAATACCCAATAGTTAATTATTTGGAATGAACAAAATTAAAGATACATTAAGAGAAGATTGTTTTGAATGTCGGTGATTAAATTTTTTCAAACAATATCAATAAAAATAAACCTACATGATATATATATATAAGTTAACGTACGCCGCTATTAAGTATAGAAGGAACGGGGATAAAGAACCACACTCGTATAGACTGAAAACAGAACTGACTTTATTCCGTCTTAATATATACATTAAGGGTCTTGTTTACAACCAACAAGGGTATTAGGCCTAATACGGTCATACTAGCGATCTTAACTCCCCCTTGCCAGTTTACGAACATCTTTTCGTAAACTCTCAGGTAGGCCCTTGTAAAGAAATAGAACTTATAACTGAAGATAGAACAAAAAAGAAATATCCAATTGTAATATGAAACAAAGAAAAGAAAAATACTCCATAAAAATTAAACTGCACAAACATAATAAAACAAAACACAAACAAATCTCACTTAAACATAAAATGCTTTTTGCACGGCACTGGTTCTTGAACAGAAAAAGTGGAAAAAAAACTATAAAAAATGTTCTATTACAGCCTACAGTCCGCTATGGCTGGTCCACCATTCTGGCTGGGAGCTTCAATTGTTCAAGGTGAACAGTCCGCCGCTTCTTGGGCTCGCTAAGACTCTCTAAGGTAACAACATTGTGCTCGCGAATGCCAATCACTCTGTATGGCCCTTCATACCTCTCTAGCTCCTTACCTCGATTGGACCCTTTCCGCTTGTACACCGTCATCCCGATCTTAACGGCTCCCATAAGGTCCTTGACATTCCGGTTCTCCTTGGCCATCCTTCTGGACTTTTCCCTTTCGATCTTTTCCCGAACCTTTTTCCATCGTTTAACCAGCGCCAAGCGATTGTTCACTACGCGCTTCGATAGATCCTCATCTACTGCGGTACTCACGCTGTCTCTACGCCGATCCCAAAGTCCAAAAAGTACTTCAAACGGAGAGAACCCTGTCACGGTGTGAATAGAATGGTTGTATGCCGCAACCGCTTTCACCATCGCCGCGTCTGGCTCCAAGCCCCGTTCAACTTGGTAAACCCGTAGGTGGTCGCTGAGCGTGCTGTGGAGACGTTCTATCCCACCTCTGCTCTTCGGATGCCCAGGAGTGTTCAAGTGCCAAGTTACCCCGATGTCTTGCATTTCCGAACGGATTGCAGAGTTATCAAACTCTCTGCCAGCATCAGAAGATATGCGATCCGGTACACCATAAAATTGGAACCATGTCCGTAACGCTCCCAATACAGCCCCAGACGAACGCTCTTGAACCAGGTACGCCATAGCCGCCTTACTAAAAAGGTCCAATACAGTGATCCATTTGTAACCTCGCCAAGTAAAGGTGTCTATCTGAAGATCTGTAAGCGGAGATGCTGCCGTGGGTGTTTCTTCTTGTAACGCTTTCGGAGGATGCCTGTCATATTTGGTCTTTAAACAGATGCCACAATTCCCGATGACGTCAGTGATGGTCTGTCGCATACCCCACCAAAAATACTTCCTTTTCAGTGCCTGTAGTGTTTCCTGTATTCCCCGGTGGTTGGTCTTACCCTGATGGTAAGCTAACGTTACCTCTCGCTGGCTCTCCTCATCTTTCAGGGTCTCTACCCGTAGTGTACAACGGATAAAAGTCCGGTCCATACCGATTCGCTCATCCCTCCAAAGGCGCTTGATCTTCTCCCAAACAACCGCATTTCCCACATAGAGGTGGTGAAGCATTCCTGGTTTCGACGCGTCTTTGAGCGAACGACAAATCAGGTCTTCCCTAAGCCCCGGAGTTGACCAGATCCTTGTGATGCAGCATTTTCCGTATCGCTCGTACTCAACCTTTGTTGGCCCAGAGGTCCTGGTTATCCATATAATTTGGCGCCGCTTATCGTTGATGATTGACTCCTGTTCCTCTATCTCTACAGGGCGATCGTCCGTGGAACTGTCCTCTTCTTGGGTCTCCTCCTCGATTGGTGTCGCTTGATCTACTTCTCTTTCTGGCGTCTCTTCTTGTAGAAGTTCTCCAACGCCTGCGGATGTTCCCTGTTTCTCTTCCTCAACCGCGTTTACCATTATCGCCCTGGAGAGCCAATCAGCCACAACATTCTCCTTCCCCGGTTTGTAGATGATGTCAATATTATATTGGCTTAATAACTCCTTCCATCTGGTAATCCGTGAAGAAGTTTCTTTTAATTTTCCTACCCATTGGAGCGGCCGATGGTCGGTAAGAATCCGAAATCGTCTCCCGTAGACGTATGGTCTGAAATGGTCTACGGCCCACACGATCCCGAGAAGCTCCCTCTCTAAGGCGCTGTATCGTGATTCTGCGCCAGTAAGGCGCCTACTAGCATACGCGATAGGTCTATCACCACCAAGCCCATCCTGCGATAATACGGCCCCCAACGCGTACTCGCTTGCGTCAGTAGTAATGGTAAATTGCCGCGAGAAATCAGGAAACGCCAAAACTGGTTCCTCCTGCAGACGTGCCATGCATCGCTGAATGTTAGTTTCCATTTCAGGCGTCAAGATCACTTTTCTTCCTTTCTTGAGCATATTGTTAAGGGGAACAAGGTATTCTGCCATCTCCGGAACGAATCGCCGATAGTAATTTAATGATCCCAGCAATCGTCGGACTCCTCTTACATCTCTGGGAATAGCCATTCTTTGTAGCGCCTCCACCTTACTTTTGTCGGGTTTCACTCCCTCCTTGGAGATGGTGTGCCCCAAAAAGTTAATTTCCTCCATACCTAGTTTTGACTTTTCTCTTGACAATTTCAACCCGAATTCACGAACCCGTTCAAATACTCTTCGCAAATGTTCTTGGTGCGACTCTTCCGACTTGCTGAAGACAAGAAGGTCGTCCATATACACTTGGCAAAACGATTCGTTGATGCCCCGCAGAAACTCATCCATAAGCCGCTGGAACGTGATGGGTGCATTCTTCAACCCGAACGGCATCCTAGTGAATTCGTAATGACCCCTCTCGTAAGTGAAAGCTGTCTTGTGCTGGTCCCTAGGATGCATCCTAATCTGGTGATATCCAGCTTTAAGATCAAGTGTGCTGAACACTGTTGCCCCACTCAGCCTATCCAAGATGTCTTCAAACCTAGGAATGGGATACCGCTCGTCAACAGTATTTTCATTAAGCTTTCTGTAGTCAATGACCACCCTGTACTTTTCTTCACCAGGCGCACTCTTCTTTTTTACCGCCCACAGAGGACTATTATATGGAGAGGTACTATTGACGATAATACCCTGTTTCTTTAAAGTCTCTATCTCCTCCCTGATGTGCTCTCGTAACGCTTGTGGGTACCTCCTCTCTTTCACATATGTCACGATTTCTTGTTTCAAAGGGATTTCATGGACAGTCACTCCGGTAACTCCCAATATATCGCCTTCCCTAAAGAATATGTCATCATATTCATCCCTTAATCCCTTCCTCCAATCCACAGTGCGATCGACCGCCCCTACCCTTTTACCGCTCTCCACGGACTCTTGGCAATTATACCTCCTCTTTCCTATCCTTATTTTCCACCGCCCCCTTACGGTTATGATTTTCGATCCTAATTTCCCTAGAAGGTCGCAACCTATAATACCTTCATACTCGCGCGGCATCCCCTTCACGATGTGTATCGGTAAACGGCCTCCTTCCATGACCCACCTATCTAACGCCATTACCGTTTCCCCTACTACTTCGCAAGGACCACCCAGAGTGATGAGTTTACAAGCACATACCTGTATCTGAAGTGTCGCCCTGCCGCCGCACAGATGCTCCGCCGCCTCTCGACTCAGAATAGTACTGGAGCTCCCTGTGTCCACGAGGCACCTCACTCCAGCAACTCGGATGATGGGCAGACCGCCGCACCCGCTCCTCACGCTGTTGTTGACTAACGCGCGGTCGCCCCACTCCTGCCACTCACCTCAGGCCGCAACGCGTTCTCTCCTTCCTGCCGCCGCTCGCCGTTGTCCGCTCCGACGGGTGTTCGTTCTTCCTTCGCCTCCGCTGGTCCCTGATCTCGCCTCCTCCTCACACTCAGTCTCAGACGATCCCGATGTTCCAGTCGACTCAGAAAGCGCTCTACTTCTTGGCCATAAGTTCTGAGCGTTAACTTCCATGGGTTCTACCCTTGATGATTCCTGGCGCCTAAACATGTACGGGCACTGCCGCGCAATATGCCCCTCTCCACCACATTCGAAACATTTGGTTCGAGGACATTGGGCAACAAGGTGTCCAGATTTCCCACACCCGTGGCACCTCCGCTCCTCTCTTCTTCCGCTAGGTCTCGGTTTTCGAGAGCCTAGCCTCCTCCCCTCAGGCGCTAATCTCTCTCTTCCATAGTTCCCCGCATCTCTTCTTTTCCAAGCCGGTTGTACGACTCTGGGTTTGCGATAGGCTACTCTGCTCCAGCCGTGATCGTCTACCTCCATCCGCGCTTCTTCTTCCCGGGCACTAGCATCAATCATTTCCTGGGCCCACTCGACAAACGTTCGGTCTGTCGGATGCCCTTCCTTTCTTCCCGTTTCCCGGGCTAGTTGTACCATTAAGATGGTGGACAAAAACCCCATCCTTGCCTCCACCCCAGGCACTTCAATCACCTCCCTCATTTTCTCTGTAATTTTATTATAGCGGGCTAGGAGCTCCCCCGCGTATTGCCCGTTACTCTGACGAGGCCGCTTTACCTCTCGAAACATGAGAAAAATATCTTCTTCGGTCGTCCATCTCCCACCACCATAAGCCTTCTTCAACCGCTCCTTTATCACTAACCACGGGGTTTCTTCGTCAGCCTGGATAAGATTGAGCACACTCCTTTTTACTCGGCACACGAGGTCAGCTTTAATCGATTGAGCGTCACCCGGGTCGACCAAGCGCTCAGCAATCTTCACCTCTATCCGTGCCATCAGTCGGTCACCACCTTTCAACGTGGGCCTCTGCGAGCGTATCTCTCGGCAATGGAGGTATTATTTCCGGTTCCGTCGGCAAGTTCAGAACGGCTGGTCTTATTACTGCTTCGGCCATCTCGAAATTACGTGAAGAAGAAAAAAAAAAAAAAAATTAAGTCTTTTTTTTTTTTTTTTTTTTTTTTTTTTTTTTTTTTTTTTTTTTTTTTTTTAAATAGTTTTTAAAGTTAAAAAAAAATTATTAAAGAAGAAAAACGATAACAATAACAATAACAAATAAATAAACAAAAGAAAAACGAACTAAGATCTTGATCACGTGAACACGGGTTTCGGCACCAGTTAACGTACGCCGCTATTAAGTATAGAAGGAACGGGGATAAAGAACCACACTCGTATAGAACTGACTTTATTCCGTCTTAATATATACATTAAGGGTCTTGTTTACAACCAACAAGGGTATTAGGCCTAATACGGTCATACTAGCGATCTTAACTTATATATATATATATATATATATATATATATATATATATATATATATATATATATATATATATATATACATGATATTAAAGCCGATTAAATTTTACATTCTTATACTGAGTTTCATCTATATTAATTTTGTTTGGTCCGGAAAGAAAAAACGTACAAAAATATCTCCAACTTCCTTTAGTTAGTTATCAAATTCGTTCAACTCTTATATTTATCCGTTTTCTATCAATGCTAATAACATCCAATAGTTAATTATTTCAAATCAGCAAAATTGAAGGTAAATTAGACGAATCTTGTTTATAATTAACATTCATATAGCGAGTTTGATCAAAATCGTTAAAACCAATTTACCTAAAAATTGTAAAAAGATCAAAAATGCATGTTTCGTCGATTTGGGTAAAAAAGATACTGTAACTACCCAGGCATATGAGTTTCTAAATTTTTCCTATACACCTATACCTCAGTTATTTTTTAAGATAAAAATAAATCTATAGATTTTAATAATTAGAAAAACCGCGATTAATTTTAAAATATAAGATAAATAATATAATTCCTACCTAAACCCCCTTTACTTATTTTTAAAGATAGATTGTTTGTTTATTCATGTAATGCCCGTTTGTGCTACTGTCGCTTATCAGACGATGCTACAGTGGAATTACCATATTTTTGAATATTACCATATTCACCTGTTGTGCTGTGGCCAGCATAACAGCCTTCTATACCCAAGGTTAAGGATTCAAATCTGGCAGACAGCCCTAGGATTGTTTAATGGTCCCGATTTTCTGCGATTCCATGTACACGCTTAAACATGTAGAAATGTAGAGAGTTTCAAAATTAGTACACCGCGATTAATTTCAAAACATAAAAAAATTCAAAGTAGCTAGATTTTAGGAGCACTGCTCTGCAATTAATTATTTAAAATACATATATAAATATTTACACACATATATTCTAACGGTTATAATGAAAACTTGTCTTAAATATTTGTAATAGTAACTACCCAGAAGACTGAAGTATCGAACGCATATATTAAGAGACACGAAGACAATTAGGATGACGGTTGTGGAAGAAGCAGTAGAAAGCTGGCGACAGTCTAACTGTTGTGTTGTGTCCTTCGTCTAATGTGATGCTAACCCATCTTCACTTCTTGATTTAGTCTTTCTCATTATAGTATTCATATCCTTTGCGAGTGACAGCAAAGTAATCGATTTTCTCAGTTTGTTTTAAAAAAATAAAGTTATATTGTTTTCTAATTTTTTTTCTGAATTAATTTTTTCATAAATTCATGAGAAAAATTAAAAATTACTTGATTCACCATTGAATAATCAATAGTTAGGGTCTACTATAGTAGACTCCCTTCCTTCAAGGAGGGCAACTCAAAAGATGGTCGGACGAAATTAAGAAACAAGAAGGAATATCTTGGCACAGGAAAACAGAAGATCGAAAATATTGGAAATCAAAATGCCAAGAAATTGGAAAACAAGGAGCGAACTGCTAACCCAGAAGGTACGGCTGGTCGTCGATCCAGGCTATTCCTCCTTCAGGAGAGGCCCACACATTACTAGAAAACCATTTTATTTTATTTATCTAAACTTAAAATTTTTTATTTAATCAAGTTTTTTTTGCAATTTTATAAAAAAGATGTTAGTAAATTTTATTTGAAAAGATGTATACAATATTTGGTCACATTGTTTCTTTTTATTTATATCAATTATTAAAAGTGTTTTAAAATAAAAATAAATATATATAAACTTTATGTATCAACAAAAATTATAAATATGTGTAATTAAAGGCTTATCTTATAGTAGACTATGTAGTGAAAACTATTTAGTATCGAACATTTCACTATTCTAATGTTAGTCGGACGTTGGGGTTAACATATTCTGCTCTGAATTCATGGACTTTTGAAATTGTGCTATAAGGTTCCATCAAGCCAAGTTAAAGTGGGAATGGAGTTTGTCATGGAAGGATTGATACTTCGTACGTGCCAAATCAGCAACATATGGGACATAAAGCAATTAAGAATGAGTTTGTTGGTGACAAAGTATAAAGCATTGAGGATTTTTTATTGAATACCGGAAGAATTTGTTGGTTTAGTTGAGCACCAAATTAAACGTCCAAATAGGTCTTATAATGGTGATATATTGGTTTTTTTCACATAAAATGTTCGTTTTTATAGTTTCTGAAATACATAAAAGATTTTGCAGGTCTCTGTTGTTTCCTTCCGAATGTTTACATATTTAAAGTAAACAGTTACTAATCACCTACCTTTGTATTATAAACATTAGCTTCCCAATCAATTACCCACTTTTTAGTAAACCTCCAAATATGAACATGGAAACTCGCGATTTTCGAGTAATTTTTTTATACGAGTTTAAACTCGGCCATTCAGTAGCTGAGAAATATTTGTAAGACGTTTGGGGAAGGGAGTGTTAATGAACGGACCATTCGCCGTTGGTTTGCTAAGTTTTCAGCTGAGGATACCCACTTGGAAAACTTGCGTCGAGGAAGACCTCCGTCCGTAATAGACAACGATGTCCTCAAACATACAGTAGAAGGAAACTCCTACCAAACAGTTAAAGGACTCTCAGCACAACTAACTGCAAGTTCATCTACGGTTTCCAGACATTTAAAGTGTTTTGGGAAAGTAAAAAAGCTCGATACATGGGTACCTCATGATCTCACTGAGCGGCATGTTTCAAAACATACCGTGCAAAAATTGAAAGAACTGGTCTACGAAGTTCTTCCGCACCCACCATATTCTGCCGACTTGTCTCCAACAGATTACCACCTTTTCAGGAATTTAGACAACTTCATCAAAGGAAAACTTTTTGAAAATGATGATTAAGTGAAAAGTGCGTTTTCAGATTTTGTTTCACTTCAAAGCTCAGAGTTTTTGGAAAAAAATCTTGTTTTCATATCGTATTTTTAATAAAAAACCTTTACCTTCAAAACGGACATTTCATGTGATACAACCCAATAGTTTAGCCTTTTGTAATTAATTGGAAGGTTAGAGCGTCTGTCCAGTATGTGTTAATGTAGTAACCGAAAGCGGAGGGCAGTTTCTTGTTGTTTCAGTGTTGTGTGCGGATTCCAAGTTAGACGTTTGTCAAGTAGGAGTGCTAAAAGACACTTTAGATCAGGATGTCAAAAAATATTTTAAATACAGTTTTAAATATCAATGAAACATATTACAAAAAAAAAAAAAAAAAGAAAGAAAACTTTAAAACCTCTGGAAAATCAAATTCCTAATCGTTTGTTGCGCGCTTTAGATTTTTTTTCTCTATTTAATTGAAATAAAATATTTCCTAATGAAGTAAGCTCGATGATTAAGACAAACAAGTGTATTATTTTTTGTATGGTGACGGAGATTTCTGAAATAGCTAAACGTAAGTTTCGAAGTAAACAAGCGGCTGGCACTAATTATCACTTCGCTCTTTGTCAGCCCTTCCCTCGCAGGCTTGGAATGTCGAAGCTTCTCTCTAGTCAATCCCATTATTCTACTCCCAATGCTCCAACTTTAAATAATTTCGGATCTTGGGTTTGCGTTCATACATATTTATTGATATCTACAACTGTATTTAAAAAAAACTACATCAAGTGAATGTGATGGTTATATAGAAAATGGTCATGAAATACATGTAGAGCCACTACCCAGTGGCAGCACTCTAAAATTATTCTAAACTAGAAGGTCTCATGGCCATCTTCTTTACAGACGCCTCGGAAGATTATCAGGGATCGATGAGGAAGCAAGGATTGGAACTAATGGATTGTAGTGGGAATGGGGTTTGTCATGGAAGGAACGGTACCTGGTTCGGGCTAAGTCAGCGACATATGGAATATTAAGGTCTATATGGATGAGTTTATTTGTGAAGAAATAAGGAGCATTGAGGTTTTTTCGAAGGTTTTTGGATTGTAAGGATTGGATATGAGATGAGTTCGATGGTTTAGTCTAGCCCCATAGCTCTACTCCGAAGAAATACATTAGCATCATAAACACAATCATAAATATATACAATATTTACAATCTGCTAAAGGAATCCCAGACTGGACCTTTCCCTCCACTTGTAGATCGAAAAGCAGAGTCCGAGAGATCCCAGCGCCTCGCTCTCGGTCTCTGGTGTGAGTTAGTGGAGGCCGAGCTTGGGTGCAATAGCCACATACAGTACATGAAAAGAGGATCTGACCAGTGTCAGAACTCCAATATGAATGTTTACCAAATGTCTCGTGGCCACTGCCGTTTCACTCTTCGAGGAGGATTGTAGGGATGGGTGGTATGGGTTGGGATTGTGCTAGAGGATTAGGATGATGAGTAAGGTTCTGATGAAATTCGGAAGATTTGGATGGAATCACTTTCAAAATAAAAGGAATATTAAGGTCGTGGTGTAGGGTACAGTTGGTAACGTAATAAGGAGCATTAACTATTGTTCGGAGGACTTTGGATTGAAAGGATTGAATGCGTTTGATGTTAGAATGTTTATCTGTCCCCCACAGTTCAAGTGTGTAGGTATATAGGTTTCAGTACTGTCTTGTATATTAGTAATTTGTTGTTAACTGTAAGATGAGATTTTCTGTTTAGTGGTCGGTATAACTGGTCGAATCTGCGGTTTAGTTCTTTTCTTAAAATAAAAAATAATTTTTATTCTAGGACATTTTGTACCTCTAAGAATAAGGAACAAATAATTATTATTTATTTCATTATTTGGCAAAAAAATTTCCATTTTGTTTGTAATTACGTTGTAGAGACAATGCTTGTAATGGCGCAATGTGAAGTTATCATTTTATCCGCTAGATAGTGATAATAGAAGTGTCATTTTGGCCTTTATCAACTCGCTTCTGAGTCATCTCTTTGCTTTATGCCAAGCGATAACAATAATTGCAATGAATGCTTTGTATTAATTTACTTATAATTAATGATGAGAAATCATTATAAGTTTAATTACAATATATTATTATATTAGAAAGACTTGACTAATTTGTAAATATTATATTTTAAATTTTTTGTTGTTAAAGTCTGTAATGTATATAGCTTATATAAGAGTATTAGAAACGTTTATGTGAAAAGAATGATGAAGAGTTAAATTTCCTTTATGTTCATTTATTTTTATTTTAATCTCAAATTGGATGTTTTATTTTCTTTTGATGATGTTCTAACCATTAGATAGTATTAATACTAGGAATATATATATATATATATATATATATATATATATATATATTGTAAATACTGACTTAAAAGACCTGACTCAAGATTAAATATAAATATAAATACAATTCCTGTTCAATGTAAGAGAGGACCTGTTTGGTCCTAAATGTAACAGGTCGATAATAAACTCCTTTCTATTCTATAATACTTTTTGCTATATATTCCTGCTAACATCTCAATATTATGTCTATGATAGAGTATGAATTCGTTAGTTTATAATGATATTTAAATGTGTAATAATGATAATTGAAATCTGTTTAATTGGGATAAGCAGGATATTGTTAAATAAAACTTTAGGGTAGGAATTAAGGTTTGTGACGGAGGATAGAGGTTATTTTGTGAGATTTGTTTAAATTTATTGTAATTCTCCAATTCTGACACCATAGTTTAGGTCAGTGGTTACCAAAAAAAAAAAATGTTTCGCGGATCCCTTCATACAACCATTTCAATGGCAAGGACCCCCAAATCCTAAATATTAGAAATGTATTTAGAGGGATCAATTGTAGCTGGGTGGCTAGCGTAACAGCCTCCCATGCTAAAGGTCACGGGTTCAAACCCGCAGGTGGTCCTAGGATTTTTTAATGGGATTAAAAAATCCTTAGTTACGCCGTCCTTCGGTGGGGACGTTAAAAGGTGGTCCCGAGCCTGTGCGAGGCCAGGTACTCGTTAAAGATCCCTATCCTAATAAAACCTGGATAGGCAAAATTTAGGACTCCCACTGTAGCATCGTCCGATTAGCCATAGTAGCATTAAGTGACGTTAAATAAATAAATAAAATGTATTTAGATTTTTAGTTGGCGATAGGGTATTAGGGATGGTACTAGGATACCCAGGGAAATACCTCAGAAACGACCATAATATAAACTGAAATAAATCTGGTGCGGGCAACACACGACTTTCACTTACCTCCATTTTTAAAATCAATGAAAGAATTTTCAAATACAGTTAGAGATAAAAATACTAAAATAATCAGTTAGTTTTATCTTCTTTTTATCACTCTTTTAACTTTTAAAAGCTTGTGTATGAGATGATATTTTTTCTAAAATCTTTAGCTTTCCAACGGTATATCATACATGTATATTATTGCTCTTATGTTCAAAAACAAAAAATTTCATTAAAAAAATATTTTTTCAGATTTCTCCTTTTGTTGCTTTTCAAATTCGCTCAACTTGCATATTCAGCCGTTTTGCAACAGTGATAACAAGATGATATAGTTATTTTTATAGAACCTACAAAATTAAAGGTACTGTAGAGCAAGAAATTTTGAAATATCGGCATTTAGGCCCTGTCAGACTATTTTATCAGAATTAAACATACATGACGTTAAAGCCCATTAAATTGTACATCGATATGGCGAGTTTAATAAAATTCGTCGGAACCGTTTTCGAGAAAATCGAAAAAAGATGCAAAATGTATGGTGTAAAGTGGCTCTTCTGGTAAGCTCATTTTGATGAAAAAGGTTTTTTAACGTCTCGGGCGTATAGTTGTCTTAAATATGAAGTTTCAGTTTCATAGGACTTACCGTTTCCGCCGGACTTGGTTATTTGGACTCAGCGGACCCTAAAATGTGCATTTCCGTTGAAAACTGGCATTCGAAAATTTTCACGAACGCAATACTTTCCGTTACTATATATAGTAAGTGAAAGTAAAAATGATAGGAATGAATGATATATATATATATATATATATATATATATATATATATATATGCACATACATATACACACACATCTACTGTAGTACGCAGTATGCCTCGTTTTATCTCCTTTGATATGCGTTATTAGTTTCTTAGTAAATAGCAGTATTAAAGTTAAACACGACAGAAGAAGAGAGGTTCCTTATCAGCAGATGGCCAGAGAAGCTCCATATCTTGGGAGATAAGCGGGCTCGTGTGCAAGTCTAAAAGTGTCACTCTTCAAATGAAACAGACCCACAATATATTCAAGTATTCTCAAACTTGGGGGATCAATTTGAGGTCGAATAAAAATTATTCTCCTAAATTTTTAGCTTTTTAATTCAAACAGTATTCTATATTTAAAAAATAAAACTGTTTTGATTTTATTAAGTTTTAAATAGTAAAATTTGAAATTAATTAATGATTTTTTCTCCGATTCATAGCAGTCAAAGGCATGAACAAATTATATGATCACGATTCTTAAACGAAAAGCCATTTTTTGAGGGGATGAAATAAAACCAAAATATGTAATTATCTGGAAATCGTCAATCACCGATTTTTTTCTTTCAGGAAATGTCTTTCATACTCCTCTTTACGCAGGAATTTATAAGATAATATTATTTCTAAAATTTTTAGCTTTCTAAAACGGTATATTATACATCTATATTACTCATTATTATACATTATATACTCATGTTCAAAAACACAAAAAATGCATAAAAAAATATGTTTTCTCTTTTCTTCTTTAGTTGTTTATCATATTCGTTCAACTTTTATATTTATCCGTTTTTTACCAGTACTAAATAGTTGATATAGTTATTTTTATAGATTTTTCAAAGTTAAAGGTACTTTAGAGGAAATATCGGCATTTAAGTCCTGTCAGACTATTTCAATCTGAATAAAACCTACATGATATTAAAGCCCATCTAATTTCACATCGATATAGTAAGTTTAATCAAAATCGTTATAGAGCCGTTTTTTGGAAATTTGTTAAAAGGTGCAATATGCATGGTATAATGTGGCTCTTCTGGTTAGCTGATTTTGATGAGAAAGTTGATGTAACATCTCTGGTATAGACGCTCTTAAAAATTAAATTTCATTTTTTTTTTATATATATAAAATTTACTGTTTTCGAGTTAGACTTATCACACACACACACACACACACAGATCTTTTTTCGAGACTTGGTCATTTGGACTCAAGGAACCATAAATATCTATTTCCGTTTTAAAAATGGAATTGGAAATTTTTCACGATCGTAATACTTTCCCTTACTATATATTTCATTTACAGGTAACTAAAAGTAATAATACACGAAATCATGAAACCGCAATTGCAACTCTGTCGCGCAAAAGATAGTTTTCACTATTGACCGCTTCCAGAATCTTTTCATCGTCTGTTCGGAATATTTTTTTTCTTTTTATAACATTTTTATCTATATTTACAATTTTTATTAACATAAAAAATTACATGAAGTAAATATGATGTTATATAATACAATGGCATGGAATACATGTAGAGAAGCACTCTAAAAATATTATAAACCAGAAGGTCCCGGGGCCATCTCCTTATCAGACGCCTCGGAGGATTATCAGGAATCGAAGAGAAAGAAAGAGTTGAAAATAGTGGGTTAGAGTAGAATGTAGCTTGTCATGAAAGGATTGATACCTGGTCCGGGCCAAATCAGTAACATAGGGAACATTAAGGTCTTTATGTTTGAATTTATTCGTGACAAAGTAAGGAGCGTTGAGGATTTTTGATTGTAAGAATTGGATGTGGGAAGAATTTGATGGTTTAGTAGAGCCCCATAGCTCCACTTAGTAAGTCTAGATCGGCTTTATGATAATCATGTAGATCAGCCTTTTGTAGTTAAGAGTAAGGTTTGACCGTTGTCTAGTAAGTGTTGAAGTAGCCTAAAACGGCGAGCACGGAGTAAATTAATGTAATAAATGTTTTGTGGTTCGCAGAATATTTTTTTTTTTTTTTAATGAAGACGTACCCATCATCATTACGTTATCCATCTAAGGTTTTGGTTCCTCATAATACACATGATTATGACACCCGTGCCGGATGATCCGTACGTAGCCGAAGCAGCTCTAGCGCCGAAGGAAGACGGGACTGTGACATTGCAAGCTGCAGCTAGGTTAGGTAACGTTATCCTTCACTAAATTATCTATCGTCGGCCTTGAATCGATGTTCTTCCTATCTTCGCCGTATTTCAATCCTTTTCTTCATTCCATCGATATTATTTGTTGTTATACGATTCCCTTGACTAAAAAAAAAAAAAAAAAATAATTATAAAGAAATAATAGGTTTAACAATAAATTTTATTATATCAATATATTCTGAACCATGGAAGATCTCATATAATTATTAACTTAGATTTCGGGCTGAATAAAGTCTTCCATAAATACTAATTTTTTTATTTCATTACCATGACGTTTCGGAATATTCTCCCATCTTCAGAAGTCTAAAAAGTATATTAAGCAATTACCATTACATTAAAAAAAATCTGGTGCGGGCAACACACGACTTTCACTTACCTCCATTTTTAAAATCAATGAAAGAATTTTCAAATACAGTTAGAGATAAAAATACGTGAAATTATTAAGGAATTAATCAAATTGAATTTATATAGAAACATGTGTTTTATTAAAAAATCTATCATATTATTATCTTAAATAATCAGTAAGTTTTATCTTCTTTTCATCACTCTCTATTAACTTTTAAAAGCTTGTGTATGAGATGATAATTTTTCTAAAATCATTAGCTTTCCAACGGTATATCATACACGTATATTACTGCTCTTATGTTCAAAAACGAAAAATTGCATTAAAAAAATATTTTTTCTGTTTTCTCCTTTAGTTGGGTATCGAATTTATTCAATTTATATATTTACCAGTTTTTCATCAGCGTTAACAAGATAATCTAGTTATTATTATTGAATTTACAAAATTAAAGGTAGTTTAGGGGAAGAAAATTTAAAATATCTGCATTTAAGCCCTGTCAGACCATTTTTATCTAAATAAAACCTACATGATATTAAAGCCCATTAAATTTTACATTGATAAGCGAGTTTAATCAAAATCGTCGGAACCGTTTTTGAGAAAATCGAAAAAAGGTGCAAAATGCATGGTATAAAGTGCCTCTTCTGGTAGGCTCATTTTGATGAAAAAAGTTTTGTCACGTCTCGGCGTATAGTTGTCTTAAATATGAAATTTCAGTTTCATAGGACTTACCGTTTCCGCCCGGAAGTTACCACACACACACACACACACACACACACACACACACACACACACACACACACACACAGACACACACACACACACAGACACACACAAGCTTTTTGCGGGACTTGGTTATTTGGACTCAGGGGACCCTAAAACGTGTATTTCCGTTGAAAACTGGAATTCGAAAATTTTCACGATCGCAATACTTCCCATTACTTATATAGTAAGTGAAAGTAATACTATACTGAAGTGAATGGTTTAATTTTTTTTTTTTTTATAAATTAGGTGTCTATTGATAACAAAATTTAAAACTATTAAATAAAAAATTTAAAATCAGAAGATTTAATTAGACAAATTTAAAATTCACTTCAGTATAGTATTTTTTAATGTAATGGTAATTGCTTAATATACTTTGTAGACATCTGAAGATGGGAGAATATCCAGAAACGTCATGCTGATGAACTAAAAAATTGAGTATTTATGGAAGAAGTTATTCAGCGAGGAATCTATCTTAATAAATTATATTTATATTTCATCTGATAAAATATTTATTTTCGTTTTTTTTTTTTTTCTACGCTTCGGCCTAGGCTATTTTACCACAACGTAATCTAAGAAAAGCTGAGAAGGCTAGTCCGAATGACCAAGTCCCGAAAAATGGTATGTGTGTGGTAATTCCACCGCGTAAATGAAAAGTCCTATGAAACTGATATTTCATATTTATGACAACTATACGCCCGAGATGTTACTGCAACGTTTATATGAAAATCAGCAAACTAAAAGATCCACTTCATACCACGCATTTCGCATTTTTTTACGATTTTTTAAAAACAGCTCTAATGATTTTGATTAAACTCGCTATATCGATGTAAAATTTGATGGGCTTTAATATCATGTAGGTTTCTTTCTTATTGAAATAGTCTGACGGGGCTTAAATGCCGATATATTAAATTTTCTTCCTATATTCTAAAGTATCTTTAATTTTATAGATTTAAAAAAAAAATAAGCCGCATATCTTATTAGAATTGATAAATAACGGCTAAATATGCACGTTGAGCAAATTTGATAAAACAGGTTAAGGAGAAAAGTACAAACATTTTTTTTTATCTGTTTTTTTTTTTTTTTTTTAACATTAAAACAGAAATGTAGATGTATAATATACCGTTAGAAAGCTAAATATTTCAGAAAAAATACTGCCAGACACACAAAATTCTAAAAGTTAACGGAGGGCGATGAGCCCCAAAGCTCAACTCCGTAATTCCATATGGTTCTTATGATGGTCATGTAGAGGGGTCTTTTGTAATTAAGTGGAAGGTTAAAGCGTTTGTACAGTTAAGTTTTGAAGCAGCCCAAAACGGTGAAATAAATAGATTCTTTAAATGTATTATTTAGATTATTTTAAGATAATTTATTTGAAGAAGAAAGGTCAAGAAATATTGTGTGTTGTATGCAATTTTTTAATTTTTATTACTAATATTAATTTAACTATATTTTAAATTTATGTTTGCTAATGATTTGTTTTTATTTCAGGTAAGTCTATCTTCTGGTATTGATTACTTCATCGTCACTTCTTGGGTAATTATATCAAAAATCATATTTATATTTATTGTTCAGTCCTATCTCACAGCCAGGTCCTTCAAAGTAAATCATAACCGTTCCTGTTCATTCCTTTTTAATCAGTATGCAGGTGTTCCTCAAGGCAGTATTCTAGGACCCATCCTTTACACAGTTTATACATCTGATATCCCATCCCATCCTAGCACTTTCCTTTCTAACTATTCAATCACACATCAAAGACCTTGAAGTATGGTGTCAGAACTGGAGAATAAAAATAAATCCCACCAAATCACCTTTACCCTTCGTCGTAAACCTATGACATCCTGCCCAACAGTATCCTTCAATAACATTCCTCTTGTCCCGGTTGAACAGATCCGATACCTAGGACTGCACCTGGACAAACGTCTTACTTGGAACCCTCATACAAGACTGAAAAGACAAGAAACTGCCCGACGTTTTCGACTACTTCAACACTTACTAGACAAACGCTCTAACCTTCCACTTAAGTACAAAAGGCTCATCTATATGACTATCATCAGACCTATATGGACTTACGGAGTAGAGATTTGGGGCTCTACTAAACCATCAAATTCTTCCCGTCTCCAATCCTTGCAATCAAAAATCCTTCGAAAAATCCTCAACGCTCCTTATTTTGTCACATATAAACTCATCCATAAAGACCTTAACGTTCCCTATGTTGCTGACTTGGCGCGAACCAGGTACCACTCCTTTCATGACAAACTCCATTCCCACTCTAATCCACTTGTTTCAATCCTTGCTTCCTCTACAATCCCTGATAATCCTCCGAGGCGTCTGAAAATAAGATGGCCACGAGACCTTCTAGTTTAACATAGTCTTTGGGGAGCTGCCAATGGGTAGTATCCCCACATGTGAATCCATGACATTTTTATCTTGTATCTCATTTACTAGATGTATATCATTATACAGTTGTAAATAGCAATAAATCTATTAAAAAAAAAAAAAATATTTATTGTTTAAATTTAGCCTACCAAAGCAATAGAAGGAGAGAATTCGAGGCTTAGTTTTGTAAAATTCTTCATTATTTTATTTTACTGGTTTGGTTGTTTTTATATAAAGATCGTTTATTTGTTGTAGAAGATATTTAAAAGTGGTTTATAGTATGATTTATTTGGTATATTTATGTTTTAACTATGCGGATTGCACCCGCATGTGGTCCTAGGATTTTTTTATGGGAGTAAAAATTCCTTAATTAGGCCGTCCTTCGGAGGGGACGTTAAAAGGTGATAAGTGGCCTGTGGGATGTCAGGTACTCGTTAAAGATCCCTATACTAATTAAACCTGGATAGGCAAAATTTAGGACTCCCATAGTAGCATCGTCCGATTAGTCACAGCAGCATAAAGTGACGTTAAATAAATAAACAATTCAATGCAAATATTTTATGACCAAATATAATTAGGTTTAAAATTAATTATTCTATTTTTAAATAAATTATGAATTCTGTTGAAAAAAAATATGAACATGTTTGAAAAAAAGTTATAAATTTCACTGAAAAATCTGTAACAGTGAAGAGTAATATTATTTATTCTACGTGTTTGCTAAAATATGTAATTTAAAAAAAAAAAATAGGAATTCTCGAAAAAAATTGTCGAAACGTGGTCGTTTACTTACTAACAAGATCTCAAACCTTTAAAAAACGTCACTTTTTTTACTGTAGCTAATCGGACGATGCTACAATGGGTGTCCTAAATTTCGCCTATCCAGGTTTAATTAGGATATGAATCTTTATGGTGTTCCTGACTTCGCACGGTCTCGGAACCTCTATTTTACGTCCCCGCCGAAGGACAGCTTGATAGAGAAAAAACAATTACTATTAATAATGGAGAACAATAATCAATACATATACAGATATATGGTCCGCGCGTGGTTAAGAATGTAACGGCTTGTGAACCTATGACCCAGAGGATATCCGGGTGCAGGAAGGTTATGAGAAAGGTGATTATAACATCATTAAGTATAAATTATGGGCTTGCGAATGTAGAAATGTTGAAAATGATAATAAAACATAATTTATAATACTGATCTAATCTGTTGTACCTTTTTAAACTTTTCTCTTAAATAATAATAATAATCCTTTATTTATTCTGGGACAAGTCCCTTCAGAATAATATAACAGGAAATAAAAAGTGGATATAAGACAGGAGTCTTAAAGTAAAATAATTGAATTAAATTAATAAAAGGAAGAAATAAAATAAAAAAACTCAAAACATTAATTCTAGTAAAAATGTACAAAGAACATGACAAAAACATGAGAACAGAAAAAAAAAATTAAATAAAATAATCTGGTGCGCGCAACACACGACTTTCACTTACCCCCCTTGTTAAAATCAATTTAAGAATTTTTAAATACCCTTAGAGATGAAATTAGTTTAAAGAATTAATTAAATATATTATCGATAGAAACATGTGTTTTATTAAATAATCTATTATGTTATTATCTAAAACAATCAGTTAATTTTATCCGATTTTCATCACTCTCCATTACATTTTACAACTTTATTTGTAAATACATATATAATACGATACTTATCTTTAAAAATAAAACAAAAATTACATTAAAAAATACTTTTGCACTTTTCTCTTTCAGTTTATTATCGAATTCTTTTAACTTATATATTTAGCGGTTTTTAATCAATGCTAACAACATGAAATGGTTAATTTTTTTGAACGTACAAAATTAAAGATACTTTAGAGGAAGAAAATTTAACTATCGGCATTTAAGACCTGTCAGACTATTTTAATGAGAATGAAACCTACATCATATTAAATCCCATTAAATTTTACATCGATATAGCAAGTTCAATCAAAATCGTTGGAGCCGTTTTTGAGAAAATCGTAAAAACGTGCAAAATGCATGGTATGACGTGGCTGGTTTGCTGATTTTGATGAAAAAGTTGTGAAACATCTCGGGCGAATAGTTGACTTTAAAATGAAATTTCAGTTCCATAGGAATTTTAATTTTCGCCCGGGAGTTACCACACACACACAGACAGACCTTTTCGCGGGACTTTTGGACTCAGGGGACCCTAAAACGTGTTTTTCCGTTGAAAACTGGAATTCGAACATTTTCACGAGCCCAATACTTCCCCTTACTATAATATTACTATTACTATCAGTAAAATATAATAAGATTTAGAAAAACTAAATATATACAGTTAAAAAAAAAAAAAGGAGAGAGGAAAAAAAGTACAGGAAATTACAATTATTTTAGAATGTTTTACAAAATAATATATATAATTTATTCTTACATCTTTGAAATATTCCCTCTTGAATAGACTCATAAAAATGAAAAATTGAATAAATAAAAAACGTACCTGTCTTTTTTTGTAGATTTCTCCTAAAATGCACATCTACTTGAGACTAGATGTGGGCATTGGGTTGATAGGAAATGGCTGAATAGACGGTATTAAAATGTTTAAAGAGTTCATGTTCCTATAACATACGAAATTCACGTTTGTTACTTTAAAAACAATTGATCATGAATTGTATCATGCATTTATTTAAAATCCACTCCTTTCTTCCGTCAGGGATAAATTGAATTTCCGTACGGACTATAAAATAAAATAAATATGAGGAAGTATAGTTAGATAGAGCAAGTTCTAAGGCCCTAAATATATTTTTTTTTTTGAACATTTCATTGGTATTTATAACTGTATTAAAAGAAATACATCAAGTAAATGTGATGTGTTTATATAATATAATGACATGATACACATGTAGAGAAGCTTCCAATTTGAAGCACTCTAAAAATATTCTAAACTAGAAGGTCCCGGGGCCATTTCCTTTTCAGGCGCCTCGGAGGATTATCCGGAATGGAAGAGGAAGAAAGGATTGAAACTAGTGGGTTAGAGTGAGAATGGAGTTTGTCATGAAAGAATTGGTACCTGGTCCAGGCCAAGTCAGTAACATAGGGAACATTAAGGTCTTTATGGATAAGTTTATTCGTGACAAAGTAAGGAGCGTTGAGGATTGTAAGGATTGGATGCGGGAAGAATTTGATGGTTTAGTAGAGCCCCAAAGCTCTACTCCGTAAGTCCAGATTGGTCTTAAAATAGTCATGTAGATGAGTCTTTTGTAGTTCAGAGGAAGGTCTAGTAAGTTTTAAAGTAGCCTAAAGCGGTGAGCAGTTTTAGTCGTGTATGTGGATTCCAAGTTAGGCGTTTGTCAAGAAGTCCTAAGTATCGGATCTGTTCAACAGGAACTAGTTGAGTGTTATTAAAGGATACTGTAGGGCAGGAAGTCAAAGGTTATTTGGTGGGATTTGTTGGAATTTTTTTTATTCTCCAGTTCTGACACCGTAATTCTAGGGCTTGAAGGGTATTTGAGGAAACAAATGGATCTTTATGAACTGATAACCGGAGGTGTCATCAGCATAGGAAGAGAGGGCCCTGAATAATAAACTACTTACTTATACTTATACAGGCGTTCCAACTAGAGTTGCCTTTTCAAGTCAGTGCCGAGCTCCAGAGGTCACGGTGAAGCCAATCATCCTCCTGAAGACCCCGGCCCGCCATCTCCTCTTCCACTCCGCATATCCACCTACTTCTAGGTCGACCTCGTTTCCGCCTTCCTGGTGACTGCCAATCCGAAACTCGGTCTGGCCATCGTTCGGTAGATATTCGTTTTACAAGGCCGTACCATCTTAGCCTTCGCTGTCCTATTTGTTGGTTTACGGACCCAGGAGCCTCCATCCTGTCCCTAACAACCTCATTTCTATTTCGGTCCATCCTTGTGAAACGTAGAAATCTTCTCGAAAAGTCCATCTCCACAGCTTGGACTTTCGAGTAGAGCTTTCTAGACATCGTCCACGTTTCTTATGCGTAAGTAAGGATGGGTTCTACGATGGCAAAGTAGATCTTCCTCTTGTTTTCTTTTAAAAGAAGGTCATTCCATGGAACAGGATGGAGCATCCGCGTGGCTTTACGGGCTTGTTCTACCTTTCTCCTTACGTCGATTTCGGAGGATCCAGTGGAGTCGAGGTACGAACCCAGATATTTAAATACATCCACCTTTGTACATGTCTCATTATCAACTCGCAGATCTCTGTCATCTATAGTGCTGATGGCCATGTATTTCGTCTTACTGAAATTAATTTTAAGACCCATAGACTATAAAATAAAAAAATATTAGGATAAAAGGTGTTAAAAATGTTTTTATAGCCTTTCAAGCACGTACTAAATTTTTAATTTATTAAATTTACTTTAAGTAGAGAGGTAATTGAAAGCTTTGTGATAGGTGCACCGAATTTTCCTTCTCCCTACTTTACTCTGCCCATTTACGAATTAGCGGACATACATACTTCTCAGAAATAAGGCCAAACAAATATTGTCATATAAATTATGTTTACTAACTACTTGAAGAGGAAAATACGGTTATGGTTAGCTCTCTCTACCTACGCCCTGTATTGTCTTTAAATATATATATTATATTAATATGTATTTATACAACCCAATATATATATATATATATATATATATATATATATATATATATATATATATATATATATCTGACGATTTCATATATATTTCAAATCTCATCATTCCATCTCACGCTCCATCAAACAGGAATGGAATTGAATAATTTGAGATGAGTTGAAGCAGACGAATAGATTGGAACGGGATTATTGGATTAGGGACCTTAATCCTTCGGTATCAATCCATGGATTCCAGTCCTTTCCGTTTACAAAGCTCATTAGTACAAACTATTTGCTTAAACGGTTTCGAAACATAAACGTTATTTAAAAAAAATACATTTATTGTATTTTACAATTGTATTTAAGGGTCACCTATGATATAGTGGCTAACGAATAACATAAATCTACTGATTTATGCCTAACGAACCTGAAACATGGCCTTAGGATTTTTAATGGAATAGAAAATTCTTAGTTATGACGTCCTTCGAAGGGGACTTAAAAAGGTGGTCCTGTGCGATGTCAGGTACTCGTTAAAGATCCCTATTCTAATTAAACTTAATTAGCAAAATTTACAACTTCCACTGTAGCATCATCCGATTAGCCATAGTAGAATGAAGTGACGTTTAATGAATAATCAAGCAGAAAATACATATAATCTGGATTTCAGTGAGGTTATCCAAAAAAAAAATAATAATAATAATAATAATAATAATAATAAATAATAATAATAAAAAAATAAATAAATAATAATAAAAAAAAAAGAAAGAAGAAGAAGCAACGCTTTTATAGTCGCCTTCTACATGGAACAGTAATTACCGGAACTAAAAAATCGGAAAAGATGTAAACAGGAAAATTATCGAAAAAGAATTGATGTGTTTACTGCGTTGAATTTTTTTAATTCGAAAAAACATTGCAAATAGTTACACAATGGTTCATTATTTGCAAATAACAATATTAGAGTAATACTATAATTAGGAGAAACGGATTTCTTTTATTATTCGGGTTCTACGTATCTTGAAACGTAAGCCCTGAAGTTTGTAGAGGGGATTACAAGATTCGTTACTGAAAATAATAAACCAAAAGCATTTATACCAGACTTCGTTACTATTTCCTTTTCTTTTCTTTCGATTTCCATTCAAATAAAATTTCCTGATTTCAGAACACCTTGCATTTTTTCTTTATCATCAATAATAACCGAGTTATCAGGGAATCACATCTCCTATAAGTTTAGGCTTGACGATATAAGATATTTTTTTCTCTTTGTTCATCGCGTTGTCTTGATCTCGAAAATCTTTGATTTTCTCTATCTTCAATAATAACCGATTTTTTGTGCCATTATATCTATTATAATTTGTGACTTTAATGTAAAGATCTACTTTTTTTTTTTTTTCTGTTTATCGCGCATTACTGTTTCTAAAACTCCAATACATATTTTTCTGTATCTTCAAAAATAAGTGAGTTATATTCGTATTTCTGGATTCAATTTAAATTTCTCTCTTTTCTTTTTTTTCCCTGATTTATAATTATTCATTTTTTTTTTTAATCTTCGAAAATTAGGTAGTATAAGCGAGATTTAAATTTCTTTAATTTTTTTTCGCACTTTACTGATTCTAAAACATTTTACGTACTTTTCTCTATCGTCAAAAAAACTGACAAGCGTATATATGGGTAAGTTTTCTATTTTTGCTTTAGTTTTTTTTTTTTTTTTTTTAGTTGCATTTTCTGATTCTAAAAGTCTACATATTTTTCTTTATCTTCAAAAATAACTGAGTTATGGGCTTATTTATCGGTAAAATTTTTATTTTCTACTTTCCTTTTTTTCACTTTTTTAGAACTTATTCGCGTTTTTGGGGGGTTAAAAAAACGCTAGTAATGTTTCTCTCTATTTAAAAATAAATAAATAAGGGTGTTCGGGCCCGAATGTGTTATATTTTATTACTCATTTACATGTTACTTCATTTAAATACTTGTTGTTTTATATTAATTATTTTTCATTATATTCCATTGTAATAACGCTACTTTTTGTTACTTCATTTAAATTATGTACAATATCTCATATTTAAACTTTAAGTATTTATTTCGAAGAAAGGAAGCCGGCGGTGTGTTTATATCCAAAGAGACTTAGTTTGTTTACTCCTTCAGCAATACGCCGGCTTATCTTTCCCTTCAGTTGTTTTTGGACGCTCAATCAGGCAGTATCTACTACGGTCTCCCGTCGTCATATTCTTTAGGGAATATTTGTTTTTAGACGCTCTATGCAATCATCCACAGAAGTACCTACGGTCTCCATTCTAATATTCCTTCGGGAATATTTTTTTCTTCGCTCTCTACGAGTACTCTGCGCACGGACATCAGTCGTACATCAGCCGACGGACTGCACGCGTACAGCGACCATCACGCTTTTTACAATTGAACTCTTAAGTACCCTTTTCTTTTCCTTAATTGTATTAGTTTTAAGTTTTTTAGGTTTTATTAGTTTCTACAGCTTTAAAAGGTTTATATTCAATATATTTTGTAACTTTATTTTTTTTCCTTTTGTTTTCTAAACAGATTAAATCTTTTGTTTTTAATGTTCCTTAATTTAGTTTTTATTCATTTTGTTTACCTTTTATTTAATTTATTTATTTTATATCTCAAATATAACTTTAGGTCAGACAATGCTATCCGCCAGAATATTTTTTTTTAATTAGTCTTTCCAATTGGTCTCTAGCATTGAGACAGATTGGTGGACGAAACAAAGGGTTATCGGCGTATATCTGGCAGGATACAATTTTTTTCTAACTTTTGCCTATTCTGGTTTAATTATGGTAGTAATCTTAAAGGAGTACCTTACGTCGCACACAGGGCAAAATCACAAGTTTAGGTGAACAAAAGTCAAGTCAAAAGTTTGGAATTTTCTAGTACTTCACCTATTTAGCATTAGTTGGCAAGGCCCTTAATACTAATATTTCCTGCCATACCTTCATTATAACTAAATAGTTAATGAGTGAATCATTCCTGTTCGCACAAGTGCCTAATAACCGGCAGTGGGATTATTTTTATTCCATGGTCATTTATTGTGTTTAAGGTGTATTTCGAGCAGTCTTTTTGCTTTTATTCAACAATGGACATGGCTGAGAAAGGTAAGACATTATATTTCCAAACTCGTTATTGAATATACATTGCAATCTACCTGTAGAGTTAATTTAGCAATTTGTAAATATATGCCAGTATTCAATTACGAAAAACTATATAACCCTTAAGTTACCCCAAGGATTTGTTTCATCAATCCTTCTAAGTCTTTAAATATTATAAAGAATTCTTGAAATTTTTTTGCGTTTTGGGTGATACATAATTTTTTTTGAGACACAACACTCCGAATTAAAAGTTTTACAATTTAATTTGAAGAGTTTCCTAAATGATATAAAACACATCTATTAGCAGGTTTCAGCAGCTCCGAGCCATAATTAGATTTTTTGTATTACTTTTCCCGTATTCTGTGACTTCAAACGTAAAATGTAGGGAAATTTTAGAATTTAGCAAATAAATTTGATATTTGACCACTGTGCGCTCGCAAATCGTGTTTAGAAAATAATTAATTTTTATAATTTGTTTTCAAATTTTTTTTCCGTAATCTGGTACCCCAGAGGTTAAATATGGATAAGTTTCAGAGGTTTGTCCACCTAAATTGGTGATTTTGCCCAGTGAGCGCTCGGAACCACAATTTTAGGTCCCTTCGAAAGACGGCAAAATGACTTTTTTTTTACTACCTTTAAAAATTCCTCTCGCCAACAGCAGAGTTTCGTCCGGAGACCCTAAGCATAAAATGCTGCTATTTTTTAATTATTTATTTATTAAATATGACGATGATGTTAATTAAAGATATTGAGCGATAACAAAGACAAGAGTGGACGGAAGGAGTTGGCTGTAGACCAGAAGCTGGGCCAAACTGGGGAAGTGGACGTCTCATTTAGGGGCCACCTCTCTCCCAACACTACTCGACAAATGGTGTCATTTGTTTCGGCCAAATCCTTTCTTCTGTAAACTCAGTAAAATATAGCGGCTAATTGGGGTGCTTAGTCCTAGATTTTTCACTCTATTTCAAACGGATTAGGTCCAAGCTCTTTGGAAGACCTTATACTGGATCAGGTCTAACAGTGTCTTCAGCGGTCGAAATTCTGCTGGAACTGAAAAAAAATCGTCTTACTCGTTTATTTTAACGTCAATTATTTTTATTTTCACTTACCTATGTATTAAGTATTGCGATCGTGAAAATTTTCGAATTCCAGTTTTCGACTAAAATACACGTTTTAGGGTCCCCTGAGTCCAAATGACTTAAGTCCCGAAAAAGGTCTGTATGTGTGTGTGTGGTAAATCTCTTGAGAATTGAAAAATCCTATGAAACTGAAATTTCTCAGGGAATCCTAAAACGTGTATTTCCGTTGAAAACTGGAATTCGAAAATTTTCACGATCACAATAATTTCCCTTACTATTTATTCCAAATATAGGTAAGTGAAAGTAAAAAACTATTATATTATTATCTAAAATAATCAGTTAGTTTTATCGGCTACCTCACTAATAGAACCTTTCAAGTAAATCATTACCTTTCCTACTCTTCCATATTTTCTCAGTCTGCAGGTGTACCTCAGGGTAGTATCTTAGGTCCCATCCTTTATACGGTATATACAGCTGATATTCCATTCCATCCTAGCACTGTCCTCACAACTTACGCAGATGACACTTGTGTGTTATCCGTCCATAATGATCCATCCGCTGCATCCCAAATCCTTCAGCCCCACATCACAGCCATTGAGGAATGGTGTCAGAACTGGAGGATTAGAATAAACCCTAAAAAATCCCACCAAATTACCTTTACCCTTCGTCGCAAACCGATAACCTTCTGCTTCACTGTATCGTTTAATAATACCACACTTATACCTGTTGAACAAATCCTACACCTAGGATTCCATCTTGACAAACGTTTTACATGGAATCCTCATACAAGAGTAAAACGACAAGAAACTGTCCGTAGATACCGATTACTACATTATATTATATTTAGAAAAAAAATATTATCTCATACACCAAGTTATAAAAGTTAACGGAGAGTGATAAAAAGACTCATACAAGACTAAAACGATAAGAAACACATTCTGGACAAACGTTCAAAACTTCCAACTCATTACAAAAAGCTCATTTATGTTACCGTCATCAGACCCATCTGGACATATAGAATCGAGCTTTGGGGCTCTACTAAACCATCTAATTCCTCCCGCATCCAATCCTTACAATCCAAAATCCTTCGCAAAATCCTAAATGCTCCTTATTTCGTCACAAATAAAATCATCCATAACGACCTTAATATCCCATTTGATGCAGAACCTTTCTCATACCAGATATACCACTTTTAATTTCAAACTCCCAACCCATATAAACCCTCTTGTCCGCAACCTATCAACCTCACATATTCCTGACAACCCTCCGAGGCGATTGAAAAGAAGATGGTCTCGGGACCTACTTGCTTAAATAAACATCGAGGTACTACCGCTGGATAGTTTCTTCACAAGCCTGCTACGCCCTTTATTATAATTCAAAACTTTTACTTATTTTATTTATGTTAAATACAGTTGTAAAATTCAATAAAATATGAATAAATAAATAAAAAATTTATCGATTTTTCATCACTCTTTATTAAATTTTACAAGCTTGTGTATTAGATAATTTTTTTTTCTAAAATGTTTAGCTATCCAACGGTATATTATAGATCTATCTGACTATTCTTGTGTTTAAAAACAAAAAAATTGTTTTAAAAAATATGTTTTCACATTTCTCCTTTAGTAAGTTTTCAAATTTGCTCAACAAGATTTAGTGGTGTGCCTAATTTTTCTAAATCTAAAAAATTGAAGGTTCTTTAGTAAAAGAAGATTTTTTAATATTGACGTTTAAGCCCTGTCAGACTATTTCAATCAGAATGAAACCTAAATAAATTACAGCCTATTTCTATAAATTTTACATCCACATAGCGGAGTTAAATCAAAATCGATGGATTTGTTAAACATCACGTCGCACAGACATCACCACCATTTTGAGTCCCCTCCGCGGGACGGCATAACTAAGGATTTTATACTCCCATATTACAAATCCTATGGCCACCTGCAGGTTCGAAACCGCGACCTTGGGCATAGAAGACTGTTATACTTGTCACTACGCCACAGGTGACCCCGAACTATTGTTATTTGTATTTCTGTATTCAATACCACCCAGGGTACCTTGTTGTTTATCAGAACTGTTTTAAGATAATTCTATTTCCAAAGTACACCATTAGAGCCGAGACGGTTGTTAGAAGCCAAACCGCTCTCCGTTTTCAAACAGAGGAGCTGAGTCTTATTTCAGAAAGCTATTGTATTTCAGGTGGCGAGCTCTTTCGCGTCATTTTCTCTGATATTCGAGCAAAGGTAGGAATCTAGTTCCCTGCTGGCGGGTATTTTGTTTAGAATCCCCCATAATATGTCTATTCCATATATTAAAAATCTGGTGCGCGCAACACACGACTTTTACTTACCTCCGTTATTTGTATCAAATTAAGAAGTTTTAAACAAATTTAGAAACGAAATAAATTGTTATAGAATTATTTACATTCGATTTTAATAGAGACATGTGTTTTATTAAATAATCTATTATATATTAGCTACGACAATCAGTTTGTTTTATCGGCTTTTCATCACTCTCCGTTAAATTTTACAATAGTATGTTTAAGATAATATTTATTCTAAATGCTTTAGCATTCCAACGGTATATTATACATGTATATTACTGTTCTTGAATTTAAAGACCAAAAATTGCATTAAAAAAAAATTTCTGCGGTTTTCTGCTTTAGTTTGATATTGAATTCGCTCAACTTATATATTTACCTGTGTCTTTAGCAATGATCAGATAATATGGTCAGTTTCATAAACCAAAAGTACTTTTGAGGAAGACATTTTAAAATGTAGGGATTTAAGCCCTGTCAACAAGATGATATTGCTAAATTCATATGAACTACTAAATTAAAGGTACTTTCGAGGAAGAAATTTTGAAATATCGGCATTTAAGCCCTGTCAGACTATTTCAATCATAATGAAACCTACATGATATTAAAGCCCGTCCAATTTTACGTCGATATAGCGAGTTTGTTTATTCATTTAACGTCACATTATGCTTCTATGGCTAATCAATAATAATAATAATTTAAATCTAAAGCATAAAATAAAAAATACGACTCTGAGAGAGACCACTTTGGTGAGGTATGCTGTTGGTTGTATAAGGAAGCTGAAAGGCATTTAATGCGGATAAAAGACCCCAGATGGAGCAAGGCAATTACCGAATGGACACCTCTCGGAAAGCAACGTAAGCAAAGAGGGCAAGTCAAAAGATGGTCGGACGAAATTAAGAAACGAGAAGGAATATCTCTGCATAGGAAAACAGAAGATCGTGGATCACTTGTAGCTGGGTGGCTAGCGTAACAACCTCCCATGCTAAAGGTCACGGGTTCAAACCCGCAGATGGTCCTAGGATTTTTTAATGAGAGTAAAAAATCCTTAGTTACGCCGTCCTTCGGAGAGGCCGTTAAAAGGTGGTCCCGAGCCTGTGCGATGTCAGGTACTCGTTAAAGATCCCTATCCTAATAAAACCTGGATAGGCAAAATTTAGGACTCCCACTGTAGCATCGTCCGATTAGCCATAGTAGCATAAAGTGACGTTAAACAAACAAACAGAAGATCGAAAATATTGGGAATTAAAATGCCAAGATATTGAAATACCAGCGGCGAACTGATAACCCAGAAGGTACGGCTGGTGGTCGATCAAGACTATTCCTCCTTCAGGAGAGGCCTACAAATTAGTTTTTTTTTTTTTTTTTTTTCTTTATTGAGATATATTACAATTTGTTACAAAATGAACAATAATAATATTGATAAGAGACCACATTCATACTCTATATACAGAAAATAATAATAATGGTCAAATTTCATAAAATATAACATAAATTCAAATATATACAATAAAACAATAATAATAAATAAAAAACAAAACAAATCGAAACATAAACCTATTATTGAGATAAATAAAAAGTTGGCAAATAAATAAACATCTTACACACAATCATAACTATATACAATATATACAATTGCTAAAGGGACCCCAGCAAGCGCTTTTCCCTCCACTTGTGGAGGAAAAAGCGGAATCCAAGAGATCCCAGCACCTCTATCTCAGCCGCATCACTGGTCTGAGCCAGTGGAGGCTGAGTTAGGGCGCTGTAGCCACAAACATACCGTACATGAGTGGAGGATCTGACCATTGTCAGAACTCCAGTTTAAATGTTTACAATAGGTCTCGTGGCCACTGCCGTTTCAATCTTCGAGGAGGATTGTAGGGATGGGTGGTGCTGGATAGGGATTGTGCTAGAGGGTTAGGATGATGACTAAGGTTCTGATGAAATTTGGAAAATTTGGATGGTACCAGGTCTAAAACAAACGGAATATTAAGGTCATGGTGTAGGGTACAGTTGGTAACGTAATAAGGAGCATTAACTATTGTTCGGAGGACTTTGGATTGGAAGGATTGGATGCGTTTAATGTTAGAATGTTTAGCTGTCCCCCACAGTTCAAGTCCGTAGGTCCATATAGGTTTCAGTACTGTCTTGTATATTAGTAATTTGTTGTCAACTGTAAGATGAGATTTTCTGTTTAGTAGTCTGTATAACTGGCCGAATCTGCGGTTGAGTTCTTTTCTTTTTAGTCTTGTATGTGGGTTCCACGTCAGTCTTTTGTCTAGTAAAAAGCCGAGATACCGGACTGTGTCTGAGGAAGGAAGCGGTATAGAATTGAAATTAACCGTTGGACAGGATTTGCGTCGAAGGGTGAATGTGACGTGAGTGCATTTGCTTTCGTTCACCTTAATGCGCCAAGCATTGCACCAGTCTTCGACAAGGGAAAGGTGCTTTTGGAGATTTAGCGATGCTGCTTCAGGATCGGAATTGGATGATAAAATGGCTGTGTCATCAGCGAATGTTGCCAGAAAGGTATTGGGGTCGGTAGGGATATCGGCGGTGAAGAGGATGTAGAGGACGGGTCCTAAGACGCTGCCTTGAGGAACACCGGCCTCAACAGTATATTGTTCGGAAAATTCGGAACCACAGCGAACTCGGAAGGAGCGGTTGGATAAATAGGATCGGAGGATTAGGTATAAGGATTGAGGTAAATGGGTTTTGAGCTTAAAGAGCAGTCCCGGGTGCCACACCCGGTCAAAAGCTTGAGCTATGTCCAGAAAGGCACCCGAACAATACTCATTGCACTCAAGGGCGGAGGAAATGTGGTCTACAACTCGGAGTCCTTGCTGAACCGTGGAATGTTGAGGACGAAATCCGAACTGATGTGAAGGAAAATTTTGAAATTTGGCTAGGATTCGTTTTAGTAGGAGCTTTTCGAAAATTTTTGAGAGGATCGGAAGTAGGCTGATAGGTCTGTAAGATGACGTGTTGTTAGAAGGTTTGCCTGGTTTTAGGAAAAGGATCATAGTTGAATGTTTCCATAAGAGAGGAAAATAGGTAGTGCGTAGGATACAGTTATAGAGATATGTAAGGAATGTAATGGCTTTAGGTGGAAGTTGTCTTAAGATTTGGGGAGTAAGGAGATCGTATCCAGGAGATTTGCGGAGAGGAAGCTTTTTAAGAAGATATCTGACCTCAGAGGGATTAACTGCTTTAGGTGGTAAGGATAGTGGTATTGGTGACGTGAGGAACTCTTCAACTACTGCAGTATGGGTTGGATTAAGCTCTGGATGAGGAGTAAAAACTTTGGAAAGGCGCTGTACGAATTCCTCGGCCTTATGCTTGTCAGAAGCAGCCCAGGAACCATCACAGCGCCGGAGAGGATGGGAAATGGTGTGGGATTTTAGGATTCTCTTCGTGACATTCCACAGGGAATTGTCACGAGTCGAGAGAGAGGAGAGGTAGGTATTGTAGGATTGGGAACGGAAGATCGCCAACTCCCGCTTTAATTTTCTACAAAAAAAATTATAGGAGCGGCGATCTTCTGGGTGGCGGGTGCGTTGCCATAATGTTCTAGCTCGACGTTTGCTGTTGATGAGGTCTGTCAGGTGTTGTGGTAAATGGCTTTTGTAAGGAATTATTTGGGATTGTTTGGGAGAGGAGGCAGTCCAGGCGGCTTGTTGAATAGCGGTTGTAAAGGAATATACGGCGTCGTCAAGGTCATTTGGGGTTTTGAGAATCACTCTGAGGTCAATATCATTAGTGAGAATTTCGCGGAAGAGGTTCCAGTTGACAGGGCCCCTAATGAATGACGGTGGGATAGGTTTAGGAATAGGTGTTATGGATACATTTAGAATCAATGGACTATGATCAGAGGATAGTTCATCAAGGCGAGCTATGGAAAAATTCAGAGAGCCTAATCCGCTGTGGATGAAGAAGTCGAGGATGTCAGGATTACGGTTAGGATCTGTTGGCCAGTAGGTAGGAGAATCGGGAGGTAAGAGATGAAAGCGTCGGGAGTTGAGTGCAGACTGCAATGTCCGTCCACGAGAATTGGTGGTTCTAGAACCCCACTGTTGGTTCTTAGCGTTTAAGTCTGCACCCAAAATAAAGTGATTACCCAAGGAGTTGAGGAAGGATCCAAATTGGGCAGAGGAAATGGGATGTTTAGGAGGGCAGTATGCTGATGCGATGATAAGCGGAAAGGAAAAGGTTTTGATAACGATGGAAGTTGCTTGTAGGTAATCGTGGGCGGAAATTGGGTGTAAGTGATGGGTGAGGGATCGGCGGACTATGACAGCAGTACCGGCATGGGGTTTGCCGTCTGGATGGTCTGTCCGGTATGTCGTGTATCCTGGTATTTTAAAGTACTGTTTAGTGGTTAGTCTAGTTTCAGTAATGAGTGCAACATCAATGTTTTTGTCCTGCAGTACGGCTGTAAGTTCGTCAGTGTGAGTTCTAACACCATTCGCATTCCAAAGGAGAATGGATAAGGAATTAGGTGAGGTCATTTATGGTTTTTTTAAGGCAGGAATGAGATTTGTTACGAGATTCGTAAGGAGTGATATTAGGGGCATAACAAGGGATTTAATTTCGGAAATAAAGGATGTCATCAAACTGGTAAGGTCTGTGGCGTTTGAAGGAGGAGGAATATGAGAGATTTGTGGTGGATTAGGATTCTTAGGATTGGTTACATTTTGAGAAAGAGGTATATGTGGAATGGATTGAGGTACATTTTGTAGTTCCGGCAGGGCCACGGCTTCAGTACTTTGATTCCCACCTCCAAGTAAGTGGGCAAATGATAAATTGGCATCAATAAGTTTTGAGGGTTCTCTTCTGTTTCTTACTTGTCTTGCTGTTTCATCCAGTACTTGAGGTTTTTGAAACCTGGTCCTCAGCTCCTTATAGATTTGGCATACTTTATAGTTGGCCGGGTGGTCCTTCAGGCAATGAGCACATACAGCTGGTGTTGATTTTGGTTTTGTACACTCCACAGACTTGTGCTGTTCACCGCATTTCACGCATCGAGGTATGTGATGACAATAACTTTTAGTATGACCATATGCTTGACAATTATGGCACTGAATTATCTCTCTCTTTGTGTAAGGTTTTTCAACTCTTACACTGGAATAGTACAATCTATTGAGGTCATAGATTTTTTCAACTCCTTCAGCTGGTTCCAAATCCACAAAAAAGAGAGGTAGAGGAATTTTATCCTTTAGGACGTTAGTGACTTGCCGCACTTTATAGCCCATCTCCGTTAGTTCTTCTTTAATAGCTTCAACTGGTGTCGAGGGGTGTAAGTTTCTGATTACAACCCTTAAAGCTCTCTCTTGGCGTAGCTGATAGGTATGGAAATCTGCTTTGGTTTCAGTTAGGTATTTCACTATTTTTCTATATGTCTCGGCAGTAGTAGGAGATATTTTGGTATCATTGATTCTACTCATACAGTAGTAGCTGGTAGATTCGGTAATTTTGTTCAATTGCGCACACAACAACTGGAAATTTCTAATATTTTTGACAAATATTGGAGGAGGCCGTGGTTCACTAGGTATAGGAGTAGATTCCATGTTTTCTTTTTCATTATGTAAAATCTGAAAAGGATTTGGGGTGAAAAACGGCGATTCGTCAGTCATCCCTTGTGACGATGTGCCAGGTTGTGGTTCAGATTCTGAATTAGTACCGGAAGGGGTTGCTTGTAGATTTAATCTTTTATTAGTATCACGGCGGGGTCTTTGTTTTGTAGGTGACGGGATTGAACCACTAGATCTAGATCTTTTAGTTGAAGCTTTGGAGGACATTACTTGATGATAATATCGCATTTCATGTATAGGAAGTAATTAAATAATAACCAGATGTGGGAAAAAAACAATAACTTAAAAAAAGTTAAGCAAGACCAGCCTTGCCGGGCTATTGGCAATCAGCTGATATGAAGAGGTGACTCAGCATTCACTTTACACTGTAAATTATATCACAACTTACCGCTGTTTGCTCCAATAATAACTGTTGTTGTTATCCTGAAGTCTGATGATGTTTTCAAGACTGTGCTGAAGTGAAATCCAACTGTAAAAGCAAGAAATCCGAGAGCCGACTTGAAATATGACTGCTATACTCACGCGCATGCGCAGAAGGACAAATTAGTAGAAAACCATTTTATTTTTATTTAATCAAGTTTTTTTGCAATTTTATTAAAAAATATATTAGTAAAATTTATTTAAAAATTTGTTGTATACACTATTTGGTCACATTGTTTCTTTTTACTTACATCAATTATTAAAAGTGTTTTAAAATAAAAATAAATATATATAAACTTTATGTACCATTAAAAATTGTAAATATGTGTAAATAAAGGCTTATCTTATCTTACTATGGCTAATCGTACGATGCTACAGTGGGAGTCCTAAATTTTGCCTATCCAGGTTTTATTAGGATAGGGATCTTCAACGAGTACCTGACATCGCACAGGCTCGGGACCACCTTTTAACGTCCCCTCCGAAGGACGGCGTAACTAAGGATTTTTTACTCCCATTAAAAAATCCTAGGGCCACCTGCGGGTTTGAACCTGTGACGTTTGGCATAGAAAGGCGAATAGCGAGTTTAATTGATTAAATAGCGAGAGTCGTATTTGAGCCGGACCATATATCTGTATATGTACTGATTATTGTTCTCCATTATTAATAATAATTGTTTTTTCTCTACCAAGCTGTCCTTCGGCGGGGACGTAAAATAGAGGTTCCGAGACCGTGCGAAGTCAGGAACACCATAAAGATTCATATCCTAATTAAACCTGGATAGGCGAAATTTAGGACACCCATTGTAGCATCGTCCGATTAGCTACAGTAAAAAAGTGAAGTTTATTAAAGGTTTGAGGTCTCGTTAGTAAGTAAACGACTACGTTTCGACAATTTTTTCAAGAATTCCTATTTTATTTTTTTAAAATTAGGTACATATTTTAGCAAACACGTAGAATAAATAATATTACTCTTCACTGGTACAGATTTTTCAGTGAAATTTATAACTTTTTTTCAACCATGTTCATATTTTTTTCAACCGAATCCATAATTTATTAAAAAATAGAATAATTAATTTTATACCTAATAAGATTTGGTCATAAAATATTTGCATTGAATTGTTTATTTATTTAACGTCACTTTATGCTGCTGTGACTAATCGGACGATGCTACAATGGGAGTCCTAAATTTTGCCTATCCAGGTTTTATTAGGATAGGGATCTTTAACGAGTACCTGACATCGCACTGGCTCGGGACCACCTTTTAACGTCCCCTCCGAAGGACGGCGTAACTAAGGAGTTTTTACTCCCATTAAAAAATCCTAGGTCCACCCGCAGGTTTGAACCAGTGACCTTTGGCATATAAAGGCGAATAGCGAGTTTAATTGATTAAATACCGAGAGCCTTATTTGAGTAAATCGTAAAAAGGAGAATAAAGTGGCACTTCCGGTCAGCTGATTTTGATGAAGAAGATGCTGTAACTTCTCGGGCGTGTAGTCGTCTTAAACATGAAATGTCAATTTCATAGGACTTTTCGTTTTCGCCCGGGAGTTACCACACACACACACACACACGTGAACGGCTTGACCGATTTCGCTAATTTATGTTAAGACAGAACATCGTCTGTCTGGTCAGCTAGTCTTAAATAAATGTTTCCAACATATTTTAAATTTTAACTCTAACATCACTTAAGCTTCCACCAGAAGCTTACTCACCTTCCTAATCCCCTGGCACAATCCCTACCTAGCTCCAGCCATCCCTATAACCCTCCTCGTTGGATGAAGCGGCAGTGGCCTAGAGATCTCTTATAACTAAGCAATGCTGAGTGTTGGCAATGGCCAGCTTCTCCACTCATGCCCGAGAGTCTGTGGCTCTAGCGCCCCCTCTCAGTCTCCACTGGCTTATTAGACAGGTGACGCGACTGACTGAGGGGCGCTGGGATCTCCTAGCCTCGGGCCCCGACGCCGACTTGTGGTCGTCGGGGTTTGATTCGGAGTTCTCAGGGGCAGAATGTAAATATTGTATATATATGTATGAATGTGACCAAGTTTATTATTATTTATTTCTTTTATTTTATTTTTATTTTTATTTATTCTTCTTTGTATTTTATTTATTTCTATTTATTTTGTATTCGTTTATTTTTATTTCCTTGTTCAGTGTACATAAGGAATGAATGAATTCTTATAGCACTAATACTCATTGCCCAAGATTGTGGCAGATTTTATTATTTATAAATAAATAAATTAAAAAAAAAAAAAATCACTTAATAGATAAGTAAAGATAGTAGCGCACATTTTTTTTTTTTTTTTTTTATTGTTTTACTTTTACGTTTTCGTGTTTATCGTGCAGGAATTCTTTGTACTGAGCTGTTATTGATTTCCGTTGCTTTCCCTGAAAATGTGGTTTTATGCTTTATAAAAAGTAAGGTTTACAAGATTGGCAATAAACCCCTCTCGAGTGAATATCGAATTGGAAGCTCGAGGTGTCGCATTTGAAAAGACTAGCCTTGGAGATCTCCTTGAATTTATTGCCGTATTGTCCTCTTTCTTATCACAGTTAATGTTTCAGCTTATTGCTCATTTCTTTTTCAATATTTTTCTACAAATATATTCTCTTAAGGTTCAAATAGAATAGAACGAGAAACGTTATTCTGGACAAGTTTCCCTAGAATGACATATTCAAACAAAATAAAAAAAGTCTGGTGTTCGCAACACAGGAATTTCACTTACCATCGTTGTCAAAATCAATTTAACAGTTTTTAATTACTGTTGAACGATGCAGAGATCAAATAAGTTACATTATTAAATTTTCATTCATTTTTTTAAAGCTATTAATATCTACAACTAATATTAATATATATATATATATATATATATATATATATATATATATATATATATTATATATATATAATATAAAATCAAGTAAGATGTTAATACAGAAAAATGTCATTAATTGCATAGTAGACATGTCCTGTGGCAACACTCAAAATATTCTAAAGTAGCAGATAGTAATTACTTAAAAATAATTGTTGGTTTGATATGCTTAACTATAATCTTTGGAATATACGTGTAGTTCTAAATCTTGAATGTGAAGTTTACAGGACTATTTTCAAAGTTTCGACAAACATTTCATATACTTTCTTTGCATCTCTTTGGTCATGAATCTAATTTGTCTCATAACGACTATCTTGAATAGTAAATACAAGTAGTAATAATGTAGTAATAATAGCCTTAGCGAACCTGAAGTTCGATGCCGAACACCAATTCCGCTACACAGACTCGTCCAATGTTCACCGTCAAGCCCAAGCCCCCGAGATCAGCCTTAACGCAATCTCCATCGACGCTTCGGCCTGCCTTTCGACGCCTACCAGTCGTTCAGCGATCCCACTTTTCGAATCCGCTCTTCATCGACCCAACAACTTACTCGCCCATTTTGAGTCTCTTGATGATGTGATCATTTATATTCACAGATACAAGTCCGCAATCCGCGTTGTCCTAAACTCCCCAGTGCCTATCTCTCTTCGGACCAAATATTTACGCAGTACCTTATTTCAAAAACTTAAGCCGTTGTTCACCCTTCAAAGTAAGCGGCCACGTTTCACATCGCAAAGACCGTTGGAAGAATATACATTTATAAATTCAACTTTTAAGTTTTTAGATAGAACGCTGCGAACTAAGTAACTTAGCAACTGAATAATAACACGCATTTCCACCTTTAACCGGACTTTATTCTTCCTTGATTTCATTTTACTTGTTATCATTGAACCAAATACTTGAATTTCTCAACGTGTTCAAAAGTTTGCTCTGATACATCATACTACCAGATCGACACCGTTTCTGCTACTAATCATATATTTCGTCTTATCGGTATTTAATTCGAGTCCTATTTCTTTACCGGTTTTTATTAACACACTTGTAATTAGTTGTATGGTTTCCCTGTCTTCACTAGCAGTACAGATCATCGGCATATCCCAAGACGAATTTGTAACCATTTTAAACCTTTCTTGTACACTCGCCTTTTCTATGAATATTCTAAAGTTTATTTAAAAACACATAGTTGAATACAAACTAAAACCAATTATTTATTATTTGAAAATATTTTAACCTAATTTTGACAAATATGATGAGCACTTATTTCCCAAATATCAGTAATAATCTAAATAATAAATTTTTACATTCCACCATTAATGAAATAATATATGTTTTATGCGTTTATTGAGTAACATTTCAGAGTAGTTTTGTCATAGTCACATTTTTTTTTTTGTGTTATGGTGTCGTCGCAGTGGGGAGTAAGGGATAAATTATACGCAAGTATTTACGCAAAGTGAAAGATAAAATAGAAAAAATGGATTAACAAAATGTGTTATACAAATTTAAATGTGAAAATTGTGATGGAATATATGTAGGAGACGTCTAAAAATTTTGTTTGTATTAATTTATTGAAATATACAACTGCATTATTATTAAATACATCAAGTAAATCGGCTGAGAATATACATGAAAAGACATGAAGAGAATATGTCCATTGGCAACACTCCACTCGGTAATCTACACTAAAAGGTCTCGAGGCCATCTTCTTTTCAGACGCCTCGGAGGATTATCACGGATCGAAGATTAAGTAAGGATTGAAACTAGTGGGTGATATTGGGAATGGAGTTTGTCATGGAAGGAATGGTACCTGGTTCGTGCCAAGTCAGCAACATATGGAATATCAAGGTCTTTATGGATGTGTTTATTTGTGACAAAATAAGGAGCGTTGAGGATTTTCCGAAGGATTTTGGATTGTAAGGATTGGATGCGGGAAGGATTCGATGGCTTAGTAGAGCCCCATAGCTCTACTTCGTAGGTCCATATCGGACTTATAATGGTAATATAGATGAGCTTTTTGTAGTAAAATGGAAGGTTGGAGCGTTTGTCCAGAATGTGTTTCTTATCGTCTTAGTCTTGTATGAGGATACATTTACTTTAAATAACATTATTTATACACAATCAGTAAGTTTTATCGGCTTTTATCACTCTCGTTAACTTTTATAACTTGGTGTATGAGATAATATTTTTTTTCTAAAATATTTAGCTTTCCAACGGTATATTATACTTCTATATTGCTGTCTTATGTGATTAATTGCATTGAAAAATATTTTCCTCTGTTCTCCATTAGTTGAATATCTTATTCGTTCAACTCATGTATTTTCCTTTGCTTATCAATGCTGATGAAATGATATAGTTAATTTTTTTGGAATCTACAGAATTAAAATTACTTTAGTAAAAGAAATTTAAAACATAAATTGGCTATAAAATAAAAAGAATATTTCAATCAATGAAATATGCAATATAATAAAGCCCATTACATTTTTATCAATATTGCGAGTTTAATTAAAATCGTTAGAGATGTTTTGGAGAAAATCGTTTAATAGCATAATTCCATAACCGGCATATTACTCTTATGATGAAAAAAAAGTAAAATAAAATCTTGGTTACGACGTCAATCGTAGGGGACGTAAACTGGTGGTCCCGATCCTGTGCGATGTCAGGTACTCTCGTTAAAGACCCCTATACTAATTAAATATTGTCGGTATTAGTAGCATAAATGAATATGACGTTAAATGAATAAACAAACAAAGCTATGATGTCATTTACATGAAGATGAATCCTAAATATAATATTAAACGTTTGACCTCCGCTCATAGGAAGTAATTGCATTAAACTGTCAACTTAATTCTCAGTTTAATCGAAGCTTTGACCTCTCCCCCTGATTCTGTATATCCATCTGATTAACTTTCCTGCCATCCTTGTCACAGCTACATACAGCCATGGTATGGATATCTAATGTATTTATTAATACAACATTAGCGCTTCATTCAATTTACAATCAAAGTTAAAATGGGTTCAGCTAGTATATAATTCAATTGTATTTGATTAATCAATTATGGACTTGGGTTGATATTTATATCTAACTAATGTATTTAAATCACTTAATATTTGTGATTATTAATAATAATAATAATAATAATGACTAATTAATTATATATAGCTTTTTTTTTCAGTCAAAGTCATAATTTTTTCAGTCAATTTCATAATTTCTTGTGCCCATTTTATTCAGTCAATTTAATGTGGTTTTGCTACCAAGAACATAACATTTTTATTAAATCTTATTGTTGTAAATCCATTTAACGTCACTTTATGTTACTGTGCTTAATCCGGCGTTGCAGCGGAAGTCTTAAGTTTTGCCTATCCAGGTTTACTTAAGATAGGGATCTTTTACGAGTTCCATTTTTAAATCTTTTAAGAGTCACCTGTGGCGCACAAATTTAGGGCGATCTGCTGGTTTTGGACTTGCGACCTTAAGCATAGAAGGCTGTTTTGCTAGCCACTACTCCACAGGTGACCCTCAATGCATTCAGCAAGGCGTTAAAGATTAATATGCCCAAGGTCACGGGTTCAAACCCGGCAGATTGAAACACCTTGTTGAATGAATTGAGGGTCACCTGTGGAATTTTACATCGATATAGCGAGTTTAATCAAAATCGTCGGGACCGTTTTCGAGAAAATCGAAAAAAGGTGCAAAATGCATGGTATAAAGTGGCTCTTCTGGTTAGCTCATTTTGATGAAAAACGTTTTGTAACGTCTCGGGCGTATATTTGTCTTATATATGAAATTTCAGTTTCATAGGACTTACCGTTTCCGCCCGGGAGTTACCACACACACACACACAGACCTTTTTGCGGGACTCGGTTATTTGGACTCAGGGGAATTTTCACGATCGCAATACTTCCCCTTACTATATATAGTAAGTGAAAGTAAAAAGGTTTAAAATGTATTTCGATGAACTATCCTCAACAATCATTTAACTTTTCTACACTTAGTCACTTTTCATTACATTCTAATTCATTTAGCGTCACTTTATGCTATTGTGGCTAAACGGACGATGCTATATTTAGTGTCCTATTAGAGTCCAGGCAAAACTTAGGTTTTGTCTGTTCAGGTTTATTTAGTAAAGGGATCTTTAACTTTAATCAGTATCTGACATCGCACAGGTACCTGACAATTTAAGTTCCCTCCTAAAAAATGGCATATTATCGGTTATATACTCAACACACCCAGCCTCTATAAAGTGGCTACCAACAAAATTGGAGAAAAAGCCTGATGGCTGAGCGTGGTCTTGGCCTAATCGCCTACCTTCTTTGCCTTTGGTCGTGAAAAAGTACGAATATGTATACGTACTGAACCCGAGACCCATGATGGGTTGTAGAGGTAAACAATTTTTCGAATCCTAGAACAATCAGCTGGTTAAGAGCTGTATTTTGGGATAGAGATCATTAACGAGTACCTGGTATCGCCCAGGTTTGGGTCAACCATATTTTACTGAAATAAAGAAATCATATGGTTATCTGCCTGGTTTGAACTTCCGACCGTTAGCATAGAAGGCTGTTATGCTAATCACAACAGATTAGGGGACCTCAGGTCAGTTATAAAATAGCATACAGTATTTATTGACTCGACAGTTCAGGAAATGGAACGGACAGTGCTTTGCTTTCTCGACGAGATATTTTGACAGCGCTACCACGGACAATTCACCCCCTAAAATTATTGTATTGAATTAACAATAGCGCTATCTGGTGGAGACTGCGCGGACGTCGGCTGTCGGAACTGCTATAATATTTAAAATGCGCTGCGCCCTGGGCAACAAGTGGCCAGCATGCAATATTCATGTCCCGGGCCCACTTCTCTTCGGTGAATAATAACTCGCCTGAATATTTGAAATCGGACATTGTGTTCTGGAGCCGGGAAAGGATTATTTTAGGCGGGAACCTCTGCGAATATTCGGGCCTTGTTTGCTCCCCGCTCCCCCTTGTGTTTGCCGGGCCGAGGGGTTGCGATTCAACTTACTGCACCTCCGAACAACAGTAATATATATTCATTCGCCTGTTTAAAAGTTCAGTGGATTGACTCCTAAGAGATCTTATTTATATATTGCTATGTTTTTGACCGGCTGCTTTTCTAAGGCAGCGGTAGCTTCAAAAACTAGCTCACTTACTATATTTAGTCAATATATAAACTATATTTAATGATACCATGGATCTCCTTTCCAAAGGTATCGTGTTTACCAATCCAATAGGTGGCATGCAGGGTAAGATTAAAGTAAACAAGATTCAATTAATACATTACTATAATTATTAATTTACACATATCCATTATATTAACACATTGCCTAGAACTCTGATTGAGAATACTAAGGGACATTTTAACTACTACCTTTGCCATACAATATTACAAATAACGAGATACCTTTAAAAACCTGTCGGCTGGCGAAGTTGAAATCATCTTAAGACGTCCATTCTCTGCTTCATCCTCCAGCTGCTCTCAGAACCCCGACGGCCACCTCCTCTTCTTGTAGATGGAACCCGACTCACTCTTCTTGAGGATAAAACTTGACTGACTCTTTCCAATCTTCTCCTCATCGTCGTCACCTCGGAAGGGGCTGATCTGGGAAGTGCCCCATGCCTGGGATCCTTTGTCCTAGTGTCTAAGAAGTTTCCCGAGGTACATATTGCTGGGGGGGCCTCATGGAGGTAAAAGCCTTTTGATGTTTTGCCGACAAAGGTTTCTCAATCTTTTATTGTTTAATATTAAAATTATTGAATTATGAACTCCCCTCACTATCCTCTATACATTACAATATTAACAAGCTATCCCGCCAAACGTTGTTCTACCGTATGTTGTCCGCACTATATTTTTCCATACAAAAATAATATAATCGCGATCAGGGGTCTTCTGTAGTACAGTGACGAGCAAAAAAGCCTTATATGCCCAAGGTCTCAGGTTCGAACCCGCAGTTGGCACTAGGATTTTTTTAATGGGAGCGAAAAATCCTTAGTAATGCTATCTTTCCGAGGGAACTTTAACAGGTGGTCCCGAGCCTGTGCGATGTCAGGTACTCGTTAAAGATCACTTTCCTAATTTAAGCTAGATGAGAACAATTTAGGACTCCCACTGCTTCATCGTTTAATTAGCCACAGCAGCATAAAGTGACGTTAAATGAATAAACAAAAAATTAGGGTAAAATTTTGGGACTATAGGTATTTTTGAATTATTTTGTTTCACATGAAATGTCCGTTTTTATAGTTTCTGAAATACATAATGGATTTTACATGTCTCTGTTGTTTTCTTCCGAATGATTACATATTTAAAGTAAACAGTTACTAATCCTCTACCTTTGTATTATAAACATTGGCTTCCCAATCAATTACCCACTTTTCAGTATACCTCCAAATATGAACATGGAAACACGCGATTTTCGAGTAATATACCGACTTGGAAAACTTGCCCCGAGGAAGACCTCCGTCCGTAATAGACAACGATGTCCTCAAACATACAGTAGAAAGAAACCCTTTCCAAACAGTTAAAGGACTCTCAGCACAATTAAATGCAAGTGCAACTACCGTTTCCAGACATTTAAAGTGTATTGGGAAAGTAAAAAAGCTCGATACATAGGTACCTCATGATCTCACTGAGCGGCAGCAAGACCCCATGTTTCCAAATTGAAAAACTGGGCTACGAAGTTCTTCCGCACCCACCATATTCTCCCGACTTGTCTCCAACAGATTAATTAGCACCTGTTCAGGAATTTAGACAACTTCGTCAAAGGAAAACTTTTTGAAAATGATGATCAAGTGAAAAGTGCTTTTTCAGATTTTGTTTCACTTCAAAGCTCAGAGTTTTTCAGTTCGGGGATAAAAAAGTTGGTGTCACGTTGAGAAAAATGAATAGAAATAGAAAGTAAATACTTCGAATAAAATTATCTTGTTTTCTTATCGTATTTTTAATAAAAATCCTTTACCTTGAAAACGGACATTTCATGTGACACAACCTAAGAATAATAAGTACAAAAAAACATTATTAATTATTATTATTATAAAAAACAACAACAAAAGAATTATTTCTACAACACCCGAAACACGTAATGTTATGAAATATACTTCAGGACCAATTCTAATTCCCACCAAATATACCATACTCCATTTCATAATCATCGATCGAACCGTTTCGGAAGAGCACGTGGGCGAACACTGCTACACGAGATTTCTATGTATTAGATATTTTTTTATCTAAATCATATGTTTCCAACGAAACTGATTAAATTTTTTCATTTTATTTTTATTTTTACAAATTTTTATTTGTTCATAAATGTATTTTAACAGTCGAGGTAAGTGAAAGAAATACGAAAATTTTGTTCATTTAGATTTAGTTCGTTTAAAATACTAAAATCGCGATTTTTCATAATCATATGTATCTCTTATGTTTTGATGTTTATAGCACTGATGATGGCTCACAAACTTGAGCCGAAACGTCGGCAAGATTAAAATATTCAAAAAAGACTGACTAGCTTTGATTTCTAGCTATAATGATTTAAACAGTCGACTATACACTCATAATATTATTAATTTTAATTAATTAATAAATTTTAAGATTAATTAAAGATGGTTTAGTAAACAATTAATTGAAATAATATAATGTTTAAGAAAATTAAATAATTTTTGAAGACGGAGAAACAGACCCGAAAATTGATTTCATACAATAAAATTCATAGAAGAATTTAAATATCAATTAATTACTGATAAATTTCTAATTTATATTTTACAAATTAATTATTGGACGATATAAGAAACAAATAATGATCAATGGATATCAAGTCACTGGTAACGTTCTTAGGCATTAAATTAAATTAATTTAATATATTTTGTGGTTCTTAAGAGACAAATTTGAAATTATTTGGTACAATACAGATGTCAGTGTAATAAATGAGTAGCGGGTTTAATCACTTTGGAGCAATTCATTAGTAGATAGGGTAGGATCCCTGTGTATTCCGTGTCTCACGCCACCGGTCCGTACTCCTCATCTAATTCAACTACAACTAAAAATATATTTTCCGAACAAAAATGCTATTATTAAAGTATATATTCATCGTTATTTTTAAATTTTTATTATTTAGATGTATAATAAAATCTGTCACATGTGTAAAAAATCTGGTGCGGGCAACACACGACTTTCACTTACCTCCATTTTTAAAATCAATGAAAGAATTTTCAAATACAGTTAGAGATAAAAATACGTGAAACTATTAAGGAATTAATCAAATTGAATTTATATAGAAACATGTGTTTTATTAAAAAATCTATTATATTATTATCTAAAATAATCAGTTAGTTTTTTCTTCTTCTCATCACTCTCTATTAACTTTTAAAAGCTTGTGTGAGATGATATTTTTTCTAAAATCTTTAGCTTTCCATCGGTATATCATATTTTCATCAGCGTTAACAAGATAATCTAGTTATTATTATTGAATCTACAAAATTAAAGGTACTTTAGGAGAAGAAAATTTAAAATATCGACATTTAAGCCCTGTCAGACCACTTTTATCCAAATAAAACCTACATGATATTAAAGCCTATTAAATTTTATATCGATATAGCGAGTTTAATCATAATCGTCGGAACCGTTTTCGAGAAAATCGAAAAAAGGTACAAAATACGTGGTATAAAGTGCCTCTTCTGGTAAGCTCATTTTGATGAAAAAATTTTTGTCACGTCTCGGGCGTGTAGTTGTCTTAAATATGAAATTTCAGTTTCATAGGACTTACCGTTTCCGCCCGGTAGTTACCACACACACACACAAACACACACACACACACACCTTTTTGCGGGATTTGGTTATTTGGACCCAGGGGACCCTAAAACGTGTATTTCCGTTGAAAACTGGAATTCGAAAATTTTCACGATCGCAATACTTCATACATAGGTAAGTGAAAGTAAAAAATAATGCGCACAACATGGGACTACCGATTCTTACATCGGTTGTTAAAATAAATTTAAGAACTTTTAATTAAAGTAAGAGCTCCATTCAGTTTCGTTGGAAACATCTCTTATATTTATAATAGAAACAGCATACAATTGTTTTACATTACCTTCTACAACTTTTTGTATAATATAATAGTTTTTTACACCCTATTATTGTGTTCAGTAGAAAATATATATGTATATAAATATATAAGTTTGTGTTGTTCTCAGGTTTCAGTCAATGAATAAACAATTTCATCTATGCGACGTTTCGAGAATTTATTGTTCTCATAATCATGCCTTAACAGTGGAAAAACAGAACATTAATATTATTATACAATAATTAATATATGATGTTATTGTTAGAGATATAAAGAAGAGTACATTGAACAATGAATAATTATACAGTAGGTACATAGATATTTTAAATTAGGATTTACATTAAAGATATTATTATAAAATTACTTACAATTTTGGACAAAATAGTGTCTTAATTAGACATGTTTAGCCTACAAGCCTTATATTCATATATTAATTATTGTATAATAACATTAATGTTCTGTTTTTTTTTTTTTGTTTTTCCACTGCTAAGGCATGATTATGAGAACAATAAATTCTCGAAACGTCGCATAGATAAAATTGTTTATTCATTGACTGAAACCTGAGAACAACACAAACTTAAATTATCAACAGTCGAGAACTGATCAAACAATATATATATATATATATATATATTAAATATATGTTTGCCCTATTCAGCGTTAGTTGGTTATCAAATTCATTAAACAAATGTATTTCGCCGTTTTTTTTATATAATTCGAATCTAGTCTCGAGCATTTGGTCTCTAATATTTGCAGTTTTTCATACTTTGTATTGCAACTGTTTGACCATACGCGACAAGCCTATCATATAATAGGTCTGATAAAAAGATAATAAACTAACTTAAAGTTAATTATTGAGTTGTGTCAAGGTAAAGGATTTTTATTAAAAATATGATATGAAAACAAGATAATTTTATTCGAAGTATTTACCTTATTTTTCTACACATTTTTCCCAACGTGACACCAACTTTTTTATCCCCGAACTGAAAAACTCCGAGCTTTAAAGTGAAACAAAATCTGAAGACGCACTTTTCACTTGATCATCATTTTCAAAAAGTTTTCCTTTGAAGAAGTTGTCTAAATTCCTGAACAGGTGGTAATCTGTTGGTGACAAGTCGGGAGAATATGGTGGGTGCGGAAGAACTTCGTAGCCCAGTTCTTTCAATTTTAGCACGGTATGTTTTGAAACTTGCCGCTCAGTGAGATCGTGAGGTACCCATGTATGGAGCTTTTCTACTTTGCCAATACACTTTAAATGTCTGGAAACGCTAGATGCACTTGCTTTTAGTTGTGCTAAGAGTCCTTTAACTGTTTGGTAGAAAAATCCTTTATGTATTTCAGAAACTATAAAAACGGACATTTCATGTGAAACAACCGAATATAATGTTTTGAATATTTGGAATGGAAGTAACTTTAGCATGACCCCAGTAGGTTTATGAACTTGCATGTTTATGTAGTTTGTAAAATTTAAGTTTGAATCTTGTAGGATACCTAAGTAAGTACCAGATTCAGTCCATGGTAAGGAGTTCCCATCTATGATAGGCCGACGTTTAGTAAAAAATATGATATCGGTTCTGAGATAGTTTGGCCTAATTTTCCACTTATGAAAATAATTAAAATATTTTGATATTGCTACAGAGAGGTGGGTGGCTATTTTTTCTATGCTATCGAAGTGAATAAAGATACAAGCATCATATGCAAAGAGGGCAATTTTTGTTTAAGTTTTGATTTTCCTTATATAATTTACATGAAAATTAAAAAGTGTGAGTCCTGGGACAGATCCCTGCGTTACACCAGCTTGAATAGTTTTTATATTGGGCTTGTCATGGTTAATTTAGACAAAATAAATGCGATTTGTTAAATAGTTAGTAATTAAAAAGGTATTCTGGAAAATTAGGAGTTTTAAGTTTAAATATTTGACCTCTGTGCCACACACAGTCAAAAGCCTTCTCTATGTCGAACCAAACCGGTATAAATTTTGAATGTATATAGCGAGTTTTATATATATATATATATATATATATATATATATATATATATATATATATATATATATATATACATTTGATATCTGGGATATTTCGTTATCGAACGGGCTGGCGATACAGACTCCTAGCTGGCCCGCCATAGCCGCCGTACGTGCCTTCGCAAGAGGTTTAGACGTTAGTAACTATTGTCTATGCCTCCTCGCCTAGTTTCGTCTAGGAGGGAAAGGAATACTTTATAGTGATTTAGAACTAGTTCAATGTAAACAGTTTCGACATTAAGAAAAGACATTTTGACAATTTAGTTTTAATAAAAACATGTCTTTTATTAAATGATTTATTATATCATTATGTACGACAATCGGTTAGTTTAATCGGCTTTTCATCACTCTCCATTGGCTTTTACAATTTTATATTACACATCTATATTCTTGTTTTGTTTTGCAAAACACAGGATTGCAAGATAAATATTTTTTTTTCTTTTCTTCTTTCGTTGGATATCGAATTCACTCAACTTACATATTTACTTGTTTTTATCAATGCTAACAAGATGATTCCATTTCTTTTAATCAACAAAATTAAAGATAGTTTAGAGGAAGAAAATTTAAAATATCTGCATTTAATCCCCATCAGACTATTTCAATCAGAATAAAACCTACATGATATTAAAACCCGTTAAATATTACATCGACACAAGGAGTTTAGTCAAAATCGTTATAGCCGTTTTTGAAGAAATCGTAGAAAAGTGAAAAACGCAAAAAAAAGTTGCTGTAACATCTCGGGCGTATAGTTGTTGTAAATATGAAATTTCAGTTTCGTTCGACTTTCGTATGACACACACGCACAGACTTTTTTCTGGGACCTGGTTATTTGAATCTCAGAGGACCCCAAAACGTGAAAACTTCAATTCGAAAATGATCGACATACATCCCCTTACTATATATTTCATATATAGGTAAGTGAAAGTAAAAATAGATTAAATTATGATAAAAATATGAAGATACATGATAAATAAATGCGAAGTGCATCTTCTCTAGTCATTTGAGCAATATGCACAATGGAGGATTGGGTGAGTAGCTATAAGAAAGTTCCTCTGAAAGAGTGGGAGGATGGTTGGAGAGAAAAAATATCAAAATTGAGAACAATTAAATCCGACTGTCAGAAATGAAGAACTAGTGCAAGATCTTCAAGGAGAGAGGAAATTATTGTATGCAGGCTAAGGATTGGGCACTGCCAATTTACGCATGGTTACCTCTTGAGACGCCTGGAAACGCCAACCTGCGAAAAATGCAACAATACTCCTCTAACTGTAGAACACTTGCTAATTGAATGCCCGCTTTATGAGCAGTCAAAAACGAAAATTGAATCTAAAGAAAGACACGAGAGAAATACTTAAAGATGAGGAAGAAAGTATAAAGAAATTAATAGAATTCACGAAAATGATAAGATTCTACCATAGAATATAATTATTTCGACCACGGCGATGATCCTCAAGGGTAGAGGCGGATAAGAAAATAAAAAAAAAAACTTTTATTTTTTCTGTGTTCTTCAATGACCACTAATAAATATAAACTAAATGTCATTACAATATATTACTCGTTTCTATATTTTACACATATTATCAAGATTCAAGTGTGTTCGTTTTCGCGAAAAAGTATTGACACCTCGAGTGTTAATGCACTCTTCTGTAGCTTAGTCTTGTTTGCAATTAATAATGAGAAGTAGAGTGACTCTAAAGATGAAAAAGCAGGAACACCCTCGTCATTATAATCCGCGGATTAAGAGGAAACGAACCGAGAACCCAACATTGTCCAACGCCAGAAATCCGACACCCTGGGACGCTTGACGCGAAATTTCTAGGAGTTGATTAATCGTAGGAGAGAGTTCGTATTACGGAGGTTTAGGAAGAGAGGAGACCTATGACAGACTGCGCGAGAAATGTGCCAAGTTATTTTGAAGCTGGACTGCGGCCCGCGAATTCTTATTGCCTGTCCTGACCCGGGCTTGTTTGTAGCCAATTATTTCCGAGTGAACACACTATATCAAAATCCTAAATGACGGGTATATTTCTTTAGAAGGAACAATTAGAGGGGATTTTTGACTCGAAAACAGTTGAAACAGAGGGTACAAATCATCCCCAATGATGCTAATTAGGCACTATGTCTTCCACTACATCCACGGCTTTATCATATTTAAATGGCGGAGCTTTCATCGGGAAATGTCCTGGCACTCTCTAGGCAGGAAGGAAACAGAAGGTAGGGGAATGTCGTTTAAGAAAGGATAAAATACCTTTTTCTTTTACTTTCAAATCTGGCGTACGTGGCAGCAGTGGGGTATTCGGCATTTAGTTTTCCCGTACAACTGCATCAAAAAGATATTTATGTGTATGTATTTTCTGATTAGAACATTAAATTATATTTTAAATAATTAACCTTTGTAATAAGGAAACAAAAAAATTGATAGCTCATGTTTTAAGATGCGTAGAACCCGAATAACGAATAAATAAAAATCCGTTTGTCCGCCGTCCGCGGCATTTCTCCAGAACTACAGGACCAATTTTTTTTTTTTTTAATTTTCCACAAAAATTGTAGGGCAACGATGATCCTAACACCTAGACGTTGATATAACATAGTTATTTTAAGAATTGCGGTCGATTTAAAGTTATCATTATAAAAAGAAAAGAAAAAAAGAAAGAAACTTTACACATAAATAAGCTCTTAATTCAGTTGTTTTTTTTGGCGATTGAGAAAATTATTTATTGTGTTTTTAGAATATGTAGAACGCGACAAACAAAAAAATGAAAGAAATTGAAATCTCGCTTGGAACTACCTCATTTTCGAAGATAGAGAAAAAAAAATTATATATTTTTTTAATTATAAAAAGCGCGAACAATTGTTAAAAAAAAAAGAGAAAAAAAAATAAAAGAAAGAAATTGAAATTTCACCCATAAATACACCCATAACTCAGTTATTTTTGGAGATGGAGAAAAATATGTAGAGAGTGTTAGAATCAGCAAAGCGCAATCAAAGGTCGGAATGGGGGCTGACGAAGTATTTGTATGCTACCTTTTTGTTTATTGTTTGGCAAAGTTAACTATAAGATGTCCCTCAGTATCCTCATTCAGATTTATGTTTTTTGTTTGTTTTTTTAAATAGAATGGATATTTGTAAGCTAATTTTAATAATAATAATAATAGGCGTAGCGAACCCGAAGGTTCGATGCCGACACCACCAAATTCCACCTACACAGACTCGTCCAATGTTCACTGTTCAAGCCCAATGCCCCCGAGATCAGCCTTAACGCAATCCTCCCTCCAACTTTCTCGGAATCCGTTCCTCCCCGAGCCCAACAACTTTACTCGCCCATTTGTGTCTCCGCGATGCTATTAACTCAATTATATCCACAGGATACAAGTTCCGCAATTCCGCGTTGTGCAACCTTCTAAACTCCCCAGTGGCCTCATCTCTCTTCGGACCAAATATTTTACGCAGTACCTTGTTTTCGAAAACCTTAAGCCGTTGTTATTTTTAATAATAATATCATCATAATAATTTTTTAAAATTTTAATAATATCATTTATTTAAACCAGTTAGTAATTTAATCTTCCCCCTGGATACCACCTACTGATATTGGTAAACAATAGATTCTTGTTTACCTTTCGAAAAGAAATCCAATGGTTTCAATACTATTAGTGTATACATACATTAATTATATCACTTTCGCTAGGTTTTAAAGGTACCGCTGCCAAAAAAACATAGCTTTATGTATGTATGTGTATATATATATATATATATATATATATATATATATATATATATATATATATATATTGTTTGATCAGTTCTCGACTGTTGATAATTTAAGTTTGTGTTGTTCTCAGGTTTCAGTCAATGAATAAACAATTTTATCTATGCGACTTTTCGAGAATTTATCGTTCTCATAATCATGCCTTAACAGTGGAAAAACAAAAAACAGAACATTAATATTATTATACAATTATTAATATATGATGTTATTGTTAGAGATATAAAAAAGAGTACATTGAACAATGAATAATCATACAAGTAGGTACATAGATATTTTAAATTAGGATTTACATTAAAGATATTATTATAAAATTACTTACAATTTTGGAGAAAATAGTGTCTTAATTAGACATGTTTAACCTACAAGCTTTGAAAGAACACTGAAAAAATAAAAAAGGAATAGTTCAAGTATGGAAGATTTTTGTAGGAATTTATGATGACGTGAGGAGTCTGGTATTCTCCCTCCTATTGTTGAGTTGTTTTCGTTTTATTTCGTATTATTGTTAAGACGTTTATTTTATTTCTTTAAATTTAATTTTAAATTTTCTTTAACTTATTGCATGTTACTCAAATTTGACAAACACATATTAAACTGAAACCTGAGAACAACACAAACTTATATATATATATATATATATATATATATATATATATATATATATGTATATATGTAGACACACAAAGACACATGTATTAACGATTGATAGATTATAGCGCCATTGCCCACAGGAGAGGTTATACTGAAGAAATCGTTGAATGTTTATTTCCACGTGGACCGCGATACAGCTGGGCAGTAGGCAGAGATGAGATAGGCCTCAAACAAGGACATATATTCTGTGCGCTCGACATTTGAAATGCATTAGTGTGAGCGGTGAGCAGGAAGCTGAGATCGGCTACACAGGCCGCCACCATCAGTTAATGGTCTCTCGGTTGATAATGGCCAATTGTCATGTCGTGGTTTGGCTCTGTGACCAGTTTGGATAAATAATCAAAAAATAAGTTACAAATTTATACCTCGGAAAAAAATCTTGAGATATTTTTAAAAATAATGATAGGAAAAATCGATTAACCATATTTTACGTCTTGAAAATAAAACCTACAAAACATCGATATAGCTTCTCTCTCTTTTAAGTGTTGCAATTTGTCTGTTATTTATTTAACTATAAACACTGTAAAAAAATCTGGTGCGGGCAACACACGACTTTCACTTACATCAATTTGTAAAATCAATGAAAGAATTTTCAAATAGAGTTAGAGTTAAAAATACGTGAAACTATTAAAGAATTAAATAAATTTAATTTATATAGAAACATGTGTTTTATTAAAAAATCTTTTATTTTATTATCTAAAATAATCAGTTAGTTTTATCTTCTTCTCATCACTCTCTATTAACTTTTAAAAGCTTGTGTATGAGATGATATTTTTTCTAAAATCTTTAGCTTTCCAACGGTATATCATACATGTATATTACTGCTCTTATGTTCAAAAACGAAAAATTGCATTAAAAAAATATTTTTTCTGTTTTCTCCTTTAGTTGGGTATCGAATTTATCCAATTTATATATTTACCTGTTTTTCATCATCGTTAATAAGATGATCTAGTTATTATTATTGAACCTACAAAATTAAAGGTACTTTAGAGAAAGAAAATTTAAAATATCGGTATTTAAGCCCTGTCAGACCATTTTTATCCAAATAAAACCTACATGATATTAAAACCCATTAAATTTTACATCGATATAGCGAGTTTAATCAAAATCGTCGGAACTGTTTTCGAGAAAATCGAAAAAAGGTGCAAAATGCATGGTATAAAGTGCCTCTTCTGGTAAGCTCATTTTGATAAAAAAAGTTTTGTCACGTCTCGGGCGTATAGTTGTCTTAAATATGAAATTTCAGTTTCATAGGACTTACCGTTTCCGCCCGGGAGTTACCACACACAGACACACACACACATACACAGACACACACACACACACAGACCTTTTTGCGGGACTTGGTTATTTGGACTCAAGGGACCCTAAAACGTGTATTTCCGTTGAAAACTGGAATTCGAAAATGTTCACGATCGCAATACTTCCCCTTACTATATATAGTAAGTGAAAGTAAAAAGTATAGATAAGTAACATAATTCAACTGTAAATGCGTATAAATCGCACATTTATATGCGAAAAGATTATAATCTTGTCTGTAAGAAAGGGCCTCTGGCCCTAAGACAATAAAAATCAATCAATCTATATATATATATATATATATATATATATATATATATATATATATATATATGTAAAGTGATAACGCGATTATGGTTTCCGCGAACTCCTTCAAAAACACAAGACAGATTTTGTTAAGGTTTTATATTACAAATGACCCTCAAGACTTGATAACAAATAAAATACGTTTATTTATTTATATTACAAATGACCCTCAAGACTTGATAACAAATCCTATTTGGTCATTGAACAATTTAAAAGAGATGCATGTACAAGTACAGAGTTATTGGCAGCATTGATTAAAATTAAAGTTTACAATTTGTATTTTTTTTAAACAACAGTTCTATCCTTTTTATATTCACTTTGTCCAAGTTGTTTAAAAATTCAGCTTCTTCCTCTTGTTTAATGTCCTGTTCTCTTTTGTATTTTTTGCACCTGAAAACTAAGTGTCGCGGGTCTTCTGGCTGTCCGCAGACTTCACATTTTCCATCTTTTTTTATTTTCATGAGAGATGAGATGCTTGTAAGTAGACCCGTGGTTAGTCCTCAGTCTTACGATTCGTACGATACTCGTTCTTGTAAGTTGCTGATGCCGAGCAAACCATGGAACAAGGCTCACAGTAGGTTGTACCTTATAAAAGTCACTCCCTTTTGATTGTGACTCCCAGTCATACCTATCTTGCCATTCTCTTATTTCTTCTTTCCTTAAGTGTCTTAGGAGATCCTTCATGGGTACCTTGGCGTTCTCTTTCAATGGTTGCGTTGTACCAGCAGCTCTGTCAGCAGCCTCATTTCCAGATAATCCTACGTGACTTGGAATCCATTGAAATTTGTAGTGGTTGTTGTCGGAGATTATGGAGTTGATTATTTCAAATATGAAATATGAAGTAATTTTTCTGCTATTGATTGTTTTTAGTAAATTACAAGAGGAGGCGGAGTCTGTCAGTATAACTACGTTAGTACTTGAATATGTATTACGGCAATAATCTATGGCTTTCAAAATTGCAAGGAGTTCAGCACTGAAAATACTAAATTTATTAGGTATGGAGAATGAAATTGTGTGTTCTTTACCTGGATCTACTATGGCTAACGCTGTTTGATTGCAGGTTTCTGAGGCATCAGTATATGTCTTCACGTAGTCGAAATAATGGTTATCCATCATACTGAGAGCTAATTGTTTCAATATATTAGGATCGTAAGACGATTTACAACCTTGATTCGTAGTTAGCTTGCAATTGCTTTCAAATTGTAGCATTCTGCACGGTAAAGGTGTATTGAGGTCTAGGGAACCTTTTCGAGAATATACTGCTTGTAGCATAGGCTGCATTTCAGATATTAACTGATTTATAAGTAAAATACATTGCAATTTAGCTTTTCTTTTAACGGGAAAAATAAATTTTCTCTTATCAAGACACCAAAAAATTATCCCTGAATTATATATATTGGGTTGTTTCACATGAAATGTCACTTTACATATTACACCGCGAGGCCTAGGCTCTACACGGCCTGTCGCGCCACTAGAACAAAATATAAAGAATAGCCAAAAGTAGAAATAATCGAGAGTCAGTACATTTATTAGCTCATTATTATTAAAATTAAGTATTATTATTTGGATTACTTGTTGATTATGTTTTTTGTTTTCTTGTTTCAGGTGAGTTAAACATCTAGTGATAACGGTTTGGTGGTTACATACTTGGTAATTATGTCTCCATTTTTTTATCCTTGATCAAGAAGTTAATAAACAGATTTATAAGATTCATTTACCGCCTCCAAAGACGATTTCATATTCCTTACTGGTATTCTGGTCAAGGGTGGCTTTATCCTTCTTTATTTATTATTCCCTTTCACCTGTTTTATTTAATATAGCTTTAGAATATGTCATAGGAAAGGTGTTGTGTACCGAGAAAGGCTTAAATATGGGTGACAAGATTCCGGTTTTGGGGTATGCCGATGATCTGGTACTGCTAGGCAAAGACAATGAAAATGAAGTAAAACAATGCCTACAGTGGTGGACAAAGATCTAAGGCATTGTCTTACTTATGTTAATTTTTAATGTGCTGAATTTTTAATTAGTCTTTTAAATATGAAAATTGACGAAGTTTTTGATAAAACAGATTATTTCTTTCATTTTTTTACATGTTATTAATGATATCATCATAATTATTATGGCCCCATGTGGAACAATTGTGTTGTTTCACATGAAATGTCCGTTTTTACAGTTTCTGAAATACATAAAGGATTTTTCAGGTCTCTGTTGTTTTCTTCCGAATGTTTACATATTTAAAGTAAACAGTTACTAATCCTCTACCTTTGTATTATAAACATTAGCTTCCCAATCAATTACCCACTGTTTTGTATACCTCCAAATATGAACATGGAAACATGCGATTTTCGAGTAATATTTTTGTACGAGTTTAAACTCGGCCATTCAGCAGCTGAGGCCGCTACAAATATTTGCAAGGCGTTTGGGGAAGGGAGGTTAATGAACGGACATTTCGCCGTTCGTTTGCTAAGTTTTCAGCTGGGGATACCGACTTGGAAAACTTGCCCCGAGGAAGACCTCAGTCCGTAATAGACAACGATGTCCGCAAACATACAGTAGAAGGAAACCCCTACCAAACAGTTAAAGGACTCTTAGCACAACTAAATGCAAGTGCATCTACCGTTTCTAGACATTTAAAATGTATTGGGGAAGTAAAAAAGCTCGTAATCTCACTGAGCAGCATGTTTCAAAACATACCGTGCAAATTTGAAAGAACTGGGCTACAAAGTTCTTCCGCACCTACCATATTCTCCCGACTTGTCTCCAACAGATTACCACCTGTTCAGGAATTTAGACAACTTCGTCAATAGAAAACTTTTTGAAAATGACGATCAAGTGAAAAGTGCTTTTTCAGATTTTGTTTTACTTCAAAGCTCAGAGTTTTTCATGTCGGGGATAAAAAAGTTTCGAATAAAATTATCTAGTTTTCATATCGTATTTTTAATAAAAATCCTTTATCTTGAAAACGGACACTTCATGTGACCCAACCCAATATATTTAGTATTATTCAATAAATATGGGATCTACTTTAGGATTTTTTAATGGGAGAAAAAAAAGTGCTGGTCCCGAGCCTGTACGATGTCAGGTACTCGTTAAAAATCCGCATCCTAATTAAACCTGGCAAAATTTAGGACTCCTACGGTACCATTGTTCGATTAGCCACAGCAGCATAAAGTGATGTTAATGATGAAGTGATGATCGCTGACCATCCCTGTATTCTAAATCACACTGACCACCCCTGCCTACACCCAAGTATGTGTAGATGTACCTAAAATGGTTGTATTGTTTGATAATTTCTTTTAACGTCATACTAACTTAATTATTAACTTTATACTACCTTGGCTAATTGGTTATTCAGGTTTAATTAGGATAGGGATCTTAAACGAGTACCTGACGTAGCTCAGACTAGGTACCACCATTTTACGCCGCTTACCAAGGTTTTTTAAAAATAAAATTGGAGTCTGATTTCTACTTCACCACTCTTTTATTGAAAATAATTGCACTACGTTTCGGCTACAATGCCATCTTCAGGTGCAATGGAACTAATTTGATCTAAAATTACAAAATATTGTCAAATTCAGAAATTATCATCTTACAATTTGTCATGAAATTATATAACCATGTTAAAATGTATGATAAAAAAATAAATAAAACAAATATACATGCATATGCATACAGTTAAAATTATTAATAATGAATGAGATTAATGTTAAAATTCTTGAAATTCTATCGAAACAATTTGAAATTATTTTAAAAATTACAACTAAACATGAAAAAACATGAACAATGAAAATCATTCCACTATACTAACTGTATATTAACAGAATCAGTCGATGTACCATGCTCATCATTGCACAAATCTAATTAAAATGATCAAGCCAAAGCCTGCTTTCAAGGTTTTTTTACTCCCTTTATAAAATCTGCCGTGTTCGAACCAGTGGCGTACTCTAGAAGGCTATCACGGTATCCACAACACCGCAGGTCATCCATAGAGTAAATAGTGACTCTATTTTCTTCTGTTGGATGTAAGCATTAGCTAATGAGTCGAACGTGCTGTGTACTGATTCTCCATATCTGCCCTTGAGCTAGAGGAAAGATAACATAAACATGTCAGCTCCGACAAATTTTTTTTGATGAAACATGTTTCTCTAACTATTATAAACGGTTCTTGAATTTTGGAAATAATGAATTAGAAGAAAACTACCAATAATAAATTAATAAAAAAATTTCGTGCTTTTCGTGATATTTTCTAGGAGGGATAAAATTTGTATCTTTTCTAAATCAACGTTTTCAACTACTTCAACACTTAGTAAATATTGAAAAGAAATTATTTACAATAACTACAAGTAAGGTTTCAAATAATCATGATTTTAATTAATCTACTAAAGTACAGTACAAGAGGGAAATGAATGAAAAACTATATAAAATAAAATTAAAAACAATTATAATAATAAGGCAAATAATTAAATAAGGAAAAATGATAAGAAATGCAAACATAGTTATTTTAAATAACAATATGTTTTAGCCTTTTAATATGTTTGTAAGCTTTATAAGTTAAATTGGCTTTAAAATAACTAACAATTTCTCTTATATGTTCATGCCTTCTTTTTTCACTTGATTTAAAAAAAAAAAATACTGTTAATTTATAAATGAAAATTGAGATACTAGAAACAATAATGAAATAAGTCAATTAGCGTCCGTCTAGGATAATTGCCAACTAGCCTTCAGTATTTATTTTGCAAAATTTGTAATTTTTTATAATTTGTCGCGCATGTGTTAGACCATGCAGGGCAAGCATAACATATTATAGGCCTAATATGAAGGTAATACAATAACATTTTATTAATTATATTAAGCCTGGAATACCTTTATTACCGATACAATAATTTTGGCATGACCCCTATGGCTTTATTAATTTGAGTATTAATATGGTTTGTGAATGTCAGCCTAGAATCCAGACGTACCCTTAAGTAGGTAAGATATTTAGACCACGTTGTGGGGTTTCCTTCTATTGTTACGATCTGTCAATTGAAGGCATGCTTTTGGTAAAAAGTATGACTTCAGTTTTAAGATAACTATGGTCGAATCTTCCATTTATGAAAATACTTGAAATATATAGAAACAGTTAAGCAGCGTCCACACTATGCCGGGCGATGCCGAGCGGGCTGACCCGGGCGGCCTAAGCCAAGCCGGGTTGGTGTGGACGCCCCGGGCGGGGACGAGCCGAGCCGATCCCAACCCGCAGAACGTAGGTACAGATCAAAGGATGCCGAGCCGAGCCGAACGAAAATATGTAGTGGGGACGTGCCGAACGCTTTAGTTACAATTGAACCTCCGAACGAACTAGACGTTCTCTGGGTTCTCTAAAGTTTTTTAACACCATTTTAACATTTCAACATTTTAACACCAACACATTTTAAAAAAACTTCTTGAAAGTAGTCAACGAAGTCACCAGTTTTGGTGTCGAATTGAAACTAAATAATATAGGTAGATATAACCCGGGCGGCCTCGTTTTCGGTGTGGACGTCGTGCCGGCCCGAACGAACTCGCCCGGGTCGGCCCGCTCGGCCTCGCCCGGCATAGTGTGGACGCTGCTTTATGGAAAGGTGGTTGTCTTTTTCTGAACGCTCAAACCTTCCACTTAACTATAAATGACTCATTTACATCAACATCATAAGGTAGGTATGGACTTAAGGGCTCTATTAAACCATCATATTTTTCTCGTATCCTATTCAAAATTCTTCGTTAAATCCTCAAAGTTCCATATGTTGCTCATTACTCCCGAACCAGATGTTATACCTTCCATGACAAAATCCATTCCCAGTTGTTTCAATGTTCATTCCGCTTCGATTCCTGATAATCCTCCGAGGCGTCTAAAATGAAGATGGCCTCGAGACCTTGTGATTAGAGTGGGCATAATCGAATGATCGTCATAATCGGATGGTCGGACTTTTCAATAATCGAATGATTAATATGCATTATGAGAGACGATCTGCCACAATTCCCGTCTCTAAAATGGCTTGAGCTGGCTGAGCCTAGGTGCAAATATGCAGATTTATGTGATGAGGAAAGAAAGAAAAAAAAAAAAAACGTCGTTCGATTATCGAAAACTCCTTATAATCTCTCGATTATCGTTAAACGATTCAGTTCGAATAGTTAACAAATAACACTGTTATTTAAACTTTGTATATTTATTCACTATGGAAATAGACACATAGACTTCTTACTTCTATAATATATTATAACTTTACATAAAGAACATCTTGACCGGAGTGCTCTGGCCCTAGGATTTGGGGGGTACATATAGGAAGGAATAGTGGAGGGGATGGAGGAAAGGCGGCAGAGATCAAATGGAGGGACATATGGATCACTTAGCACCCATAATGTCAAAGTACTTCCTGTAGGGGTTCAGGTATGTGCAAAGGTGTCTTGGGCTAAAGACCCTTCGGAGGTAGAAGGCGGCATCCTTTGTAATATGAGGCTTTATAAATATTACTAATAACAATTACAATAATCTCTTTATAATTATAATTACAATTGTAATAGCAATTACAATAGATGAGTAAATCTCATTCCATAACTGAATGATCATTCGTTTCTCCAAACCGATTAATTCGAATGATTGAAATAATCTGATGATCCTATAATCGTCATTCGATTATGCCCACCCCTACTTGTTATTTAGAATTCTTATTGGAGTATCACATCACATTTATTTAATGTATCTCTTATTAGGGTTGTATATATCAATGACATTTTTTTTATTTTATTATTCTTGTTTTTCATTCGCATCCTGCGAATGTGAGGTATTATTATTTTTCTCTTGAACAGCGTCCTGAATTTCTCGGCCATCGTATTTTAAGTCTTCTTTGTGTCTGTCCTGGTAACAGGGAGGAAGAAACAAGTTGATTTGGGTGGTGATGTGTCGAAGAATGGAACGTGTTATTTTTGTCGTGAATGTAAGAATTTACTGTTGGGATGTTTGTGTCGTTGTGTATCGTGTGATTCGAAACATACCATGGTGCGTGAAGAATTTTTCGTAAAATTTTGGACTGAGTTGTTTGTCTTTTGTTTGTGTGTACGTGTTTCGCAGAACCCCAAATTTCTGTATGTCCATATTGGTGTAAGTGGAGTCGTGTATATTAGTCGCTCGTTTCGTAAATCTAGTGGTGATCTGTAATCCAATAGATGTGAAAGTTGTTTGTAACGTCTTGTCAATTCTTGTCGCTTTAATTTCATATGTATGTTCCATGTTAGTCTTTTATCCAGATATAGTCCGAGGCATCGTACGTAGGTTTTTGAAGGTACTGCAAGACAAGTACCTTTCCGCAGAGAAATGCTCACATGGCTAGACACAATAAATTTTTTTTTTTTATCATAATTTATTGAAATTTACATCTGTAAAAAAAAAAAAATTCAACAAGTAAATATGAAATAAGAAAAATGACATGAAAAAGACTTGTAGAAGAACTACCCAATGGTAGCACTCCTGTAACTATTCTAAACTAGGAGGTCTTGGGCCCATCTCCTTTTTAGACGCCTCGGAGGATTGTCGGGAATTGAAGATGAAGAAAGGATTGAAACTAGAGGATTAGGGTGGGAATGGAGTTTGTCATGAAAGGAATGGTATCTAGATCGGGCCAAATCAGCAACATATGGAATATTAAGGTCTTTGTGGATCAGTTTATTAGTTACAAATTAAGGAGATTGAGGATTTTACGAAGGATTTTGGATTTTAGGGATTGGATACGGGAAGAATTTGATGGTTTAGTAGAGCCCCAAAGCTCTACTCCGTAAGTCCATATAGGCCGTATGATAGTCATGTAGAAGCGCCTTTTGTAGTTAAGTGGAAGATTAGAACGTTTGTCTAGTAAGTGTTGAAGTAATCGAAAACGTCGTGCAGTTTCTTCTCGTATCAGTCCTGTATGAGGGTTCCAAGTAAGTCGTTTGTCAAGGTGTAGTCCTAGATATCGGGTCTGTTCAACCGGGACAAGAGGAGTGTTATTAAAGGAGACAGTAGGGCAGGATGTCATAGGTTTACGACGAAGGGTTAAGGTAATTTAGTTAGATTTGTTGGCATTTATTTTAATTCTCCAGTTCTGACACCATATTTCAACAATGAAAATTTAAACTAGAATAAGCTATTTTGTATATTTATGTAAATTATGTTTAAACTCTAGAACCCAGCCGTACAGGGACGCCCATAACTATTGAATATAGAGCTATCCGCTCCAGCAGTGAACTTCTTTTCCCCTAAATCAACCCTAGCGACCCCCTAAGACAAGGCTAAGCGGATTGGGCCCTAATTAAGAGGACGACCACTTGTGTTATCTCCCCTCCTCAGGCCGCACTTCATAACCTCTCGCTGACTTGGCCTATCTCTCTCTCTCACTTACTCCTCGCGGCAATTAGTTTCCGACTTTTAATATTCCGCTCCATTTAGCAGCGTTGTATAAATGTATAGTCCTAACTTACTTGGTAATTTGTATACATAATTAATAAAAGGCTACCTACAGCAAACATTTTACAATACAGCTTTATTTATTTAAATTTTCCAAATAACCAAGTTCCGCAAAAAGGTCTGTGGGTGTGTGTGTGTGTGTGTGTGTGTGTGTGTGTGTGTGTGTGTGTGTGGTAACTCTCGGGCGGAAACGGTAAGTCCTATGAAACTAAAATTTCATATTTAAGACAAATATACGCCCGAGACTTTACGAAACATTTTTCATCAAAATGAGCTCACCAGAAGAGCCACTTTATACCATGCATTTTGAACTTTGTTTCGACTCGAAAACGGTTCCGACCATTTTGAATAAACTTTAAAATAATTAAAATTTAATGGGCTTTAATATCATGTAGTTTTCATTCTGATTAAAATGTTCTGACAGGACTTAGATGCCGATATTTTACATTTTTCCCTATAAAGTACCTTTAATTTCGTAGATTTTATGAAAATAAATATTTTATCTATTGGGTTGATGCAAAATTAATGCAGGTTTCCTCTATTGCAATATCTTAATTCCAATTGTGTAAACAAAGCTAATCCTAACATTGATCATTATTATACCAAAACAAACCTTATCTAATACCCTCTCTTTCACCATGAATTTGTTTAGTAAAATCGTTTTGTTCAGTGTGTTCAAAGGTCTTGAATCGAAAATGTCAAAGTGCGATTTTCGTCAAATTTATTTTTACGAATTTAAATTAGGGCGCAGCGCTGCGCAAAGGGCTCGTAATATTAATGAAGTGTGGGGTCAGGGGGCTATTAATGAGTGCACGGTGCAGCGTTGGTTCCAGAAGTTTCGCAGAGGAGATTTCGACCTCGAAGACAAGGAAGGTCGGGGCCGTCATCTTGCTCTGGACAACGACCAGCTGAGGTCAAAAGTGGAAGAAGACCCAACCAAAACCACACGAGAAATGGCGGCGGAACTCGGAACTCAAAAATTGCAACGTCTTTGCCCGGCATTGATGAATCGGAAGGGGCCGATCCTGCTCCACGATAACGCCAGACCACACGTTGCACAACCAACGCTTCGACGACTGCACGAGTTGGGCTACGAAGTTCTCCAACATCCGCCTTATTCACCTGACCTCTCTCCTACAGACTTCCACTTTTTCAGGCATCTGGACAACTTTTTGAGGGAGAAAAATTTTCAAAACCAGGACGACATTGAAAATTCTTTTCGTGATTTCATTGAGTCCCTGGATTCGGATTTTTTTTCTGGTGGAATAAGAAAGCTTGTTGAACGTTGGCAAAAGTGCATTGATTCAGATGGAAATTATTTTGATTAAATATATATGGTTAAAGTAAAGATATGGCGTATTTACAATACCTACTAAAAACCTGCATTAATTTTGCATCAACCCAATAGTTACCACCGATGAAAAACACATAAATATTTAAGATGAACGAATTCGATATCTAACTAAAGGAGAAAACTGAAAAAATATTTTTTAACGCAATTTTTTGTATTTTGAACATACGAACAGTAATATACATGTATGATATACCGTTTGAAAGCTTGAGATGTTAGAAAATATATTATCTCATACACAAGCTTTTAAAAGTTAGTAGAAAGTGATGAAAAGCCGATAAAACTAAGTGATTATTTTAGATAATAATATAGTAGATTTTTTAATAGAACACATGTTTCTATAGAAATTCCATTTAATTAATTATTTAATGGTTTCACTGATTTTTATCTCTAACTGTATTTGAAAATTCTTTAATTGATTATAAAAACGGAGGTAAGTGAAAGTCGTGTGTTGCCCGCACCAGATTTTTATTTTATTTATTAAAAAAAAATACAACTGTATTGATTCAATACAGTAAATAAATAGAATTAATATATAATGAAACCACCCATTAGTAGCACTCCAATGCCTTATATATGTTGAGAGATCCCTTGGCCGTCTCCTTTTAATATGGAGGAAAGGTCACGAATAAGCAGGTATGAGAGGGAATGAAAAAAGGTATATCCGTATTGAGCTAAGTCTTCAACTAATGGAAAATTTAGGTCTTATGAGTAAGGAAGGAACATTGAGGATTTTGGATTGTAAGGATTGGATGCGAGAGGAATTCGATAGTTTGGTGAATCCCCATAGGCCCAACCTTACAATGGTTATATAAATGAGCTGTCTATTGTTTACTTTTTTAACGTCACTGTATGCTCCTGTGGCTAATCGGACGATGCTGCAGTGGGAGTCCTAAATTTCGCCTTTCCAGATTCAATTAGGGTAAGGGATCTTACCGAGTACCTGACATCGCACAGGCTCGGGACCGCCTTTTAACGTCCTTCCCGCAGGACGGCATATCTAAAGATTTTTTACTCCCATTAAAAAATCCTAGGATCACGGCTTTTTCTTTAGTAATTTAAAATTATTCATATGAATAAGAGAGAGTTAATAGTTGTAAACTTAACCCAAGAAAATCAGTTTGAAACAAAATTATCATTTGTAATTTATTTTGGTTATAAAATAGTAAAAATAAAATAAATATTTTTTTTTAATTTGAAAATATTTATTTATTCGGATATATTACAATCTGTCACTATGGACAATAATAATATTGCTATAAGATTACATTCATACAATATATACATACAAAAAGAAAGTAAAATTACATAAAATGGAACTAAAATAAATAAAGCTATATAATAACAAAATTTATAACTTAAATAAATATTACGGTTAACAAAGAAATAAACAAAACATGAACACACTCAAACTTATATACAAAATTTACAATTTGCTGGAGAACCCCGGAAGGAGTCCGCCTTTCCTCCCCACTTCTGGAGGACAAGCAGAATCTCGGGGATCCCAGCGCCTCCCTCTCAGCCGCATCACTGGTCAGAGCCAGCGGAAGCTGAGAGAGGGCGCCACAGCCACAATCACACCGCACTTGAGAGGAGAATCTGACCAGTGTCAGAACTCCAGAATAGATATTAACAAAAGATCGCGGGGCCACTGCCGTTTCAACCTTCTAAGAGGGTTGTATGGATGAGTGGTGCTGGATAGGGATCGTGCTAGAGGATTAGGATGATGAATGAGGTTCTGGTGGAATTTGGAAAATTTGGATGGAATCAGGTCTAAGATAAATGGAACATTAAGGTCGTGGTGCAAGGTATAGTTTAAATAAATATTAATTCAGGAAACAATTTACATACATACAATAAAGCATTAATAATAAATTAGTAATGAACAATCGTTGTATTCATTAGTACATTTCGTACCACTGCTGTGTTTTTTCTTATCGATTAAAATGTGCATGACGGCTATAGGCGTCGTTTGCGGCAACGGGTTAAATTAATTGAGACGTTGATTTCCAAAAGGTAACTAAATATACTAAAGTACATTTTTTACGAAATTGATTTTTTGTCATATTTGTATTCTCATCATTTAGTTTTATCTAAATATTCTATTTGATGTTATCTAATGAATTCTCAAGTCCTTAAAAAACGCGATTTAGAAATGCGGTAATTTTCTAAAAGTACTAATTACGCATTTATTTTCGTTCCAAATCATTGTAAAAAAAATCATTTCATAACTTTAATATGATGTTATTATTATAGTAAAAAAATAATTCTAAATTTTAAGACCAACAGACCCAAATTAGCTAGTTTAATAATATAGTAATGAGAGATTTTCGCGCTTCCTGTAAAATTTCCTAGAATGGATATAGTACCTTTTGGAAATCAACGTCTCAATTGTAAACGAAAGTTTCGTGTACAATTGTGATCCATTCACCCTGCAAAACTGTTCTTTATAGTTTTTTATTTTTTATTTTTACGTCCTAAATATGCTACAATTAGCAATAAAAACACACACACAAAAAAAAAAAGGAAATTTAAGAAGTAAATAAAAAAGATAGCGTTGTTTAGGAATGTGGGTAGGAGGTAAACAGTTACGTAGTATATTCTTTATATAATACTGTTACACGTGCCTCGAAAATACTCACGACATTTAAATAATCCATAATGCTGAGAAATATTATAAATGTTGACATATTTACATCTAAAATGTATATATGAATGGCATTTTTATTATGCACAAAATTTTCCACATTTTCACCGAGATCAGTCGATTCAGTGAGTACATTTCATTAAAAACTAAAAGAGAAAAACTTGTATTGTATGATGCTAAGAAAATACTAATAGGATATGAATACTCAAAAATTTTATTAGTAAGTCCCCGTTAAAAGAAATCGAACTTTACCTAAAACGAAATAATGAAAAATAATAATATTATATTGTCAAGTCACATGTTATAATATATGTTTTTCCCCTTCGGCTCTGCTATTATTGAAGATAGAGAAGAAATTAGAAGTGTTCTGGAATCAGGAATTTTTATTTCAATGAAATTTAAAAGAAAAAATCTGGTGTGGGCAACACACGACTTTCACTTACCTCCGTTTTTACAATCAATTTAAGAATTTTCAAATACAGTAAGAGATAAAAATGAGTGGAACCATTAAATAATTAATTAAATGGAATTTCTATAGAAACATGTGTTTATTAAAAAATAGATTGTATTATTATCTAAAATAATCGCTTAGTTTTATCGGCTTTTTATCACTCTCTATTAACTTTTAAAAGCTTTGTATGAAATAATATTTTTTTCTAAAATCTTTACATGTATATTACTGTTCTTATGTTCAAAAACCAAAGATTGCATTAAAAATATATTTTCTCAGTTTTCTCCTTTAGTTGGGGATCGAATTCATTCAATTTATATATTTACCTGTTTTTCATCAGTGGTAACAAGATAATATACTCATCTTTATAGAATCAACAAATTTAAAGGTACTTTAGAGAAAGAAAATTTAAAATATTGGCATTTAAGTCCTGTCAGACTGTTTTAATCAGAATAAAACCTAAATGATATTAAGCCAATTAAATTTTACATCGATAAAGCGAGTTTAATCAAAATCGTCGGAACCGTTTTTGAGAAAATCGAAAAAGATGCAAAATGCGTGGTATAAAGTGGCCTCTTCTGGTAAGCTCATTTTGATGAAAAAGGTTTCGTATCGTCTTGGGCTAACCTAGGACCTAAAGAACAGAAGACTAGTGCTCTATCCGCTAGACCACGTCACTCCCAGAAAAACACAGCCTCTATAAAGTGTGTATTCGAAAATGAGGTAAAAAAAACCTTCGACTGAGTGTCATCTTGGCCTAATCACCTTCTTGGACAGCACCGTTACTCCTATTAACAGTATGAATCCTTATGTGTACTGAGCCTTTTTTTTTTAATACTTGAAAACCGTCGGGTTTTTTATCTGTCTTGACCAAGTCGTAGAACCGTCCTTTCACGATCGTTCTTTTCATCAGTTTTGAACGACGATTCGAACCGTCCTTCCTAACCTTCGTTCAAGAACGATAGTGTAAGTGAGCCTGAAGGTTTGCTTAGTATTTGTAGGTTTTGTTTTGACTCACGGTGGGAAATATAGGGTCGAACAATATAGGATCTATATCTGGATAAGTATATTTCTGCCCGACCAGGTGAGGAAGCCATTACCTTGAGACTTCCCGACAGGTAAGTCAAAGGTGCCTCTCGACCACTGCTATATCCAGCGGGGCCCGCTCGTTGGCAGCTCTCTGGGACTTCTTTTATTTTGAAGGCGAGTCGATTCTATTCTGAGGAGAGTTAGCTGCCTGTCAGCTCCGTCTAATGATTTATATTTGGATCCAACCTGTCAGTCACCATCTGGATCGGTAATCAGCGGATCGGCTTCGTCAACGGGTGGGCAAGGAAGCTGGCGAGGAGAGTGTTTTAAAATATATGAAGGATGACTTCAATCTTTAGGAAAGTGGTTCCCAACAAAATATTTTCGCTGACCCCTTCATCTAATAAGTACAATGGCAAGGATTCTAAATTTAAATAAAATCGCGCGCTAGAAAATTGCAGTTATTTTCGAAAGTTACTATGTGTATATTTAATTTCAGTCCAAAGCATGCTAAAACATCTACTTCCATAAAAGCAATTCTAAATTCAAATAAACAAGTAAATTGGTTGAAAAATCTAAATATTCTCTAAAATTATGAAGTATAGCATCTATTCCAAACCATTGTATTCATTTTAACATTTTAAGGCCAGAGTGTCTAGCGACAGGAAAAATCAGAAAAACTGGGAAAAGTCAGGGATTTTAAAAACATATGAAAAAGTCAGGAAATTTGTCCTTTGGTCAGGGAAAATTGTCCCTAGATAACATCGTTTCTTCTTCACTCAGACAAAGTTCCAATATGACTACTTCTTGTGATGTTGCAAATATCATAAAGCTAGTTTTAAAATAAATTTGTTGTCAGAGTTGTAAATATTGATTATTACTGACAGCAGTATCCAAGTTCATTATAATTCGATAGTAAGTCAACTTGAACAACTAAAATTTCATCTGGTGTCTGGCAGATATAATTGAATCTTACCGTAAAGTAATTAGTCATTTTATGTATTTTTAATCTAGTATTATAATTAATATTAATTTTAATTATTCTTTGTTTTGTCGATTTTCACCGAGATTTGGCCAGGTAAAAGAATTTTTACCATATGGAAAAGTCAGGGAATCTCTTTGAGCTTATTTCCTATACACCCTGAAGGCGCATCCGACAAACAAAACTTTTTTTTACTTGAAATAATGGATTAACGATTGATTGACCGAAATTAAAATAAATTGTTAAGATATCCCAAGATGGTATATGTTAAACTCAGGCTCTAAAAACTGACCACAATACGCACAAAATTATTCTCAGTGCATCACTAAAATTTCAAAATATAATATAGGCACCTATTTACTATCATTTATTAGAAATAATTAACTATTTCTGCTCGGTAGAATTTATACAAAGAAAGTGAATATAAAATATTCTAGCACGTGCCTAAACGGACTTGTGCTGAAGTTAAGGTTAGCTAGGAACGAATGCTTAGAAATTCAAGACCAGTAGTCATCCGAGAGGTATGCCGAAGCGTTGGTGGGAGGATTGCGTCAAGTCGGATTTTCAGGACATGGGTTTGAGTACTGAGTTCTTAATGTAAGTTTTTAGTGAAAGATGTTTTTATATCGGTATCGAACCGTCGGCTCCGTTATTATTGTTTCATATATATATTTTTGTGAAAATTCAGAAAATAAGCTTCCCTAATTTACACGAGAACACAATACCTATAGAATAAAATTTTCACATCATTAGGAAGAAAATGAATATTAATTTATTACAAATAAGAGAAATCGACGTTTATTAAAAAAAAAAAATTAAGGACTTCCGAAATTAACATAATGAGGGATATTATGTTTGCTATTTTGGGTTTTAAATAATAATTTAAATAAAGTTAAGAATTATGAATAATTCATTTTTTATGTTATAATTCGCAATTGAGAAATCTAAAAGTAATTTGGGAAATCTAAACAAAAAAGTGGAAAGGTTAAACTTAAAATGGGTCACCTGTAGCCTAGTGCACTTCATAACTGCATTCTATGCCCAAGGGTTCTAATCCAGTAGATGGCTTTCAAAGTTATGGTTATCCATCAGGAGATTTAAATGTTAGTCCCTAGCCTGTGAGACGTCAGTTACTCCTTAAAGAACCTTATCTTTATTAAAATTGGATGGTCAGAATTCAAGACTCCCATTGTATCATCGGCAGAATAGACACAGTAGTATAAAAGAAAATGAATTAACAATATAACTTAAAAAGTAATTTTATTTTTCGAATATTTTAATAGTACTTACATGGCAAACATTCTAAACCTTACACTTGACTATAAAAAGCTGATTTACATGGCTAATTAAAATTACAGATAAGAGTTAAGTTTTGGGTTCTACTAAACCACCGAAATCCTCTCGTACCCAATCCTTACAATCCAAATTCTTTCGTAAAGTCCTTACATTTTCTGAAATAAACTCATCCATAAAGACCTTAATGTTCCATGTGTTACTGATTTGGTCCGAATCAGATATCATTCCTTTCATGACTAACTCCATTCTCACTCTATTCCTCAAGTTTCAGATTTTAGATTTCTGATAATCCTCCGAGCCGTCTGAAAAGTTGTCCACGAGAACCTTTGACTTCTCATGATAATTTTATTTCAAATCCTTTTGCATATTTACTTGATGTATTACTGAATACACTACTAGCGAATTACAATGATAAACAAAGAAATAAAAAATAGATAACTTTTTAATAATTGAAATCGTGTGCCAACTTCAAAATGGAAACCGATAATAAACAGTGGAAAAAAATGAAAAGTTAAAGAAAGAAAGAAAAAAAAAAATAGGAGGAAACGAATAAAACAGCACTTAAGAGAAAGTCCTTTGTAAACTGACCATAAATTAAAAAAAAAGTTACCATACCGCTAAACTAAACAGCTTTTTGTGACTTGAAAGCACCAAACCTGTTAAAAAAAATCGAAAATTTAAAATTGTAAAAGGGTTTAACACTGAAAAATTTTTCTTGCGAGTCACTGGAAGGAGTTAGTCCTGGTTGCGGTCAGTAAATGAAATACAAAAACATTGAATACAATATTTTATATACTATTGAGTTAGAGGATTCCAATATTTAAAACATAAAAAAGAAATAGATTTGTTAAGAAATCGATTAATTAAATTACAATGACTTTAGTACTACAATGAAATAATATTGATCTTTTTTTGTACATTATCTTCAGTCATAATTTGTTCTTTATTGCCCCCTCATAAAGTTTACATGTAAAATTGAACTATTAAAATGTATTTAAGAATGGAAAAAATAATAAAAAAAACATGATAGTCTTGAAAATGAAGAAAATATCCCGAAACGGTGATAGAAAAGGATATATAAATCAGTATTACACGAATAAATAAGTTAGACGAAAGTAGAGAATGGTTATGTAAAAATACGTGGAGCTTCCTTGAATTAAACAGATTAAAAGAAATTAATTTTTACTTTCACTTACTATATATAGTAAGGGTAAGTTTTGCGATCGTGAAAATTTTTGAATTCCAGTTTTCAAAGGAAATACCCATTTTAGGGTCCCCTAGGTCCAAATAACCAAGTCCCGCAAAAAGGTTTGTTTGTGTGTGTGTGTGGTAACTCCCGGGCGAAAAGGAAAAGTCCTAGGAATCTGAAATTTTATATTTAAGACAACTATACGCCCGAGACGTTACAAAAACCTTTTCATCAAAATCGGCTGACCAGAAGAGCCACTTTATACCATGCATATTGCACTTTTTTATGATTTTCTCAAAAACTGTTCCGACGATTTTGATTAAACTGGCTATATCGATGTAAAATTTAATGGGCTTTAATATCATGTAGTTTTCATTCTGATTAAAATAGTTTGACAGGGCTTAAATGCCGATATTAAAGTTCCTTTAATTTTGTTGAATCTATAAAAATAACTATATTATATTTTTACCTCTGATGAAAAACAGGTAAATATATGAATTGAATGAATTCGATACCCAACTAAAGAAGAAAAAGGAAAAAATATTTTTTTAATGCAATTTTTCGTTTTTGAACTTATGAACAATAATATACATGTGTAATATACGGTTGGAAAGCTAAATATTTTAGAAAAAAATATTGTCCAATACACAAGCTTTTAATTAAGTATTGCAGACCGATATCCAAGTTTCCATCTTGACAAACATCTAACTTGGAATCCACACACAAGACTAAAACGACAAGACTTTCGGTTGCTTCGGCACTTTCTTGACAAACGTTCAAATCTTCCTCTTACCTACTATTTACATGACTTATAAATTATAATTAAATAATTTTTAGTTGTTATTTATTTTTAAATATTCTGAATTTGTTTGTTATAAGGGAAATCATATTTGTACATTCAGATAAGAAAAAAAATTGTCTTTTCACGTGCAGGGCATTATAGCCGAAACTTGTTAGACGTTAAAAAAACGTTACATAACAAAAACTATTGACTCCTAGTCAAAATACATTTGTCTGAAAAAAAAAAAAAAATCAATACGCTTCTATTACGAACATAATCAATAAATTGCTTTCCTTTTGATTTTTTTTATTTAATGATTTTTCTTCTTCTTTGACATAAAAGATTCCATTCGACTCTCAGAGGCTTAAGGACGATAGTGTAAAATAAATTCACGAACCATAACAGGCGAACTAAACGCCCGGAATGAGGGGGGACCGAATGGGGGGCAGAAAACCCTTTGCGATTGGAACAGTCCCGATTCTCTTTGACTTCTAAATTGCCGGCTGAATGAATGATTTCAAAGTGCTGTCCCCCTCAGCTTTTTGCGAGAGTCGAGTTTGCTTTGAAAAGCCGTTCTGTGGAAGCCTGTTCCGAAGGGGGCGGGTTCTATCCTTCCAAAAAGTGGAAGCCAGGTGAGGCAATTGTGCGGAAGTCGCTCCAATCATTGGAGTCCAATCCTCGCCGGGTCAAAGTATTCGTCCCTTCTCAAGGGCGATTGATGGGGTTGAAATTTAATTTAATATATTAAAATAAACGCTGCGTTTTATTGATTTATTATTTATCATGAGAGAATATATCTGTGGCGGTCGTGAATAAGTGGTTAAGTCAAAATCTTTCATTTTACAGCTGAGTGACTTAAAGCTTTACGTAACACCAAAATAGAGTTATTAATTACAGCCTCCTTTCCACCTGAAATTTCTTCCACCAAGAAATTTCTTTAACCAATTTAACTCGACGTAGGAGAAGGTCGGAGGAAGCGATACGTGAAGTTAACTCATTTTTGGTATAACTGGAGTTATCTAGTTTTTCAGGACTGCCACAGATATGGTGGAGAAGTTGGTTGGGGATTGTTTGTTTATTCATTTTTGATTTATTTTATTGAAATTTACAACTGTATGTTATAATACTACGAGTAAATATGTTGCTTAATGATAAAATATATGAAAAAACATGAAGGGAAACTGCCCATTGGCAGCACTCTAATAGTGAATCTAAACAAGAAGGTCTTGATGCCACCATCTCTTTAGACGCCTCGGAGGATTGCCAGGAATTAAAGAGGAAGCAAGGATTGAAACTAGTGGATTATTGGGAGTGGAGTTTTTCATGGAAGAAGTGTTACCTGATACGGACCAAATCAGCAACATATGGAACATAAAGGTCTTTGTGGATGAGTTCATTCGTGACAAAGTAAGGAGCATCAGGATTTTTCGAAGGATTTTGGGACCTAAGGTTCGAATACAAGAAGAATTGTCTGGTGTAGTAGAGTCCCAAAGCTCAACTCCGTAGATCCAGATAGGCCTTATGATGGTCATGTAGATGAGTCTTTTATAGTTAAGTGGAAGGTTAGAGCGTCTGTCAAGTAAGTGTTGGAGTAGCCGAGAACGTCGAGCTAGTGATGTCTTCGAATTCCAAATTAATGATATCATTAACTATTTTAGCGGTCCCGTCACCTTCTCCCACAATCCTCCCGGAAGCTCTTGTATCCTCTCTTATTTTCCCCCATTTTGACTATAGTTGTGCGGTATATGGTGGCCTCTCGAGGTTGCTTGAGGGCAGATTGAAACGAGACATGAACTGTTTCTTAAGATTTGTCTTCGGTACCTCTAGACGGTCACATGTGTCCCACCTCTATGATGAGTCAAATTGGCTATTTCCCTCGATTCGAATATTTCCTTGGCTCCTTTCTCTATCAAGTCATCCGCTCCCACCGCCCCTCTTACATCTATAGTCTCCTGCAATTTAAATCCACAATCCATACTCAGGAAACCCGATCCCGTCTTTCCGACCTCTATACGCCTTCCCATAGAACCAAAAAATATGAATTTTCCTTCTTAGCCCGGTCCACTTTCTTATGGAATACCATCCCATCACACATCCGTCATGCTTCTTCCCAATCTTCTTTCAAATCTCTCCTTTTTAAACACCTTGCTTCCCAATCAGATGCCAAGTAATTTCAGTACAGCGATTAATGTGATGTGAGAAATGTCTACACTTCATACCATAAATGATAGTAAAGTTTATTTTCATTTATATTTTCAATTATTATGATGTTTTTTTTTTTGGTTTGTTAGTTATATATTACATTTAGATATTACTATATTTTTTTAAATTTATATTTTTCATTTCACTCTCTTTTCATCAATTAAAATAATTGTAAATAATTTTTGTAATCATTAATATTATTAGTTTTTTATGTGTTTTTTGGCCAGTTGTAATCATTATTCTTTTTTGTACATGTGTATTATTCTCAAGAGACTTAGTGCCAGAATAAAGTTCTTTTTTCATTCATTTCATTCATTCATTCATTCATTCATTGTTAGTACATCAAGAAGTCTTTTATGTACTAGATGTTTTAAAATGTTGGAACTACGAGCCATTAAGCTTATTAGTCATTATGATGAGGGACTATTTTTGTCCTTGTTTGTCTTTTGAATCATTGTAATATGTGAGTATTTCAAATGGGAATTCACTTGTCCTCGGTTATCTATCTATCTATCTATATATATATATATATATATATATATATATATATATATATATATATATATATATATATATATATATACATATATACATATATATACATATACATATACATACATAACTTAAATGATAGGATAGTTTTTATTACTATTCTAAATGGTTGAAAAATATTTTTTTCTAAAACGTAAAAGAAAATTTGTTTAGCTATGGCAACACTGGTTACCTCCGAGTAACCTTCCCATGTCATCACATATGTGATTATTAATTCAAATATAAGTGTGTGTTGATTTTTTCTATGCGTTATTACTTATAAAATATACATTCACATTATAGTTTCCAGTTATAATAAAATACATATTACTATACGTTTCCAGAAAAATTATTAGTACTCATTTGAATGACTTTCAATGAGTTATGTGTTGCAAAGGAGTTATGATGATATACAACGGTTATGTTTAAAAGATAAAACGATGTTGTTGAATAATTTGGAAGTGGCTACATGGTACTGGTATGTAATTGTAACATTGAGTAAATAAAATTGATATCTAACATGAAATAATAATCTTTTATTCATCATAAAAAGAGTAGTTTATTGCTAATCACCTGCATTTATTTTATATAACCTCATTCAACATAGTCACTATCGACCTCTTTCGTAATTTGTAGCAATTTTAATTTAAATTATTTTATTTATCAAATTGAATCCACCAAACCGCAAACAAAGATAAAGAGGTGTAGTTTTTGTTATATTTTTTCAATGTGTCTCGATATTAGAAAAATATATATTTATAGTTGTATTAGATCAATTATAGAAATAGGTTAAGTTGTTTTTAAATCACTTTTCTCATCAACCATAATTCTATCTTTAATCTAATAAGTTGCCATTCAATTCCGTTAAATATACAATAGCGATCCAGTAGAAATAGGCATACCCAAAATTACTCAATAAATTTTAGCTGTAACATAATCGTGGTACATAGTCAAGTTTGCAACATAAATGTGATTGATGTACATTGATCCAACGAATGAGAATATTTTCACTTGAAAACAGCTTTGATAAATGTAATTATAAAAAATATAATATTTATATTTCTTGAAAATTTATACGTCTTATAATAAAAGAGTAGTTGTTGACCGTTTTGACTATATGGTAGAGAAGTTGGTTAAGGGTGCAGCCAATAAGAAAACACACCAGTAAGGAAAAAATAAAAATAAGTGTGTTTTATTGGTAGTTTCTTTGTTACCACATTCCCAAACAACTGCTCCATCATATGCGTTTTATAGTTACCACTCATAAACGCATTTATGCAAATTTAAATAAGGACAAAATGAAATATTCGCGAGCGAAGCCGCGGGTTACAGCTAGCCGTATTATAAATCGAACTATTTTGGTATCAGCAGTAAATAGACATTTCCGTTTTGAAGAGGGTATAATATATATTGACATTCGTACAAACGAATAATCGAATAAACGTAAACCGTAAGTTATATTGAGGGATATTTGAAAGAAAACGCATTTAAGAGCAAATGGTGGATTTTTTACAAAGAGTGATGAAAAACCGATAAAATATATGTGTCATGATATAATAGGTTATTTAATATGAAACATGTTTTAATCTAAACTTTACCTAATTCTTTAACCTTTTTTTAACTCTTTACTTTTTTTAAAAGTTCTTAAATTGATTTTAAAAATAGAGGTAAGTGAAAGTCGCGTTTTAGGCGCGCCACCTTGTTTATTTCTCAATACCTTCCCTTGTTGTTTGTTTGTTTATTCGTTTAACGTCACTTTTATGCAACTATGGCTAATCGGACGATGCTACAATGGGAGTCCTAAATTTTGCCTATCCAGGTTTTATTAGGATAGGGATCTTTAACGAGTACCTGACATCGCACAGGCTCGGGACCACCTTTTAACGTCCCCTCCGAAGGACGGCGTAACTAAGGATTTTTTACTCCCATTAAAAAATCCTAGGACCACCTGCGGGTTTGAACCCGTGACCCTTGGCATAGCCCAGCTACAAGTGATCCCACCTTCCCTTGTTATATATTTTAAACATTGTTCGTTGGTTTATTTATTTTTAAGTCACTTCAAATGATAGGACGAAGCTTAAGTGGGTGTCCTAGGACGATAGGTTCTAATAAGAAATATGTTATATATCAAGAAATATTCTTCATTGAATATCTGATGTTCATCTGTGGTACAGTGGCTAGCTTAACATCTATCAGTTCAGAAGGATGTAAAGATTTGTTTTTTAAGTGTAAACATCTTTACTTGCGGTATGCGTTTTCTAGCAGGAGGAAAAACATTGATTTCACGTGACAGTTCGCGCTACCAACATTCTCACGTCATATGCCCTTGACTAGCGCATGCGCAACTGTCTCTGTATACCTATTCACTAGGGATAGGATATCAATAACAATTTCTGTGAACGTTATAGATCATCATTATCACCACGGGCTCTACAACCCGGTTCGGGTCTTCGCCGCGTCAAGTCGTCGCCTCCATTCTCCTCTGCCCCGACCCAGGGTCCACCAAGCTCTAGTGCCCACCAGTTTATAAGCGTCTTCCTCAACCTCGGCCACCCACCTTAGTCGTTGACGCCCCCTTTTCCTCTTTCCATCGCAACATGACCGGCCCACCGCAATCTTAAAATTCTGATGAATTGTACCACGTCCGGCTCTTGATATAGTTAGTACAGTTCCGCATTGTGCCTGAGTCTGTATTCCTCCCCATCCTTCTCAAGATTTTTCTTTCAAAAACCTATAGGCAATTGGCGTCGGCACGTGATAGGGGCCATACGGGATCAATAATATCGTTATTTCAGTATTTGTTTGTTCGTGTGTTTATTTATTTAACGTCACTTCGGACGATGCTACAGTGGGAGTCCTACATTTCGCCTATCCAGGTTTAATTCGGAAAGTGATCTAGGATAGATACGGAGATGACACAGTAGTGTTTGCGAATAGCCTTGAGAGTCTCCAAGAGATGATGGTTCGGGAGGTCGGGGTCAGTGAGAAATACGAACTGTCTCTCAACTTAAAAAAAACAAAATACATGGTTGTACCAAAAACCATCAACCATGCTGGCCAACTCGCAATAAATAACCACAGAAAGAGTTCAGACGTATACTTATCTCGGGACCAAAATATGTGAAACGTGGGATCACTCTGTGGAGATTAAATGCAGTATAGAGAGCGACAGATATGCTTTTTACAAAATGTCAAAATTGTTCATATGCCATGATCTATCACTGCCAAGATCAGACTATCGAGGTGTTATGTCTTCCAAGTGCTGCTCTACGGGGTCGAATCCTGAACTATAACTGAAGCTACCTGTGAAAAACTTGAGTCGTTTGAGATGTGGTTATACCGACGCATTTTAAGAATCCCATGGACAGAGCATGTGAATCTTAGGGTCTTAGAAAGAATGGGTAAAGAAAAGGAGCTGCTGTTTTTAATAAAATCTCGTAAACTGAAATATCTAGGACAAGCCAGAGAAAAAATGAGAAAAAGCCAGCGGTATAACTTGTTGCAGTTGATTTTACAGGGCAAGGTGGAGGGCAGGAGGAGGCCCGGACGCGAAGGATATCCTGGTTGAAAAACTTACGAAAATGGTACAATAATACAACAGTAGACCTTTTTCTTCCGCAGTAGATAAGGTGCGCATTGCCTTGATGATCGCCAACATCCGTGACGGATAGGCACCTAAAGAATAAAGATCTAGGATAGGGAACGAGTAACTGTTATCGCACAGGCTCGGGACCACCTTTTTACGTCCCCTTTGCAGGAAGATATAACCAAGTTTTTTTATATTATTAAAAAAATCTAGTATAATTTCAATTATAGTAAAGTGAATGTAAAAATAGTCATATTAAAAAAAAATTGACAGAGAAAATTCGATAGGCGTAGGCTGAAAAAGGTGGCTGGACGATGGAGGGTCGAGCGGAGCCCTATTTATAGCCCATAGGGTCAACAAGGGCCTCCTCAAGAGAGTCTTGTCTAAACCTTCATAGAGTTCACATCGCGGTGCCTCTCCCTTTGATCTTTTCGGCGGCCCTTTGATGTTTACAACCCCGCTTCGTCGGCTTCTTTGACATACTTAAACAGGTATGCGAGCCCTTTTGTGTGTGACCCTTCAAATCAGTGAAGCATAACTTTGTTTACAAACAATTTGACAAAAATAACAGTGATAAATAGTGAACAGTTTTATAATAGTGAACATTTATTCAAAAGTGACAGGAATTTACACGTAAGTGCATATTTGCTACTATAACAAAATTTATACTACCAAAATAAGATCTCTTTGAGACCTCAGTTTTACACATAAAGAAACTATCTTTAACAAGAGAGTCCCTTAGGAACATGGCGTCGGACGAGTCAAATTTTTTAGAAGTTGTGGAGTTTTTTAGTAGTTTAGCACAGTTGAAGATTAAAGACGCAATAAAAGAAGGCATCTATAGAAGGATAGACTCTCTCAAATTAATATTTGAGCATCTTCGCAGCGACAATCAACGTCTGGAAAAAGAGATGCAAGGAATATTAAACCTAACCTCAATGCCTCGAGCTGTTCCATCGTATGCTGATATTGCAAACAACAAACCAGGTAAAATTAAAGAACACATAGTCATGATAGAAAAAGTAAACTCAACTACCACTGATGATGCTAAAGACCTTTTCAAAAATGTAATTAATCCGAGGAAATTAAGAGTCGGAATCAAAACATTCAGAAAAACAAAAAATGGTGGATTAATTGTAGGCTCGGAATCCGAGGCTGATCTTAAATTAATTACAGCAGAAATTAATAACAAACAAGGGACCAATTTGAAGATTAAAGAATTAAAGAAGAACCGACCTACTGTTATTATAAAAAATATTCCTGAAGATTTGAAGAAAGAAGAAATTCTCCCAACTATTATCGAACAAAATCGATTACAAGAGGGAGATATAAAATTGAGAACTGTTATCTCGAACAGGAATAAAATCAACGACAAAGGGCCACCAATCAGAGTTTGGAGACACGCAGTTGTGGAGATAACCCCTTCAGCGAGAAGGAAGTTGGCTGGACGAGCGTTCGTGGACATGGCTACCTGCCCGGTGGAGGACTACTACTCTGCCCCGAGGTGCTTCATCTGCTCTAGGATAGGCCACGTCAAAAAGTTCTGCAAGTCCGCGCAGCCGACCTGTCCGCTATGTGCGGGACCCCACGCCCTCAAGGAATGTAGGTCCGAGGTCCACAAGTGCATCAATTGTGTAAGTTTCAATAGTAGAGTCAATAATAAGAGGCAAGTAGATATCAATCACTCATCAATGTCAAAAAATTGTCCTTCTTTTAAGGCGGCCATTGACAGAATTATTACTAATACTGATTATGACTGACAAACTGTACAGCTACATTAGAACTAGCCTAACCCCATACTTAATGATATGTAAAGGATGTCTTGGCAATGTACAAAAACTTTATTTGGTTCTCAATAATTTTTACTTTGTCATAGAAAACATGTTCGTCACTATCAAGTGCAAGGTTAGTCTGTTATCATTTAGATTAATTTTTTATCAATCATGTGTAGACATAAGGTTATTTTAAAATTGGCACAAATTAACCTTCATCACTCAACCACTGCTACCTGGAACTTGTTACACACTATACATAGTAGTAACCTAGATATTATTTTAGTGCAAGAACCATACACTAAACTTAATAAAACATATGGCTTTCCGATAAGGTATCAGATATTTCATGGAGGTTATGGAAATCCTCGAGCATCTATTATTATTACCAACAACAACATTCAGGGAGTATTAATAAATGATTTGTCATTTGAGGACGTGGTTGTGGTAGAACTGGTATGGAACAACACGGAATATATTTTTGTCAGCGCATACTTTGATATAAATATTGAAGTCAATAAAGAGTTCGAGAAGATAGAAAACATTCTGACACGGTTTAAAACACAATACATTTTAATAGCTGTTGATTCGAATTCGCGATCCAAACTATGGTATGATAACATCACTAATAAACGAGGTGAAACTTTAGAGGCCCTAATCACTAGCTCTAAACTCTTCATAATAAATAAAAATCAGAAACTGTCCACTTTCTCATCCACCATTGGTGAGAGTAACATTGACCTGACCCTTTGCAACCAATCTATGTTTCGGTTAGTCCAAGATTGGCTCATACTGGATGAAGAAAACCTATCGGATCACAGAACTATTTGTTACAATATTAACGCAGATGTTTATTCTCATAAGATTTTTAAGCCTGAAATAAAATACTGTACTAAAAACGCGGATTGGGAAAAATTCAGAGAATTATTGGTAAAATACGTCGACTTACATTTCGAAAATGAAAAAAATTTGAACATCCCACACGAAGACATATTGATAAAGTGTCTCGACACCTTAGGCATAGAGAAGACAGTAATTATGTTCAATAGATGTCTCCGTAAGACTTGTAATATTTTATTTTGCAAAAATTTACATAAAACGTCTCAAAGAATAGTTCCATGGTGGAATGAGGACCTGAGCCACTTACGGAAAACAACCAGGAATCTTAGGAAACTCTACCAAAAAACGAAAGACAATACTTTAAGAAACGCTAGGCGGGACGCCTATCTACAGCAAAGAAACCTATATAAAAAAACAATAAAGTTACAGAAATTAAGTTCTTGGAAAGAGTTCTGCAGCAGCATTGGTAAAGAAAAACCATGGTCTTTTCCTTATAAATATGCTTCCGGTAAAATAAGGTTACCCACAATGCTACAAACGATTGAAAAACCAGACGGTTCCTTTACAGAAAATTTGCAAGATACTCTAAATTACTTAATCGAAAAATTCCTGCCAACTGATGATCGAGAAACAGAAACAGACTACCACGAAACTGCAAGAACAATAGCCAATTCAATCCCGGAAACTGAATTAGACGATCCATTAACAAAATTGGAAATTGAAACTGCCATTAACCAATTAATCGAAAACAAAGCATCAGGGATAGATGGAATTTCACCCTTGATTTTCAAAAAAGTATACAACATTTATCCTAAATTTATTTCAGAATTATTCAAAAAATGTTTCGATACAGGTGCTTTTCCAAAACCATGGAAAGTCTCTAAAATAGTTCTAATACCTAAAGGTTCTAGTTGCAACCAGTTTAGGCCAATATCACTCATTCCTGTTGCAGGTAAAATTATGGAAAAACTCGTTGGATCTCGATTATTATTACATCTAACAAGAAATTTTCCTCTCAATGAAAATCAATTTGGGTTCATTCCTCAAAAAAACACAGTAGGGGCGTTATATAAACTCGTCAATTTCGTTGAGACTTCGTTACAATTGAAATTAAAAATCCTAGCCGTCTCGCTAGACATTAAAGGAGCTTTTGATCATGCCTGGTGGCCTTCGATTCTTAAAGCTTTGCATGAGAAGTCATGCCCTCGAAACATTTATTTGATTATAAGAAATTACTTATCCGATAGAAGAAGCCAGATTCAGGTTGGTCACACAGTTTCTAGTAAATGGCAAAGTAGAGGCACGCCACAAGGCTCATGTTGTTCCCCGTTGCTTTGGAATCTAATAATGGATGGAATTTTCAGTGTAGTTTCTCCGGAGGAAGCTGAGATTATCGTATTCGCCGATGACATTCTTCTCCTCTTCAAATCAAATCTATTCTTTCACCTACAAGTACAATGCAATGAAGTTCTACGCAAACTAACTATTTGGGCACATAATAACAAACTCACTTTTCAACCTGAAAAATCAAAATTTATTGTATTTAGTAGAAAACATCGAGTACCAGATCTACATATTGTATTAAACAATAAACCCATCAGTCAAGTTAATCAAATAAAATATTTGGGATTGACATTGGAGAGAAAGCTAAATTGGGACCTACATATTAATAACCTAACAAATAGGCTGTTAAAAATAGTCCATGGCTTATCAAACTCCGCAGCACTAACTTGGGGTTTGAACTCCGAAGTATTGTCAACAATTTACAAAGCTGCTATTCAGCCAACTATGACATACGCAATAGAAGTTTGGCATAAAGGACTTTCTCACAAAAAGAACTTAAAAAAACTAGAATCAGTTCAAAGAATGATAGCTATCAAAATTATTAAAGGATACAAAACTATTTCATATGACGCATCTTGCCTTCTCGCTAACATTACCCCTATTTCCATACTTTCCGATGAAATACTAAATAAATTCGAAATTATAACATTAGGCAAAAATCTATTAAGCTTTCCGATTCATGAATTTGAACACAAAATTCCGTGTAAACTTTGGATTCACCAAAAAGATATTTCGAAGCCTAACATTACAGACACCAGCCCGAATAGCGGCATCAACATTTACACTGACGGTAGCAAGGATCAAGACAAGGTAGGAGCTGCCTTCCTTGCTTTTGAAGGACAGCAGCTGGTGCATTCAGCGCGATTTAGGTTAGGCCCTTATTGCTCAAACAATCAGGCAGAAATGTATGCACTATTACAGGCTGTACTCTACATAAAAAATTCTCATTATACCTCTAACTTCTGTATCCAGACAGACAGTCAAACAACACTATCGAAATTAAGGAACATGAACATACACGAAGGGCTCTTAGAGGAAATCAGACATGGACTAATAGTTTGTCATAATGAAGGTATGAACATCAGCTTTAAGTGGGTTAAAGCCCATGTTGGCGTTGTTGGGAACGAACTAGCGGATGAAGCGGCTAAAGCGGCGGCAAGAGACACCGCTCTCCCGATAGCATACGACAAGGCACCGATCAGCGCCATCAAACACTTTCTGTCAATGAAAACAAGGCAGAAATGGAATACGAAATGGGCCATCTCAACAAAAGGTAGACACACCTATGACTACATAAAAACAATTGACGATCGAACTAAACTTAAAAAAAATTTCCTACAAACTGACACAATTCCTGACGGGACATGGAGGAGCCAGAAGCTATTTATTTCGATTCAAACTAACTGACGACAAAATCTGTAAATGTGACGGTAAAAGCGAACAGACATACGACCATCTTTTATTCGATTGCAGTAAACTGGACAAACATAGACACAAACTGATCTCATCAGTCCTACTAAACGGAGACCAATGGCCGCCTTCGAAGTGTGACCTCCTTACAAAATATTTTTCAAAATTTTATGAATTTGTGGACCGGGTGGACTATGCAGAATTAGAGAAATAGAAACAGGCAATAACTTGTTATTAATTTTATTTAATTTAATTTCACTGTTACTAACACTAATCAATTGGTTAGTTAGTTTTTATTATTTCGTTAAGTATTTATAACAAATGAATTATTTATTATTTGTTACTGGTTTTTTTTGTTTAGTCAATTAGTTAGTATTATTTTGTTAATTTGTTACAACAAACGATTAATTTATAAGTTTATATTTATTAGTTTTATTTGACTTATTTAATTTTTTATGTAACTTAATGTTCTGTAACATAATTTATATTATGTAATAAAAATACGCGTTGTATCGCAAGATGGTACGCGTAGAAATAAATGCACCCATTGCAGGGTTACTGTAATGAGGAAAACCGTAAGGGCCTCCTCAAATATTGCCAACATCTTACGAGAAGGGACGAAGCGGTTTTTGCCCTCCGGGGTGTACACAGCTGCCATAGAACCCAATTCCCTAAGCCGTCTATATCCAGCCAATACGTCTTCTTATCATCATACCAAAAACATGTTTAAATCCTTTAAATATTGGATTGCCTTGGGAATTATGCAAGAGTATGCGTTTTCTTTCAAATATCCCTCAATATAACTTACTGTTTACGTTTATTCGATTATTCGTTTGTACGAATGTCAACATATATTATACCCTCTTCAAAACGGAAATGTCTATTTACTGCTGATACCAAAATAGTTCGATTTATAATACGACTAGCTGTAACCCGCGGCTTCGCTCGCGAATATTTCATTTTGTCTTTATTTAAATTTGCATAAATGCGTTTATGAGTGGTAACTATAAAACGCATATGATGGAGCAGTTGTTTGGGAATGTGGTAACAAAGAAACTACCAATAAAACACACTTATTTTTATTTTTTCTTTACTGGTGTGTTTTCTTGGTGGCTGCACCCTTAACCAACTTCTCTACCATATAGTCAAAACGGTCAACAACAACTCTTTTATTATAAAACGTATAAATTTTCAAGAAATATAAATATTATATTTTTTATAATTACATTTATCAAAGCTGTTTTAAAGCTTGCTTACGGTATTTTATGCCCGTAGCTTACTATTCTTAGGTTTGGAAAAATAATTGTACCTAAAAAAATAAATTCCTTCCTCCAAAGTACCTTGTTTTTTTTTTATTTCAATAAATTAAACATACTATCTAAAATTTGAACGAATTTGATAAACTAACTGAAAAGGGAAATAGGAAACATATTCTATTTTTTTATCTTAAACGCTTTTTTTTTATTCTTTTATTTATTTTTTTTTTTATTTAAAAGAAATTTACAACTTGTCATACAATAAAATACATTAAGTAAATGTGCTAATAGATCAAGTGGGCGTGATACAGGCATGTAAAGAAACTACCCAGTGGTAGCACTTCAGTGTTTATGTAGTGCAGTAGGTCGCGAGGCCATCGTCTTTTCAGCCGTCTCGGGGGATTATCAGGAATAGATGGTAATGGGAGTTTGCGAACGAGTGGGTTAAAGTGGACGGGGTAATTTGGAATAAAATGAGGTATATCTAGTTCGTGGGTAGATCTGCGACTAATGGGATATTTAGTAATTTATGGATTATTTTATTGGTGACAAAGGTCGTAAACGCAAGATTAGTTTTTCGAAACAATATGTATGTATAATATAAAGCTAAAGAAATCGAAAAAAATATTATATTCTATAAAAATTTGTGTAAACTTATGTCAAGTGAAGAATAAGGCCTAAACAAACTTATGTGATCCGTTGTAGATAACAATTTAATATTTGTATATTGTCTAAAACATATCTTTCCAACGAAACTGAAAATGTTTCTTTAAACTTTGAACTTTATTTAAAACTTCTTAAATTAATGTTAATAACCGGGGTAAGTGAAAGTTGTGTAGCGCGCACCAGATGTTTTTACATATATTAGCTGTAGGAAACTGGGTGTATCAGTGGTAGGGTGCATAGCTACGAAGTTCCCGGTCTTACCTTTAGTTGTACCTCAAACTCAGGAAACGTTTTGTGTTTTTTTTTTTAATCGTTTATACTATGCTAACTCGGAGACCCTAAACTGAGTTTGAAGATGTTTTGTTTGTGGCCTAGCGGTATTGATTGTTTTGGTTGGAGCGAGGCCACACCAGCGGTTGTTTGGAAAACAAGGTGATTTTATCAAACCCGTCGGCAGCCTGACGGACCAGCTGTGTAAATCCAAATCTCTTTTTGATTTGCCAAAACGCTGCTGAGGTGAAAAAAACTACAATTTTCAATTACGGTTCAGAACATCAGGCGATTCGTTTATTTTCCGATTCTGAGTATAAAATAAATATTATTTATTATTATTATTTATAGAAATTCACAACTGTATTAATAAAAATTTTCACTTACTCGGTTGTTAAGATCAGTTTAAGAATTTTTACAGTTTTGATTTTATTAAATAATCTATAATGTTATTATCTACAACAATCTGTTATTTTTATCGGCTTTTCATTGCTTTTCATTAATTTAAAAATTTTGTTTATAGGATACCATTGGATAGTATGTTATACATCTATATTACTATTCTTGTGTTCAAGGACACACAAATTGCACAAAAAAATATGTTTGCACTTTTCTTCTTTATTTGTTTACCATATTCGCTGAACTTGCATATTTACCCGCTATTTATCAATGCTAATAAGATGAAGTACCAAATTGTTTGAAATCAACAAAATTAAAGGTACTTTAAATGAAGAAAATTTAAAATATCGGCATTTAAGCTCTGTCAGACTATTTCAGTCAGAATGAAACCTACATCATATTGAAGCCAATCAAATTTTACATCCATTTAGTGACTTTAATAAAAATCGTCAGAGCCATTTTTGAGAAAATCGTAAAAAGGTGCAAATGCATGGTTTAAAGTAGATCTTCCGGTCAGCTGATTTTTATGAAAAAGTTCTCCAACATCTCGTGCGTATAGTCTTAAATATGAAATTTCTGTTTCATAGGACTTTTCGCCCGTGAGCTACCACACACCCACATACCTTTTTGCGGGACTTGGTTATTTGACTCAGGGGACCCTAAAACGTGTACTTCCGTTGAAAACTGGAATTCGAAAATTTTCACGATCGCAATACTTTCCCTAACTAAATATTCCATATATAGGTAAGTGAAAGTAAAAAGTTACCAATGTACCAAGTGTAATGTATTGTACATAGATGTTTCTAAAATAAATGTTGCTATTGGTTTATTTCTTTGTTTTTTTACGTTCTATACTTGTAAGTTCTGTTTGTAAACAATATATCCCAGACTGAGATAAGGTGTAACTCAGGGAGAAATACTAAGTCACATTAAAAAAAAAAATACTGTGTAGATTTGTGTTTCTATTTCTAAAAGCCAACGGTAAAAGATAGACTTGAAAGCTATTCTGATATTCTACATCGGACGTGGTAATACTCCACATAAGGCCTAACTTGATTTCTATTTTTCGTCACGTAGCGGCATGCTTTGAATATTTAAATGTCTCATTTAGTAATTCTTCTCTTTAACTTTCGTTCTCATCATTGTTCTCTTCTCAAGGCTCTGTTGTTTTGCTTTACAGGCTGTGTCGTGGCGATAGTGACCATTATTTTATTTTATTTTTTTTTAAGAAGAAATTAATTAGTCCACGAGGCGGTCAGATTAAGGAGAAATTTAGTACGCGAAACACACGGCTTTCACTTACATCCGTTTGTTATATAATATAATTTATATATATATATATTATATATATATATATATATATATATATATCCATTGGGAAGCTTCTCTACATGTGTTTCATGTCTTTTTATATTTCATTCCAATTTACTTGTTGTATTCCATTATACAGTTGTAAATTCCAATAAGTAATTAAACAAAAAAAATATTAGTTTTTATAATTTTTTTTACGTGATCTGAGACCCAAAGGTTAAAAATTAGACAAGCTTCAAAATTTTGTCCACCTAAGTCCCTATATTTTACGTATGAAGTCCCAGAATACGGGAAAAATAATACAAAAAATCTAATTATGGCTCGGAGTTGCTAAAATCTTCTAATAGATGTATTTTATATGTTTTAGAAAATTCTTGAAATTATTGATTGTAAAACTTTTATTTGGAGTGTTATGTCTGAAAAAAATTATGTATCACCCAAAACGCAAAATATTTTTGTAATATCTGAAGACTAGAAGGATTGGCAAAACATATCCTTGGGGTAACTTGGGGATTATATAGTATTTCGTTATTGAATAAGGGCATACATTTACAAATCCCTAAATGAACTCTGCAGGTAGATTACAATTTAATAACGAGTTTGGAAATATAATGTCTTACCTACCTCAGCAATGTCCATTGTTAAATAAAAGCAAAAAAACTTTGCTCTTAATAAACCTTGAACACAATAAATGGCCATCGAATAAATATAATCCCACTGCCGGTTATTAGGCACTTGTGTGAACAGGAATGATTCATTCATTTACTATTTATTTGTAAACACGGTATGGTGGGAAATATTAGTATTAATGGTCTTGCCAACTAATAATAAAAAGGTGAAGCACTGGAAAATTCCAAACTTTTGACTTGACTGTATGATCATGGCCGTTATCTCTCCTAAACAACTGGAGTAGACCATTTTTTTTTAAAATTCGCCACAAAAATACTAGTCCATGCAACGATGATCCTAACACCTAGATGTTGATATCAGCTGATTATTTTTAAAATGGCGGCCTATTAAAAGTAATAATTCAATAACTCAGTCACTTTTTGAAGATAGATGTAATCCAACAACCAAAAAACTCCAGAATAATTGAAATTTCACCCATAAATATGCCCATAACTCTGTTGTTTTTGAAGATAGAGAAAAATATCTAAGGAGTTTTAGAATAAGTAAAGCGCGATAATCAGAAAAATGAAGAAAAAAAAAATGTTGATCTATATATTCAAGTCACAAATTATAATAGATGTGATTCCACCAAAACTCGGTTATTATTAAAGATTAGCAGCTATATAAACAGTTATACCCTAATATAAATATTTGGAAGTGGGATCACTTGTAGCTGCGGGGTCTAGCATAACAGCCTTATATGCCTAAGCTCACGGGTTTAAACCCGCAGGTGGTCTTAGGATTTTTTAATGGGAGTGAAATATCCTTAGTTATGCCGTCCTTCGGAGGGACGTTAAATGGTGGTTCCGAGCCTGTGCGATGTCAGGTATCATTAAAGATCCTTATCCTAATAAAACCTGGATAGGCAAAATTTAGGACTCCCACTGTAGCATCGTCCGATTAGCCGCGGTGGCATGAAGTGACGTTAAATAAATAAACAATTATTTGGAAATAATAAACCAATGTGTAATAATTTGCAGCGTTTTTATTATTTCTAAACAATTATATGATGGTATTAAAATTTATATAGCTATGTAGGCAATACACTTTTATAGCAATAAATTAATCTAAGAGCTTAAGAAATACTAAACCAGTAATACTGTATATATTGAATGAAAATGGCTGATCACTGCTAAATTCAAAACGCTATATGTCTGCTATTTCTTAACCGATTTAAATGATTTTTTGTTTGTATTGCATAGAATTTAATACCCCAAATATTAGCATATTTGGTATTATTCATACTTCATTGGCCTAAGGGGCTGGACGTGCTATACTGTTAGCATGCTATCGTGGAGAGGAGCAGAGATGCTAATGAGAAAAGCAATGACACACTTCGACAGATCCTCCTGTCCACTTCACACTTTCTATTCTGGTTGGCTCATTGTCTAATGGTGTCCTACTGCCTATCTGCCAATAGTTCGTCAGTCGCTATTTTTAAATGCACAGTTTTAAATTTTAAAAATTACTGTTCATATTCATTCAAGAAATTCACTATTGACCCATTTTTCTGTTCAACAGAATATCTCAAAACTGACCATGGTTCTGAACTGACACTAAAAGCAAAAAACTGTAAGGTTTTGTTTTATTTTTATTTACTTTACTGATTCTATAACTCTATACATAATTGTCTCGATCGTCAAAAATAACAAACGTATTTATGAGTAAAATTTTAATTTTTTTTTTTCATTTCTTTTTTCTATTTTATATTATTATTCGCGGTTTTTTATATAAGCCGTATTTCAATTTTTTTTTTTTTTTTTTTTTTTTTATTTTTTTTTTTTTTTTTTTTTTTTTTTTTATCGCGCTTTACTGATTCTAAAACTCTATACATTCTTCTCTTTTATATAATTATTCGCGGTTTTTTGGTAAAAAAAAAAAAAAACTGTTTCCTGATAAGTGTTTTCTCTAACTTCGAAAACAACTGAGTTATTGAATAAAATCCTTTTAATCAGCCGCCATTATAAAACTAACCAGCTGATATCAATGTCTAGGTGTTAGGATCATCGTTGCTTGGACTAGTATTTTTGTAACGAGTTCAAAAAAAATAATTCTAGTAGTTTCGGAGAAATGCTGACGGCGAACAACGGCTTTTTTAAAATTTGTTATTCCATTCTACGTTTCTTGAAACGTAAGCTCTGAAATTTTGAGGGTTATATTAATTTTATTTTTTTGGTCGATTAAAAAGTTTTATTATTGAAATAATAAACCATAATCTATTGAGCTTGAGAAATTAGAATTTATTAAATATAAAAAGGAACTAGAATTTACACATCTAGTTCCTTTGTGTGTTTCAATATTGGCATCCTCATGCACAATAGTTTTTTTAAAATAGTATAGTTAATCTTATTTTGAATGTATAATTAACCTGATGATGACCCACAATGGGGTCGAAACGTAGGGAAAAATAAATGGTTGAAACTACTTATTTGTTTCCATTCCAGTTTTTCTTAATGATTTAACATATCTTAACCTAACTTACAATTATTACTTATCCTATTATGGTCATATATACCATAATAGAAAATATTGTTAAACAAAGTTATAATAATAATTTATACGAAAGAAGAAGGTTTAGACTTGACTAAAATAACTACCTGCATACATCAACGTATTGATTGAATTTCTGTCTACGCCGCCTTCATGCGGGTCACAGATGTTCTCATACTGGAGCGATATTTAGGAAAATATAACATTATTGTATTAAATTAAATCTTGGCTCAACAAAATAATTTTAACAAACATACAAATTGCATGGTGGATATAAAAGCTATACGCCTTTAAGTTGGTTATTATTGAAGATACGGAAAAAACTGTAAAAAAATCGAGATTAAGATATGATCGATAACATAAAAAAAATCTGGTGCATCTCACGACTTTAACTTACCTCCATTTTTTAAAATCGATTAAAGAATTTTCAAACATAGTTAGAGATAAAATGAGTGAAATAATAAACAATTAATTAAACTTAATTTCTGTATAAACATGTGTTTTATTAAAAAATCTATTATATATTATCTAAAATAATCTGTTAGTTTTATCTGTTTTTCATCACTCTGTATTAACTTTTATAAGCTTTTGTATAAGATAATATATTTTTTTTTATAATGGTTAGCTTTCCAACGGTATATTATACATGTATATTACTGTTCTTATGTTCAAAAAAAAAAAATGGATTAATAAAATGTTTTTCCTTTAGTTGTTTATCAAATTCGGTCAACTTGTATGTTTAGAGGTTTTTTATCAATGCTAACAAGATAACATAGTTATTTTTATAAAATCTACAAAATGTTTAGAGGCAGAATGTTAAAATATCGGCATTTAAGCCTGTCAGACTATTTCAATCAGAATGAAACCTACATGATATTAAAGCCCATTAAATTTTACATCAATATAGCAAGTTTAATCAAAATCGTTAAAGCCGTTTTTGAGAAATTCGTGAAAAGTTGCAAAATGCATAGTATAAAGTAGATCTTCCGGTCAGCTGATTTTATGAAAGAGATTCTGCAATATCTCGGACGTATAGTCGTCTTAAATATGAAATTTCAGTTTCATAAGACTTTCGTTTTCGCGGAGTAACCACAAACGCGACCTTTTTGGGGACTTGGTCATTTGATCAGGAAACCTAAAACGTGTATTTACGTGAAACTAGATTTGAAAAATTTCACGATCGCAATACTTTCCTTACTATATATTTCATATATAGGTAAGTGAAAGTAAAATTGATTTATAGGTCGAGTTACAACCTATTACAGATGCAATTCGATTATTATTGGGGATAAATAAAATAATAATTTTTAATAAACCGTTGTGTAATAATTTGCAGCCTTATTTTTCTCCTTCGGTTAGTCACACGAATGAACTTGTTCGGGATTTCCCATGACTGCGGATTGATATGACTACTTTCATTTTCTCTTTAAGAAATTTAATTTTTTATTGATAATTTTGTGTGTTAACATTATTAATAATGTGTTTGTAATAGTCTAACGGACTTTAATCCGAAGTTACAAACATTTCTTCTTTTCAAGTACCTTTAATGTGTTGTTCAAAAGTAATTACGTGCTTTTGGTTACCGTTGTTAAAATCGGAAATTTAAAAATAAATAATTTTATTGGTATTTATAACTGTTATAATAAAATACTTTAGTAAATGTGATACAAGATAAGTTGACATGATTCATATGTAGGGATACTACCCATTGGCAGCTCCCCAAAGACTATGCTAAACTAGAAGGTCTCGGGGCTATCTTCTTTTCAGACGCCTCGGAGGATTATCAAGGATTGTAGAGGAAGCAAGGATTGAAACTAGTGGGTTAGAGTGGGAATGGAGTTTGTCATGAAAGGATTGATACCTGGTTCGGGCCAAGTCAGCAACATAGGGAACATTAAGGTCTTTATGGATGAGTTTATTTGTGACAAAGTAAGGAACATTGAGGATTTTTTGAAGGATTTTGTAAGGATTGCAGACGAAAATAATTTGATGGTTTAGTAGAGCCTCAAATCTACTCCGTAAGTCCATATTGGCTTTATAATAGTCACGTAGATGAGTCTTTTGTACTTATGTGGAAGGTTTGAGCGTTTGTCCAGTAAATGTTGAAGTATTCGAAAACGTCGGGCAGTTTCTTGTCATTTCAGTCTTGTATGAGGATTCCAAGTAAGACGTTTGTCCAGGTGCAGTCCTAGTAATCGGTCCAGTATCGGATCTGTTTAACCGGGACAAGAGGAGTGTTATTGAAGGATACTGTTGCGCATGATTTGCTGGAATTTATTTTTATTCTCCAATTCTGACATCATACTTTAAGGTCTCTGATGTGGGATTGAAGAGTTTGGGAGGCAATAGTTGGATCGTTGTTGACTGATAACACACAAGTGCCATCATCATAGGTAGAAAGGAAGTGCTAGGATGGGATTGGGTATCAGCTGTATAAACTGTGTAAAGGATGGGTCCTTGAATACTGCCTTGAGGAACACCTGCATACTGATTAAAAAGGGATGAATAGGAATCGGAATTTTGAAAGATTTTGACATAAAACTTAAAAGAGTAAACGGCAGAAATATATTTCTAGGTTATTTTTTTCCCACGTAAATGTTAATCGTTCTATTGATCGTTTAACTGTGTTATACCTAAATAATTTTATTGTATATTGTATAGTATATCAGGAATCTAAAGATTTCAGGAGAAATATATATTTTTACACACCAAGCAATTAATATTGCCTATAACCTTAAGTCACTGTTGTAAATAATAATTTCTGTTATCTTTTCTAAAATAATTTTTACTTTCACTTACGATATATAGTAAGGGGAAGTATTGCGATCGTGAAAATGTTCGAATTCCAGTTTTCAACGGAAATACACGTTTTAAGGTCCCCTGAGTCCAAATAACCAAGTCCCGCAAAAAGGTGTGTGTGTGTGTGTGTGTGTGTGTGTGCGTGCGTGCGTGTGTGCGTGCGTGCGTGCGTGTGTGCGTGCGTGCGTGCGTGCGTGCGGTAACTCCCGGGCGGAAACAGTAAGTCCTATGAAACTGAAATTTCATATTTAAGACAACTATACGCCCGAGACGCTACAAAACCTTTTTCATCAAAATGAGCTTACCAGAAGAGGCACTTTATACCATGTATTTTGCGCCTTTTTTCGATTTTCTCGAAAACGGTTCCGACGATTTTGATTAAACTCGCTATATCGATGTAAAATTTAATGGATTTTAATATCATGTAGTTTTCAATCGCATTAAAATAGTCTGACAGGGCTTAAATGCCTATATTTTAAATTTTCTTTCTTTAAAGTACCTTTAGATTTCTTGATTCTATAAAAATAACTATATTATCTTGTTGCCACTTATGAAAAGCAGGTAAATATATAAATTGAATGAATTCGATACCCAACTAAAGGAGAAAACAGAAAAAATATTTTTTTAATGCAATTTTTCGTTTTTGATCATATGAGCAGTAATATACATGTGTGATATACCGTTGGAAAGCTAAAGATTTCAGAAAAAATATTATCTCATACACAAGCTTTTAAAAGTTAATAGAGAGTGATGAAAAGCCGATAAAACTAACTGATTATTTTAGATAATAATATAATAGATTTTTTAATAAAACACATGTTTCTATATAAATTAAATTTAATTAATTCCTTAATAGTTTCACGTATTTTTATCCCTAACTGTTTTTGAAAATTCTTTCATTGATTTTAATGGAGGTAAGTGAAAGTCGTGTGTGGCCCGCACCAGATTTTTTTCCATCCAAATGACCGATTTTTTATTTATTAAAAAAAATTAATTTTGTTTGTTTTTATAAACAGCGAATTCATATTGAAATATAAATCATTGATTTAGTCATATTAAAGATTGTATATTTTACCATTGAAGTTCCTTTTTTTGTGTTGGTAATCAACAACGAGTTTTAGAACAATGCACAGAATTATTTTCTTTTATATCTTGTAAAAAAAGTTTTGTTTATGTGCCTGAACAATGGTGTATTATTGTTTAATTAAAATTGAAATAACTTAGTTATTGTCGGTCTTCTGTTTGTTTATTTATTTAACGTCAGTTTATGCTACTATGGCTAATTGGACGATGCTACAGTGGGATTCCTAAATTTTGCCTATCTAGGTTTTATTAGGATAGGGATCGTTAACGAGTACCTGACATCGCACAGGCTCGGGATCACCTTTTAACGTCCCCTCTGAATGACGGCATAAATAAGGATTTTTTGCTCCTATTAAAAAATCCTAGGACCACCTACGGGTTTAGACCCGTGACTTTTGGCATAGGCTATCATGCTAGCCACCCAGCTACAAGTGGTCCCTGAAATTCAATTATTTAGTTATTTAATAGTTTTACTCATTTTTTTATCTCTAACTATATTTGAAAATTCTTTAATCGATGTTATAAACGGAGGTAAGTGAAAGTCGTGTGTTGCCCGCACCAGATTTTTTTTTTGTACAATTAAAGATACGTGTTATCATTTTCTCCTGGCTAACCTTCTGAAGGGTTTTACCCGCTTCGTTGTAGCCGTAACTCGGGGACCACGTAATTACTGAAGCCCTCAAGCTGATATTGAAATTTCGCCCCGAGGTCCGGCGTTCCGATCTTATTAAACAGACCAGGGTCTGGACCGCAACCTCTGGACCCTAAACCCCAACATTGTAAGCCTCACCCTCCGTATTGGATGCTCTCCGGATAATATACCTTGCATTATTAACCTTAAGTTGAGGTCACTGAAATTTTATCGTCTAGGAATGTTTTTAATAAAGGACAAACGTTCCAGATGAAAGGCGTATATTTCAGTATCCATAGTTGTTTTTTCATTGAACGGTAGCTACTTTGGCTAATCAGACGATGCTATTGGGTTATCCGAAAAGTTCGTTGAGATTTTAAGAATAAAATTTACCTTTTATTTTTACTTTCACTTACCTATATATGAAACATATAGTAAGGGAATGTATTACGATCGTGAAAATTTTCGAATTCCAGTTTTCAACGGAAATACACATTTTAGGGTCCCTGAGTCCAAATAACCTAGTCCCGCAAAAAGGTCTGTGTGTGTGTCCGTGTGTGGTAACCCCCGGGCGGAAACGGTAGGTCCTATGAAACTTAAATTTCATATTTAAGACAACTATACGCCCGAGACGTGACAAAACTTTTTTCATCTAAATGAGCTTATCAGAAGAGGCACTTTATACCATGCATTTTGCACCTTTTTTCGATTTTCTCGAAAATGGTTCCGACGATTTTAGTTAAACTCGATATATCGATGTAAAATTTTCTGGGCTTTAACTTCATGTAGGTTTTATTCTGATTAAAATAGTCTGACTTGCCTTAAATGCCGATATTTCAAAATTTCTTCCTCTAAAGTACCTTTAATTTTGTAGGTTCTATAAAAATAACCATATAATCTTGTTAAAATTGATAAATAACAGCTAAATATGCAAGTTGAGCGAATTTGAAAATCATCTAAAGGAGAAAACAGAAAAAAAAAATTTTTAATGCAATTTTTTATTTTTGAACATAAGAACAGTCAGTAATATACATGTATAATATACCGTTGGAAAGCTAAATATTTTAGAAAAAATATTATCTTATACTCTTAAATTACATTTTAAATGTTAAAGTATGTTTTCACAGAAATCCCGTGTAGATTAGAGTGAAACTTATCTTTTCCTAAAATAGTATTAAACTTCAAATAATTATTAACAATGTTAGTTTGTAGATTTATAAGTTCTGTAAACAAAGTTAGAACCACTGATAACGATTTGAATAAAAATAGAATTATAAGTTGTTTTTTTTAATCAATTTAAGTCAATAATGTTTATTGAATTGAATAATTTAAAGAGAATCAATTTATTTTGTGATGCTTGATCTCTCAGTAATCGTTTTTTTTTTTGAACCGTCAGATAATTGAATTTTGTATGGAGTTGTGTTTTATTGGCAATATCTTTCTTCTGCCAGTGTCGCATTTACTTTAGCTGTTTGTTTTTCACCAGATTATAATTGGCAGTTACCAATTTAAAGTTTTTTGATTTTATTATTTTTTTGACGTTGAAAAAAAAGTATTCATAAACTCATTTTTTTTTTTCTTAAAAATAATAATGATTATCAATATTACTGGCGAGTTCATTTATGATGTATGTTTACAGTATTTATTTTTATAAAGTTTTGTTAAGACATGGGCCTGAATTTTTGGTGGGATGTATAGTTATTGTAATGCTTTTTTTTTTTTTTTTTTTTTTTTTTTTTTTTTTTTTTAACACTCAAAAAGTGTTGCTTAGATCGATAATTTGACAAATTTTATTGAAAGTATTGCGATCGTGAAAATTTTCGAATTCTACTTTTCAACGGAAATACACGTTTGAGGATCCCCTGAGTCCAAATGTCCAAATCCCGCAAAAAAGGTCTGTGTTTCCGGGTGTGGTAAGTCTAGCGCGAAAACGAACCGTCGTATGAACCTGAAATTTCATATTTAAGGCAACTATACGCACGAGATGTTACAGCACGTTTTTTTATCAAAATAAGCTTGCCAGAAGAGTTACTTTATACTAATAGTTTTCCTTCTTTTTACAATTTTATCAAAAACCGCTCTTAAAGATTTTGATTAAACTCCCTGTATCGATGTAAAATTTAATGGGCTTTAATATCATGTAGGTTTCATTCTGATTGAAACTGTCTGACAGGTCTTAAATGCCGATATTTAAAATTTCTTAAGGTACCTTTAATTTTGTATATTTCTTTAAATTAACCATACTATCTGATTAGCATTGCTAAATAATAGCTAAATATAGAAGTTGAACGAATTTGATAAGCAATTAAATGAATAAAGGGAACACATATTTTTTGTTGTTGCAATTTTCGTGTTTGTTAACATAAAAACAGTAATATAAATGTATAATAAAAAATATAATGTATAATATTTATAAAGTTGACGGAGAATGATGAAAGGCGATAAAACAAACTGACAGTACTAGATAATAATATAATAGGTTATTTGATGAAGCACTTGTTTCTATTGAAGCTCAGCGTAATTAATTCTTTTAAAATTCATTTTCATATCTAAATTTATTTAAAAATTCTAAAATTGATTATAAAAACGGACATAAGGGAAAGTCGTGTGTTGCACGAAGATTTTTTTTTAAAATCTTAATAATAATAGGTTAATCGGAAGATTTCAATATAATATCAAATAATTTGTAGGTTTCTAAATCTTCCAAAAACAGTTTATCTCAATAAACTTTTAATAAACGACTCAACGTTTCGGGGGCCTTCCCCATCATCAGGACTCACTAAAATACATCAACAAATTATCAACTAACATCAAAATATAACTTGTTTACATACTAATTAAAAACATTATCAAAAATATATATGACAATGTTACACAAAAATTATATTTACCTGAATGTCAATATTTAAACAATTTAAATATCCATTTTTAATTAAAATTTTATAAATAATTTATGTTGTTGAATTTATTTTTGTTTTTAAACACCACTAAGGATAAACACCCATCTGAACTGACATATTCTTTGGCCCCTAATGGATTATGGCCATCCTATTTACTGTAGAAAGTACAAACTGATTTACTATTAAATATAGGTCAATAAGGTAAGGTTTACAATTTTAACTTTTCCTATTGCATTTGCATAGTGAGAGTATTTATATATTGATTATATGAACTATAAATTATAAACACCACAGCATTGGCACAACATACTACTCAGCTTGATCACAATTTTGATTTTGAAAAACCTACAATTTTGGAAATAGAAAAAAATAGTTTTAATCGAAAAACAATCGGTTTGAATCTTAATCTTTTGAGGTATTTGAAATAATTGAATACTCCATGTCTGTTAGTATTTAAGAGAAATTCTCCTTACCTAAGATATTTATTTTAATTTTTCTGTTCGCAGGTGAGTGTCCACATCATTTTTGGCAGTGTAAGATGATGTACCAGGTACTAAGTTTAATTAAGATAAGTCATGATTTAAAATTATTAAGAGCCAAAGATACTTAACACAAACATATCTGTAAGATCTCTTTCAAGAGTCTACGGTAGCTTTTAGAACTAAGATTTGGCCCGCTACCAAAGATTTTAGTTCCGAATATCCACTTTTGTAAAGATGGATAAAAAATTTGTAGATGTTAGCTCAAGATGAAATTTATAGGAGAACCCTTTCTATGTCAGTCTGCCATTTTCATCTCACCTCGTAAGAATTCGGAATCACTCCCAATCGAATAACTGAAATATTTTTACTTTCGCTGTATTATTCTTATATAAAAAGGAATAATGTTATTAATAAAAACAAATTAACAATTGATGTTGTTTTACGTTTTAAGATAATGTGTTTTGTGAAGTCAAAAATTGTGGATATTATTGGATTATAAAATAAGTTCATAGCATTTTTACTGGTTATTAAAATAAAAACTTCAGATTTTTGTAAATATTTTTTATCAATTATATCAAGGGTCACATATAGCATAGTGGCTAGCATAACAGCTTTCTATGCCAAAGGATGTGGGTTCAAACCTGATTGAAATTACTGTTGTTTTTTTTTACCAAAAAAACGCGAATAATTATAAAAAATGAAAGACAAAATCGAAATTTTACTCATAAATACGCTCATAACTCTGTTATTTTTGACGATAGAGAAAAATATGTTTATAGTTTTATAATCAGTAAATCGCAATAAACAGAAAATAAAATGAAGAAAAAAATCCATATCCATATAGTATATTCAAGTAACAAATTATTATAGATGTAAATTCAACAAAAACCGGTTATTATTGAAGATATAGAAAAATCGAAAAGTTTTTCGCGATCAAGACAACTCGATGAACAAAGAACAAACAAAAAAAATTTCAAAAATCATCTTATATGTTGAAGCCATATCTTATAAGAGATGAGATTCTCTGATAAAACGTTGGGTGTTCTGGAATCACGAAATTTTATTGTATTTGAATTATTTGAATGGAAATTGATAGAAAATCAAAGGAAATAGTAACGCAGACCTTTATAAATGCTTTTGGTTCATTATTTTCAATGATCAACTTTTGTAATCGACAAAAAAAAAATACCCTACCCTCTCAAAATTAAAGAGCTTAATTTTCCTAATAATAGCTAATTATTTTGAATATTATAAAACTGAATTAAATCGTTGCGTATAATTAATTATTAATAATAATTTTATGTATAATTCATTATCGATAATAATTTTATGTATAATTTAGTATCAATAATAATTTTATATGTAATTTGTCACTTTGCTTCTGTCTAAAAACTTAAAGGTTATAATTTATAAAACTATTATTCTTCCAACGGTTCTTTCGGATGCGAAACGTGGCCGCTTACTTTGAAGGATGAACAACGGCTTAAGGTTTTCGAGAATAAGGTACTGCGTAAAATATTTGGTCCGAAGAGAGATGAGGCCACTGGGAAGTTTAAAAGAATGCACAACCCGGAATTGCGGAACTTGTATCCTGTGAATATAATTGAGTTGATAGCATCGCGGAGATTGTGTTAAGGCTGATCTCGGGGCTTGAACGGTGAATATTGGACGAATCTGTGCAGGCGGGGTTTGGTGGTATCGGCATCGAACCTTCGGGTTCAGTAAGCCTATTATTATTATTATTATATTAATTTGTCATTCTACATGACATTTCACAACTTCATACATAAGATAATATTTTTCTATAAGCATTAGCTTTTCAATGGTATATTATACGTCTAAGTTGCAATTTAAATTTTCTACATCTTTTCGTTTTCATGCTAAACTTACTACGATAATTTCATCCTTAACAAAAATAATGATATCCTCAAACAAAAAATCTCGTTATAGCGAGATTAACCGACTATAATATTGAAAGAGTCTGGAGTAGCCGCAGAAGCGGGAAACTTCAAAACTCTGGAAAGCAGATGCATAACTAATTATCGTTGGCTAATGTGGTCTCTCGTTGTGGTTAGTTATTGTTACAAATGCCCCCTAATTAACCGAAACTCCGGCTAAAACAGGGATAGCAAACTTATTTTTTAAACATAAATGAACAAGAAAAAAAAACAAGGAGGGGGCGAAAACTGTCGGTAAAACCGCGGCTAACTTTTTCCGTTTAGTTAATAAACCATTCCCGCAACGACCGCAGTTTTCTCACAAAAAAATTCTTTTACAATTCCCGGCTATAAATCTCCCAGATTCTCCCCTCCCTCTCTTGTTATGTATTATAAACTATTTAAATAGATTCTGTTTATTCGGTAGGCCTACTTATGTAGACAACGAGGTATTTCACCGGTAGAGCTACCTGTTCACGTCTTGTTTTTTTGCTTAGTTCTTTTTTAAAGCATTAGTATGGTATCGAAAGCAGAGCAGGATCGGAAAAAAATATTAAAGAATTCTGAATACGATATAGGATTACTTAGTGTTAAATAATTAAATTTGAAAATTTATACAATTTCTTACTTTTAGGGCGATAAATATAAAAAAAACAAATAATAATAATAGTAGGAGAGTGATACACTTTATTGAAGAAACGATGCTTCCCAACTTGGTGGTAAACTGAAATTTCATATTTAAGACAACTATACGCCCGAGACGTGACAAAACTTTGTTTTATCAAAATGAACTTACCAGAAGAGGCACTTTATACCATGCATTTTGCACATTTTTTCGATTTTTTCAAAAACTGTTCCGACGATTTTGATTAAACTCGCTATATCGATGTAAAATTTAATGGGCTTTAATATCATGTAGGTTTTATTCTGATTAAAATGGTCTGACAGGGCTTAAATGCCGATATTTTAAATTTTCTTTCCCTAAAGTACCTTTAATTTTGTAGATTCAATAAAAATAACTATATTATCTTGTTAACGCTGATGAAAAACAAGTAAATATATAAATTGAATAAATTCGATACCCAACTAAAGGAGAAAACAGAAAAAAATATTTTTTTAATGCAATTTTTCGTTTTTGAACTTAAGAGCAGTAATATACATGTATGATATACCGTTGGAAAGCTAAAGATTTTAGAAAAAATATTATCTCATACACAAGATTTTAAAAGTTAATAGAGAAGAGTGATGAAATAAATATAAAACTAACTGATTATTTTAGATAATAATATAATCGATTTTTTAATAAAACACACGTTTCTATAGAAATTCCATTTAACTAATTCTTTAATGTAGATGTAATTAGTTGACCGTTGAGAATTACTGGAAGGAATTAGTCCGGGTGGCGGTCATTAAATGAAACAACTAAATACTTTCAACTATTTTATTGTTTGCCAACGTTTCGACCCCCTTTGTGGGTCATCATCAGGGCGCATGGTGGGAGAATGGAAACATTTTTCAATTTCAATCATTCGAATTAATAAATTATCGGATTTATCGGTTTTTTTTTCTTTTTTTTTTTAAATTCATTTTTTTTATCACATTAATTTTATGCATATTGCCACCTAGGCTCAACCTGTCCAGTAATCATAGAGAGCGCTACTGTGCCATATTGTCTTTCAGAATGGATATTAATCATTCCATCATTCGATCGTGGAATCATTCGATTATTTAAATCATCGAAGTCCGCTCATTCGATTATGCCCACCCCTAGTCCGTACACCCCTGAGGTTCCGCGAGTTGCGTTCGAATAGTATAAAATTGCAAGTTTGAGATACATATTAATATGAACTTTTTTTGTTTATTTGGTGTTATCGAACACACCTAAAATAATGCCGTGCAATTACGACACACCCTGTATTGTTATATTTTTAACGAAATTGAGTGTAATTCTTTAAACTTTTTTCAAGTTTACCTTTGCAGGGGATGAATTTTTTTATTAGTCGTGTGTTGCACCAGATTTTTTTTTTTTAATTACCATATCCCCTACCAAATTTTTCATCATATATCTTCATTATATAACGGTATATTATAGTACAATATACGACCGAGAAAGGCTTAAATACGGGTAATAAGATTCCGGTTTTGGGGTATGCCGATGATTTAGTACTGCTAGGTGAAGACACGGAACAACTGAATACAAGTGTGTTACTGAAAACCGGTAAAGAAATAGGACTCGAATTAAATATCGATAAGACGAAATATATTATTAGTAGCAGAAACGGTGACGATCTTGGTGATAATGATATATCAGGGCATACTTTTGAACACGTAGAGAAATTCAAGTATTTAGGTTCAATTATAACTAGAAAAAATGAAATCTAGGAAGAAATAAAGTCCCGGTTAAAGGTGGGAAATGCGTGTTATTATTCAGTTGCTAAATTACTTAGTTCGCGACTTTTGTCTAAAAACTTAAAGGTTAAAATTTATAAAACTATTATTCTTCCGACGGTCCTTTACGGATGTGAAACGTGGCCGCTTAAGTTGAAGGATGAACAACAGCTTAAGGTTTTGAAAAATAAGCTACTGCGTGAAATAATTGGTCCGAAGAGAGATGAGGCCACTGGGGAGTTAAGAAGATTGCACTACCCGGAATTGCGGATTTTTCATCCTGTGATTATAATTGAATTGATAGCATTGCGAAGACTCAAATGGGCGAGTAAAGTTGTTGGAGTAGACTGGTAGGCGTCCGAAAAGTAGGCCGAGTCTCGATGAGAGGATAGCGTTAAGGCTGATCTCGGGAGCTTGGGCTTGAACGGTGAACATTGGATGAGTCTGTGTAAGCGGAATTTGGTGGTATCGGCATCGAACCTTTGGGTTCAGTAAGCCTATTATTATTATATGTTTATTATATCTTTAGTAGTTAATTTAATTTGTAAAGTTAATTTACAAATTGATCTCCGAGTGTTACTCTTACTCATCGTTTCGCAGAAGCAATCATTTGAATGGAAAGGAAAACCCATTGTAAAATGTTTCCCTTTTGTTCCCTTTTTGTTCCCTTTTGTTCCTTTTCGAATTAATTATCCCCCTAATAGGCTTACTTTGGAGTTTTCCCGCTATTGAAAATGCTTGATAATTTTCTATTGTATATGTTGGCTTTTCCTTATTGGCTTGATAAATATAATAGAATTTGTTTATTCTGATTTTATGAAATATGCATGGAAGCTAAATTCGTTCTGCTTTCCTGCTTTTCTGCGATGTTTGATAATAAATAGTTTTTTTTTACTGTTTTCTTATTTTATTGGGTTGTGTCACATGAAATGTCCGTTATCAAGGTAAAGGATTTTTTTTCTACACATTCTTCCCAACGTGACACCAACTTTTTTATCCCCGAACTGAAAAACTCTGAGCTTTGATGTGAAACAAAATCTGAAAACGCACTTTTCACTTGATCATCATTTTCAAAAAGTTTTCCTTTGACGAAGTTGTCTAAATTCCTGAACAGGTGGTAATCTGTTAAAGACAAGTCTGGAAAATCTGGTAAATGCGGAAGAACTTCGTAGTGTTTTGAAACATGGAGTCTTGCTGCCGCTCAGTGAGATCATGATCTCGAGTAGGAGTTTCCTTCTACTGTATGTTTGAGGACATCGTTGTCTATTACGGACGGAGGTCTTCTTCGGGGCAAGTTTTCCAAGTCGGTATCCCCAGCTGAAAACTTAGCAAACCAACGGCGAATGGTCCGTTCATCAACACTCCCTTCCCCAAACGCCTTGCAAATATTTCTAGCGGCCTCAGTTGCGGAATGGCCGAGTTTAAACTAGTACAAAAATATTACTCGAAAATCGCGTGTTTCCATGTTCATATTTGGAGGTATACTAAAACGTGGGTAATTGATTGGGAAGCTAATGTTTATAATACAAAGGTAGAGGATTAGTAACTGTTTACTTTAAATATGTAAACATTCGGAAGAAAACAACAGAGGCCTGCAAAATCCTTTATGTATTTCAGAAACTATAAATGCGGTCATTTCATATGAAACAACCCAATACTATATGAGCGCCTCCCTAATCATCTTATAATAATACTAGGCCTACTAAACCCGAAGATTCAATGCCGATACCACTAAATACTGCTTTCACAAACTCCCCCAATGATCACCGTTCAAGCCAAGCCTCCGAGATCAGGCTTAACACAATCCTCCCTTCGACGTTTCGCCCATTTGAGTCTTCACAATGCTATCAACTCATTTATATTGACATTAAAAGCACAAGTATATAAAAGCCACGAGCTAAGTAAATTCATAACTGTAAATTAACAGTCATTTCCATCCTTTAAACGGGACTTTATTCCCCCCTGGATTTAATTTTTTCTGCTACTAATCAAATATTTTGTCTGATCGGTATTTATTTCGAGCTCTGTTTCTTCACCGGTTTTTATTAACGGTCTTGTATTTAGTTGTACAGTTTCCGTGTCTTCGCCTAGCAGTACCAAATCCCAGAACCGAAATGTTAACACTCAGATTTAAACCTTTCTCGGTACATGTCACCTTTTTTATGACATATTTCCATGCTGAATTCAATAAATCAGGTGAAAGGTAGAAAAAATAGAATAGAAAGTCAACCGATCGTACCTCAAACCTTTTCGGAGTAATTATGACAAATTCTAACTTTATGGAATGTTTCCGACTAACACATCAGTACTAGGTTTACTAACTTTCTAGGTATTCCCTGTGCAATAATGATGTTATACAGCTTCTAACGGTCTATGGAATCATAAGCCTTTTTAAAATCGATATAAAGTTGATGGACTACAGCGTTGTATTCCAACTTTCTCTCTAATATTTGATTAGTAGTCGAGTGATTCCTCGTAGTAGTCTCTGATGATTTCCTGAGCGTATTCCGTGATTCGGCTAGTTAGTATTGACTAGAATATTTTATAGTATACTGGGAAAGGAGAGTTCCTTCGATAGTTGTTACAGTCCTTCTTCGGCCTTTGTATTTGAATAGGAATAAGTATTGATTCTTTCCATTCTTCGACCATTTTTTACTTTCACTTACTATACATAGTAAGGGGAAGTATTGCGATCGTGAAAATTTTCGAATTCCAGTTTTCAACGGTAATACACGTTTTAGGGTCCCCTGAGTCCAAATAACCAAGTCCCGCAAAAAGGTCTGTGTGTGTGTGTGTGTGTGTGTGTGTGTGTGTGTGTGTGTGTGTGTTTGTGTGTGTGTGTGGTAAGTCCTACGATACTGAAATTTAGGACAAATATGAACCCGAGATGTTTCAAAACCTCGAAAAAGGTTTTCATTTTCTCGAAAACCATGATTTTGATTAATCTCGCTATGTCGATGTAGAATTTAATGTGCTTTAATATCACGTAGTTTTCATTCTGATTAAAATGGTCTGACAGGTCTTAAATGCCGATATTTTACATTTTTTTCCTGTAAAGTACCTTTAATTTTCTAGATTTTGTAAAAATAAATATATTATCTTGTTACCACCGATGAAAAACGCATAAATTTATAAGTTGAACGAATTTTTTTTTTTTTTTTTTTTTTTTTTTTTTTTTTTTTTTTTTTTTTTTTTTATTCGTATATATTACAATTTGGCATAATAGACAATAATAATAGTGCTACAGGATTTCATTCATACAATATTTACAATATAAACAAAAGGAAAGTCAAATAACATAAAATAAAATCAAAATAAATAAACGTATACAATAACAAAATTTATAGACAAAATAAATACAAATAAATGAAGTTAACAAATAAATAAACAAAACATGTCACATTCATACCTATTAATATCTAACTAAAGGAGAAAACTGAAAAATGTTTTTTTTAATGCAATTTTTTTATTTTGAACATAGCAACGGTAATATACACGTATAATATACCGTTAGAAAGCTGAAGCTTTTAGAATAAATATTATCTAATGAACAAACTTGTAAAAGTTAATAAAGAGTGATGAAAATCCGATAAATCTGATTATTTTAGATAATAATATAATAGATTTTTTAATAAAACACATGTTTCTATAGAAATTCAATTTAATTAGTTCTTTAATGTTTTCACGTATTTTAATCTCTAACTGTATTAGAAAATCCTTTCATTGATTTTAAAAATGGAGGTAAGTGAAAGTCGTGTGTTACCCGCACCAGATTCTTTTAGTTTTCCAGACCTTTTAAACTAAAACATGTCCGATGTCGAACGACATGTATTTTTATCGCTCTATGTTATCCTTAATATTTAACTTGGAGTCAACTATTTAACCCTCGATATTTCATAAATAGGTAAGTGAAAGTAGTAATTATATTGAGGTAGCCCTGAAGATTATGACTTCTCATTTGTTTGGTATCGACACTTCAGACTCCGTTGGCTCTTTGGTCTGCGTTGTCCAGAAGGAAGTTACTACCATGAATACCTGATGGAGCGGTCGGTGCAGTATCCGGTGGCTATATCGGTTGTCTGCCTGGCTATCTTATCTTCAGGGGCTGGGGGCACCATAGCTTGCTGTAATTATAGTATACCAAAAATCTAGTGCAGGCAACACACGACTTTCACTTACCTCCGTTTTTAAAATCGATTAAAGAATTTCCAAATACAGTTAGAGATAAAAATGAGTGAAACCATTAAAGGATTAATTGAATTTAATTAATAAAGAAACATGTGTTTTATTAAAAACTGTATTATATTATTATCTAAAATAATCAGTTAGTTTTCTAGGCATTTTATCACTCTTTATTCAATTTTACAAGCTTGTGTATAAGATAATATATTTTCTAAAGCCTTTCTTTTTCAAACGGTATATTATACGTCTTTATTACTGTTTTTATGTTAAAAAACACAAAAATTGCATAATTTTTATTTTTTCCCTTTAATCATTTAGATGGTAATCAAATTCGTTCAACTTCTATATTTAGCTATTATTTAGCCATGCTAGTCTGATAGTATGGTTAATTTAAAGAAATATACAAAATTAAAGGTACTTTGTGAAATTGTAAAAATCGGCTTTTAAGCCCTGTCAGACAATTTCAATCAGAATAAAACCTACATGAAATTAAAGCCCATAAAATTTTACATCGATATAGCGCGTTTAATCAAAATCGTTAGGGCCGTTTTTCAGCAAATTGTAAAAAGAAGAAAAACGTTTAGTATAAAGTGGCTCTTCTGGTTTGTGGATTTTTACAATTTTACAAGCTTGTGTCTAAGATGATATATTTTCTAAAGCCTTTCTCTTTCAAACGGTATATTATACGTCTATATTACTGTTCTTATGTTCAAAAACAAAATTGGCGCGCTGTGCTTCATTGACAAGTCGCAAGGTTGCAGCACGGTCAACATGAATTTTCCTTTTCGGGAAAACTGTTATTTTTATCGGCTTTTAATCACTCTCCATTACCCATTACAATTCCGTGAATTAGATAATATTTTTTCTAAAATCTTTAGCTATCCAACGGTATATTATACATCTATATTACTATTCTTGTGTTCCATAACACAAAAAATGCATAAAAAAATATTTGTTCAGTTTTCAACTTAAGTTGTTTATCAAATTCGCTTAACGTGCATATTTAGCTGTTAATTATCAATGGTAACAAGATAATATAATTATTTCTATAGAATCTACAAAATTAAAGATACTTTAGAAGAAGAAAATTGAAAATATCCGTCTGAATTTTTTCTTTATCTTCCATTTTTGTGCAAGTCAAATACCACTTAAAGATAAGGGGTCTCGGTTGAAGCCGATGCATTAAAGATCCCTAATTTATCCTTTTGTTACAATATGTAAACATTACTGACAAAGTAAACACGAGTTTATTAACACAGGGAGGATTAAACTGAAATATTAAAAAACGCTCAAAACTTATTTTAAAACCCAATTATTCAGTTGTTTTTTTTTAAATCAGTGAACAGTGGAATGCCAAGAATCGTACTTATCATTAGCGATAATGCAATAATTTTATCGTCTTATTGTGGTGGTATATGGTACGTCGGTTTAATGCAATATTTTTAGTTTTTTATTTCAATAATCAACAAAAAAGAGCTGTTTTTGAGAAAATCGATAGATTTTCGAATTCGATTTTACATATGAAATAAACCTTTTAGGGTCTCCTAACTCTAAATGACTAGGTCCTAGGTCTGTAGGTTAACTAAAACAATAAGTTGCTGAAATTGTATACATGCAACTTTGCTACCATAATTTATTACCATAATATATTGCACTTTTTTACGTATTTTTCTCAGAATCGTCCCTATCGATTTTGATTGAACTCGCTGTATATATTTTTAATTTAACAGACTTAAATATAATATAGGTTTTTATTCTTATTGAAATAGTCTGACAGAGCTTAAATGATATTATTTTAATTATTATAGGAATAGTAATATATTAAAAAGGTTTTAATGTCATTAACAATAAGAAAAAGGATATCTTATGTACAAAGTTGTATAAGATAATGAAAGAAAAGAGTATAAACTTAAGTTATTGTTGTTGACAATAATTTCTATCATTAGTTTTTAAAATTTCTTAAATTGATTTTCATAACAGAAATAAGTGAAAATCGTGTGTTGCGCGCACCTGATTTTGTTCTAGTCATTTCAAGTTGAAATTGAACAATTCTTTCTTCATGATATCTAAAACATGGCCATTAGTAGATCAGTTTCTGTGGACGGGAAATAGGATAATAAAAAAAAAAAAAAAAAAATTAAATGAGGATGAAGCTACCTTAACTCGGCGTAATATTGGGTTATATTGTGTGTCTCTGGTGATCCCGAATACAAACCGTATTGCACCGTTCATAATACGCTTGAGTTTTGCTTCGAGCTCACCTGAAAGTCCGTTGTACACCTCACAACCGTAGTCAAATTGGTGAAAGACAAGGGAAGAAACAAGGAGTTTACGAGTTGGTTGGAGGTGATGGAGGCGACGGAATTGCTTTAGAATTTAAAATGACCTTAAATTAATAGAAATAACCTTAAATTTAAACTTCAACAAGAAGGTACTTACTTATTCAAATATTCATAAAGAAATAAAATATTGTGCATTACCTTCTGCGATACATCTGTTCTTTGAACCTCATAATTTTCGAAATGTTAAACAATGGTCAATTTTAATGTTATAATCGTGCAGTGGCAGTGGTAGCACAGTAATAGCATTGTATCCTCTTAGTAAACACAAGCAATTGTATCATTGAGAATGTTAAATTTCTCCGCTCATAGCATGTGATTCTTATTAAAAGCTAAGGCTTTACAAATATTTCACGCTAAGGTTATTACAAATAATTTCGCTAGGATATGTCGTGAACCACTAGTTGGCAACCTCTGACTTCGACTGTACCCTTAGCTGATCCACCAGTTTTTTTTTTAGGTGGGTGAGGAAGTTTATACATACCTGTAATTTATTATTGAACTGATCAGCAACTTAGAATGTCTTTTATTTGTACTCGTAGAAAAATCCTCCTTTTTTGTCACAAATAAACTCATCCATAAAGATGTTGCTGACTTGGCCCGAACCAGGTACCACTCCTTTCATGACAAACTCCATTCCCACTCTAATACTCTAGTTTCAAACCTTGCCACTTTAACAATCCCTGATAATCCTCCGAGCGTCTGAAAAAAAGATGCTCCCGAGTCCTTCTGGTTTAGTATGGTTTTTGGAGATCTGCCAATGGGTAGTATCCCTACAAGTGAATCATGACAGTATAATTTGTATCACATTAACTGAATGGATTTTATAATACAGTTTTAAATATCAATATATATATATATATATATAATTGTAAGTTTGTTAGTTCATTTACCGTCACTTAATGCTTTTGTGGTTCGTTCGATAATAGTAGTTCCAAATTTTGCCGATCCAGGTTTCATTAGAATAGGGATATTTAACGAGTACCTGACATCGCACAGGCTCGGTATCACCTTTTTACGTTTCCTCCGAAGGACGGCATAACTAAGGAATATTTACCACTTTTAAAAACTCTTAGGCCATTCTGTCAAGTTAAAATCTTCAACGTTGGGCGTAGAAGGCTCTTATGCTAGCCACTATACCTCAGGTGACCCAGAAGAAATATAATAATATATATGAATAATAACTGTATTTTTTTTTTTAAATTTCTAAATTCATAATATTCTTCCTTTTTATTTTCTTAACTTAAAAAAGTGTCAATTGTGTTTTTTCAAGAAACTGAATCCTTTTCATTTCAAATTATGTTTTATTTGATAAAAATTTATTATTAATATTTGTTGTCTACGTTTCTGGTTTTGTGTCCCTATTTTAAAGACTTGTTGTTACGCCCATATTTCTAAAGCAACATTGCTATGTACCATTACTAAAAATGATTTCACAAGTTTATAAAATAGTTTAATAGAATAAAACATAATTTGAAGTTAAAAGTGCCGTATAGATGTGTATAAATTTTTAAATTCAACAAGTGCTTCGAAGTTAAAACAGTATCTTTTACTCAAATATATATATTATTTTTAATTTCTTATAATTTTCGTTTGCCCTACCGATCTTTATTGGGACTGGCCACGACCTGCTACCATGTTTTTGTGGTGCATGCACCAGATTTTTTTTTTTTGTTTGAAGTAATAGCAACGGTTTAGGAAGGGATAATGGTGCAAAGCGGACATGACTAAAAATACTCGTGTAACAAATTCAGACAGAAATAAACCTTTGACAGGTCATTTATTTGTTTGGAAGAAGGACATCGGATAGGAAGGATTTTGGTTTTGGTTTCCAACTAATGAAACATCTAAATGTTCCGACATCACTCCTCTTCCATGCACCATTACCAACATAGCAACCGAAATAGTCAAGTCCTTCAATTAGTTGTTAATAATAGGAAAAATATATGTATATTTAGGTTATTTATTGATTTTAGAGCATATAAGTATTTGAGATAAAAAAATTGATGAACCTAATCGTTAATATAAATGTTACATATATTAATATCATCCCTAGACAAAAATCTGGTGCGGGCCAAACAGGACTTTCACTTACCTCAGTTTTTAAAATTGATAAGAGAATTTTGAAATACAGTTAGAGAAAAGATGTGTGAAACTATTAAACAATTAATTAAATTGCATTTCTGTATAAACATGTCTTTTATAAAAAAATCTATTATATTATTATCTAAAATAATCAGTTAGTTTTATTGGCTTTTCATTACTCTTTATTAATTTTTACGAGCTTGTGTATTAGATAATATTTTTTCAGTATATTATACATGTATATTACTGTTCTTATCTTCAAAAACAAAATTTAAAAGAAGTAGATTTAAAATATCGGGATTTAAGCCCCATCAGACTACTTCATCAGAATGAAACCTGCATGATATTAAAGCTCATTAAATTTTACATCGATATAGCGAGTTCAATCAAAATCGTTAGAGCCGTTTTTGAGAAAATGTCTCTTCTGGTTAGCTGATTTTGATGAAAAAGGTTTTGTAACGTCTAAGGCGTATAGTTGTCTTAAATATGAAATTTCAGTTTTCGTTTACGCGCTGGAGTTACCACACACCGATAGACACACACAGGCCATTTTACAGGACTGAGGGGACCCTAAAACGTGTATTTTCTTCGAAAATGGAATTCAAAATTTTCATGATCGCAATTCTTTCCCTTACTATATGTTTCATATATATTGGTAAGTGAAAGTAAAAAATTGTCTACTAGGATAGTTATATCATCCTATTAACCTAATTTTGTTAATGCTCAGTGACTCGAACTCAGTCATTTTGCATGAACTCTCTATAACATTTCAAAACCCGTTTATTATTGACAGTATGAGAGTGCTCATAGTATTATGAGTTGATGTGAACTTTACGTTCCCGCGCTAGTCGGAATCCTAATGGTTATTAAAATCCTCTTTCAGTGGACCCGGGGCCTGGGTGTTCCGTGTCATTAATTTACAGGCCGTCTTAGCCCGGACGGGGTCCGGACGGTAAAAGGATATCAATTATTCAGAGCCCTAAATGCGCTCCCCCTAGATGGATCTAATATGTGCATATTCTATTGCGAGTCCAGCTGGTCCGCTCACACGACCGTGTGTCACTAACATCTAGCGTCTGCTGACCGATCCTTCCTGTATCGCTTGGTCATTATTTAATGACGATCTTAGGAATGTTTGAAGGAATTAGCATATTTTATTATGTAAATAGTTATTCTGTCAACAAAAGGAAGTAGGTAGTAGAATCTTATCTCGTATAAAATATCTCATGTTTACATTCAAATGATATTAATCTATTCTTTTGAGGCTAAAGTTTAATAGAACATTGAAAGTTTTTCTTAATATTGATATGATTTTTTTTACGTTCACTCACCTATGCAAATATATATATATAATATATATATATATATATATATATATATATATATATAGTGAAAAATGTTTAAGTCTCTATGTGTATATGGTAAGTTTAGCTCGAAAATGATAAGAGTTAAAAACTGAAATTTCATATATATATATATATATATATATATATATATATATATATATTTATTTATTTATTTAAAAAAAATTATCATCTTATTACTATTAATAACATCTGGTTGAATATACATGTTGAAGGAATTTGAGAATCAACTGAAGCAGAAAAGAACAAAAATATAAGTACATATTTTTTTTAATGCAATTTTTGTGTTTGTAAACATACGAATAGTAATATAGGTTTATAATATACCGTTGGAAAGCTAAAGATTTTGGAAAAAAATATTATCTATAGCTAGTAATATATCTATAGGTAATTATAGATAGATTACTTTTTTACGTTCACTTACTATATATAGTAAGAAAAAGTATTGCGATAGTGAAAATTTTCGAATTCCAGTTTTCAACGGAAATACACGTTTTAGGGTCCTCAGAGTCCAAATAACCAAGTCCCGCAAAAAGGTCTGTCTGTTGTGTGTGTGTGTGTGTGTGTGTGTGTGTTGTGTGGTGTGTTGTGTGTGGTGTGTGTGTGTGTTGTGTGTGTGTGTGTGTGTGTGTTGGTAACTCCCGGGCGGGGTTAAACTCGCTATACGATGTAAAATTTAATGGGCATTAATTTAATTTAGGTTACATTCGGGTTAAAATGGTCTGACAGGGCCTAAATGTCTATATTTTAAATTTTCTTTCTCTAAAGTGCCTTTAATTTCGTTGATTCTATAAAAATAACTATATTATCTTGTTACCACTGATGAAAAAAAAGGTAAATATATAAATTGAATGAATTCGATAACCAACTAAAGGAGAAAACAGAAAAAATATTTTTTTAATGCAATATTTCGTTTTTGAACATAAGAACAGTAATATACATGTATGATATAGCGTTGGAAAGCTAGAGATTTTATAAAAAATATTATCTTATACTCAAGCTTTTAAAAGTTAATAGAGAGTGATAAAAAGAAGGTAAAACTAACTGATTATTTTAGATAATAATATAATAGATTTTTTAATAAAACATATGTATCTATATAAATTCGATTTAATTAATTCTTTAATAGTTTCACTTATTTTTATGTCTAACTGTATTTGAAAATTCTTTTATTGATTTTAAAAATGGAGGTAAGTGAAAGAATGAAGCATAAATGCCTGTGATGTTACAGCAACTTTTTCAGAAGAGCTACTTCATGTCTTGCATTTTCACCTGTTTACGCTTTTCATAAAAACGGCTCTAACGATTTAGATTAAACTCGCTATATCTTTGTGAAATAAAATGGGCTTTAGTATTGTGTAGGTTTAATTATGATTGAAATAGTATGCCAGGGCTTAAAAGCCGATTTTTAAAATTTTCTCCATCCTTTAATTTTATAGATTTGAAAAAATAACCTACCTCTCCAAGACCTTTTAAAATGTCTGCTGAAAGAAACGGTCCAGGAATTACAGGATAAATATGACTGGGAGTCACAATTCAAAGGGAAGGACTATTATCAAACCCAGCCAACCGTCAGCCTGATACCATGGTTCTCAAAGATCCAACAAATCGATGGAAAAGAAATTGCCCAACTTGTAAGACTACGGACTAACCATGGCTGCACAAAAAATATCTAAATTTAATGAAAATAGAAAATGATGGCAATTGCGTAACATGCAAAGTCCCTGAAGACCCGCGCCACATTCTATTCCGATGCAGGAAATATGGGAAGCAAAGGGAAGTAGTGGTTCCCCTAGAAACAGAGGCCATGTTTTTACAACAGTTAGATAAAAAAAAAAATTCGATGATCAAGCAGTTCTTTACTAACGCTCAGTGCAAACTATAGAAAAAAAATCACTTCACAGATTTTATTTTAATGATAATAGTGTTATTATTTTATTTTTTCTATCTCTTTTGAGTTAGCTTCCTCTCTCATTTACATTCTTTTATATTAATCTCTATCTACTTAATTTATTGATACTTTTTTTATTATTTTTGGTTCCATAACCTAAGTTTTTATTAAACTGTGGCAAACACGTATTGACCATATAGGATTTGGTGTCGTCTTGACGGTCACTTGTATATAATAATAAAAAAAAATAAAATGAAATAACCTATCTAATGTTGTTGGAAATGATAAAAAAGGGTTAAATATATAAGTTGAAACGAATTTCATAACTAACTAAAGGAGAAAAGATCAATTAAATATATTTTTTTTCCTACACAAGAAAAATAATATAAATGTATAATATATCGTTGGAAAGCTAAAGATTATAGAAAAACTGTCAACTAATATACAGAGTTGTAAAATCGTACATATTACAGTTACTATTACCATAACAAACTCATATATTTAACATAAAATACACAATCGGGACGACTATGAACAGAATAAAAAGAGGCCTTTATCAGATTGGCACGAACCCCTGAGCTGAGTAAACACAACTCCACTGGCCTCATTCACAAATTCCCATTGCTAAATCTTTACAAGTATAATTTTTAGAATTGCGAATAGCGTCCACTGTTCTCAGCGTTGAGTATTCCTTCAGCGATGTATAGCTTGAGCCATGGGTTATGGGTGGAAAACAAGAGCATTTAGGGAATTTTCAATTTTTTTTTTTAAGGATTGGATTTAAGGTAAAAAATAGGTCGGGTTTGACCTTAGGCATTTAAGGATGTTATGCTAGCCACTACACCACAGGTGACCCCTTAAAATAAATTGTTGAATCTAATCGTTAAAATACAATAAATTTAACGAATATTTACATTGCCCCTAGCTAAAAAGTTATTTTGTTTTTTTTTGTTATAAGGGATCCTTTAGTTGTTTTTCAAATTCGCATAACTTACATATTCAGCTGTTATCTATCAATACAATCAAGATAATATGGTTATTTTTATAGAATCTACAAAATTAAAGGTACTTTAGAGGAAGAAAATTTAAAATATCGGTATTTAAGCCCTGTCTGACCATTTTAATCCGAATGAAACCTAAATGATGTAAAAGCTTAATAAATTTTACATTAATATAACGAGTTTAATCGTTGAGATAGCGGTGGACAAAAAAAAAAAAAAAAAAAAAAAAAAAAAAAAAAAAAAAAAAAAAAAAAAAAAAAAAAAAAAACCATTAAAGAATTAATTAAATGGAATTTCTTTAGAAACATGTGTTTTATCAAAAAATCTATTATATTATTATCATTTTTTTTTTTAATACTACAATTTTTTTTATTAGGTAAAATTACAATCTGTCCCAATTTGGACATCAATAGTAGTGGTGATATCTTATACATACTACATTCATACAATATTTACACAGCATATAATTATCTAAAGTAATCACTTAGTTTTATCGGCTTTTCATCACTCCCTAATTACTTTTAAAATCTTGTGTATTAGATAATATTTTGTCTATAATCTTTACCTTTCAAACGGTATATCATACATGTATATTACTGTTCTTATGTTCAAAAACAAAAAAATGCATTAAAACAATTTTTTTTTTAGATTTCTCCTTTAGTTGTTTTTCAAAGTCGCACAACTTACATATTCAGCTGTTATCTATCAATGCTAACAAGATAATATGGTTATTTTTATAGAATCTACAAAATTAAAGGTACTTTAGAGGAAGAAAATTTAAAATATCGGCATTTAAGCCCTGTCTGACCATTTTAATCCGAATGAAACCTAAATGATGTAAAAGCTTAATAAATTTTACATAGATATAACGAGTTTAATCAAAATCGTCAGAACCGTTTTTGAGAAAATCGAAGAAAGGTGCAAAATGCATGGTATAAAATGGCTCTTCTGGTAAGCTCATTTTGATGAAAAAAGTTTTGTATCGTCTCGGGCGTATATTGGTCCTAAATATGAAATTTCAGTTTTATAGGACTTTTCGTTTCTACATACACACACACACGCAGACCTTTTTGCGGGACTTGGTTATTTGGACTCAGGGGACCCTAAAACGTGTATTTTCGTTGAAAACTGGGATTCTTAAATTTTCACGGTCATAAAATTTACTTAGTTATGCCGTCCTTGTGTTGGCAAACGTGATTCCCTTCCCCCATCTGATGGTGTAAAAAAAGGTATTGGGTTGATGCAAAATTAATGCAGGTTTTTAGTAGGTATTGTAAATACGCCATATCTTTACTTTAACCATATATATTTAATCAAAATAATTTCCATCTGAATCAATGCACTTTTGCCAACGTTCAACAAGCTTTCTTATTCCACCAGAAAAAAAAATCCGAATCCCTGGACTCAATGAAATCACGAAAAGAATTTTCAATGTCGTCCGGTTTGTTTTGAAAATTTTTCATCCCTGCAAAAAGTTGTCCAGAGATGTCGTGAATAAAGTGGAACTTGTAGAAGTAGGTCAGGTTGGATTAAGGGGTTGTTTGGAGAACTTCGTAGCCCTAACTCGTGCAGTCGTCGAAGCGTTTGTTGTGCAATCTTGTGGTCTGGCGTTATCGTTTGGAGCAGATCGTGACCCCATTCACAACTGTGACCAAATTTTTGATCATGCTGGGCAATTTTGACGTTGTCAATTTTCCACCATTGATAGAAGTCTGTGTCGAATAAATCATTTGACAGTGACTATTTTTGGGCATGCAGTTTGTTCACCTTCGATTGAGAAACTGTGTGATAACACCACTTATACCACCAAATGTGACCATGACTTTTTTTGGTGCAGGATAGGGCGTTTCAAAGCGGCAGTTTTGGTGGTCGTTTACATTGTTGGCACCCACTTGGCCAATTTTTTACCTTCCTGCTTCCAAGTCGTATAATTCCGATTTCTCACGTCGCCCTCATTTCTGTGATCGGATTGGTGGTCTTTTTAGTTGACCTCAGTGGTACTTAGTCCAGAGCAGATTTTCGAAAGCGGCCATTCCTTTTTAGTGAAATCTTTAAACTTGCTGGCACCCACGTGCACTTTATTTCCTTACCAATTCTTAATCGACCGTTTGGCACCGCGCCCATTTTTGTATTTTGGTGCTTCATTTCTCAGCCTTGCCAGACAAAACGATTCTTAAAAATTCTTGAGAAGATTTTTGTTTGAAATATGATCAATGTAGGATTAGCTTTGATTTACCACAATTGGAATTAAGACATTGAATAGAGGAAACCTGCTTAATTTCGCATCAGCCCGATACATACCTACATAGCCGTGTCTTGAAGAAATGTCATGATTTATTGTTATTTCTATGCCCAGAGTTGAGGGTTTAAACCGACATATGGCCCTTGGATCTTTTAAGTTAGTAAATATTAATTGGTTATGCCGTCCTTCAGAGGGGGACGTAATAAGGTGGTCCCGAGCCTGTGCGATGTCAGGTACTCGTTAAAGATCCCTATCCTGATAAAACCTGGATAGCCAAAATTTAGGACTCCCACTGTAGCATCGTCCGATTAGCCACAGTAGCTTAAAATAAAGGTAAATGAATAAACATATAAACCAAAATTGAGGGTTCAAACCGACAGATGGCCATTGTATCTTTTAAGTTAGTAAAAAGTACTTGGTTATGCCGTCCTTCACAGGTAATTTAAAATGGTGGTTACGAGCTTTTGCAATGTCAGATACTCGTTAAAGATCCCTATCCTAATAAAACCTGGATAGGCAAAATTTAGGACTCCCACTGTAGCATCGTCCGATTAGCCATAGTAGCATAAAGTGACGTTAAATAAACAAACAGACAACGAGGAGTAACATGGTAATTATAATTGTTAATGGGTTCAAAGAAAATAACCTGTTTTAAATTGTTAATAATATACCAATACCATTTCAGTGATGATCAATAGAAGTGAGATATATTTGTGTTGGCATTATTTCAAATCCCGATAACGTCTCGATTGTAGGAATTTGGAATTTAATCTAAAAGAAAAAGGTTTCACGAGATATTTTGACATCAAAGGTTTTCGAAATAGATCCCTTAGGGTTTATCTTATTGTTTTCTTTTGAAGGCTAGAAGTCGAGACAGAAAAGTGGAGGAGCGATTAGATTCAAAACAGGTGATTAAGGTCTCTCTGAGAAATGGCTTTGTTGTTGAATTCCGACGCCCTCCTCGAAGACGAGGCATCCTTTCTCTGATCGGAAGTGTACGACAGGATTCTGAGGGGGAAGAAGGGTGTTTGCCCCTCATTTCCAAGACATGTGCTCTGGTTCTCAGCTTAGTCCTTACGTGTTTGTCAACAACCGTACATGCGAATTTAGAACCTACGGCCTCCTGTTTTGGTGGAGCGCAAACCCACGGTTGTATGTTTAGAAAAACAAATAAAAGAATTATATTCAGTCTTGTTAGAAACGTGTTTCATATTTTAAAATCTGGGGGCGGGCAACACACGACTTACACTTACCTCCGTTTTTAAAAATCGATTAAAGAATTTTCAATACAGTAACAGATATAAAAATGATTGAAACCTATAGCCTTATGTATAGCCTTCAAAGGCGAGATAGCGGTGGACAAAAAAAAAGAAAAAAAAAAACATTAAAGAATTAATTAAATGGAATTTCTTTAGAAACATGTGTTTTATCAAAAAATTATTATATTATTATCATTTTTTTTTTAATACTACAATTTTTTTTATTAGGTAAAATTACAATCTGTCCCAATTTGGACATCAATAGTAGTGGTGAAAGATATCATACATACTACATTCATACAATTATTTACACAGCATATAATTATCTAAAGTAATCACTTAGTTTTATCGGCTTTTCATCACTCCCTAATTACTTTTAAAATCTTGTGTATTAGATAATATTTTTTCTATAATCTTTACCTTTCAAACGGTATATCATACATGTATATTACTGTTCTTATGTTCAAAAACAAAAAAATGCATTAAAACAATTTTTTTTTTAGATTTCTCCTTTAGTTGTTTTTCAAAGTCGCACAACTTACATATTCAGCCGTTATCTATCAATGCTAACAAGATAATATGGTTATTTTTATAGAATCTACAAAATTAAAGGTACTTTAGAGGAAGAAAATTTAAAATATCGGCATTTAAGCCCTGTCTGACCATTTTAATCCGAATGAAACCTACATGATGATCGATATACGAGTTTAATCAAAATCGTCAGAACCGATTTTGAGGAAATCGTAGAAAGGTGCAAAGTTCATAGTATAAAGTGCCTCTTCTGGTAAGTTCATTTTGATGAAAAAAGTTTTGTTCGCATCGGGCGTATATTGGTCTTAAATATGAAATTTCAGTTTTATAGGACTTTTCGTTTCTACACACACACACTCACAGACCTTTTTGCGGGACTTGGTTATTTGGACTTAGGAAAAACGTGTATTTCCGTTGAAAACTGAAATTCGAACATTTTCACGATCGCAATAGTTTCCCTTACTATATATAGTAAGGGAAAGTAAAAATATATCAATGTAAACTTTTTATAACAATAATCACTTAAGTCTATGCCCCATTCGTCAATTTACATAATATTCAACTATCGATATTTACCTTTTTTTTTTATCAATGCTTACAAGATGATATGGTTAATTATATTGAATTTACAAAATTAAGGGTGCTTTAGAGGGTGAAAAATATATTATAATTAAAATATCGGCATTTCACGTACTTTGAGACTATTCAAATCACAATGAAATCTACATGATATTAAATCATTACATTTTAAATCAGACGATGGTATATTGGGGGTTCTAAATGTTGCCTATGCAGGTTTAATTAGAATAGGGATCCTTAACGTGTGCCTGACACTGCACGTGGGCCATTTGCAGGTTTGAATCCTTGGAATAGAACATAAATTTCAGACTCCGACTGTAGCATTTTCCGATTAGCCATACTAGCATAACGTGACGATAAATTAATAAACAAATAAATATCTGATCAGGAAACTATCATCAAATGTTCAATGAGAGCAACACAAACAGAAAGTGTAAAAAAAGGTACAAAAAAAAAAAAGTAGATACAGGCATGTCATAAAAGTTGTCAACATTTCTTATCTTTCCGATTTGACTAAGCGTTGTCGATCGACTTCATTTCTATTCTTATCATAAAAAAAAAGAAAAAAAAAAAGGTACATAAGATTTTCTCCTATAAAGGAGATAAAAACAAAATGTTAGGGTAGAATATTTTTAGAAAAATGGGTTAAAGAGTGTTGTGATTTTCCATTTTTATGTTCCCATGCATAAAAAATATATTATAATTAAAATATCGGCATTTCACGTACTTTGAGACTATTCAAATCACAATGAAACTACATGATATTAAATCATTACATTTTAAATCAGACGATGGTATATTGGGGGTCCTGAATGTTGCCTATGCAGGTTTAATTAGAATAGGGATCCTTAACGTGTGCCTGACACTGCACGTGGGCCATTTGCAGGTTTGAATCCTTGGAATAGAACAAAATTTCAGACTCCGACTGTAGCATTTTCCGATTAGCCATACTAGCATAAAGTGACGATAAATTAATAAACAAATAAATATCTGATCAGGAAACTATCATCAAATGTGCAATGAGAGCAACACAAACAGAAAGTGTAAAAAAAGGTACAAAAAAAAAAAAGTAGATACAGGCATGTCATAAAAGTTGTCAACATTTCTTATCTTTCTGATTTGACTAAGCGTTGTCGATCGACTTCATTTCTATTCTTATCATAAAAAAAAAAGAAAAAACAGGTAACGTAGATTTCCTCCTATAAAGGAGATAAAAACAAAATGTTAGGGTAGAATATTTTTAGAAAAATGGGTTAAAGATGTTGTGATTTTCCATTTTTATGTTCCCATGCATAAAAGCTGCCGAAGAACCCCCGCCTGTGTTTAGAGTCTCATTTGACTTTCTATCGAGATGGTAATGGCTTTATGGAGGGCTTTCGGAACTCGACTACAAAACTGTGTGAGCTGGGCACAATTCCATTACAGTCTGAGCCTCTTCTATAATAGGGTTTAATTTATCGGATATCTTTATGAATATTTAACCTGTTGCATGAAGGACTTAATTGCTATGAAATAAACAAATTGAACTAACATTTTACGTCGTTTATTTTTACTTTCTATCATGCATTTTGCACATCTTTGAAATTTATTCAAAAACGGCTCAAACGATTTTTATTTGATTAGCTATACGGATGTAAAGTGTAGAAATGTGTTTGTCGGAAACATTCCATAAAGTTAGAATCGGTCATAACTACTCCGAGAGATTTGAGGTGCGATCGGGTTTGAAACAGGGTGACTCCCTTTCACCTGTGTTATTTAATATAGCTTTAGAATATGTCATAAAAAAGTGATGTGTACCGAGAAAGGTTTTAAATATGGGTGACAGGATTACGGCTTTAGGGTATGCCGATGATTTGGTACTGCTAGATGAAGAGACGGAAACCGTACAACTAAATACAAGTGTGTTAATAAAAACCGGTAAAGAAATAGGACTCGAATTAAATACCGATAAGACGAAATATACGATTAGTAGCAGAAACGGTGGCGATCTTGGTGATATTGATATATCAGGGCATACTTTTGAACACGTAGAGAAATTCAAGTATTTAGGTTCAATGATAACAAGAAAATATGAAATCCAGGAAGAAATAAAGTCCCTGTTAAAGGTGGGAAATGCGTGTTATTATTCAGTTACTAAGTTACTTAGTTCGCGGCTTCTATCTAAAAACTTAAAGGTTAGAATTTATAAAACTATTATTCTTCCGACGGTTCTTTACGGATGTGAAACGTGGCCGCTTACTTTGAAGGATGAACAGCGGCTTAAGGTTTTCGAAAATAAGGTACTGCGTAAAATATTTGGTCTGAAGAGAGTGAGGCCACTGGGGAGTTTAAAAGGTTGCACAACGCGGAATTGCGGAACTTGTATCCTGTAAATAAATTGAGTTGATAGCATCGCGGAGACTCAAATGGGCGAGTAAAGTTGTTGGGCTCGTGAGGAGCGGATTCCGAGAAAGTTGGTTTTCGCTGATCCGACTGGTAGACGTCCGAAAGGTAGGCCGAAGCGTCGATGGGAGGATTGCTTTAAGTCTGATCTCAGAGGCTTGGGCTTGAACGGTGAACATTGGACGAGTCTGTTTAGACAGATTTTGGTGGTATCGGCATCGAACCTTCGGGTTTGGTAAGCCTGTTATTATTATTTTACGGATGTAAAATTTAATGTGCTTTCATATCACGTTGGTTTTATCCTGATTGAAATAGTCTGATGAGGCTTAAATGCCGATATTTTAAATTTTCTTCCTCAAAAGTATCTTTAATTTTGTAGATTTGAACAATTTAGGCACATCATCTTATTAGAATTCCTAAATAATGCCTAAATATGCAAGTTGAGCAAATTTGATTAACAATTAAAGGAGAAAAGAGAAAAAATATATTTTTGGGTAAGTTTTTTTTTTTCCAAACCTAAAAGTAGTAACATACTCGTATATATATTTAATATACCGTTAGATAGCGAAAGATTTTAGAAAAATTATCATCTTGTTTACAAAGTTGTAAAGGTAATGTGAAGTGCCAAAAAGGGGATTTACTTCTGTGATTATTTTATATTGTAATATTATTTAATCTAAAACATATCAGTGGCGGTCGTGAAAAACTGGATAACTCGAGTTATATCAAAAATGAGTTAACTCCAAGTGTCGCTCCCTCAGACCTTCTACGTCGTGTTAAATTGGTTAAAGAAATTTCTGGGGGGAAGATATTTCAGGTGGAAAGAAAGCTGTAATCAATAACTCTTTTACGCAAAACTTTAAATCGCTCACCTGTAAAATGAAAGATTTTGACCTAACTATACGACCGCCACATATATGTTTCTAACAAAAATGAATATAATTCATAAAATATTTTCAACTCATGTCACAGTTCTTAAATTAATTTTATCAACCGGGGTAAGAGAAATTTGTGTGTACCAGATTTTTTTTTTTTTGTAATAGTATTGCCTTTTTCGTTTTACCTACTTTGGGGTACGTGCGATCAATCATTATTATATGATTTTCTGTTTGTCCAGTATTTATTCATCCTTTCAGATCTCATCTTCTCCTAAAATAAGATTATTACAATTATCGAATATAATTTTTATTATCTCGCCGCTTTAGGCTACTTCAACACTTACTAGACAAACGGTCAAACATTCCTCTGAACTACAAAAGGCTCATCTACATGACTATTATAAGACCAATCTGGACTTACGGAGTAGAGCTTTGGGGCTCTACTAAACCTTCAAATTCCTCCCGCATCCAATCCTTACAATCCAAACTCCTCAACGCTCCTTACTTTGTCACGAATAAACTTATCCATAAAGACCTTGACGTTCCCTATGTTCCTGATTTGGCCCGGACCAGGTATCAATCCTTTCATGACAAACTCCATTCGCACTCTAACCCACTAGTTTCAATCCTTTCTTCCTCTTCAATTCCGGATAATCCTCCGAGGCGCCTGAAAAAGAAATGGCCCGGGACCTTCTAGTTTAAAATATTTTTAGAATGCTGCCACTGGGTAGTGTCTCTACATGTTTTTCATGACAGTTTTGTATATTACATTTACTAGATGTAATTTTTTTTAATACAGTTGTAAATATCAATAAATATGTTTAAAAAAAAGAAAAAAAAATTTTTTATGTTATTTTTCACAGCCAAGGCACTGATATGAAGTATTTATTCCAAACGTTTCCTAAACATATTCATACATAGATTGAACCTCTTAAACACTTCGAAAACTATATCTATATATATTAATTTTATTAATGGAAGTGATTTTATGAAGACGATAAAGTTATCTAACATATGAAATAGAAGCTTTCCTTGCCGATTCCCATGCAAATGGAAATATGTCGTGGGAAAGGGTACATTGTGTGTTGACGTTTTTAGAGGTTCCGTACAGCTCGACAATTCACTTCGTTAGCAAATTGTGTTTCGTAATAATCTTACATACTCTAACTGTCAAGGTTTTGATTTAATAGGTGCGATAATTTCGCTGAAAACGGTAGGTTTCTAATAAAATCTCTCTCTCTCTCTCTCTCTCTCTCTCTCTCTTATATATATATATATATATATATATATATATATATATATATATATAATATATAATAATAATAATAGGCTTAGCGAACCCGAAGGTTCGATGCCGATTCCACCAAATTTCGCTTACACAGACTCGTCCAATGTTCACCATTCAAGCCCAAGCTCCCGAGATCAGCCTTAACGCAATCCTCCCACCTCCGCTTCGGCCTACCTTTCGGACGCCTACCAGTCGGATCAGAAATTTCCAACTTTCTCGGAATCCGCTCGTCATCAAGCACAACAGCTTTACTCGCCCATTTGAGTCTCCGCGATGCAATCAGCTCAATTATATTCACATGATGCAAGTTCCGCAATTCCGCGTAGTGCAACCTTCTAAACTCCCCAGTGGCCTCATCTTTCTTCGGACCAAATATTTTACGCAAAACCTTATTTTCGAAAACCTTAAGCCGTTGTTCACCCTTCAAAGTAAGCGGCCACGTTTCACATCCGTAAAGAACCGTCGGAAGGATAATAGTTTTATAAATTCTAACCTTTAAGTTTTTAGATAGAAGCCGCGAACTAAGTAACTTAGCAACTGAATAATAACACGCATTTCCCACCTTTAACCGGGACTTTATTTCTTCCTGGATTTCATTTTTTCTAGTTATAATTGAACCTAAATACTTGAATTTCTCTACGTGTTCAAAAGTATGACCTGATACATCAATATCACCAAGATCGACACCGTTTCTGCTACTAATCATATACTTCGTCTTATCGGTATTTAATTCGAGTCCTATTTCTTTACCGGTTTTTATTAACACACTTGTATTTAGTTGTATGGTTTCCGTGTCTTCACCTAGCAGTACCAGATCATCGGCATACCCCAAAACCGGAATCTTGTCACCCATATTTAAGCCTTTCTCGGTACACATCACCTTTTCTATGACATATTCTATAGCTATATTAAATAACACAGGTGAAAGGGAGTCACCCTGTTTCAAACCCGATCGCACCTCAAATCTCTCGGAGTAATCATGACCGATTCTAACTTTATGAAATGTTTCCGACAAACACATCTCTACTAGGTTTACTAACTTTCTAGGTATCCCCTGTTCAAACATGATGTTATATAGCTTCTGACGGTCTATTGAATCATAAGCCTTTTTAAAATCGATATAAAGTTGATGGACTACACCGCTGTATTCCAATTTTTTCTCTCTCTATATATATTTCTCTCTCTCTCTCTCTCTCTCTCTCTCTATATATTATATATATATATATATATATATATATATATATATATATATATATAAATATACATATATATAAAGTGATAACACGATTTTGGTTTCTGCTAACACCTAAACCACAAAACGGATTATGATAAGGTTTTCACCATCATTTTGGACATTCTTTTTTGAAAGCTTATGAATAAAATAACATTGAATTTAGCTTTTCTTTAAGGGGAAAAAATAAATTTTCGTATGCGACAATGTGCGTGTGTGCTCACGTGCTTGCGTGTGCGGGTGTTTGTGTGCGTGTGTGTGTTTATGATTTCCTCTAGGTACGATCATAGATCTGGTTCTCAGTACTGTTAGCACAAGTGCAAATGTTTCAATGATGAGATATTTTAATGACACACTTGTGCTATCAGTGAATAATAACCTCTAATAAACTCATCCAGTTAATGCTTGACGTTGCTCACTGACGCCCTGACGATGGCTCACATGTTTGAGCCGAAACGTCGGCAAAATTAAAATATTCTTAACGCGGTTGACTCCTGATTATTTCTATCAATAATAACAAAAATATTTCCTAGTCATGCCGTCCTTCGGAAGGGACGTAAAGAGATGGTCCCGAGCCTGTACGATGTCAGGTACTCGTTAAAGATCCCTATCCTAATTAAACCTGGATAGGCAATATTTAGGATTCCCGCTGTAGCATAGTAATAAATAAATATCTGATCAGTAAACTGTCGTCCAATTTTTGATTCGAGGTTACAAAAAATAAATAAATAAAATACATTCCTATGTAGCCCTGTTCTGAAGAATTATCAATATTTCTTATCTTTCCGGTTTGACTAAGCAAAGGATGATATACTTTATAAAACAGATATAAATAAATGTTACTGTAGAATATCTTTAGAAAAATGGGTTAAAGAGTATTGTGGGGGTCACGTGTAGCATAGTGGTAATAGCAGCATAACAGCCTTCTGTACCCTAGATCACGGATTCAATAGTTACCCTAGGATTTTTATTTTTATATTATAGATTTTTCCTGATAATCTCCGAGGCGATTGAAAAGATGGTGGCCTCGGGACCTACTGCCTTAAAATAGTTAAAATAGATGTTTTGTTATATAACATATGCCATTAGGACCTATCGTCCTTGGACTGCCACTGTAGCTTAAGTGTCATGAAATAAATCAACAAACAAACTCCTCATAATTTCTTAATACCTGTTGTTTTTATTATTTTCCTATAATACCTGAGTTAGTTTCTGTACAAGAATATGATGTAGATATGTATGGAGATGATATTCAGAGCTTGGATGATCACGTAAACGCCTCGTCATATTTCATATTCGGATCGGATTGGCAGAGGTACAGGAGGAAATGAGATAGGGGGCCCAGATACACACACCCTCCCCCCACATTATGACAGATCCTCCCCCCCCCCTCGAGACGTGACCCCAGAAATGACGCGACAGAAGCCGCTAAACCATATCAACCTGTTAGTTTATTACCTTCCCCCGAATCGTGCCGGGCATACGTTCAGCCGTCTCCTCTCGGCGAATCTGCAAACCTGTACTCCCTAACCCGGCTGCTTCTAGCTGTGATGCTACTAGTCCTGAATCCAGAGGTAGATTGAGCTCTCGATCAGACACCTCGAAACAACATTAAATAATAGTTCGTTTATTTATTCCCTTTATGCTGCTATGGCTAATCGAACGATGCTACAGTGGGAGTCCTTTGCCTATCCAGGTTTAATTAAGATAGGGATCTTTAACGAGTACCTGAAATCGCACAGGATCGGGACCACCTTTTAACGCCCCCTCCGAAGGACGGCATAACCAACGATTTTTTACTCACATTAAAAAATCTGAGGGCCACCTGTGGGTTTGGGGCATACGAAGATATTATGCTAACCACCATGCTACAGGTAATCCCTAATAATAGTTCGTTATCTTTTGAACACAGAACCGCGCGTATTGCCGTTTTAAAGTATATCTAACGTAACAGAAAAGGCCAAACGAAATAAGCATGTGAAATATGCTCCCCCGTGTATCAAAGCCAAATTTATAACATTAATTCACATCTATGAGAAACCATATTTTGCAAATTATTAGCCCCTTAATCATTATGGCCGGATTGAGGAAGGAGGTAAAAAAATTGTTTTCTCCAGAACAACTCAACCAATTTTCACGAGAAAAAAATGTTAGGGACTTTCAAAGAGTTAAAAAAAATTATATAAAATATTTTTTTCCACGAAAATGTGAGTCAAAAATTGTAATATAATTTTCAAAGAATTGTTCTTAGGTTACTTTTGGTTGGTTCATTTAGAATTTTTTGCTAATTTATTTAATTGGATGGTCTTCCGTAATATATATTTTATTCAAGTTCATCCTAAGTTTACTCCATGGTAAAAAAAAAACACAAAACATAATTTTCTATTTTCGGAAAAACTGACATTCACAAAAAAAATCTCTCTCTCTCTCTCTCTCTATATATATATATATATATATATATATATATTTTTTTTTTTTTTTATTTATTTTTTTTTTTTTAAATAAAATTAGAGAACTGTAAATGAAGGAATCGTACTTATTTTTAGTGATAATGCAATAAATTTATCGTATTATTATCGTGGTATATCCTACGTCGGTTTACCGCAATTATTATAGTTTTAAATAATGAAAACAAATAGAGCCATTTTTAAGAAAAATCGAAATAATTACGTATGTAATACACCTTCTTAAGAGTCTTTTGAGTCTAAATGACTGAGTCTCGCAAAACAGATCTCTTCATTTGTTTAGTATAGCTGTAAATCAATACATTTTATGAAGCTAAAATTTCGTGCATGCAACTTTGTTACCAAAATCGGTGAACCAGAAGATCCACTTTATACCATGCGTTTTGCACTCAACTCGGCTCTATCGGTTTTGATTTTATTCTTATTGAAATAGTTTGGAGAACTTAAATGCCATTTTTTTAAATTAATTATATGTGTGTGTATATATATATATACGAGTACACGTATATTTTACCGGGTCTCTAAAAGAGTTTCCAAACATTTTTTCTGAAAATCCCTAACATATTTTTTTTTCTCGTGAAAATCGGTTGTGCTGTTCAGGAAAAAACAACTTTTTTGGTATTTTTATATGTAGGTAATTGAAAGTAAAAATTATTATATTAAAGTAAGCTATATCCTAGAATTTTTCACTGCATTATTGTTAATTTATTTGTTACTTCTTCATGATGCTGTGAATAGATTATTTCTTATTTACTAATAGCACAACTGTTCCATTAAAATACTTATCATTGAAATATTAACACTTGTGTTAACAGTACTGAGAAGAGGACCTGTTTGTGTTAATACCTTGAGGACATCATAAATGTAACGACTATCTCATGAAACGTATTAAATTTAAATTCATGTACGTTTTAGTGGCTAACAGCCTTCTGTGCCCTAGGTTGCGGGTTCAAACCCGATAGATGGGCACAGGATTTTTTAAAGGGAGAAAAAAACCTTGGTAATGTGGTTACGTTAAAAGGTGGTCCCGAGTCTGTGCCATGCCAGGTACTCTTTAAAGATCCTTATCCTAATAAAACCTGCATAGGCAAAATTAAGGACTCCCACTGTAGCATCGTCCGATTAGCCATAGTAGCATAAAGTGACGTTAAATGAACATACAAACATTTTCTCATCATTGTCGTAATTGTTCTTTTGGTTGAATATTTGTTCGATAAATATTAGGTCGTTCTACAAAAGCAATCTTGGATATATTTTTTTAAGCGGTGAAATTAATTGATATGTAACATAGATATGCATGGTAGGTAACATAATTATTAAAAATAATTTACCATGTGTTTTAATTAGATGTTGAAAATGTATAAATGCAATAAAACTTTAATTGATTACAGAAGCTTGAGAATGGCCCTAGAAGCTGAAACGTTGCGATGACTGGAAATTAAATAAATTGTTTAAAAAAATATATCCAAGATTTCTTTTGTAGAACGGCTTAATATTTATCGAACAAATATACAAACAATTTCAATTCGATATGAAATCTGTTAGAAAACGTACAGAACTGGTGTAAAAAAAGGAGATTAAAAATTAACCATGACAAGAAACAATAACATTTATACATTTGCTCTCAAATACGGAACCTGCTCTCCGGTTTATATTGAAAAATATCCCATACCACTTCTTTTGGAGACTTCTTTCCTTATTACCTTATTCATAACAAGGAAAATTCGTCCTTTAAGTGATTGAATATTTTTCCCTTATTATTCCTTAAACTTATTCCTATAATACCTGAATCTTTTTTGAATTACCGGAGTCCTTAATTTGCATATCCATGTTTAATTAGGATATGGATCTTCAACGGGTACACCTGACATCGCACAGGCTCGAGAACGCAATTAGACGTCACCGCATTATCAAAGTTTTTTTTACTTTCACTTACATAGATATGAAATATATAGTAAGGGAAAGTATTGCAAACGTGAAAATTTTCGAATTCAGTTTTCAGCGGAACTACAGGTTTTAGAGTCTCCTGAGTCCAAATAACCAAGTCCCGCAAAAAGGTCTGTGTGTGGTAACTCCCAGACGAAGACTAAAACTCCTATGAAACTGAAATTTCATATTTAACACAACTATACTTCCGAGACATTACCGAATCTGTTTTATCAAAATCAGCTAACTGGAAGTTCTACTTTATACTATGCATTTTGTACCTTTTTACGATTTTCTCAAAAACGTCTCGAACGATTTTAATTAAACTCCCTATATCGATGTAAAATTTATTGGGCTCTAATATCATGTAGGTTTCATTCTGATTGAAATAGTCTGATAGGGCTTAAATGAAGATATTTTAATTTTTTTCCCCCCTAAAGTACCTTTAAGTTTGTTGATTATATAAAAATAACTATATTATCTTGTTACCATTGATACTTAACAGATAAATATGCACGTTGAGCGAATTTGATAAACAACTAAAGGAGGAAACTGAACAAATATTTTTATGTTTTTTTTTTGTGTTTTTGAACACAACAATAGTAATGTAGATGTATAATATACCGTTGGATAGCTAAAGATTTTCCAAAAATTATTGCCTAAAGGGTAATGGAGAGTGATGAAAAGCCGATAAATATAACTTTTTTTTTTTGGGTTCTCGAAAGGGAAAATTTATGTTGACCGTGCTGCAACCTGGCAGCTTGTCAATGAAGCACAGCGCGCCAAATTTGTTTTTGAACATTAGAACAGTAATATAGACGTATAATATACCGTTTGAAAGAGAAAGGCTTTAGAAAATACATTATCTTATACACAAGCTTGTAAAATTTAATAAAGAGTGATAAAAAAAACGATAAAACTAACTGTTTATTTTAGATAATAATATAATGGAGTTTTTAATAGAACCCATGTTTCTATACTAATTCAATTTAATTAATTCTTTAATGGTTTCACTCATTTTTATCTCTAACTGTATTTGAAAATTCTTTAATCAATTTTAAAAACTGAGGTAAGTGAAAGTCGTGTGTTGCCCGCACCAGATTTTTTACTTCCTTTAAAAAATCTTGAGCCAATCTATCGGGTTTGGACCAGCACAGAAGGCTGTTAGCCACTAAAATATACATGAATTGAAATTTAATACGTTTCTTAAAATCTCTGTTATGATGTTTATGTATGATGTTCTCAAGGTATCATCCCAAAGAGATCCTGTTCTCAGGTACTCGTTGAACATACATATCCTAATATCTTGAACGAGTACCTGACATCGCACAGGCTCGGGACCACCTTCTACGTCTTCTAACCAAGGATTTTTTACCCCCTTTAATTGAATCAAGGGTTCTTGGAACTAGAAGGCTGTTGTGCTAACCACTACACCACAAACGACCCCCAAAACTGAATGAATAAGTACTAATATTAAAAAATATCGATTTTGTATAAAACCTTCAATAGCAAGTACCTCTATGTCTCAAATAAACTCGTCCATTAAGACCTCAATTTTCCCTGAGTTGCTGACATTGCGCGAACCAGGTCTCACTCCTTTCATGACAAACTCCATTCCCACTCTAACCCTCTAGTTTCAATCCTTGCTTCCTCGACAATCCCTGATAATCCTCCGAGGCGTCTGAAAAGAAGATGGCCTGGAGACCTTCTGGTTAAGTATAATTTTGAAGAGCTGCCTATGGGCTCTACATGTCAATCATGAAAGTATAATATTGGATCACATTTACTAAATGCATTTTATTATATAGTTGTTAATATCAATAAATTTTTTTAGGAAATAGTAGGTACCTTTAGTAAATCAATGTCTTAACTGTTATTACTAATACAAATGGATAAACATTGGCAGACAGAATATGAAGGTATTTGGATATAGATTTAATGAGGAAAAAGGGAAAATATTTTTCTTGATTAAAAACATATATCCGTGAAAAAAAAAAAATATATAAATACAAAATATATATTCTGAATACTAAAAAAAAGTTAATATCTGTCATGTAAAGTTATATAAGGTAATTAAGAGATGGAAAACTCAAGACTTAAGTATTTTTATTCAATAATTTCCGACAATTTTGTTACACGAAAAAGCCCTTGAGCAGAAAATAGTTCTACTCTCAAAGTAAAGTGGTTAAAGCAATGTTGTGATGCAATAAATGTGAATAAGAGATTCCCATATTAGGATATGTATATATATATATAGACACACACACATTTACTAGATGTAGCTCAGGGAATGAAGGTTATGCCCCTAAAATTTTTCGAATCAGCTTACAACAGAAATACTCATTTTTGTGGTCCCCTGAGTCTAAATAACCAGTCTCACAAAAAGGTCTCTGTGTGTTTATGTTGTAAGTCTAATGCGAAAACGATAAGTTGTGAAAAACTGAAATTTTATATTTTAAGAAGGTCTATGCCTGAAATGTTACAGAAACTTTTCCATCAAATTCTGGCAACCAGAAGGGCCATACCATGTATATACCATATACCATGCATTTTGCACCTTTTTACTATTCTCTCAAACGATTTTTTATTAAACTTTCCATGTCGATTTAAAAGTTGAAGGGCTTTAATATGATGTAGGTTTCATTCTGATTGAAATAGTCCGACAGAGCTCAAATGCCGATAGTTTAAACTTTCTTAATCTAAAGTATCTTTAATTTTTTATATGCGGAAAAGTTTACATGTCAGGATTGACAAAAGCCGCCAAATGTGCCGCCAAGTTGGATGAATTTGATTTTCAAATAAGTAAAGAGAAAAGTATTTTATGATGTCATTTTTGTTTTGTTTTTCAATATATACATACATACTCGTATAAACAAACACATACTAGATGTTGCCAAGGCAATGAAGGTTTTGTGTCGGAAAAGTAGTGACGAACTTATGTCAGTTTTTAGAACATTATTAGAGGAGTATTTTCTCAAAAGTCCCCACTCCTCACACTTCAACATTCGTTTCGGGAGTCTTTTATTTATTGCCCATAACTTGTCTATTATTCGTTTGATATTGTTTGTTTGTTTATTTATTTAACGTCACTTTATGCTACTATGGCTAATCGGACGATGCTACTGTGGGAGTCCTAAATTTTGCCTATCCAGGTTTTATTAGGATAGAGATCTTTAACGAGTACCTGACATCGCACAGGCTCGGGACCACCTTTTAACGTCCCCTCCGAAGGACGGCGTAACTAAGGGTTTTTTACTCCCATTAAAAAATCCTAGGACCACCTGCGGGTATGAACCCGTGACCTTTAGCATGGGAGGCTGTTACGCTAGCCACCCAGCTACAAGTGATCCCTCTATATAGCATTTCCAAGTCAATTGTAACCTTTTCCAAGTCAAATGTAACTTTTTCCAAGTCAAATGTAACCTTTTCCAAGTCAAATGTAACCCTTTCCATTTCAAATGTCACCTTTTCCAAGTCAAATGTCACCTTTTCCATTTCAAATGTTACCTTTTCCAAGTCAAATGTCACCTTTTTCTTCACTTCTAGCCTTAAATATTCCGTTTTATTTATTTATTTATTGAAAAATAATTAGTTTAATTGACATTATGACTTTTTTAATAATTTTGGCATATAATAATTGATATTTTTTTTGGGTCTCTTAGATATTTGATATCAAGTTCTGTTTTTTACTAGCTAATATTTAAAAAAAATTAATTATCGTCTATTTAGTTTTAAGATAGTTGTTGATTTTGAGTTTTTTAGAGGGGAGGGGTAGTTTTTTTGAATAATTAATGTGTTTTCGAGTATTATAATTAAATTTTTCGAGCTGTATTTTTTATCGCTCGCGTGCATTTTAACTCGCATTAAATTTTAATGTTTTTTATTGATATAGGGATTAATTAATGTGCTTTCGGGTGGTTATGATTACGTTTTTTGAGCTGTATCTTTTATCAGTCATGCGTATTTCAACTCATATTTACTTTTAATGTTTTTTATTGATATAGGGATTAATTATTTTGATTTCGGGTGGTTATCATAAGGTTTTTCGAGCTGTATTTTTTTCGCTCGCGCTTATTTTAACTAAAATTTACTTTTTATGTGTGTTTATTGATATAGGGATTAATTAATGTGCTTTCGGTGGTTATGATTACGTTTTTCGAGCTGTATTTTTTATCGCTCGCGTGCATTTTAACTCGCATTAAATTTTAATGTTTTTTATTGATATAGGGATTAATTAATGTGCTTTCGGGTGGTTATCATAAGGTTTTTCGAGCTGTATTTTTTTCGCTCGCGCTTATTTTAACTAAAATTTACTTTTTATGTGTTTTATTGATATAGGGATTAATTAATGTGCTTTCGGGTGGTTATGATTACGTTTTTCGAGCTGTATTTTTTATCGCTCATGCGTATTTCAACTCGCATTTACTTTTAATGTTTTTTATTGATATAGGGATTAATTATTTTGCTTTCGGGTGGTTATGATTACGTTTTTCGAGCTGTATTTTTTTCGCTCGCGCTTATTTTAACTAAAATTTACTTTTTATGTGTTTTATTGATATAGGTGTTGAAAATTGTGTTTTCGGGTCCTATAATTATGTTTTTTTAGTTTTATTTATTTATCGCTCCCGCGCATTTTAACGTGAATTTACTTTTAATGTTTATTATTTTGTATGTATATATTGAAAAACAAAACAAAAATGACATCATAAAATACTTTTCTCTTTACTTATTTGAAAATCAAATTCATCCAACTTGGCGGCACATTTGGCGGCTTTTGTCAATCCTGACATGTAAACTTTTCCGCATATAAAAAATTAAAGATACTTTAGATTAAGAAAGTTTAAACTATCGGCATTTGAGCTCTGTCGGACTATTTCAATCAGAATGAAACCTACATCATATTAAAGCCCTTCAACTTTTAAATCGACATGGAAAGTTTAATAAAAAATCGTTTGAGAGAATAGTAAAAAGGTGCAAAATGCATGGTATATGGTATATACATGGTATGGCCCTTCTGGTTGCCAGAATTTGATGGAAAAGTTTCTGTAACATTTCAGGCATAGACCTTCTTAAAATATAAAATTTCAGTTTTTCACAACTTATCGTTTTCGCATTAGACTTACAACATAAACACACAGAGACCTTTTTGTGAGACTGGTTATTTAGACTCAGGGGACCACAAAAATGAGTATTTCTGTTGTAAGCTGATTCGAAAAATTTTAGGGGCATAACCTTCATTCCCTGAGCTACATCTAGTAAATGTGTGTGTGTCTATATATATATATACATATCCTAATATGGGAATCTCTTATTCACATTTATTGCATCACAACATTGCTTTAACCACTTTACTTTGAGAGTAGAACTATTTTCTGCTCAAGGGCTTTTTCGTGTAACAAAATTGTCGGAAATTATTGAATAAAAATACTTAAGTCTTGAGTTTTCCATCTCTTAATTACCTTATATAACTTTACATGACAGATATTAACTTTTTTTTAGTATTCAGAATATATATTTTGTATTTATATATTTTTTTTTTTTTCACGGATATATGTTTTTAATCAAGAAAAATATTTTCCCTTTTTCCTCATTAAATCTATATCCAAATACCTTCATATTCTGTCTGCCAATGTTTATCCATTTGTATTAGTAATAACAGTTAAGACATTGATTTACTAAAGGTACCTACTATTTCCTAAAAAAATTTATTGATATTAACAACTATATAATAAAATGCATTTAGTAAATGTGATCCAATATTATACTTTCATGATTGACATGTAGAGCCCATAGGCAGCTCTTCAAAATTATACTTAACCAGAAGGTCTCCAGGCCATCTTCTTTTCAGACGCCTCGGAGGATTATCAGGGATTGTCGAGGAAGCAAGGATTGAAACTAGAGGGTTAGAGTGGGAATGGAGTTTGTCATGAAAGGAGTGTTTTTGTTCCCTAACCATCCCTAACCATCCCTAAAACAAAAACAAAGAAAGACCACTGCAAATGCAAGTTTAAATGAGAGCAAACTAAAAAAACATAATTATAGGACCCGAAAACACAATTTTCAACACCTATATCAATAAAACACATAAAAAGTAAATTTTAGTTAAAATAAGCGCGAGCGAAAAAAATACAGCTCGAAAAACGTAATCATAACCACCCGAAAGCAAAATAATTAATCCCTATATCAATAAAAAACATTAAAAGTAAATGCGAGTTGAAATACGCATGAGCGATAAAAAATACAGCTCGAAAAACGTAATCATAACCACCCGAAAGCACATTAATTAATCCCTATATCAATAAAACACATAAAAAGTAAATTTTAGTTAAAATAAGCGCGAGCGAAAAAAATACAGCTCGAAAAACCTTATGATAACCACCCGAAAGCACATTAATTAATCCCTATAACAATAAAAAATATCAAAAGTAAATCCGAATTGAAATACGCATAAGCGATAAAAGATACAGCTCAAAAACGTAATCATAACCACCCAAAAGCACATTAATTATCTCTATATAAATAATAAACATTAAAAGTAAATTCACGTTAAAATGCGCGGGAGCGATAAATAAATAAAACTAAAAAAACATAATTATAGGACCCGAAAACACAATTTTCAACACCTATATCAATAAAACACATAAAAAGTAAATTTTAGTTAAAATAAGCGCGAGCGAAAAAAATACAGCTCGAAAAACGTAATCATAACCACCCGAAAGCAAAATAATTAATCCCTATATCAATAAAAAACATTAAAAGTAAATGCGAGTTGAAATACGCATGAGCGATAAAAAATACAGCTCGAAAAACGTAATCATAACCACCCGAAAGCACATTAATTAATCCCTATATCAATAAAACACATAAAAAGTAAATTTTAGTTAAAATAAGCGCGAGCGAAAAAAATACAGCTCGAAAAACCTTATGATAACCACCCGAAAGCACATTAATTAATCCCTATATCAATAAAAAACATTAAAATTTAATGCGAGTTAAAATGCACGCGAGCGATAAAAAATACAGCTCGAAAAACGTAATCATAACCACCCGAAAGCACATTAATTAATCCCTATATCAATAAACACACATAAAAAGTAAATTTTAGTTAAAATAAGCGCGAGCGAAAAAAATACAGCTCGAAAAACCTTATGATAACCACCCGAAATCAAAATAATTAATCCCTATATCAATAAAAAACATTAAAAGTAAATATGAGTTGAAATACGCATGACCGATAAAAGATACAGCTCAAAAAACGTAATCATAACCACCCGAAAGCACATTAATTAATCCCTATATCAATAAAAAACATTAAAATTTAATGCGAGTTAAAATGCACGCGAGCGATAAAAAATACAGCTCGAAAAATTTAATTATAATACTCGAAAACACATTAATTATTCAAAAAAACTACCCCTCCCCTCTAAAAAACTCAAAATCAACAACTATCTTAAAACTAAATAGACGATAATTAATTTTTTTTAAATATTAGCTAGTAAAAAACAGAACTTGATATCAAATATCTAAGAGACCCAAAAAAAATATCAATTATTATATGCCAAAATTATTAAAAAAGTCATAATGTCAATTAAACTAATTATTTTTCAATAAATAAATAAATAAAACGGAATATTTAAGGCTAGAAGTGAAGAAAAAGGTGACATTTGACTTGGAAAAGGTAACATTTGAAATGGAAAAGGTGACATTTGACTTGGAAAAGGTGACATTTGAAATGGAAAGGGTTACATTTGACTTGGAAAAGGTTACATTTGACTTGGAAAAAGTTACATTTGACTTGGAAAAGGTTACAATTGACTTGGAAATGCTATATAAGCTTTAAAACGTGTTATATAATATTTTTGCATTACATTAATACTTTCGCTTCAATTTCCTGAAACATGAAAAAATTTCAAATTGAAATTCATATTTTATGTGGTTTACTTAAAATAGAATTTTTATTTAAAGTAATATCCGAAAATAATGTGAAATAAAAGTTGAACCCATTTTCTACCATTTCATATCATGTTCCTGATTTCATATTTTTTATATCGTCCTATGCCAAAGGTTCCAGGTTCAAACCCGCAGGTGGTACTAGGATTTTTTAATGGGAGTAAAAAATCCTAACTTATGCCGTCTTTCAGAGGGGACGTTAAAAGGTTGTCCCGAGCCTGTACGATGTCAGGTACTCGTTAAAGATCTCTTTCCTAATAAAACCTGGATAGGCAAAATTTAGGACTCCCACTGTAGCATCGTCCGATTAGCCATAGTAGCTTAAAGTGATGTTAAATAAACAAACAAACCTACAGACAATTCCGTGTTCCCAAAACTCAGAATGAACCGAGCCATTTGTATCTTCCAAGTCAAAATTTCCATTTCTGAACCGATCAAACCACTTACGGACTCTCCTAACGCATCATCGCCATACACACTGCAAATTTTGTTATATATGCATTGGATATTCCTTTTTGTAAATAAAAAATCGTTAAATAACGAAAATGAATTTTTTCTTTCTCTTCCATTTTTGAACAAGCAAAATACCACTTAAAGATAAGGAATCTCGGTTGAAACTGATGTATAAATTAATCTTTTTTTAAAATATGTAAACATTATTGACCAAGTAAACACGAGTTTATTAAAACAGAGAGGATTAAATTGAAATATTAAAAAACGCCCAAAACTTATTTTACAACCCAATTATTCATTTTTGTTTTTAAATCAGTGAACCTAAACCATCGAATTCCTCTCGCATCCAATCCTTGCAGTCCAAAATCCTTCGTAAAATCCTCAATGCTCCTTACTTTGTTACTAATAAAATCATCCATAAAGACCTAAATATCCCATTAGTTGAAGACTTGGCCCGTTACAGGTATACCTCTTTTCATTCCAAACTCCCTGCCCACTCAAACCCGCTTATCCGTGACCTCTCCTCCATATCTATTCCCGACAACCCACCGAGGCGCCTTAAAAGAAGATGGCCAAGAGACCTTCTAACATAAGACATTGGAGTGCTACCAATGGGTAGTTTCTTCTCAGGACTATCATGTGTACTAATCATATATAAAGCCTATTTACTTGTTGTATTTATTTAATACAGTTGTAAATTTCTTTAAATAAATAAATAAAAAAAAATAAAATAAAATCAGTGAACAGTTGAACGCCAAGAATCGTACTTATCATTAGTGACAATGCAATAATTTTATCGTCTTATTGTGGTGGTATATCATACGTTGGTTTACCGCAATTATTTTGGTTTTTTATTTCAATAATCAACAAAAAAAGAGCAGTTTTGGGGAAAATCATAGATTTTCGAATTCGATTTTACATATGAAATAAACCTTTTAGGGTCTTCTAAATCTAAATGACTAGGTCCCGCAAATAGGTCTATCTATATGTTAACTAAAACAATAAGTTGCTGAAATTTCATACATGCAACTTTGTTACCATAATCGATGAACCGGAAGGTCCCCTTTCCATTTTGCAGAAACACCATGTATTTTGCACCTTTTTACGATTTTTTCTCAAAATGGGCTGTCGGTTTTGATTGAACTCGCTGTATCGATGTAAAATTTAACAGACTTAAATATAATATAGGTTTTACTCTTATTGAAATAGTCTGACTGAGTTTAAATGCCATTATTTTATTGGGTTGTTTCACTTGAAATGTCCGTTTTTTCTGTTTCTGAAATACATAAAGGATTTTGCCGGTCTCTGTTGTTTTCTTCCGAATGTTTACATATTTAAAGTAAACAGCTACTAATCCTCTACCTTTTTATTATAAACATTAGCTTCCCAATCAATTACCCACTCTTTAGTATAACTCCAAATATGAACATGGAAACACGCGATTTTCGAGTAATATTTTTGTACGAGTTTAAACTCGGCCATTCAGCAGCTGAGGCCGCTAGAAATATTTGCAAGGCGTTTGGGGAAGGGAGTGTTAATGAACGGACCATTCGCCGTTGGTTTGCTAAGTTTTCAGCTGGGGATACCGACTTGGAAAACTTGCCCAGAGAAAGACCTCCGTCCGTAATAGACAACGATGTCCTCAAACATACAGTAGAAGGAAACCCCAAACAGTTAAAGGACTCTCAGCACAACTAAATGCAAGTGCATCTACTGTTTCCAGACATTTCAAGTGTTTTGGGAAAGTAAAAAAGCTCGATACATGGGTACCTCATGATCTCACTGAGCGGCAGCAAGACCCCATGTTTCAAAACATATCTTCTAAAAATTGAAAGAACTGGGCTACGAAGTTCTTCCGCACCCACCATATTCTCCCGACATGTCTCCAACAGATTACCACCTGTTCAGGAATTTAGACAACTTCGTCAAAGGAAAACTTTTTGAAAATGATGATGAAGTGAAAAGTGCGTTTTCAGATTTTGTTTCACTTGGGAGCTCAGAGTTTTTCAGTTCGGGGATAAAAAATTGTGTCATGTTGGGAAAAATGTGTAGAAAAGTAAGGTAAATACTTCGAATAAAATTATCTTGTTTTCATATCGTATTTTTAATAAACATCCTTTACCTTGAAAACGGACATTTCATGTGACACAACCCAATAATTATTATAGGAATAGTAATATATCAAAAAGGTTTTAATGCCATGTAACAATAAGAAAAATGATATCCTATGTACAAAGTTGTATAAGATAATGAAAGAAAAGAGTATAAACTTAAGTTATTGTTGTTGACAATAATTTCTATTTTTAGTTTTTAAAATTTCTTAAATTGATTTTCATAACAGAAATGTGTGAAAATCGTGTGTTGCGCCCACCTGATTTTGTTATAATCATTTCAAGTTGAAATTGAACAATTCTACATCTTTGATATCATCCGTGAACACCAAACTTACTTATTACAAAGTACTGATCAAACCATTATGGACGAACGGGATAGAGCTATGGGGATTTGCCAAATATTCTAACATCCAAAAAATTCAGTCTCTTCAATCGAAAATATTGCGAAAAATCGTGGATTCACCGTTTTATGTATCCAACGGATTACTTCGCAAGGACTTGGATATACACACAGCCACAGAATATTATAGAAGATTTCATGACAAACTGACTTACATTACAATATAAACCCATCGACCCCAAACCCTTAAACCCTACTCAAACCCGTACAACCCACCCCGACGACTTTTGAGCGGTGGCCTAGAGATGCCTTGATTTAACCGACTTTCGGAAGTCATCATATTTGCTTATTGCAATTTTTTTTTTTTTTTTTTTTTTTTGCAGATGGCAAATAACATTGGAGCACAAACATAAATAATTGTAAATAAAAAAAAAAATATCATCTCTGGAAGATCGTTTCTATTTTTTAAAACCTTTTCATAAAATCTAAAACACGACCATTAGTGGATTGGTTTCTGCGATTGCGATACTAAAAAATAAATAAATAAAACAAGTTAACTTAAATCGATTCTACGAAAAGAAGAAATTCTCGGAGCTTATTCAATTTGTTGGTTATTAAAATTCAAACGGTGGAAACAGTAATTTAAAACTTATTTGCAATATTTATAGAGTGGGTATTCTGAGATATAAGGTGAGTTTTATTTACTTGACTAAGGAAAAGTACTGGAACCGTTTGAATCTATCGAAATATTTAATAATTTTATTATAATCTCGTTTTCAAATTTATTTCCATTCATAGAGTTCTAGTATTTTACATTTTTTATTTAAGTTTATTTCTCTAAAAAAATGTATTCATCAGAATCTAATGCGTGGAGATGCAGCGTATTAACGAGGCATGTTTTTTAAGTAAGTACCGTTTTGGAATTAAAAAAATCTGGTGCGAGCAACAAACGACTTTCACTTACCTCCATTTTTAAAATCATTGAAAGAATTTTCAAATACAGTTAGAGATAAAAATACGTGAAACTATTAAAGAATTAATTAAATCGAATTTATATAGAAACATGTGTTTTATGAAAAAATCTATTATATTATTATCTAAAATAATCAGTTAGTTTTATCTTCTTTTCATCACTCTCTATTAACTTTTAAAGCTTGAGTATAAGATATTTTTTCAAAAATCTTTAGCTTTCTAACGGTATGTCATGCGTGTATACTGCTCTTATGTTCAAAAACAAAAAATTGCATTAACAAAATATTTGTACAGTTTTCTCCTTTTGTTGAATATCGGATTCATTCATTTTTTATATTTACCTGTTTTTCATCAGTGGTAACAAGATAATAGAGTTATTTTTATAGAATCAACAAAATTTAAGGTACTTTAAAGAAAGAAAAATTAAAATATCGGCATTTAAGCTCTGCCAGAACATTTTAATCCGAATGAAACCTAAGTTATATTAAAGCCCATTTAATTTTACATTGATATAGCGAGTTTAATCAAAATCTTCAGAATCGTTTTCGAGAAAATCGAAAAAAGGTGCAAAATGCATAGTATAAAGTGGCTCTTCTGGTAAGCTCATTTTGATGAAAAAAGTTTTGTACCGTCTCGGGCGTATATTGGTCTTAAATATGAAATTTCAGTTTTATAGGACTTTTCGTTTCTACGTACACACACACACGCAGACCTTTTTACGGGACTTGGTTATTTGGACTGAGGGGACCCTAAAATGTGTATTTCCGTTGAAAAATGGAATTCGAAAATTATCACGATCGCAATACTTTCCCTTACTATATATAGTAAGAGAAAGTAAAAAGGCGTGCACAGATATCGCAATAATTTTATTTTTACATAAAAGCCTGTACCTTAATCTACTTTTCTACATAATTTCCATGAATTTTGAGGCACTCATCATAACGCGACACCAGTTTTTGAATACCCTCCTTAAAAAAATTCTGCCACCTGACTTGTTAACCACTGCATCACAAATGTTTTGACTTCGTTATCGTCTTAAAAAGACGTGGCAAGTTGAGTAAGGGAATCGTTTTGCTGCATGACAATGCCCGTCCACATGTGGCTAATCGGACCAAAGATCTCATCAAAACATTTAAATGGGAAACTCTAGATCATCCTCCATACAGCCCTGATCTGGCGCCCAGCGACTACCATTTGTTCCTGCGCTTGAAGAAACACCTGGGCAGTCTGCGTCTTCAAGACGATAACGAAGTCAAAACATTTGTGATGCAGTGGTTAACAAGTCAGGCGGCAGAATTTTTTGAGGAGGGTATTCAAAAACTGGTGCCGCGTTATGACAAGTGCCTCAAAATTCATGGAAATTATGTAGAAAAGTAGATTAAGGTAAAGGCTTTCAGTAAAAATAAATTATTGTAATATCTTTGCACGTCTTTTTTTAATTCCAAAAAGGTACTTACTTAAAAAATATGCCTCGTAACAACATCTTGTTACTTTTAAACTATTTCATTAGTATCTTAAATTCAGCATTTTTCTTTGAATTATTAAAACAAATTATTCATAAATTCAACTCTTTTTATGGGAAAAATATCGTTTTTTTGTTGCATAAAACAAAATTGACAGTGATATTTACTGCACGTAATACATGTGGTAAGTCTAATTCGAAAACGAAAAGTCGTACGAAACTGAAATTTCATATTTAAGGCAACTAAACAACCGAAATGATACAACAATCATCAAAATCGTACAACCAGATGAGCCATTTTATACATTATTTTGCAATTTTGCACCTCAAATATTTGAGCCATCATCAGAGCATCAGGGCATCATTAAAATTCACCTATAAATATCTTGTTTCTAATATCGAGACACATTAACATAAGAGATAACATCCTTTTATCTTTTAAACATAACCTTTGAATAACATCATAGCTCTTTTGCAACTCATAACTCATAGCGAGTCATTCAAATAAGCACTTATAATTTTTCTGGAAACGTATAGTAATATGTATTTTATTATAACTGGAAACTATAATGTTAACGTATATTTTATAAATAAGAATGCATAGAAACAATCAACACGCATTTATTTTTGAATTAATAATCACATATGTGAAGATATGGGAAGGTTACTTATTGGGAACCAGTGTTGCCACAGTTAAACAAATTTTGTTTTACGTTTTAGAAAAATATATTTTTCAACCATTTAGAATAGTAATAATAAATAAAAACTATCCTATCATTTAAGTTGGGCCAAATAACAGATACTTACGAAGTTTGATCAAAGTCGGTTCAGTAATTTCAGAGTGTATCGCGAACAAACATTGTGACACGAGATTTTTATATATATAGATTTAATAAAACACATGTTTCTATTGAAATTCAATTTAATTAATTGTTTAAATCTCTAAATGTTTTTACAAATTCTTAAATTGCTTTTAACAACGGAGGTAAGATAAAGTCGTGTGTTGCACCAGATTTTTTTATGATTTTGGTGCCGATGGGACAACCGGTCGGACGTGACCCTCCGAATCCTGTCAGTCCGACTTTTCCACTTCTCGGTAAAGGCTGCTTAAGATGCCGTCGCACGTTTGGGCTTGTCACTGAATATTTCCCTTACGTGTCGGAATTCCGCGTCCGTGATCTAGTTACGCGTGATTGTGACAGTAACCGACTTGATTGCTATTTTTTCGTTAGTTTTTTGAAGGCTAAAAAAATATTTCCGTACAAAAGCGCTCGTTAGTAGATGGGACGATGCGCGCCTGTATTTGCGCCTCAAGGATCCCGCTGCGCGACAATAGAGCATCGATTTTTAGAATGCATAATTAATATTTCTCCTTGAGCTAATGAAGAGACGTGCATTGAGGCAACTGTACAAATAAGACGAGGCCTCCCACCGACAAACAACAATGTAGGTTTCCTGACAAACAGAATGAGGGATTTAGAGACAAATATTGGGCTAAGGTGTGGTTGACACCAGTTATGTCTGTATCCTTTCACTAAAACACATCTACAATCTTCATTTTATAACTTTCCAACTTAATTGGGATCTATTGCTGAGCAAACTAAGGATAGTTTATTGTCCGAGATAAACTTTCTTTTCAGTTTCCTCCAAAAGGTACTATAGTTGGTGTGTCCAACAGAACTTCCGCTTACCTATATTTTAGGGTTTATGGTCGACCATTGGTATGAAAATAGAAATAAATAATCACGAGGCAATCTTAAATATTTTTTTAATTAAACTTTTTTTCTATGATGGAGTAATTGAGACGTTGATCTCATTTTTTTTTTTTTTTTTTTTCCCGAAATCCATATTTGGATATGTTTTATTCTTATGGTTTGGTTTCATCAAAATCCGTTATCCCATTTCATCTTTAAAAAAACACGTAAATACTTAAAAAACGCGTATTAGAAATTTCAGTTAGTTTCAAAAGGTATTAAATCTGCATTCCGGGGTTCTACCAAACCATAAAATTCTTTCCATATCCAGTCCTCACAATCCAAAATCCATTGTAAAATCCTCAATGCTCCTTATTTTCTCACGGATAATCCCATCAATAAAGAATTGTATGTTGCTAATTTGCCCCGAACCAGGTATCAATCCTTTCATGACAAACTCCATTCCCACTCTAACCCTCTTCTATTCCTGACATTTCTCTAAGGCGTTTAAAAAGAAGATGGCTCCGAGACCTTCTAGTAGAGCAAAGTTTGGGGAGCTGCACATGGGTAGTATCCCTACATGTGAATCATGATTTAGTTTAATATTGTATCACATTTATTGGATGTATACAGTTGTAAATACGTGAATAAAAATATTTACAAAGGAAAATATTTCCTTCTAAAACGTACTGTTTTCGTGTTCAAAAGTATGCCCTGATACATCAATATCACCAAGATCACCACCGTTTCTGCTACTAATCATATATTTCGTCTTATCGGTATTTAATTCCAGTCCTATTTCTTTACCGTTTTTTATTAACACACTTGTATTTAGTTGTATGGTTTCCGTGTCTTCGCCTAGCAGTACCAAATCATCGGCATACCAATATAATACTTAAGGAATATAAAAATACAATTATAAAGAAACATTAACACAGTACCAATATCTTACAATTAATTTATTGTTTTCTTCATTTCGTGACTTTTAATTAATCTCACTTAGGAAGCAACTTAATTCCGTTGATTTGATTCTGATAAGTTCTCAATCAAATAAGTTTTTTTAAATATTATTTCTTTCAACTACACGAATGTTTTTTTGATGTTTGATTATTTTTGAGAAAATTATATTTTAATATAAAAATATACTTTGATATAGAAAATAGTTGAAATTAACATTCTCCGACCTTGCTAAAGATGAGGAGAAAAACCGTGCCTTATCTGACTAAATAGGTTAAGAAATAATATGAAATACCGCACTGTATAAATCGTTTAGTCGATACAAGGAAATTCAATTAAGTAAACCGATATGAATTCTACAACCATAAAAACGAGAATATTTCTGACATAATGACAATTGTGCAGTAATCAACAAAGCACCTTATGATTATTTATCACTAAGAAAACATCATTAGAAACAATTTTTTTTTTAATTAATTAATCACCGAACTGATAACATTTTTTTTAAATAACTATTTTTCAGTTCGTTATGACTAATTTTTTTTCTAGATATATTTGCTCTTTTTTAAATTCTGATAAATCTAGATACAATAGAATCTCAGTAGAATATAAAAATTAGCAGGGTAGAAAACGTAACTTCACTTTTAAAGTAGATTGTACGTATGTTTGTTTATTTATCAATCTTAACTTTATGCTACTTTGCCTAATCGGACGATGCTACATTGGGAGTCCTAAATTTTAATTCTAGGTTAAATTAGGATAGGAATCTTTAACAAGTACCTGGCATCGCACAGGCTCGGGACCACCTTTTTACGTCCCTTCCGATGGAGAGCATTAGCATGGTTTTTTTACTCTCTTAAACCCGTGACTTGAGGCATAGAAGGCTACTATGCTACAGGTGACCCCACGTAGGGATGTTACTGTTTAAAAAATTGAAGTTAAGTTCAATCTTTAAAGTTATCTATTTATCAGTACGTTATAGAATACAGTATATTTTTGGTATAAAATACTAGTTTCTCTATATAAAAATTGTGGTTTATTTATTTAATGTCACTTTATGCTGCGTAGCGGATCAGACGTTGCTACAGCTAGTCTAAGATCCGAACTTGAAACGATCTGCACCGAGCTGATAATAGAATGAAACATATTTTATAACAAATTTAGTATATTAGAAAATATGTTAAGAATGTGTTGCCTAAAAAAATCCTGGACAGACTATTTTTAATTATTTTTAATTAAATGTTGCAACATCATGGTAATAAGAAAACTTTTACCCTGACTTAAAATATCAAAGGTATAGAATGTGTTGCCGTTGGGTTGCCTAATCTTTTCCTGGACAAACTATCGGTTGTCAGGTAAAAGAGGGTATGTCGATATCAGTTATCTGCACCGGCTTGATAATAGAAAAAAAAATATCAATATAAGCGTTGTTTTATTGCAAAAGCATTGATATAGAGTTGTCTGCAAAAAACTTGGTTCTAATCTGGGTTCCCGAATTTTTAAAGATTAAATTTTAACGCGAGTTGAAATGCGTGACAGAGAGATCCGAGTTGAGTATAGCGTGTAATAATAAAGGTAAGTTTGATATCCCATATAAAATTACAGAACCATTTTTTACACAAATACCAAATACCAAATTACAGGGTAAAAGTTTTCTTATTATGATGATGTTGCAACATTTAATTAAAAATAGTCTGTCCAGGATTCTTTCAGGCAACCCGTTCTTAACTTATTTCCTAATATACTAAATTTGTTATAAAATATGTTTCATTCTATTATCAGCTCGGTGCAGATCGTTTCAAGTTCGGATCTTCTACTAAGTGGAATTCCTATATTTTGCGATTCCAGGTTTAATTAGGATAGAGATCATTAACGAGTACCTGACATCGCATCACTAATTTACGTCCCCTCCGAAGGCATAACCAAGAATTATTTTTACTTCCATTAAAGAATTTTAGAACCGGGTTTGAATCCGCGAACTTGGGCATAGAATGCTATTATGCTAGCCACTACATCACAGGTGACCTCTCTGTATAACATTATTCGTAGTATCTATCATCTTGATATGCAAGAGACCCCTTATATAAATCTGTATTGGAATCTGTATGGAAGCCAAATACACAGACTGAATCCGATAGGTAAGTTTCTCCTTAAAATACACATTTCAAATAAATCTGGAGATCTGAAACGTTAGGGAAATGGAGAGAAGCGGAAAATCCCTACCTCTTTTCAATAGGGCTCATCATTTTTTTCATTTTTTATTTCAGAGGTCTCTTTTATTTCGGCTTTTGAAAAAAAAAAGATGAATCGCCGTTTTATAGATTTTTATTTCTTTTATAAGAGATCGATTCTGAACGATGATATAATCGGTTCCATTCCTTTCAGAAAATTTGCCCGATTTCTGGTTCAATGACGTATTGTTCCGTTCCGTTCGTGATGTGAATGCTTAATGTCAATTTAAACCATTCAATTGAATATTTAAAAAAAAAAAATTCTTTAGCTTGTCGACGATTTCTCAGTGGAATTATATCTTTCAATTTTTTTTTTTTTCTCTCCGTATTTTATATCGTAATTTAGTCGATATAGCTATTTATAAAATAAGAAAGAAAATTTATTAGCTGTTTATTATTACATCTATATCATGATTATTATTCTATAAGGATCTATTCTGATATCACTGATCCCTGTTTTAAACACCTTCAAACTACTTTTATCAAATTCCTACTACTAAATCTTTGGGTCAGAAGTCCGTAAGCGCTTGTTTATAAAAACAATTACACACACACACACCACACACAACACACACACACACACACACACACACACACACAACAACATCATATATACATAATATATATATACTTATATATATATATACATATATATATAATATATATATATACTATATATATTATATATATTATATATATATATATATATATATATATATATATATATATATATATATATATATATATATATATATATATATATAATATATATATATATATATATATATATATATTATAATATATATATATATATAATATATATATATATTATATATATATATATATATATATATATATATATATATATATATATATTATATATTATTGATTAGTTCTTGACTGTTGATAATTTAAGTTATCTACTGGTCTTAAAGTTCAGTCAATAAATAAGAAATTTTATTTAGGATACGTTTTGAGAATTTATTCCAATTTTACAAAATAGTGTCTTACGTATGCAAACTACAAACTTTGAAAGAACACTGTATATATATATATACATATATAAAAACTAGAATCTTGGATGAAATCCGGAGGAGATGTGCCAGACAGTTTCTTTAGGCTTAAAAGAAGAAGAAAAAAACAAAGAGGAAAGTAGATTTAACAAACTTATCTTAGCCGAATTAAAAAAAAAAAAATCTAAATTATGATCTCTTGAAAAAAAAATAAGGTCTTCAGATAAATATGTTTTTAGAAAACAAATAAAGATAAAAAAATTATAAATCAATATATACCGAGATGGTTAAGGTTGTAGTAAAAATTATTACAAATTGTCAGTTAATTCATTCAGCTAACAAATGGGAGTCCTAAATTTTGCATATCCAGGTTAAATTAGGATCCAGATCTTTAGTGAGTTCCTGACATCACACAGGCTCGGGACCACCATTTCATGTTCCCTCCAAAGAATTACATAACCAAAAAAAATGTTTTACTTCATATAAAATATCCTAGGGCCATCTGCAGGGTTTGAACCCGCTACCTTGAGTTTAGAAGGCTGTTATGTTTGCCACTTCACCACAGGTGACTCCTTACTAAAATAGTTTTTCATTATTTTTGTTTGCTTATTTAACATAACTTTATTCTACTATGGCTAATCGGACGATACTATAGCTTGAGTCTTGAATTTTTCATATTCAGGTTTAATTAGGATCGGGATCTTAATGAGTACCTGACATCGCACAGGCTTGAGACACTATTTTAACTCCCCTCTGAAGGACGGCGTAACTAAGGATTTTATACTCCAATTTAAAAATTCTAGTACCAGTTTTTCATCATTAAATCACTATGCAGTTATTTAGTTATGATCTCACAATCAACAGTTGACTATTAAGTAAGTTAAAGTGTAAGATAAAATAAATTTTCTATGTATTTTTTAATTAATACATCTAATAGCTTAATTTTTATTTTATTATTTTCTCATTCTCAAGATTTTAATTTATCTTTGTTCTGTTTCAGAGAGAAAACTGTTTGTTGGAATGTTGTCAAAGAAATACAATGAAAATGATGTGAGACAAATGTTTGAAACATTCGGTGCCATTGAAGAGTGTACCGTACTCAGAGACACTTCGGGACAGAGTAAAGGTATCGTTTGGTCTCAATGGAATTTCACAAATTGAAATTAAACTATTTAAGAATTGTTCAATAAATAAAAAAAAAATATTCAACTGAACTGCCATCATGACCTATTAAATTTTTTTTTTCTTAAAATATGTATTCATTAAGTAATTTTATATATGTATGGGTCTCAGATAGAAACCTTACTGTGTCAGGGTAATGATTTATTCTGATATTTTATCCGTGGGCACCCAAAAATTAGGAGAAAAACCTGACAGCCGGATGTGATCTTAGCTAAACACCTCCTTGCACGGCCGTTTGCCAAGAAAATCTTAGTCTGAATTACTTTCATAATGAACCCAAGACCTCGCATAAGTTGTAGTTATACAGGGTTTATTTTTATTTATTTAGTAATTTTATATAGGTATATCACTGGACTACTGTTCCATGGGTGTGAAACCTGGCTGTTCGGTAATTATTTATTCTGATATTTTTTATCTGTTTGCCTAGTTACAGCATGCATCCCTTTATATACTGAATCCATGACCCATCATGGGTTACAGAGGAAAAGATTTTTTTTTTGTAATATTTAATATAATTTCCATGATATTGATGTATCAGGTCATACTTTTGAACACGTAGAGAAATTCAAGTATTTAGGTTCAATCATAACTAGAAAAAATGAAATCCAGGAAGAAATAAAGTTCCGGTTAAAGGTGGGAAATGCGTGTTATTATTCAGTTGCTAAGTTACTTAGTTCGCGGCTTCTATCTAAAAACTTAAAGGTTAGAATTTATAAAACTATTATTCTTCCAACGGTTCTTTACGGATGTGAAACGTGGCCGCTTACTTTGAAGGATGAACAACGGCTTAAGGTTTTCGAAAATAAGGTATTGCGTAAAATATTTGGTCCAAAGAGAGATGAGGCCACTGGGGAGTTTAGAAGGTTGCATAACGCGGAATTGCGGAACTTGCATCCTGTGAATATAATTGAGCTGATTGCATCGCGGAGACTCAAATGGGCGAGTAAAGTTGTTGGGCTCGATGACGAGCGGATTCCGAGAAAGTTGGTATTTGCTGATCCGACTGGTAGGCGTCCGAAAGGTAGGCCGAAGCGTCGATGGGAGGATTGCGTTAAGGCTGATCTAGGGAGCTTGGGCTTGAATGGTGAGCATTGGACGAGTCTGTGTAGGCGGAATTTGGTGGTATCGGCATCGAACCTTCGGGTTCGCTAAGCCTATTATTATTATTATTAATATAATTTCCATTTTTATAGTTCTTAAATTAATTAGTTGTTAATTGTTTGGTGTTTAGAATTATAATATGATGAAAAATGTGCTATGAATCAAAGAGTTTTTACTTGTATTTTGATGAAAAAACTTAATTAATTTTTATCCATATTTATTCACACAAAATTTATTTTTTTCAAATTTCACCATTTCGACCTAGACCATCTTGAAGGAACCTAACAACATATTTTTTAACAATTAAAAGACAATCAACATTTATGCCTTTTTAGTAAATATTTGAGAGAGCTGCATTGTCTAGTGGATAGGACACTCGTCTATTGTTCTCTGGGTCCTGGGTTCGAATCCAATCAGTAACAGAATATTATTTATTCTGTTATCTTAGCCGGGAACTACCCTAAGGTATGTGACAGACCCAGCCTGTATAAAGTGGGTACCCAAAAAAAGGTAGAAAAACCTGGTGGCTAAGTGTGATCTCGGCCTAATCACCTCATTGAACTAGAAACAGTATGAATCTTTATTTGCTCATGACCTTTCATGAGTTGTGGAGGTACAGTGTTAATTTAGTTTATATATGTAGTCCAAATATAAAATATCTAGGTTTTAATAGCTTTGTAAGCTGGTATTACAATAATAGGTTAAGGTAATTCTTTCCTTTCAATTTTAATAATAATTCAAATAAAAAATTTATTATTCATTATCTTTCCTTAAAATATACTTAATAAAAATTCAAAGTAACAATTTACTCCATAATTTATTTAAATTAATGTTTCTTCAACCTCTAAACCTTTTTTTTATGTAAATTTTTTCACAGCCAAAATATTTTAAAATTAAAATCTCAATATATTATTATTTAATTTAATGGATTTAATTTAATAGTTAACTGTTAAGAGTTACTGAAAGTAATTAATCTGGGTGGTGGTCAGTAAAAATAAACAATTAAATAGTTTTAACTATTTATTGTCTGCCATTTGTAAGTCCGCATTGTGTGTCATCAACAGGGCGAATTGAAGAGGGGAAATCACAAAAATGACTTAACACAACTCTGGTCTCCCTTCAAAGTGAATAAATCTTTTGCCTTTTACTAAAGATTTACGTGGAAGGGAGCTCTTGATTAATCTATAATTAATTTTTTTCTTAGGACCAGAGATGGGATATCAGTCATTGTTGTTAATTCCTGCCCGATAATGACCCACAATGGGGGTCCAAACTTTTACAAACAATAAAAAGTTGAAACTATCAAATTGTTTCATTTTACTGACTGCAATCCGGACTAATTTCTTCCTGTAATGTTTAATTTAACAATATTACATTAAATACAAATTCCAATAATATTTCAATATATTAAGTTAACCTTTTAATATGGAAACTAAGAAATTCATTTTTTTATTTTTTGGATTTTACAGACAAAGCTTATTAAACATTTAAAAATTCACAAAGTGATAATAATAATATAAAGTAATAATTATAGTGTGAAGTAATATGATACTGTAAAGTAATTAGAATAATATAAAGTAATAATAGTAATAAAACAAAGTAGTAACAGTGATATTAATTAGTAATAATAATTTTAATGAATAAATATTGCACTAAATTAACAAGGTAAAAATTTATAATTAATAGTAGGTTAATGTACAGGTAATAGTCAAAATTTATAATTTATTTATATACATAAAAAATTACTCTTATATACACATACAAAAAATAAAATTTGGAAGTTAATTAATTAAATAATAATATAATCACAGTGTAAGAATAAATAAAATATAAGTTTATTGAGTGATTAATTTAAAGTTATTGATGAAAAGAGTTACGATTACTTGTTTATTAACTGAGGTGATATTGTTGGAATACTGTAGATAAGGAAAGCTAATGGCTGTTTGCATTATTTTATAGATAGGACTGTTTTTTATATAATTAGTTTTGTGAGAGGAGATAGCTAACAATTTTGGAAATTTGGAAGAGAACTGAAGTACATAGAAATTTAAGAGAGAAAGCAGATAAGGAGAGTCAATCAGATGGTTTCTGAGTTCATCTGTAATTCTATTAATGATTAAATTTTCTTAAAATTTCAGCATAATGAATGCTTAAATTTTTTGTTTCTATTTATAAAATTTGTACTGTAATCATTGTGTTCCGAAATGCATCATGTCTCTAAAAAATTTCCTTTTAAGATATTACTTTCTTCACGAAGTAATATGAAGTTTTTTTGTTTTGTTTTTTGGTTGAGAAATAAAGTCAAACCATGCTGGCAGTTCAGTTGATTAATCTAAGTCGTCTATCAATTAAGGGAGCTGGTGGGAATGGCCACGAAAATTATAACACAGGTTAGTCTGGCCGATCGAGAAACATTAACTACTAATTTCTGTTTAATAATATCCCTATTATCAACAACCCATTGTTGTTCGTTATTTAAGTAACATATCTATAATATTTTCTCATTGGCAATGTAAATAACTGTTTCTTTTTCGAGACAGAATTCCTGTACTGTTTGCGCATAGTGTATGTTGGCTTCGTGTTCACTATATAGTTAATTTCACACTATATATATTTTTTTAGTTTAATTTATTTTATTTTTTTGTTTTTTCTCTTATAATTATATATTCGTATATTTGAGCACAGCTAACATATATATGTAGCTTTTTATTTTGGGCTGCCATCCAATTGTTTTTTTGATCAAATGTGACTTCTGTAAAACTTTATGTTCCCTGTTGGTGTTACTGTATTTACTATATTAAGTATCCCATTATAGCTTTATTAATATTATTTGTGTAGTAATAAAACTTTTATTAAAGGGACCTAAACAAAATCATACTGCTGCTCCCTTTTTTGCAGTTTGATCTTGGAAAGGATTTTCAGGTTTTTTTTTTTTTTTTTTTTTTTTTTTTTTTTTTTTTTTTTTTTTTTTTTTTTAACACAATAATGATCCTTTAGAAATGTCTAGAGAATCTAATGATGTAGATTTTTTTTTCTTTGTTGTTACTTTATTTTTATTTTATTTTTCGTGTGGTCTTTAGAAGTTTCTTTATCTGTCGCGCATCATTTGTATAATGGCTTATGTATGTGTGTTTCCGGGCCCAGGTTGTGCCTTTGTCACTTATACCTCGAAGCAGTGTGCAATCAACGCCATAAAAGCAATGCATCATTCTAAAACTATGGAGGTAATCACTCACACATCCCTCTTTTCTCTTCTTAAACAGAATGGATGCCACACTCTTAAAAGATATACAATCATAAAAAAAAAAAAATAATAATAAAAAAAAAATCAATATACTTTTAATTTATTAATTTCTCTCCAACAATAGCTTGTTACTTTTAATCTATACATTTTAACAAAAAAATAAAGAAACATGTACCTTCCATTTAAACATAGTTTTTGGCATACATCTGTTTTATATCTATTTCTTTAATATTCTTAGTTATTCTTTTTAATTGTATATGTGTGTAATTATTTTGTGAATATCATTACATATAATCAAATGTTACATTTAAACGCATGCACTTTAATCACATTTACTGTATACGGTACACTTTTACTTGTTCCGCATTAGCGGTGAAATTTAAAATGGATATTAATTGTTGACTCTTGAGAGATTCAAGTTACAATTAGTTGGGATGACGGTCAGAATGATCATAGGCAATAAAAGCTCACAACAATTTTTTTTAAATGTACAATCTTTAATGAGCTATTTTTATATTTCTTCCACAAACATTTATTAAAATGAAAATGATTTATCAACCCAAGTTTATGACAAAAGATCTTAGGTAATGCGTAATGCATTGCCTAATGTTATTTTATTTAAGAAGATTTAATTTCTATAATTAAAGAACTTTTGCAATTAGCAGTTAACTTGTGGTGGTATCACCGCATAAACAACATCAATAATGGGCTATATCTTTATTCAAACACATTTAACATTGTTTGCGAAACACAAAAGGCATTTGTAACACAAAAACATGAAGGTTATATCTCCTTAGCAACCACATGTGTTGACGCCACTAACTCTTCTGATTCAATAATTATTTTTTATGATTTAGATATTTTTTAAAACTATTATGTGTGAATAGCATATTAATCAAAGAAAAAACAAAACAAACTAAGCCTGCTGAAATTTCTCTTCAGTTACTTATTAGTTTTTACAATAAACTTGAAAGGCTGACAAATAAAAAACTTATAAGTAAATAAAAAAAGAATTATAACTATGTAGCTATAACACTAATAATTGTAGCAATAAATAATATGTATTAATGAAACAATAAAACTATAAAAATAATTAAAACAAGGTAATTAATAAAGTGGAAGGTTTAAAGAAGACATAGCCATCTAAGAGGATCATTTCAAGTCTTTTATTGAATCGATAACAACCTGTAATCTTGGTCCCATGTCATGTCATGTAATTCGAGATATCTGAAAACAAAAAAAAATATCTTTTTAGATAAGACGGTCATTATTGATTGTTCTAATGACACACTGTTCCAAAGCCAACTTGATTTCAAGTACCTTATGGGTTTTTAAAAGGTGTGTTGGACTACTGTTGATGGCCCAGGTTCAAACTCAGCTCTGGGGCAACTTTGGGGTAGGGAGACCCTCTTGAGGCTTACCAAGCCTCTTTAAAGTGGGTACCCAAAAATTTGAGAAATCCTGGTGACTGAGAGTGATCTTGTCTTATTCACCTTCTTGCCCCTTGGCCATTGGCCTAGAAATAGTACGATAAAAATTTACTGAACCCAAGAAACTTCTATGGTTTTTGAAGTACAGGTTTTTAATTTTTTTTTTTTATGGGTCGTATAGATAGTCTAAAGTATAGACGTGAATTAAAGAAATCAAACTATACTTAAAACCAAATATACTGAGATTAAGTGCAATTTATTATAAAAAATGAAGTTACAATTACATGAATACAGGTATATTCTACTCTCACAATTACAATACTCAACTTACTATCAAAGACACCTTTTTATATTATATTTATTAATGTGATGTATTATTAATCATGTGTTTCATGTAATACTTGTGTAAAGCAGCCCAATTCTTAATGTCTTATCAGACTCATATCAAAATTTATAATTTAATATCAAGTATGCATTGTGTACACTAGCTTGAAGCATGTTATTATTTTTTTTTCATTGTGTTTGCATGAATTTATAACTATGATTTGTGTAGAAAGTAGTTGGGGATTACTGAGAACCAAAAGTAAGGACATGTGTACGTAAGAAAATTGTTTAGGGAATTTAATTTGTTTAACTCTATATTAGATGTTTCATTTGTATGTACATTATTTTATAATTTAGAAAAAAAAATAAGAAAAGAGATTTAAGAAATCAGATAATTGAGACAAACTAGAAATAATCTTAAAATCTGCCTGCAATGGTATGAGTATTTATTCATATATATGTTTTATAATTTTGTAAAATAATTGTTTATTTTATGTATATTAATGGTGTATAGGCTACCGTTGGTGATGGTTTCCATTTCTAGGCATGTCAGCATATTTCTTTTTTTCAAATTTTGAAGTTCTCTAGTTTTTTTCTAAACATCTTAAACCAATTTTCTATTATAAAATTTCTTCATATATAGTAGGAAGTCCATAATATGAAATAGTTTGGTCTAAACATAATTTCTACTCAAAATTTTCGTGTGAAGAAGTAATATGAAATATGTTGAAGAAAGTTAAAAACAAAGTTTCATCATAAAAATAAAATATTAAATTCATTTTTTTCAAAAGTATATTTTTCTTCAATTATTATACCTGCCTTATTTCCTACAACAACACGAAGGTTTGTTTATTTGATTAGATAAAATTTCGATCTCTCTATCTTATTCCATCCTTAACCAACAGCTGAAGACTAGTTTTATGAGCCAAAAATGTATATATATATATATATATATATATATATATATATATATATATATAGAGAGAGAGAGAGAGAGAGAGAGAGTGAGTGTTTGTGTGTTTGTTCTTAACTGTTATATTAATCCAAGTTTTTAAGGTTCAATCAACAAATTTATTGGAAATGTTTCAAATACATATATATTTCATATCCATGTCCTAATTGTAATAAACATTTTAATTATTGAATTGAGACTTTATTTATGTTGGTATACTCTTTGCTACGATATTATTCTAATGTTCCAAAATGAGATTTTTGATATACAATTTTATTCTGGGATGAATAGTTCCCTTAGAATAACAAAAAAAAATATGTACAAATTTAATAGCATTCTTCCGGTCATTTTAAGAATTTAGTAATGAGTTAAAACAGATTTTTTTTTTTAATTTTTTTTTTTTACATTTTTTGGGAAAATTGATGGCTTAGGAGGTAGGTGAATTATTGATTTTGAAAGAGGTTAATGATAAGGTTTTACAAATGGATATAGGAGGAGTTCCAAAGTACTATTTGTGAGAAGGAAGATTCAATTTATGAGTTGGGATCTTGCGTGCTAGCGTCTAAAACATGTGAAAAATTGTTTGCTCTCAAGGTATCTAGCGCCTTTTTTTGGTAACTAGGTGCTCCAAGCTTGCTCACTTTTTAAATTAAGGCTGGGCTTCATGGCGAGAGAAGAGATAGGTGAAAATTCATGAGAGTTGGAGGTAGTGAATTTTCATACACTCTCACATACTTTTAATATATTATAATGAGTATTCAATTACCATGTTTTCTATAAGAGCCATTCTCAATGAAACGTACAAACGCTGTCCAAATGATTCCTCTCGTACTAAAACTGGTTATTTTCCACTTTTTTTTTCTAGTAGATATTTTTCTGCTCTACTTGGTGCACATTCGTAAGTTCAAATAAATGAATTATTCCTGTATGAAAAAATTGAATAAATGTCCGAAACGTCATTGGCTCACCCTGTCCAAATCAGACTTTGCCAACTTCAACGTGGTTCCCAGTCAAGGTGCTGGAAAGATTTTACTGGTTTGGTCCATTGCGTTTATACATACACTCTATTGTTTCAGAATGCAGAATTGCAGGTTTAGAAAATGGTTATATCCATTTCAAAAAAATAAAACTGAAATGTCCAAGGGATTTTGCGTCATTGGTGCACCCCAAACGGTTTTTGGCGCCATGATCTCCCTTCAAGCCATAAAAAGCGTAAAAGCCGTTACACCATAGGCAAGCCGACCAAGAGGTTTTTAACCACCTTCTGTATCTTCCACGGTAGCAGGAAAGGAATATGTACGCTAGTGAGTGAGAGTATTTTTATTGGCCGTCATTGTCGCACCCACTCTACCTCTGATAGTTATTTTTAATTGATTAATTTTCTATTTTTCTGTGATAGTGTTCTGCTTACTGAGTAGATTGATGTACTTCTTTGTTTTGGAGAGAAAACTTTTTAGAAAACCTTCGATTTGTCATTGATGCACCCGTCATTAGCACAACCCACAGAAGGTGTGCCAATGATGAAACGGGTGTATTTTTAAATTTCCCTTTAAACCTACTGCTCTGGTATGAAGAAATATTCTGGTTCACACTTTATCGACTGTCTTAATTTGTTCATTGGCTCACCACTACATCGTCATTAGCTCACTTTCTGAAATAATTAATTAATTATTTTGATAATTACACCAAATCAAGCTCTGCTGAGTGCTACATCACATCAGATTTCGTAAATCGGGACAAAAAAAAAAAAAAAGGATGGACCAAAAATTCAACTTTTGAAATTTTCAAGAAAAACGCACCGGATTGTACTTTTTGCTGAGAAAGGCCCATAAAACTTCATCATTTATTTTTTTTTTTAACTTTTGTTATAAATTATGTTTAATTTTTAAAGGTGGAGTTTCTATATTTAAAAAACATGTTTTCATTACACTTAATTGTTTGTTTTGATATAACATTATCATTTAGTTTATTTCCTCTTTTTTTAAAGTAATATTGAATGATATAGGATTTTTTAAAAGTTTTATTTGATGTTATTATCTGATATACATTTAAGAAATATGTCTTCCCACTCCCCCACTACATTTGTGAACTCTCACAATACTTTACTCTCATGAATTTTCACTTACCTCTTCTCTCACTGTTTAGCATGGCCTTAATTCAAAAAGAGGGCAAGCTTGGAGCACCTAGTTACAAAAAAGGTGTTACATACAATTTTTCACAGGTTTTAGATGCTAGTTCTTGTGCTCACTGAGTGGACAGAATAACATATGGTAAGCATAACAAATATATTAGGGCTCATTTTTGGTTCTGAGATATTGGAAATCTCTTATTCATCTATGTCTTTGGTTTTACTAAATAGTCTGGATAAATTTGTATTTGTTGAATGTAATAGGGGAATAAATGTCGTTTTTGTTAATACTGAGCATTTTGAAAATGTTGGTATATATGGCGTTGTATATCTTTTTGTGTGTTAGTTGTTAGGATATTGTTGATGTCTGTTGTAACAACTTTCAAATGAGTCTACCAGGGTCAAACATTATTTAAAAGCAGGTCAAATACTTAATTTTCACTGAATTCACTAAATTTATTTATTTATTTTTTTTTATTTTTTATATTTTTGTACTATTTGATTTTTTCCTATGTTAATTTTTGTATTGATTGGGGATTTGGCTTTTGTAGCGGATATATCTTCCAGAACAAATTGGGCTTTGCCACCATTTTGTTTCTCTTTTCCCATGTGGTTTTTGAATTAAGAGCTCATCAAAAAATGGAATATTGTCTTTAAATTTTATAGTGAAAGTTAATTTATATGATTTTTTTTTTTCTTATCCCTATTAAAAAGCTTTTGCTTGAATTTCGTTTTCTGATTCCTCTTCTGCGTTCAATTTTGCTGCATCTTATGACATATGAGAGTTCTGATGAGTGGGTCTGGGATTGAAGATTTTCCAATTATGTTGCATATCTTGTGATGGGGTGTGTTTTGTGAATTATTATTAAATTTTGTCTAAATGACTTCTTTTTAATTATGTTCTGTGGATGTGTGGTTATTATAACATCTACAAATCTATTTAGAAGTGGAACATAAAACCGAATTATGGAGATAACTGTATCTAACAGTTCTTGGAAATAAATATCTGCCAAAATTTGAGTATTGAGAGATACCACGGCACAGCCTAACTCTTAAATTTAATTAGCTATATTTGTCTTTATATAAAAAAAATATTCTCTCCGTTCATAAGGTGAGAATTCAAAGAAATTTTTTTTTGTAAAAGCCATGTGTCTTTCAATTTTTTGTGCTAGTTTTTTCCTATTATGGTTTTTTGAATTGTAAATGTTAGTAAAAAAGGATGAAGCATCCAAGAAAATTTGTTTGTACATAACATGCGAATATCTGAATGTTGTACATTGAAATTCAAAGAAAGCTTAATTTTTACCTGTTTTGTTACCTAGGTTATCTAGAAAGTTCATAATTGGAAAAATTTATGAAAGATTCAATGAGTCTCATTGGGTTTTAGGGTATATAGATTTTCACTACAGAATATAACTTTGGAGATATCAGAGAATTCATTATGAGTTTATTTTAGGTTTTGTCTATTAATATACTTTTGTTTTTTTATTGTACCTAAAATTGGTATCGGTCATTAATTTATCTGTTGTATTATGACTTTTTTTTTTTTTTTTATGTTTGTATAACATTTAATATCAAATATGTTTTATCAATGTAATCATTTTTGGTAAGTGCAATGGTTTAATTTGTTTTTTATCTGTTTATGTCATGATTATATCGGGTTGTGTTTTAAAAATGTTGTTGTTTTTTACGATTTCATATATTAATTTTTGTATCTATTTTCTAATATTCTGTTTTTCATTGTTATATGGCATAAATATGAAAATAATAAACTCTCAAAACAGTTTAGAAAAAACATTTTATAAAATCGTAGATCCTACAAATAGAACCTGCTAGAAATAAAATTTTGATTGAATAGTTGCTAAAGGAAAAGGAGAAATTCATGCATTTGATTTAGTTGATAAAATTGGTATAATTTAATTATTATAAGCATAGTTATGGCTATCACTATTTGAAGGTAATAGTTGGAATTTTTATCATAGGTCAAATTAAATAGCAGTTTTATAATTCAATTAAGTATTCTCTATTTTTGACTGTAGCCATTTCTCTCTATTAACAAATTTAAAATATTTCTACTACTTATTACAACTACTGAAAATAAAACAAGGTAATGATGAGAACACAGATAGTCAGCCTTATTTATTTATTTTTTTTTTGTTCACCCCTACCTATCCTTTGAAGGCTATAAAGGGATTTCTCGGGCCAGGAGATGAGGGCGGGGGATAAATGCCAAAGTAAAAGCCTCCTTAGCACCGAGACTCGAACTCGTAATTATTTTGTTTCACAACTTTTGGTCATCTGCTGTAGTTAGGCAATGGCTAACCCAATCAGCCACCCCGCCTCTTAAGATAGTCATCCTATCTCAAGTCTTTCTGTAAGGATGAAATTGACATTTCATTTTGTGTGCTTTTTTTGCAGTTCCATTTTTCTTTTTTATTTTATTCATCTCCATACCTAGCCAATTCTAACTTCCTCAAACATGGATCATAGTATGTTTCATAAGTCAATAGTCATATTCATCCAATTTGGACATTTGAGGGTTTTTGTATATCAATGTTTCGGTTGACCTATTCATCATCATTACTGTGATAATGAGATGTCGTATGAATTTAAAGAAGCAGTGAGTAGATTTCATGATCTTTATTTTGATCTCAGCTGTTATATTATTGTCAGTGTTCACATGTGGAACTACCATTATAATTTCACACGCCAGTGGCCATGTGATGCTATCAAAAGCCTTTCTTTGCCTTCCAATCACTCCTATTTTCCTGAGTTCATCTTCTAGGTCCTTCGAGTATCCTCTCTTCTTCTTTCCTGGAAAGGTCTTCCCTCGTCTTCTTCTTTGCCATTGGCTCGATAAGCATCCTTTCTGCATGAAGCTTGGTCTTGTGCTAGCTGATTTTCTGGATTTTATGAATCCCATGATGTCTTCATTGGGAATTATTATTAAGCTTGGAAACACTACTTCCCATGCCTGACTGTCTCGCAGCCTGCTCCAATACTTGGATTCTGTAAGGGATTTTCCCATAATAGCCAGGTTATCTGCATATTCTAGGAGCTGTATCTTCTTATTACAGATTGGTTGAATATCCAAGTACCACACAACTTTTTAAGGTCCATGTAGAATGGTTTTTGCAAAAAAATAAATGAGTCAAATGCTTGCTTAGCATAAGGTACTAGCCTATCCCCAAAAGAGGAAGATACGGTGATGAACAGCTTTGATTTCTTGGGTGCCAACATGAAAAACAAGCCTGGGATAGATTGGGAGATAAAAAATGAGATTGATAGAGCCTACCATATCTTTTACTGCATAAGCAACATTGTTTGCCATCAGGAAGTGGATCTGGAGACAAAGATTTAGAAGTCATATTCTTACCTACAGAAGCATAGTTCTTGACAAGCAGAAGTTGAATCTCTGGAGTTGAAATTAAGTGCTTAAATAGGATTACAGATAAAACTGGAAGAGTCCACATTAAAACTCAAGGATTAGGGAGGAGGTTAAAAATATTGCATCAGATTAGAGCTTTGGAGCTTTAATAAACCATCAAAATTTTCTTGTATCTAATCCTTACAATTTAAAATCCTCAATGCTCCTTATTTTGTGAAGAATGAATTGATCCATAAAGACCTTAATGTTCCCTATGTTGCTGATTTGGCTCGAACCATGTACCATTCCTTCCATGATAAGCTTCATTTCCACCCTTGCCTCTTCAATTCCTGATAATCCTCCGAGGCGTCTGGAGAGAAGATGGCCCCGAGTCCTTCTAATTTTGAATGCGTTTAAGAGTGTTGCTAATGGGTTGTTTCTCTACATGTATATTTTGACTTTTATAGCTACTTTTTGTATTGAATAATACAGTTGTTAACTGCAATAAATATATTTAAAAAGGAAATATAAAATATTTTACCAAAGTTCATGTGAGAGAAACAACAGCTTAAGTTGTTTGGTCATGTTCATTAAATGAGCACAAAAATAGACAACCTAAAAATTGATTGGAGTCGAAATCACAGAGAAGAGGCCTCATAAATAATTAGGTATTTTATTTCAAATGTATATGCAGAGAATTGAAAAATATATTTGAGAGGAGGGAAAAATGGAAAACCACCACAATCTCCAAGAGTTTGAGGTCTGTTAGTGTTGCAGTATTAAATAGAACTCCCTCCTAGAAATGACAAAGATGTGATGAGAAAGAACAGTTAGAGTTATGTTAAAATTTTCAATTTATTTGTCTGTGTAAAGAGATTGTATTAAAAAAAAATTCATTCATTTCATCTCTGCTAAACCCAAAAAATATTGGGGGATACAATTAGGAATTTGAGTGTGATCTCAGCCTAATCACCTTGTGTAGTCGTTGGTCAAGGAACAGTACCAATACCTGTATGTTTACATCCCTTGCAATGTTGAGGTACCGGATTTTTTATTAGTGGGTAGAAATGTGTCGTAATAATTCATGGGTTGAGAAAACTTATTAAGCATATTCTTGTAATATACATTCTATAATTGTTGGTGAAGTCTATCCTAGAGCAGGATAGCTTATATTTTGAAAATCAGCTATACTTGAGTATGAGTCCAGCTGTGGTATACAATTATTTATTCTGTTATATCAACACTGGATTTGGAAGTTTTTAGAATCTGACTCCTATACTTCTGAGGGATTTGTTTGATAAAATGTCATAACCTCTTACCAACTCGTTTGTGAAAGGGAGATATCCTTAAGGTTATCTGTTTATATGTTGTGTTATCGCCATACTGGAATATGCTGATATATCATCTTATTAGCTATAATTGGAGGAAGTTCAATCTTTGTGTCTTCGAGAAAGCACTGAAACCAATAAAAATATAAATAAATATTGTTAAATAAAAATCATGAAATAGGAAAAAGAGAGATATTAAAATATTCAAACATGTGCACCTAAATGAGCAGAACTTGGTGAGTGGAGAGTGTGGGGCCATAGAGGAGAGAATAAAGGCTGCAGGGACGTGTTTTGAATTCGTCAAGAGAGGATTTATTGGTAAAACCAGAGGTGTTCAAGGTATATAATATAATATAATATAAGACAGCATTCTTACTAATACTGACATATGTCAGAAAATACTGGGCCTTCACTACTAAGCAAATTCCAGGCTATGAAGATAATGATATTTGAGGAAAGTGGAGTAGAATTTGAAATTTCATAATAAGATCTATCCTCGTATAAATTCTGCTGAGGATATTATTGAAGAAAAGCATCTGAGATGGTTCAGTCATAACTCAAGAATGTCAGATGATTATGTGATAAGATCAACGCATGAGGTGGAAATGGATGGAAGGAGACTGAGAGGAAGACCTAGGAGATCTTGGGAGAAAGGAATCAAGGTCGGCAGGAAAAGGGAAATTGACTGGAGTTTGGCCAGAGAGGTAGTGCAGAATAGGATTAGCTGGTATCAGACTCTACATGCGACTTTCTCGCACTCCTGTGGTCGTAGAGAAGGGTAGAGAAGAAGACTTTTTATGTGGGTTTAGACTTTTAATGAGATTTCAAAATGAAAAATCTTCTTTGTTATTCGTTGTCAAGTCTGGTATTGGAATTGTGAACTCATTGGTCTTTCTGTGATCCTCCAGACCACAGCTTGGACCAAGTCAGTGGGGTGTATCCTGAATCATTTCCTGATTTTCTCCAACTGAGAACATACCTAGAGATGCTCTGTGGTCTGGTCTTTTTTCCTGCTGTCACGTAGAGTTAATGTTTTCAATTGATGAAGTATTCATGTATACAATTGGTTCCTAATAAAGCCAGTTTCATTGTCTGCACTTCCACACTTAAAAAAATCCTCCACATAGGCCCAATCAAACAACCCATTTAATTTGTATTCTTTTCAATGTTAAAATTAAAATACATTTTTTTAAATAACAAATTAATTAATAAATAACCAAAAAAGTCATTTCTACGATATCCCAGGGAGCGCTGTAGTTCAGTGAATTGATGATTATTAGTGATCATTAGTCTGTTCTCAGGGTCCTAGATTCGAAACTCAACTGTGGCAGAATAATTGTTGGTTCAGTCATTTTGGCTGTGGAAGTAAGGGAGAGGGAGGGGCGATCTAGGGGTGTTCTGACAGTCCTGGGGCACATCCATCCTCTGTACAGTGAGTACCTAAGTATGAAGTGCAAAAATCTGACAGCTGGGCGTGATCTCGGCCTAATCATCTCATTGCTCACAATGTTGGCCTAGAAACATAACAGATCTTTATATGTACTGAGCCCAAGACCCTTCATGGGTTTTAGAGCTACATGTTATTTTATTTTTGAATATCCCTGGAAGAAAAGGCCAATTAATCAGATACTGTTATAAGATTCTACTATTTATCTCTTGATTAGGAACAGTTCCTGTTCTGTCTGGGCCTAATAATGTCTTTGTATAACAAAATTTGGAAATAGCAATGGCTCATCATTAATAGGCGTAAGGAGTGATGACCTACCCTGTAAAATCTCATCGTGAATCGTGAGTATATTCTCCCAGGAGATTACACCACGAGGCCAAGGGCCTACAGTGCCTGTCGCGCCAGATTAAAAAAAAAAAAAAAGGGCTCATGAAGACAGTTGAATAATTGGCTTGAAGAAAGAGATGTGGCTGACTACTTTGTTACTCATTATTGCTAAAATTTAGAATACCTTTAGCTTAAAAGATTTTGTATGGCTTCTGGCATATTTGAGAAGAAACAAATCTTTTAAACTGCCAGTTCTCACCCTTTATTTTAAAACACAAAAAATGTTTATTGTTTCCTGCCTCAACTGTCTTCATTCGTGTGTTAACAATTTTACACAAAAGGGGGTATAATTAAAAAAAAAAATTAAGTCTCAAGTAATTCACTTTCATCGGTTATCTCACTTCACATGAACTATTGAAATATCCTTCATTTTAACATTGAAACTTAGACAAACAGCTTTTATTTCTTTATTATTTAACTAGGTGGGCTTGCAAAAAGATATCACAATGCAGAGATAGGCATTTTGGAAATTAAAAGTATTCATTAAGAATCTAAATTTATTTAATATTATTTCTGATCTACTGCAATGATTGTTTATTTCATGTTTACTGTCCTAGTTATCATCATTCGTAGATATTCCAAAAAGAAAACCTAATTTATCCTGGTGCACACAATACACAAATTTAACTTACCTCCGTTGCTAAAATCAGTTTAAGAACTTTTCAATAAAGTTAGAATTTAAAAAGGTTATACATTAAGTTTCGATGGTAGCATATCTTTCAGATTAAATAATCTGACAATATAAACTATTTTCTACAACAAACACATAGTTTTCATCACTTCCCATTACCTTATAGAACTTTGTACATAAGTTAACATTTTTTCTAAAATATCTAGCTTGCCGAAAATATATTATACATCTATATTTCTATTCCTATCTTCAGAATAAAAAAAATGTTTGCTCTGATCGCCTTCAGTTGGTTATCGAATTCTTTCAATTTGTAACTGAAAGTGTATGTTGTTGAGATGTTACAGCAACTTTTTAAAAAAGTTGGTGAACGAGAAGAACCACTTTATACCATGAATTTTCTGATTGAAATAGTCTGACAGAGCTTTAATTCCGTATTTTAAAGTTTCTTCCCCTACTTTTGTATTATTTTTTTTTTTTTTTTTTGGATGATAAGAGTTAATGTAAATGTATAATAAACCGTTGGAAAAGTGAAGATTTTATAAAAAAATGTTATCTTATGTACAAAGTTGTATAAGGTAAAGGAAAGTGATGAAAAATAGATAAAACTAACTGGTTGTTATAGATAATAATTCCTTTTGTTATATTGTTTAGTCTAAAATAAATCTTTACATTGAAACTCAACTTTAAACTTTGTTCAACTCAATTTTTATTTTAAAGTTCTGTAATTGAGTCGTTGATTTCCCAAAGGTACTATATCCATTCTAGGAAATTTTACAGGAAGCACGAAAATTTCACATTACTATATTATTAAATCAGCTGATTTGTTTTTTTTAATTATTAAAATCTAGAATTGTTTTTTTACTATATTAATAACACCCTATTAAAGTTATGGAATGAAATATTTTAGTATGATTTGGAACCACACTAAAGGTGTAATTAGTACCTTTAGAAAATAACTGCATTTCTAAATCGTGTTTTTAATGTACTTAGAGTGTTCATTCGATAAAATCAAATATAAGATTTATATTAAACTAACCCTCACACAAGACTGAAACGACAAGAAACTGCTTGAAGATATCGATTAAACGTTCAAAACTTCCAGTATATTACAAAAGACTCATTTTCATCACTATTATCAGACCTATTTGGACATATGGAATCGAGCTTTGGGGCTCTACTAAACCATCTAATTCCTCCCGCATCCAATCCTTACAATCCAAAATCCTGAATGCCCCTTATTTTGTCACAAATAAACTCCTCCATAATGACCTAAACATCACATTTGTTGCAGACATAGCCTGTGATAGATACACCTCTTTTCATTCTAAACTTCCTGCCCACACTAACCCACTTGTCCATAATTTATCTTCCTTAGATATTCCTGATAACCCTCCGAGGCGATTAAAAAGAAGGTGGCCTCGGGGCCTTCTGCCTTAAAATAGTTAGTGAATTGCTACTTCTGGGTAGTTCTTTTTCAAGACATTTTCACGACTTTTCTTCATACTGCATATTTACTCATTGTGTTTTTTTTTTTAATACAGTCGTAAGTTACAATAAATAAATAAAACAAAAATACATATTAAACTAAATTATGAGAATATAAAAAATATTTGGTCCGAAGAGAGATGAGGCCACTGGGGAGTTTAGAAGGTTGCACAACGCGGAATTGTGGAGTTTGTACCCTGTGAATATAATTGAGTTGATAGCATCGCAGAGACTCAAATGGGCGCGTAAAGTTGTTGGGCTTAGTGAGGAACGGATTCCGAGAAAGTTGGTATTCGCTGAACCGACTGGTAGGCGTCCGAAAGGTAGGCCAAAGCGTCGATGGGAGGATTGCATTAAGGCTGATCTCGGGGGCTTGGGCTTGACCGGTGAACATTAGACGAGCCTGTTTAGACAGAATTTGGTGATATCGGCATCGAACCTTCGGGTTCGGTAAGCCTATTATTATTATTATTATGAGAATATAAATATGTAAAAAATAAATTTTGTAAAAAATGTGCTTTAGTACCTTTTGGAAATCAACTTCTCAATTGCTTTAACAAAGGAGTCAAGTAAAAGCCTTTAATTGTGGGCCAGATTTTTTTTTTCATATAAAATAACAATATAAATTGTCTCACCTTCATTCTAACCTTACAGGTTAATAAACATATCATGAATAAATAAGAAAATAAAAAAATTATTTAATTTCTCAATATCTGAAGTTCTTAAATCCATCAGTGTCCTTTGCAACTAGTCTACACCATTATAGTTAGATTCATTCCTCTATAATTATATTATTATTTATTTACATAATTATTAAATCTGTTTAATTTTGTATTTAATAATGTTCCCCTAGGGATGCTCACTGCCCCTGGTGGTTAAGTTTGCCGATACTCAGAAGGAAAAGGACCAAAAGAGATTACAACAGATGCAGGCTAACCTCTGGAACCTGGCTGGAGTGAGTTTGTCTCCTCAATCATACCTCACATCCCTCCCGCAGCAGGTAAGAGCATCGCATCTGAAAAAATAATTAGGTTCCACAACACTAAAAAAATCACCAATATCCTAAATGGCAATTCATAGAGTAGTTCGGAGTTTTAGGACGATAAATTACGAGATTATTACTCCTGCAAAGTTCCTAATTAATTTATTAACTTATATAATTTCTTTACAGTGCATTATAATTTATTATTATTAAAATCAGTGTCATAAAGAGTATTATATATTAATATAAAAACATTCTCTTCTAAAAAAAAAAAAACATTTATGTATTAGAAATATTACATTTTCTAATAATTTTTGATGTTCCAAAGCTATTTTTGTTGTACTTGAGCCTGGATATTGCATGAAATAGCAAATTAGTGATGTAGTTTTAAGCTGAACGAAATGTGTTACAATAGATTGACTGATTACTGGACTTTAACATCGGAGATCTATAGGATGAAGAAGTCTAAAACACCATTCAAACCACTTGAATTATGACTTCATTGTTTGTTTATTTATTTAAAGTCACTTTATGCTACTATGGCTAATCGGACAATGCTACACTGGGAGTCCTAAATTTTGCCTATCCAGGTTTTATTAGGATAGGGATCTCTAACGAGTACCTGACATCGCATAGGCTCGGGACCATCTTTCAATGTCCCCTCCGAAGGACGGCATAACTAAGGATTTTTTACTCCCATTAAAAAATCCTAGGACCACCTACGGGTTTGACCCGTGACCTGTGGCATAGGAGGCTGTTATGCTAGCCACCCAGCTACAAGTGATCCCTATATGACTTCATTAATTGATCTATCAGGCATTGTCTTAGAAACTTTAGTAATACACAATATCAAGTTAATAAGAAAAGAGTAATCAGAAAAAAACAACTAAGAAACATAATTAAGGACTTTTTGGCTTGCTGAGACCCGGGAAAACTGTTCAATCAATAAAAAGATAAAAATTGTTCTTGCATCAGAAGATGGTATTATAGCTGAAAATTAGAGCATCGTAATTAAATAAAATAGCGGTGAAATTAATTATCACTCTCCAATTTTATATTTAAACTGTAACCTTTAACTAAAATGCCTAATCAAAGCTATTTCTTTATTTTCATAAAGTTGATAAAAAAAACTTCCATATTTATATCTTTTTATTTTATTTATTTATTATTTATATTTTTATTTATTTTTTGTTCACCACTACCTCACCTTTGTAGGCTATATGGGGGTATTTCAGACCAAGGGGTGATGGCAGAGAATAAATACCGAGATAAAAGCCGTCCAGCACCGAGACGCGAACTCGTAAATATTTGGTCTCAAGTTTTGGTCATGTGTGGTTGCTAGGCAACGTGCTAACCCACTCAGCCACCGCCACCCTCCCCTCCCCCCATATTTATATTAATAGAGGTAATTTATTTTAGTAAATTTTCTTCTAAAAAGTGTCCAAGGGTCATGATGACAGTATATAAAAACACATTGATCTCTATAATGACCTATGCAAGCGATTCCTGGATTATTATCTCAAAGCAACAAAGCCAACTTCAAGGAATGGAAATGCGGTTCCTGAGGAGAAAAAAACAAAAAGAAATAGAATTAGAAATAACACTATAAGGAGTAATATTGGGATACGGGACAGATCTTGTACAAAACTAACAATTATTTATGTATATTGTCAATTTTTTTTGCTTACTTTTTATTATTATGTAAAAAAAAATTTTTGTTTTCTTTTTCAAACCAAATCTTAATATAAAGATTGATTTCTTCTTACTGTCCTATAACTGACAAGGAAAGGATCCCAAATGTGTCTTACCTATTTTGATGTATTTTATTTAAGTAAAACTATTGGGTTGTTTCACATGAAATATCCGTTTTTATTGTTTCTGAAATACATAAAGGATTTTGCAAGTCTCTTTTGTTTTCTTCTGAATGTTTACATATTTAAAGTAAACAGTTACTAATCCTCTACCTTTGTATTATAAACATTAGCTTCCCAATCAATTACCCACTTTTTAGTATACCTCCAAATATGAACATGGAAACACGCGATTTTCGAGTAATATTTTTGTACGAGTTTAAAATTGACCATTCAGCAGCTGAGGCTGCTAGAAATATTTGTAAGGCGTTTGTGAAAGGGAGTGTTAATGAATGGACCATTCGCCATTGGTTTGCTAAGTTTTCAGCTGGGGATACCGACTTGAAAAACTTGCCCCGAGAAAGACCTCCGTCAGTAATAGACAACGATGTCCTCAAACATACAGTAGAAGGAAACCCCTACCAAACAGTTAAAGGACTCTCAGCACCATTTCCTAGCATCTACCATTTCCAGACATTTAAAGTGTATTGGGAAAGTAAAAAAGCTCATGATCTCACTGAGCGGCATGTTTCAAAACATATCATGCAAAAATTGAAAGAACTGGGCTATGAAGTTCTTCCGCACCCACCATATTCTCCCGACTTGTCTCCAACAGATTACCACCTGCTCAGGAATTTAGACAACTTCGTCAAAGGAAAACTTTTTGAAAATGATGATCAAGTGAAAAGTGCGTTTTCAGATTTTGTTTCACTTCAAAGCTCAGAGTTTTTCAGTTTGGGGATAAAAAAGTTGGTGTCACGTTGGGAAAAATGTGTAGAAAAAGAAGGTAAATAATTCGAATAAAATTATCTTGTTTGCATATCGTATTTTTATTAAAAATCCTTTACCTTGAAAACGTACATTTCATGTGACACAACCCAATATTAAATAAAATGTGTTTTTCCTTCACAAACTTTCCAATTTCTTCACGAAACTCCAGGGGTGTGTTGTCACCTAATATTTAGAAGAGTCTAATAATATAATGTGTAGTTTTACTTTAAAAAAAATTATCAAAAGCGGTGAGACATATTTGGAATCCTCTCCTTGTTAAGTCAAGTGCTTATTTTCATCCAATAATGATGATTGTTGCCTTGGCAGGCCCTTGAAGAGAAATCAGCTGTGTATAGCATACAGTCCTCCAAGCATATCTTGAAGGATTGTCCGCTATTGGCTAAAACTTGTAAAACATAGATTATAATTTTTATTTTTTTTATTTTTTGAATTTGACAACATTATTTTGTAATGCAAGGGAAAACAAATTTTATTTTTCTCTTTACAGAGTGATCCTAGTAGTTCCTGCCTGACTCCTCTTCAGTTACTTCAGCATCTTCAAACAAATAATGTTCAACCGAATCTTGGGACACAACTTCTTTTACACAATTCGGCAGCAGGTATGAACAAACTCATGATATTATCTGTATTTATAAAAGGAAGTTAGCATTCACTCATTTATATGGTCATCATAATATCTCAAAAATGGCAACGGTTGGGAAGCTGAAATATTTTATGGAGGTTCCCCTTATTGTCTGAATGTAAGGCTGACGGAAAATTCATCCTCTAAGTTTTGGAAAAATGAATTATTTCTAAAACCTTTAAAAAAATATCAGTACTCATTTAAAAGATAATTCTATTTCTAACCACAAATAGGATGATTTAAATCATCTTAATCTGACCAGTATTAGGAAAGAAACTCACATGATTGGGTTGAAATGTCAGCTTACAATAAAAAAATTAAAACCGATGCTTTGGTTTTATTTAGTTACGTTTGCAAATATGTTTATGGTTGAAATAGTTAGTTTTGAGACTTATTCTGTATTTATATAGTAGACAGTGGACCGGGTGGACTATGCAGAATTAGACAAATAGCTACAGGCATGTACTGTACATTGCGAGCTGAGTTTTATGATTTACATTGTAAATAACTCGTTATTTATTTTTACTTTTGCTCTTCTTTACACTAAAGTTGTTATTATTTTATTTATTAGTTATTATTTAAGAGTCATAATAAAGTAATTAATTAGTTAGTAGCTGGTTTCTTAGTTTAGTTAATTAGTTAGTTAGTATTATTTAGTTAATTAGTTAAAACAAATTAATTATTTATTAGTCATTTATTTATTATTTTTATTTACTAGTTATTATTTTATTGTTAATATTTATTTATTTTTTAGTTATTTTTTTTTTAATTATTCTTTCTGTTTTTTTTTTTCTTTTCTTTTTTTCTCTTAGTTTATTCATTTACTCTTCTTTACATACTGTTTTTATAAAATATGTTATGTAATTTAATTTATATTATGTAATAAAAATATGCATTGTATCGCAAGATGGTACGCGTAGAAATAAATGCACCCATTGTAGGGTTACTGTAATGAGGAAAAAAAAAATAGTAGACAGTAAAAGCAATATTTTACTGACAACCAACTGATAATGTTTTAGTCCTTAAGATTTAAAAATATTTCGTGTATGACGACAAAATATTTATCATCAGTTCCTTTTTTTTTTTAATTAAAAAGTCCTGTTTTTTTTATTTGAAAGCTAATTAAATGGAGCAATCTTAAGATGAGAGAACGATATATATATTATACCTTGTGAATCAGCTGTTATTATCTTTACTATTATATATTTTGTATATATACTTTTAAGTGTATTTTTATTATATTATCTGATTGCAGGTTTGCAGGGACTGGCTGCGTTAAATGGCTCAAATCCTAATTTAAGTGATATTAGTTCTTCTAACCTCCAAAGTTTAGCTGCCCTTCAAGGTTTAGCAAATATGTCTGTAGCGAACGGTAAGTGTGGCTTTGTTTAAATATTCTTTAACTATTCATTTTTTAAAACGCTCCCCTTTCTATGTAATATAGGAAAATAATACAATATTTTAGAATTATCAAGCATCTTTTGTATTTTGTTCAAATGTAAGTTATCACAATTAGCTTTTCAGCATTAGCTCATAATGACTTTTTGATGTGAGAATAGTTTTTTTCATTATTTTTTTTTATTACATTTAAAAGAAATATAATATCTTACCATGCACTGGGTCCAAAAACTTATAGGTTATGTTTCTTTGTTCTAAAAAAAAAAAATGTATCTTTCAAATATGAGAAATATTTACTAAAAAGTTTTTTTTTGTTCTATTAATTTTTACAGGTACACCTATGACCATGCAGAATTTGGTTACATTAGCTGCAATGACTGGTGCAGGAGCCGTATCTCCAAATGGTTAGTTATTAAATATTAATCTTAAGTTTTTAAATGGTTAATTAATTATATTTTTACAGTTGACTCTTCCTAATCGGACATCCATGGAATCAGATATCTTTAGGATTTTAGCATTGAGACATCAGCAGGGATATAAAACAAATGTATACTGTATCGCATCAAATCTTAAATAATAACTGAGAAAAAATACTAAGTATTTTTCTGATTAACTAGTGTACCTAGTGTGTAGGAAATCAGACTAGGGGTTTTAATAATATATGAAATGAAATGAAAAATAATTTTTATTGTGGGACATTTCGTCCCCTAAGAATAATATATCGTGAACAGAAAAAGTCCAATTTGTCTGGATTCATTTGATATATGATTATTTAGTCAATTAAATTATTAAAGCTTAATATGAATAAAAGATAAAAAAAAAAAAAAAAAAAAAAAAAAAAAAAAAAAAAAAAAAAAAAAACACGATAAACATGGCATGAGTTTAGTTAACTATTATCAAAGTCTAGATTTATCACATAACTACGGAAGATCGATTTTTGAGTAATTGGTGTTTGAATGTGGTTAGGGATGACACTTTTCGGAGGGAGGTGGGTAAAGAGTTGCAAAGTATGGTAGCACGGATGATGAAGGCCATTTCCTAAGATGTTCTTCTATGAGAAGGAAGGTATAGTTCGATGAGTTGGGATCTAGTAGTTAAAGTGTGCACGGAGTAAGAAGGTCAAAGATACAGGAAAGTTTTCTGAGCTCGCAAGGATTGGAATAGGAAGATGCCAAGTAGGTATTTTCTTCGGGATTTGGGATTGAGCCACCTTCGACCAGAATACCAGTGAGAGATGTGTGACTGTTTAGAGAGGTCATACTATTTTATTTTTTTAATTTGGAGAGTAATGATTTTTTTTTTTTTTTTTTTTTTTTTTTTTTTCCCGAGCTGCCATAGGGATCGCACCGCAACCAAGTCGGTCTATTGTGCGCCATAGAGTCAAAAAGTGGTGATTTTAAAACATGAATTTTGTTGCAATAGCAAACTTCAGAAGGCTATGTGGATTGACTAGTTTGTTGTTCACAAGGTGTTCCAAGTGGACTTCACCAAATAGAGTGAACCTTAACTTTGCAAGCCTGTCACAGCAGCAGATTATGTGGAAAGATGTTTCATCTTCCTGTCCACATAGTCTACATAAAGAAGGGGTATTAAAGATACCAAGTTTGAACATGTGGTAGTTGAGTTTTCCGTGTCCTGTGTAAATAGCAGTTACGGTTTTTAGGCATGGCCTACTCATACTAAGTAGACATTTCCTTCTACTAATGCTAGGACCGTCTAAAAATTTAAGTGAGTGTTTAAGTCCCTTATTTAACCAGAGTTGTTTAAATTTGATAAAGTAGGATTGTTTAATAGTCCTAAAGGCAGAACTTAAACTGATTCCACATAGGGGTTCTGGTATGATGGGAATCGTTGCTGAGCCCTTCCTAGCTAGTTCATCAGCTCTCTCATTCCCACTGAAGCCAGTGTGTCCAGGTACCCATTCAATGCTAACGCTATTGTTTCTAGCAAGATTGTTTAGGGTCAGATTACATGCCCCAACGACTTCTGAGATTGTTGTGTGATTGTTCAAGGCCCCAAGTGCCGCCTGAATATCAGTATAAATGCTTATCTTTTTGCCACTGATCAGGTGAAGGGGTCAGGGCAAAATGTTTGGTGGGAACCACTGGTTTAGATGTTACATTGGTTTGGATAAAAAAAGTTACTTTTGTACAAATGTCTAAATATACAGAGAAAAACAAATTTTGTTTGTAGAATATTCATTTATTTATTTACTTTTTACACTTTGTCAATCCTGTCTGTCTGCCAACTTAATCTCTCCCCAACCGGGAAAAGCAGCAGTTTGAATGAAGACATATTTTTCCAGTCAAGGAGAACTTTATTTTCATTACAAAACTGAGATTGTTTTATTTATTTGAATCAGAAATTTAATTGAAGCTTTCAGGTTTAAGTTGGAAATAATTTGGACTCATCAGTGAGAAATAACACTTTCCAACAGGTGCAGTCGGAATAGCAGTGTCTGATTAGAAAGAGTCTACTGTATCATTAAACTTAATTTATTATAAGAGCATCATAAGAAGATAGTTATCATTGAATGTGACTTATCCTTAATGATAAGTTTATCGCCCAATAACAACATTTAGTATAAAATAGCGATTGATCAAATGAATATTTTATGTTATTTATTTTTTTGTAGGGTCCAGTTCGTCTAGCCTGAGTAGTCCAGGTTTGTTTTTCTATTTCCATTGTTCAAAAAAGTAACGGTCGTAGTGTTTTCTATTAGATTGTATTTTTTTTTTCTTTCTAGTTTTGTGTTCTTGAAAATAGTGGGTTTTATTTTGTTTAATGCATGGGAAATTGATGTGTTTTAAAATATAAATCAGCCATAACTTCTTTTATATTATAAAATAGTATTTTTATGATTAACAACTTTGTTTTATTGTTTATCAAATTAAAATTAAAATGTCACTTTAATCATTATCATTTTTTAATCATTAAAAAACAATTGAACATGTTTCCATGGGAACATGGACACCAAGACCAATATGCTTAACACATTCTACCGGTGGCTCGCACTAGTCTGTCCCATATGGCGGCGTGTACCACCGGTGGCCCGCACCATTCTGTCTTATCGGATGGCACCTACCTCAGGTATTTCCTATCCATGTTATCTATTATTTATAAGGGCAAAATAATAAAAATAATGAAACATTTTATCTGCATTTTGAGTTATTCATTTACACAAATTTTAAAGTAAGCACTAACTAGACTGTTAGCAAACGTACAACTCGTACACAGGTCTGAACAGGCAATAATCGAAACGTGGCATAAATTTGAGCTCCGCCCCACAGTGCAGATATTGAAAATCAGCGCCAACGTGAATGTGTTAAACATATTTGTGATAAATTTAGGATCTTTCCAAATGCTGGTCAAATTAAGATGATTTTGCTTTTTTATGATTATATATTGGATTATCATTGAAATGAGTTTTTATAATTTAATTAGGATCGGGATCTTTAATGTATACCTGACATCGCACAGGCTTGGGACTACCATTTTACGTTTGTCCCCTCCTATTTATACTTATTTTAAAAAACCCTAGGATCATTTACCAAGTTGGAATGCATGACCTTGGGCATAGAAACGGCTATTATCCTAGCCACTACACCACAGGTGACCAGTTGTTTTTGTTATACTTGATTTATGCTCCTGTTTAAGCTTTTCATTTTCATTTTTATTGGATCGATGCAAACATAATGTGGTTTTCCAGCTCAGTAGAATTTTAAAACCTATTGTATTTACTAAACAAATCCTTAATTTTAATTTAATTTCTATCATAATTTATCTTATTTTATATTTTTGCTTTCAGTCAAAATTTAAACTATAAAACATTTGGTTCAGTTCATTCTAAGCTTTTAAAAAATAAATGCCAATTTTTATATAGGATGTAAAATCGACAGTAGAAATCACCGTAGGTAGAAATAATCAGGAATCAGTCTTTTTTAATATTTTAATTTTACTGACATTTCGGGTCAAACTTATGAGCCATCATCAGGGCTACAAACATCAGAACAAAAGAGATAAATATGATAATGAAAAATTTTTTAATGTGTTGACAATGATAAAATTTAAAATAAAACAAAAAATATACCAATATACGTAAATATTATAGATACAAATAATGATAATTTGATAAACAATATGATGATAAGTATGAAATCAAAACTTTAGGCTTAAACATAGAAGTTAAAAAAAAATTATATATATATAATTATATTATATTACTGAGCCATGTCAAGCATAAACTGAGAAAAACCGAAAACATCAATAGGTGGTTTGGAGGGAGTACATGTAAAAAAACCCAACGGTTTTCCCCTTTAAATATAAATACTACAGCTTGGCTTTTTAATAGTTTTTCATAATTACTCAAAGGTAAAACAAAATAAAAAATTTACAATAATGCTCAACATTTCTAACAGAGAATTATAAACTCTAGAATCTGAGGTGTATAAAAGAACCATGAGGTATATAAAAAAAACAAGTTGTATAAACAAAAAGAAAAATTTACATTAAATAAAAAATATAAATTATACAATAAAGTAAGAAAGTTATAACTTAACTTATTAACATTGTTAATGAAAAAATTTAAAACAAAATGCTAATTAATTTAAAATTATAATTATCATTCATCAGGCTGATTTATATTTTAGGCACTCAAATGCTTTATTGTTTTTTTTTTGTAACCAATATTTTTGTTTTATTTTGCATTCATTGTTATTTTTAATGTTCGATAATTCAAATTTAGTCCTTGCTGTGATCATAATAGTTTAGTTTCCTGGTACACATTAATAACTTGAAGTGAGTTGTAGACATCTCCTTTCAGTTTTTGTCTTTTTGTTTGTTTTTGCAATATTTAAAAAAAAATATATATATAGGATGTAGTTTCACATTTATTTTAGATGATGAATAAATTATATTTTATTTTATTAGAAATTAGTTTCTTCGAAATTATTTATTGTCGTTGTTATATTTTAATGCATGCCACAATTGTTGTAAAGGTATCTAAATGCTTAAACTAATTTTTGATATGTTTGTTCTATTAATTCATTTTTTATTTATGTTGAAAATTCATATTTAAGCTGACTTGACAAAACTTGATAAAAAGCTTTACACACAAATGGGATAATTATTCAGAAGCTTAAATGTATTGAGTAATTATGGATTTGCATACTTCTGCTGTTGTGTTATTTTAAATTTTACTGAATAAATTTAGAATATGCTATAAAATAAATAACATTATTCGTTGAACATAATAATTTCAACTATTATTAGAAAAAGTTGCTGTAACATCTTGGGTGTATAGTTGCCTTAAATGTGAAATTCTAGTTTCGTATGACTTATCGTTTTTGAGCTTGACCTACCTACCAAACACACAGACCTTTTTTCAGGACTTGGTCATTTGGACTCGGGAGACCCTAAAACGTGTATTTCTGTCAAAAACTGGAATTAGAAAATTTTCACTATCGCAATACTTTCCCTTACTATATATTTCATATATAGGTAAGTGAAAGTAAAATATAAAGGTTTACTCAAAGAAATAGATTCAAGCTTATTATTATGGTCGATATAGAAATAAAATATTTAAACTTATAAACAATGTTAACTTATAACAATAGAAGTCTGAAGGTTTCTTATACAGCTTCAATTAATCTTGCTTTCTATTGAGCAGTATCTTAAATTATATTTCCCATATATACTTATATTTGTATATGTAGAGTTTATGATTCAGTAATAATGCAAATTGATGCATCACAGTCAAAAGCTTTAAAATATTCTGATTTTGCACAAATTTTTAATATATGAAAGCGTTTTTAGATTATCAGGAAGTAAAAAGAACTGTAGAACTGTTTTAGTAATTCCAAATATCAACCAATCTTGACACTTACTGTACATACCAACACCTTGAAACATAGCTACATCTTGCATATCCTTTTGTTATTTTGTGATAAATGAATTTTAAAAAATAAGAGAAATGAGTTCAAAATATATTTCTTTAAATTCCTGACAACTAAAATTTTCAACAGATGCATATCAATCTGTTTACATACAGTGCCGGTCAAAAGTTTGAGGCCACTTTTGGTTTTCGTCAATTAATCTGTTTAAATTTTTTTTGCGGCACTTTATTACTTCTCTTTGTGTATTATGTGGGTCGCACTACGCAATTCAACTCAACATTTATTCTTTTTAACCGTTCTTTAATGAAAAAAAATTACCCGTGCACTGAACTTCTTACAACTTTGGCAGCCGAGAAATCAATAAATCAAACTAAGAATAAAATTTATCTTCTCAATTCCCCTTAGGGGATTACTAGACTGTAAATAAACCTCCAGACACAAAAATCACATTGTTTATTTTTAGCATATTAGAAGTCTCAGTTGTAATTATATTTGATCAAATTATTTCTTGTTATTTACGATATTGACAAATCTTAAATTTATTTATTATTATACAAATAATAATAAGATACCTAGATATTATTTAGGTATTCTTAGAATAATTTAATGATAATGATTTATTGATGTAAACTATAGGTGGCCTTATACTTTTGCCGGCAGTGTATATGTGTATAAAATTTCCATTTATCAATGTATGTACAATTAATTTTTTTTTTCTTGTTGTTTCAGCATTGTCGAGCCTTGCAGGTACGACTGCAGGTTTGTTTTATTTATTTATTTTGTATGTAATAAAAATAGGTCTATCAATATTTGAGTTTTATCTTATAAAATAAACTAAAATCAATCAAGTTACCATAACTGCACTATTCTGTATTATGTTAGGAGAAACATATTGATAATAGAGAATTGGATAATTTAAAAATGAAGTAAGTGCCAAGAAGTACTTAATAGTAAAATTGAAAAAGAAAGATAGAACAGAAAATTCTTATAAAAATAAAATGAAATAATTATAGTTTTGTTCATTAAAATATATTATGTATTATGATCTATTGTTATTCGGTTATCTTATCATTGTACTGAGTTTTCTTTTGGTTCAATATTTGTAAGATATATATTTGGCCGTTTCACAAAAGAAGTTTTTTATATATTTTTTTATTTATAGATTCAATTTTATTTATGCCCATTGAACAGCTATGGGATGGTTCTCTTCCATTTTGAAACATATCCTAGTTACAATAAATGTCACTTGTTAAGAATCCTTTCAACGAGAATAGCGACTTTAACTTAAAATAATATTTTTTTTTATTTATTAATTTATTGAAATTTACAACTGTATTAGTAAATACATCAAGTAAATTGGCTCACAATATAGATAATATACATGAAAAGACATGAAGAGAATATACCCAATGGCAATACTTCACTAGGTAATCTACATAGAAGGTATCGAGGCCATCTTCTTTTCAGATGCCTCGGAGGATTTTCAGGAATGGAGAGGAAGCAAGGATTGAAAGTAGTGGGTTAATGTGGGAGTGAAGTTTGTCATGGAAGGAATGATACCTCGTACGGGCCAAATCAGCAACATATGGGACATTGAGGTCTTTATGGATGAGTTTGTTGGTGACAAAGTAGGGAGCATTGAGGATTTTGTGAAGGATTTTGGATTGTAAGGATTGAATACGGGAAGACTTTGATGGTTTAGTAGAGCCCCAAAGCTCAACTCCGTACGTCCAGATAGGCCTTATGATGGTAATATGGATGGGCTTTTTGTAGTTAAGTGGAAGGTTAGAGCGTCTGTCCAGTAAGTGTTGAAGTAAGCGAAAGTGTTGGGCAGTTTCTTGTCATTTCAGTCTTGTGTGCGGTTCCCAAGTTAGTCGTTTGTCAAGTAAGAATACAAATTTAAACAGATCTTAAAATATGAAAATTGAGCATATCCTTTGAAATAGCGTAACCCACTCTCCCTCCCCTATATAGACAGTTAGACTTATGTTATTTCAGACGGATTCTTGCATCGGGAAGAGAGTTTCTATATTAAAAAGTGTCCTTTTAGTGTGGTAATCCTAGTTACCAGTGAAGTTTTTCTATATTCTATCCTTTTAAAAGGAGAATCGAGTCAAAACTGGAGGTTCTCTTCCATTTTGAAACATATCCTAGTTAAAATAAATGTCCATTGTTAAGAATCCTTTTAACGAGAATGGCACTTTAACTTATAATAGAAAAAAAAAATTAAAACAGTCCTTAAAATATGAAAATAGGGCATATCCTTTGAAAAAGTAAAATTAGTCCTTTTCTTTCTATGCGCATAGAACACCTACGGGATGGCTGATAAATGTTGATTTGACACAGCTAATAATTAGGACGGCACTGCTGATGAAGCGATGAAAGAATATATATAGATAAGCTTGAATATATATAGATAGAATAGAATATATTCTTATATATATATATATATAGAATATATATAGATTGCTTGAATCCTATTGAATTGTATATGCTTGAAAATGGTCCTAGAGGCTGAAACGTTGTGATGTATAAATGTAAATAAATACAAAAAAAATATATCAAAAACTTCTTTTGTGAAACGGACAAATATATATCTTACAGTATTTTGGTTATTTTCATGGAATTTTTTTATTGATCGAAAGAATGTGTTTGGTATAAATAAAAGAAGGAGTTTTGGTAGCATGATTGATCTTATAAAATATATGACAATTTAGCTTGCACAGTCAACCAATGATATTTTGATTCTTGATATTGTCATGCTTTTGAAGTAAAATAAAAATATTATTACAATAATTTATCATTGTCAAAGGCTACTTCCATTGCTCAATCTGTTTTTACAGCTCTACATAATTCTATATTACATTATAGATTTATATTACTTCTTCTATACTTTACTTATATGTATATGTATATTTGTAATTAAGAAAATTTGTTTATTATTTTCCATATATATCAATAATAAAGATAATTGACTGTGTAAGCATCAATAGGAAATACACTTAAATAATAAAATAATTTTAAAATTTTGCTTTACATGCCTATAATAAGTTATAAGTTTACTATTTGAGTATTTTTAAGTGTTAAAATAAATAAACTCTATGGAGAACCAGTTATTTCTATACAATATAGATTATTTACTTTATTGCATTCATGTACAATACAAATACATTAAATAGTCCCTAAGGTAACTGTAATAGTAAATTTATCCATCTACCATATTATGTCGAGGAAATTTTCAAATTTAATTTTGTACTAATATTTGTGTAACAAAAATAAATACTATTACTCTCTGTTTGGGCGCCAAAAATTGACATTTCATTTGTTAGTAAAACACTTCACAGAAAGAATCTAATATAGTAACTATTATTATTAGTATTTATTTTTATAAAATTTGGCTTAATTAACACTGTTTTATTACTCAATTTAATCATATATTGTAGTAAGAAACATTATATTAATAATAATTTGTATGAACTCCTTTAATAATTAGTTACAATTAAAATTGAATATATTACTATGTTATTTTAAAATATTTGTGTGAAAATTAAATATTGATTTTAATGAATTTCATGATATTTTTATATTTCGTCTCTAGCGTTGCTCGGAAAGGCATCTACCTCCGGTGAGTCTTGCAAAACTTTTTGAGCCACTTTCTATAATATTTTTTATGTTAACAAAATAACTTTTTCTTAATTTTTTTTTTCATTTTAATATCATAAAAATTATTTATTTTACTTTTTTTTCCGCAATATGCATGAATTAATAGTTAAGTTTTATAAGCAATGTAACTTTCAGATCATTATTTCAAATAATCAAAATTTAATTTCAATGTGCCCAAGTAACTTTTTCTTTGTTTAGTTAACACTCATAACTGTTTTAAAGGGTCAATTTATTCTTTCTCAGTGATATTAAATTTTTTATTACTTATACATATATGTTAAATCTTATATTAGGGGTGCCTTTCTCTCATACATATCGAAGCACACATATTTTGTCGTATTATAAAATATTATATTCTCAGTTTAATGGTATCCTATTCGTATGAATAAATTTTATTATAATCGTTATTTATTTTGTTCTCCATTATACACATAAATACACTTTAAAATTTGAAGTTATCTTTAACAATTTACAATTTTTATGAATGTGTTGTTTATAAAAACTTGTAATGTTGTTCAAAATTAATAAAAAATCGAAATAAGATAGGTCACTCCGTTAAATCAATTCAATATGGCTAATTTACACTTTTAAACATCATATGCTGTTATAATCTTTAATTACCTTTTAGTTCAAGCTTGATTTTTTTCATTTTTATGCCTTTCTTAAATTTTCTAGCTAAAATAGTATTTAAAAAAACTTAATAACTGTTTTAAACTATTTTGCTTGAGTATCTTTAATTCTTGCTGCACGAATAAGCATGAAGATTACCATCTTTACGCTCTTATAACAGTAGGCATGTTATAGTTATTTCAAGAATTATTGATTAAATTATTTAGATTTAGAAATAGAAAGATCTATCAAGCTTTATTTAGTTTAATTTTATTTATATCTTATCATTTAGTGAGTGTTAATAATTTTTCTATTATTTATAACATATTATCAACTAAATCTTTATCATAGGAAAAATAATTGAGACACAGTTGAACTTTTCCATTATAAAAATTAATATTTCTCTCCAAAAATGTGGGGCATCTTCAGTTTTAAAATTTAATCAGGGCTATACATATTTTTGCAGTACTAAGATAGATATAATTATTAAAAATAAATTAACGGTACTCATTTTTGACCATAGAGTATTTATAATTGGGTTGATTGGGGGTAAGGTCATAAAAAAAAAATCACCTGGGTCACCTGTGGTGTAGTGGTTAGCATAACCACCTTCTATGACTAAGGTCACGGGTTCGAACCTGACAGATAGTCATTAGATTTTTTAAAGGGAGTAAAAAATATCTTATAATTAGTTATACCGTCCTTTGGAGGGGGACTTTAAGTGGTAGTCCCGAGCCTTTGCGATTTCAGGTACTCGTTAAATATCCATATCTCAATTAAACCTTGATAGGCAAAGTTTAGGACTCCCACTGTAGCATTGCCCGATCAGGCAATTGACATTAAGCAAATAAAGAAAGAAACAATTTAATGATAAAGTTATGAATTATAATAATAATATGTCACACTCAAAATTGCTCTTCTTAACTTCTTTTTATTACACATTCATTTTTCTTCACAATTTTTTTACATAGTTTCGGGGTTCTTTCCCCATTATCAAGACTTTTTTTAAAAACACTTTTTAACATACAACACATTATTTTAAATTTCTAGGTTACTGCTAGCAAACTGTTTCTATTATTTTTCTAATATAATAGAAACAGTTAGCCAATAAACATCTAAGAGGACGGATAGCAGTAACCTAGAAATTTAAAATAATGTGTTGTGTGTAAAAAAGTGTTTTTAAAAAGAGTCTTGATAATGGAAAAAGAACCCGAAACGTAGAAAAACTATGTAATAAATTGTGAAGAAAAATAAATGTTTAATAAATGGAAGTTAAGGAGTGGAATTTTGAGTGTGAAATATTAAGTAAAACTTCCTAAACAATTATAAAATAAAATAAAATAATAATATGATAGATGAGAGAAACCTGAGTAGTTATAAAATGGAAGGTGTTTAAACTCTTCTGCGGCATATCCAGTCTCTAAAAAATGGGTGTAGGGGCCAGCGGGGTCGTCCTAAGGATTTCCTTACGCTGTGCCTAGTAGCTAAGCCGATTCAAGGATTTGCTTGTTGATATTAATTTATGTTATGCAGAACTGATAAATTGGTGAATGAATAAACAAATAAGTGAGTACTTGGTAATTGGTATAATAAGGTATATGTGGTACAAAATAAAAGATAAAGGTAAAATTGGTGAGATAATAACAAACACAATAATAGGTAATAACCACTCTTTTCGATCCACTCTGTTCCAACTGTTATAAAAAACTATAAGTTTTCTTTTTGATAGATATAATCCGAAATACTTGATAACAAATATAAATAGTGATTGAAGAATTTAGAATACATAATAAAAAATGAGGACAAATGAAATAAGTGGCGTAAACAATGGGTATCCCGAATTTGGGGAAAAAAAAAATTTGTAGGCTGCGTGTGATCTTGAGCAAAAGCCCTCTTTTGCAAGTCTGTTGGCATAGAAACAGTATGAATTTCTACATATACTGAGCCGGAGACCCTTCCTGAATTGTTGGTCTTACTTCTGTACATATAATTTAATTTTAGCCTTATTATGACTTACATATTTGGTTCGAAACATCAGTTTTATAATATAGAAGTTCAACCGATTATTTTTCCATTTGAAAGGCTTCTATTGTCTAGGTTTTTGCCAAGAAATGAAAGCTATTCATTTCTCTTACAGCCTTAGTTTATATTATTAGTTATTAGTAAATATTAGTTAGCATTTAGTTTTTAAATTAGTTTAGTATGTTATTAAATTAGTTTAGTTAGTCATTTTGCCTGCTTTTTTTTTATTAGGTGGACCTACAAGCCTCAGTGCTCTAAGCTCATTGAACGGTTACGCTCCTGCACTATCCCTCTCTGACGCCTATCAGCAGTTCACTTGTATGCCAAAAGCCACAGGTTATTATGCATTTTTATTTTATTTTGATTCCCCACTACCTCTTTGGTAACACTGCACATAACCTCTTTGGCATTCATTTCAATTATTTTTATTGAACAAACATAAAAGGTAGTCCTCTTTTAGTTTATTTTTGTCTTGATGAATAACACCTTATAACACTTTATAACACCTTAAATCACCTTTCATTCATAAAAATATATACATTTTATTAATCTACATTTCATGGTATGTTTAACAACAAAAATTATGTCTTTCAACCTTTTTTACTTCATCAACTGTCTACTTTAAAAGACCTATATTAATTCTGTTCAAACATTTTTCTTTAATTGTTAGAGAAACCTAATTCTGACATTGAGAGTCAGTTAAGAATAAAGGCCGTGTTACACAGTGAAAAAAAGGATTGGTGATAATTCGTGAGAGTAAGGTCTTGTGAGAGTTCACGAAATTAGTGGGAGAGGGGAAGCCATAATTTTTTTTAAAAATTCGGGTTATAAAATCAAATATTACTTTTTAAAAAATCTTATATTATTAAATTATTAAAAAATATGGGCTGTTTTGGCTGGCTCAGCAAGAAAACTTGTCTCAATGGAAATGGATTTCTGGAGACGTATTTGTGGAGTATCTAGTTTACAACACTTCCCAAATCATGTAATCAGGGAAAAGATTGAGGAACCCCTTAATATAAGTTACATCAAAACATACAAGTGTTATAAAAACATCACAAAAACAAGTTTTTTAATGTAGAAATTCCATTCAAAGAAATTAAACATTATAATAAATGTTTAAGGGGGGAGCCCGTGGCTGAGTGGCTAGTCTCTCATGCTAAAGTTGTGCGTTCGAATCCCAGTCCCGGCGGGGCTTTTATAAGGATGTAATTAAATGGGGATTCACTCACAGCCTCTCCCCCGGGTATGTGAGACCCGTTAGCCTAATGGTGGCCACTCACAAAATTAGGCGTAGGGAGTGATGATCCTACCCTACAAATTGCATCGAGAAACGTGAATGTAATCTCCCAGGAGATTACACCGCGAGGCCCAGGACCTACACGGGTTGTCGCGCAACTGGAAAAAAAAATGTTCAAACAAAATGTAATGATGAAGTTTTATAGAAAATGCAGTAATTTAATATTTATTGTAATATGTAGAAGTATGTGTGAAAGTGTATGATAATACACTATCACCAAATCTCATGAATTAATACCAACCTGTTCTTTCACTGTGTTGCACACCCTAATGGTTATTTATTAATTGGAATGGGTTTCTACATACTTTGCTAACTGCAATCACTCTTAACATAACCTCTTATCAATGTTATCATTAATTACTTAAAATAATTAGGGATTTATTTAATTAAAAATAAAACTACTTCTGCAGAAGATAAGGTCTTCATTGAAGATTTTTCATACAACAGATAAACTATTGTTTGAGCACCTAATGGGGATCAGATTAATAAATTATTATTCAATAAGAATACTTCTACAAAGATGGCTCTCAATATTTTTTTTAAATGCGAAGAGGTTATGTTGGTAGGTAGTATGAAAGCGAATCATCGAATAACACCAGTAATAAGGATAAATCCATACTTATTATTTTTGTTGTAGATTTGGGTTTGAAGTAAGTATTTTGAAAAATAATCCAACTTATTTTAGGCGGTTTTTAAAATCTAAAGATGTCATATTGCTACCAATTGTTACGTCTCACCACTGCTCTACATTCTATCAGTATTTAAATTTAAGTACAAATTCAAGCATTAAAGTAACAACAAATTTTTATTTATATAACAAAATTAATATCTCTGTGTTTTATTAAATGATTTCACTTTATCAATAAATTCATTGAATTAAAAAAAAAAAAAAATTAATAGCTTATTTTTATTATCCATTCGGTGTCAGTAATCTTAATGCCTGTAGAAGAAAATTTAATACACAAACTTTATTTATAGGTTATTTTAGTCTTTAATAACCATATAAAATAAAGATTATTATTGTTTTTATACAGGTTATTATCTTTACTATCAATCTATTTAATTAAATTAAACTCTAGTTTGTTCCAACGATTTTTTACTGGAGCAAAGTAGAATAAACAAATATTATATTTTGTATTTTGCTTCTTGTTATTTAATGAATTTCAAATCCAACATAGTTTCAGAATTAAAAATCATCATTGTTTAATAATTTTAATGAGTTAAAAATGTTCTGTGTAAAGTATCACTATTTATGCTATCTTAAGAGATAATGAAATGCCAATAACAAATATACATTTAATAGTTTACATATATATGTATTATTTATACATATACTTACTAATGTATGTATACTAGAGGTCAAAATCAAAATTAATTTTTTGAAAATTTAATTATTGAGTAAACTTATTAAAGTCATCCAGGTTTCAGAGCTTGACTGTTTACTTTTTAAATAGTTCATTAAATTTTGTAAACGCCATTGGCCTATTGATTTTTTACTGTCAAAAATACCATAAGCTCTGGATTTTTTTATTTAAAATAGATCTATAAGAGGACTACTTATGTTATTTTATATTACTCCAATTTTTTTTTTTTTTTTTTTTTTTTTTTTTTTTTTTTTTTTTCTTTTTTTTGCCTTTAATTTTATTCTTAATCTAGTCAACTCTAGGATTGAATATGTTTCTGCGGATTCCTGCTAATAATATCCTCTTTATATGATATTGTAAGGTTGAGGTTTCTTTTCTTTTTTAGACAATAATAATAAGAGAAAAAATAAATTAAAAAGCATGTTATAATAAAAGTCATGGTGAAAAGCACAAAGAATGCTTCTTAACAGATTGCATACAATTTAAGCATGAGGATATTCCAAATGGAAATAGTAGATTGCTTGAGTAATTATTTTATCATAAACAATTGCTTTAAGCTTATCATTTTAACCTAAACGTCATATTATGGTTATGTGAAGATTTTTTTTTTATGAACCAAAACTTTAAATTGTATATTTATTTTCTCTCATTAAAATAATGAAATATAATGTTTTACTCTATTGTACTCTTGGTGCCTGAATTAGTTTAAATCGAGCTTGACACTTATGAAATGTTAAATATTTATATTAATATTTTTTTTTTTTTAAGTAACAAATTCATCCCAAAAATTATTTGATAAGCATGGCCTTTGTATTGTTTTGCTTTTTCTTAATTGCAATTTAATTGATATAACTACAACTTCTGCGAATTTTATAGTTTTGGCTTTTTCAGAGTACAGTATTTTTTTAATTTTTGGAATTAGTATTTGTAGTTAAAAATGTTTGATGAAATTGAGTAGTGATTATTATTTGAGTAAGTAAATGCATAAATTATTTATTTATTTATTTTTTAAATGCATTTTTTCAGTAATGTTAATTTTTGTGACAATATAGAAAAGACTATTTTATTTTAATGTCAACACTACTTTAAAACATTGACGTTGACAATCACCTATCTATCTATCCTTGTGGCGTTGTTTTCCTTTCGTTTTTTCCTATCTTTTTAAACCTGATATAGATTAATTTTTTTGTTTTTAAATTATGAATGCCTTAAATATTATCACCCTAGCCCATTTTATTAGTTTCTATGCAGCTTTCCCTTTGATTTTTTTTTTTTTTTTCTTCTGGGAAGGGAATATTAAGCAGCAATATTTTAACTAGTCCACCGAAAAGAAAAAAAAAAACAAAACAAACTTCTGGATACCAAGGGTACAAAAAAAAACAGTTCACTTGTTCTTTTTTTGTTTGGTATCCAATAATGATGGTATGATGGGTGTTCTAGTGTCATACAGGCCCGCTGGTAAACAAATAGAAGGCCCAGAAGGAGCTAACCTGTTCATATATCACCTCCCGCAAGAGTTCACTGATGCCGATCTAATTACAACGTTTCACCCGTTCGGAACTGTAATATCGGCAAAAGTCTTCATTAATAGACAGACAAACGAATCCAAATGCTTCGGTATGTTATTTTTAATTTTTTTTTTTTTTTTAAATGTTTTTCACTCTAAAGAAGGAAGATAGCTGATAGTTGAATAATTATTTTAAATATAACAGATGTGGAAAGTAATTTTTTTTTGCTGAGAAAAAAAGGAGAGAATTTCTGTTTCTTTTCATTGAAATATTAAAAAGAAAAAAAAAAAAAGTCATGTTTCTATCTTCATTGTTTGTGAAAAGATCATAATAAGATTGTAATTTAAAAAATAAATAAAAAACAGTGACGATGGACACAATTAAAAATTGAAAATAATAACTTGTACTATGTTCTAGAATTTAGTGGGAGGTATAATGATTATTTTTATAATTTAAATTTGAACATAATGCAAGTTTTACTTTCTTTTTTATTTTTTTTATTTATAATAATAGGAAGTTAGTAAGAAGAAAAAAGAAGAAATATAAAGGTTGTTCATTGTCGAAAGTTAAACCTGCTTTTTTTTTTTTTTTTTATTATGGTATTTGTTTTATAAGTTTTTAAGGCATTCTTCGTTATTGATCATTACCGTTGCCTAAATAAAACTTAGATAAACATCATTCCTTTATAATAACCTTGCCATGTTTGTTTCTATGTGTTGCCCTGTACCAATGTTGTGCTGTGACCTTATCCTATTGTAACTGACATTCACATTACTTTTAAACGTATTATGGAGAAGGTATAGGTAATAATAATACAATAAAATTGCTATACCAGACACCTGTTATTAACACAGTTCTAATTTCTAGTATAAGTATGTTTTATTAACATTATATTAATGTAAGTATAAGGTCTGTTAAATATTTCGTATGATGTAACATTATTATTTTGTAAAACTTTAATAATTATTTTAAATCATGTGAATGCTAGGTGTTGGCAGGGAAAGAATACCTTATGAGACGCAATAATCTGATTAAAATTATTTACCAATTTCTGGCATTATTATGCCTTGTGATAGCTGACCAGCGAGCGGAGTAATAGGGAGGAGTAATATGGTCTAGTCGATAGAGCACTAGTCTACCTGGGTTCGAATCCCGGCTATGGCGGAATATTATTTATTCTGTTATTTCAGTCGGGGGGTTTTGAACGGTTTTATTGGGCAGATCCAGCCTCGATAAAGTGGTGCCCAAATTGGGGAAAAAACCTGGCGGCTGAGCGTGATCTCTATATGTACTGAGCCCAGGACCCTTGATAGGTTGTAGTGGTATAGGTTATGATAGCTGACCAGGTTCCTTATTATTGATATGAACCAAAACAGGTACTCTCAGGTGATAACATAACAATATACTCGGACCGCTCCATCATTACTGACCGCCTATTGTAAACTATAATTTAGATGAAGTCGTTATTCATAGACATCGATAAAACGGTTGCAGAAAAAATTCCAAAGTTTCAAGACCTGTGTCAGGGACTTCCGCAACTCTATATGCTTGAACATATATTGTTCTATCTAATAATAGTGTCTCATTCAAGAAGATATCATTTGCTCAAGTAAGAACCTTAAGCTTTTAAAAAAAGTTCTGTAAGGACAGAAAGTAAGTCTTCTCAGTATTGTCAGGAAGTTTTTAAATATAGTTTAAAATTATTGTCTTACCCTTGACTTTGGTAAAGAATAATAAGAATAAATAATAACCAACCGATAACCTCTAAAGTCTGGATGTTTGTATCTAGACAAGAAGGAGGTTATGGACTTCTAAATATTAAAGAAGCATGAATTGGCCTTTTGCCGCTATTTCCTTTCAAAAACAACAGGAGTGCATCATGCGATCTCAAATATGGAATCAGGTCTAACAATACTTAATAAGACTGCTAGAATGGAAAAGCAAGTTTCTGCATGGGAAATTCTACAACCAATTGAACAAAGCCTCCATAGATAAAGAAAGATCAATCAAATGGTTTGTCTGAGACAGACTGGTTTGTAGTCGCTATACAAGTTCAAGTTATTGCAACAAGATCATTTAGAAAATATGTTCTTAAGGACAAAAAAGTTTCGATAAATGTCAACAATGTTCAACGACGCTAGAGTTTAAACAGCATATCACAGCCCTATGCGGAGAATAGTAATGTGTATTTCCAAAAGCATAACATGTGACGCACTTCTCAGTTTAAAGCACTTAATTGAAGGATGCCCTCATATTTTATGTAGCTCTAGATGATGAGGAGAGTACTTCCAGCAGTCTATTAAAAAGTCAAAAGGAATTGAAACTTCTATTGAAAGTATTATTGTTATAATTATTGATAAATTGATGATATGAAGGAATAACCATTAAATATCCTTACTAGCGTTGATGACCACTCTCTGGTAATCAAGTGAAATTAACCGACAAGATTCCTTTGAGGGGGGATGTTGAAAGTTATAAAATATTTAATAAATAAACGCTTATGCTTGTTAATTCCTACAACATATAATGTTGATAAAAATACAATAAACTTGTTTTCTAAAAATAAGTGACTCACCTGTGATGCACGTCAACCCACGGGATAGCTTAGTGTGACCCAACGGTGGGTCACTCTGCCCCACGGAACAGACAAGTATGACCCACCGGTGACTGACATCCTTCTGGTTGGTATAAAAAATAAAAAGGCAGTGTTTGTTGATGTAGCGATACCCAACAAAAGTAACTTGAGCTCAACCGTAGGTGAGAAATTTCTAAAATATCAGGAACTAGCGATTGAGCTCAATTATAACATCTAGAAAAGTGATAAGGCCAGTCATTATTTTGACAAATGGATTGATTCCAAAGCCAACAGTTGCAGACACTCTGGAATATTTTAGCCTTATATTATCAGTATGGACTATGGTCGCTAGCGCCTTCTGCATAGGCAGCGAGTATTCAGCATTCAAAGGGTCAATAGTAAAGTGCAGACTTACACTCATCTTCAAAACACTATTTTAATCAATGAAACCTGTTCCCTTCTCACTGTAAACTCATTTAGTTTCTGATTATTTTGACACTTCCATTTCCCATGAATGGAAATAGAACCGATTCTTTACATGGAATCATTCATTTTGAACTCTTGGAACATTTTCTTTTGAAGCTTTCAGTCTTCTGTTTTAGTTAGAATGCAATATGTTGGACCTCACCAAGGACTCGTTGAATAATTATATGATGACTTATTTGGAAATCATATAATTATTCTCTGCCGTATTTTTGGAGGAGTGAAAGTTGGAGAGGAGTGGAAGCAGCGCACAAATCAGGACCTCTACAATGCTTTTGGAGAAGGTGATGTGGTCCGGGCTATGAAGTTGAGACGCCTAAGATATGCAGGGCATATTGCCAGGATGGAAAATGGAGAAATGCCCAAAATATTGCTCGCTCAGCCGATCAATGGGATAAGAAGAAGAGGAATACCAAGGTTGAGATGGTTAGATGATGTGACAGCGGACGCTCGCAGCATGCTGGGAGGTAGGAGCTGGGTGGAGGAGGTTAAGACCCGTGACCGGGTTGTAGCGCCGTGAAATAATAATAATAATAATAATAATTTGGAAATCATGGTTTGGTGTGTCAAGAGCTTGCTTGAAAGTTCTCCTTTAAGAAAAATAGTTGCAATTGACAGCCACTATCATCATATTCACTTCTGCAGATTTCCTGTTGGATTTTGTAATTATAGTTAAATCTGACATCTATACAAATCTGAAAGAACCAAACTAGACTTTAGAACTGTCTTGGAGTGATTCCTCCTTTCAAACCAGGTACTTGGTTTGAACTTGTTTAATAATAAGACCGACCCTTTGTATGGCCTCTTCAAAAAATAGAAATCCATCCATGATAAAGCCAAGTCCTCAGCATATTCAAGCAGCTACACTATTTTCTGTGATTTTTCTCTCTCCTGTCTAAAATTGTGGAGCGACCTGGGGTTATGAGGTGGATACTCAAAAATTGGGGAAAAACATGGCGACTGAGCATGATCTAGTACTAATCACCTCCTTGCACAGCTGTTGGCCGCGAAACAGTACAAATCTCTATAAGTACTGAACCCAAGACCCTTCACTGGTTCTGGAGGTACTATTATTTATTCTAAACTCTCAGATATCTTGCGACTCTTGTGCTCAAATGTTCACTACCATCTCCTGTTAACATCTCTCCAAAGGAATAAAGTTGTGTATAGAACAAAATTTGTGTGACAAACAATCCTCAGATTTTAGGTAGAATCAACCGTCAAACCAAATCATTGTGTTTTACTGAGGATCAGAACATCAGAATAAATCTTGTTGTAAATAAAAAGGAATTTCGCTTTATATGCTAAATGTGGTATACCAGAAACTGTTGTGCATATGATAACCTTGGAGTCATCTGGGTTCGCTATGACCCAGAATAATTAATTATAACACTGAGCTCATATGTTTAAAATTCTCAGGTCCAAGTTTTGTGAAAAGTAATCTAATGTCAATGGCATAAATGATGTTAACTTTCAGCCCCACTCAATGCTATGGACTTTACCACCTTGATATTAGATCAACTTCTATGATTTAATTAATTATTATAATTTTATAATATAACACTTATATTAATGTCATGTAAACTCAAAGCTTGTTATGGTGTAAAGTATTTTTCTGTGTATTTACTAATATTTAAGTGTGTTTGATTATTCATATGCTAATTTTGCTTTGATGTTGGTTGCTTTAACTTATTTTAACAGGTATTTTATTTACCAGGCTTTCAATATCTCCTGATATATAGTGTTAATGAGTAAGGTTATCTGGCTTGAAAACATTGTTTTTTTTTATTTGAAGGTATGGGGTCACACCCAGCCTCTATAAAATGGGTACCCAAAAATTGGGGGGAAACCTAGTGACTGAGCATGATATTGGCCTTGTTGTTGTACATATCATAACTAAGCTCTATATGTACTCAATTCTAGAGCTTCCATGGGTTGTTAATGCCAAAAGACATTACCATTTGAGTAAGCATTAATATAAAATATAATCGAGAATATTAACAATTTGTGTTTGGTATTTTAAGGATAAGCATAAATCAAATTAATCTTGGAATTGGTATTATATTATGCTTCTCATTTTTTCAATGAGAATTCATGCTTTTGAATATTTGATCTTAATTTTTTTTTTTTTTTTTTTAAATTGTCAGTTTGATCCTTAATCAATATTACTTGATATTAGTAGATTAATAAAATTATGTGTTTGTAATTATTAAAGGGATATAGTTACAGTATACTTCTTATTTTGGATATGAATATTTACAATCTTTAATTTAAAATATTGTTGTATTAAACATCAATTTCTAGATCGATTATTGTGTGTTAAATGCAGTGCTATTCTTTTTTATGACCAACATATTGTTTCTAGCGATGAAAAAATATCTCAGGATATATTCCTTTAAAGAAATAGTGATATTCACTTTAATTTTTAGATTTGGTTAGTGAAAATAAACAAAAAGTAAGTTTTATTTTAATAAATAAACTATATATCAGCTGACAATAGATGTGTTTCATAAACATGAAGTAAGGTTACATCATTTTATCACAGATAGCGCCACTTATTTATTCATTTAACATGATAACCTGATGATCATACTGGTTTAATATACTTTAATATATATCGAAATTGAGGCTATTTCTTTTTCCTTCTGGTTTTCTTTAATTGCAGTTTGAATAACTTGAAATTTTTTAGGTCAAAAAAACTGTCACATAATTCATCAACAAGTATAGTGTAATTTATCAGTTTTCTTTTTAAATGTGTAGATTTCGGTTTTAATTAACTTTACCTAAAAACATAATAATTTTATTATATCCCATAATAAATTAATATCTTTTGAAGGTATGAGTTATTTTAGTTCTAACATTTTCTATGATTGTGTTTTTTTATAACTAGTTTAAAATTAATTATTAATGTCTTTCTCTAATAATGTTTTTAAATTTCAAATACTGAGAATAATTTTAAATTTATAGGCGGTGATGACTTCAGGGTTTTGCGCCTTTTAGCATATAAAAACCAGCTATTTTAGTTTTGTTATTTTTAAGTGTCTGTAGCAATTTTATTGATAATGTTTATACCACAACCTAATATCCATTATTACTGCTTATCTATATAGTTTTTTTTTTGTTTTTTTATAATTAAGTAGTTTTTTTTTTAGATTTCTTTTGATCTCACTTTTTTTTTTTTTTTTACTAATCTGAATGTTTTCTCCATTTTTTAAAATAGATTCACTCATGGCAGTAGTTAATGCAGATGTTTAATTTTTACTATATTATAATAGAAACAAGCATGCTTTGGTTGAATTGCTTTTTTATATTTGCATGTCATATTGTTTTTTTAAATTTTATATTTGATTTTCAACAGATTTATGATTAATATTTCAAATTTGTATATTGTACCAAATAATAGAAATGACAGGATGTCCTATGTATCATGCCATTCTTTAAGGGGAATAGTTTTAAATATAGGTGTTAAAAAATAAATAAAGTTTAGAAGTTAAGTGTGAAAAAGAGGAAGACTAATTGAATGTATTTTGAATGTCAATAGTTCAGTGATCCTGATGTGCCATGTTTTGATTAGCTAATAATATGCATTATCATGATGTATAAAAGCGCAATTATAAAATTATAAATTAGCCACTCTTATCTCCTACTAAAAAAAGATAACATAAAGCCTTTAATTTTGGTATTAATTTTCTTGTGTTTTTTTAAAGACTTAACTTTATGCTTCATGAGAACAGCCTTTACTCTTAATGGAATTCCGATAAATTTGGACATATTTTATTTATTTTAAAAACTCATCCCATGGATATTTGATCACTGAGGTTCAGATTTGAACTAAATAACTGTCTCTTTAAGTTTTGCAGATTTTTATTCTTAGCAAAAAGAGTCATGTTTTGGTTTATTTTTGAGACTTTTTCATTATGAAAAAAAAAACACTGATAATAGTAGAAGTGGTATCCCAAATAGGACTGAAATAAATAAATTATAAATGTGTTTATTTTCTTTTAATAAATAAAAGTAAGAACTGAAAAAAAAAAAAATGTTCATTAAATAATTATCAGGATGCAAATAAGAGATTCCGCACACAAAGATCACCGTTCCAAAAAGTTTAAAAACATCCAATCTGCCTATTTTTGCCAATTAATGCTATATATATGTCAGATTGACCAAATAACTAAAAGAAAATGGAGGTGACATTAAACAGCTGATAAAGATTAAATTAAAATCAGCTGATCAAAATAAAATACAAAAGTAAATATTTAGAGATTTATTGTTTTTCATTATTTTAAAGAAACAAAGCTTTGCATTTTTAATCTTATATCCTATAATTGATTTTATAATCAAGTTAATCATTTGTGTGAAACTTTTGTTATTTTCTTTTCTTATATATTCATGTGGTCATAAAAAATGATAAAAAATACCTGGATATGTAACTAAATTCATTTATTTACAATATCCTCTGATAAGCAAGTCCAATTACTGATGGTAAACCTTCAGAAATGATTGAAAGTTCAAAAACCAAATCAGAAAGCCTGTTAAAAATAAATTTGAATACTTTTCATTAATTTAGTAGTTATTATTTTTCAGGCTGTTTTCCACCCTTGTTCTGCATGATTTTTTGTTTGTATTGTTTAGCTGACGTTATACGTAGTTATAGGGTGAATGATACAAAATATAATTTTTTTATTGCAAACTATTTTTTCACCTTCAGTCTATATCTTGGTTAATGTCGATTATTTTATGACTTCAAAATAAAAGTGGTCATTAATTGATTAATATAGATTAAACACACTTAATCAATGTTATTAAGGTCGATTTAGGGCTGAATAATTCTTCCATTAATACTCATCTTTTATTTCATGACGTTTCGGGATATTCTCCCATCTTCAGAAGTCTACAAAAATTATATTAAGCAATTTACCATCACATTAAAAAATCACTATAATGAAGTGAATGGTTTAAAAAAAATTATAAATTAGGAGTCAATTGATAACAAACATTTTAAAACTATTAATTAACAAATTTTTAAATCATAAGGAGGCATTAAAAGCAAAAATTTAACAATGTTACACAGTACTTAGTTAAATAAATAAATAAATATTATAAAGTTACCTCGTTATATATTCTGTAATCCCAACATTTACACTAGTCACACCTTGAGCCAGGTAAAAAAGTAAAAACGAAGTCAATATCTAAACACTTCAGATCTGAGCAAGAGTATTGCTCAGATCTTTGTCCTAAACTGGATTAAGGATTAGACCAATTTTTAACTTGTATATGGTTATTATAAAGAAATAGGATATAAATATAGGATATAAATATAAAGAAATAGGACTCGAATTAAATACCGATAAGACGAAGTATATGATTAGTAGCAGAAACGGTGTCGATCTTGGTGATATTGATGTATCAGGTCATACTTTTGAACACGTAGAGAAATTCAAGTATTTAGGTTCAATTATTACTAGAAAAAATGAAATCCAGGAAGAAATAAAGTCCCGGTTAAAGGTGGGAAATGCGTGTTATTATTCAGTTGCTAAGTTACTTAGTTCGCGGCTTCTATCTAAAAACTTAAAGATTAGAATTTATAAAACTATTATTCTTCCAACGCTTCTTTACGGATGTGAAACGTGGCCGCTTACTTTGAAGGATGAACAACGGCTTAAGGTTTTCGAAAATAAGGTATTGCGTAAAATATTTGGTCCAAAGAGAGATGAGGCCACTGGGGAGTTTAGAAGGTTGCACAACGCGGAACTTGCATCCTGTGAATATAATTGAGTTGATAGCATCGCGGAGACTCAAATGGGCGAGTAAAGTTGTTGGGCTCGGTGAGGAACGGATTCCGAGAAAGTTTGTATTCGCTGAACCGACTGGTAGACGTCCGAAAGATAGGCCGAAGCGTCGATGGGAGGATTGCCTTAAGGCTGACCTGGGGGACTTGGGCTTGACCGGTGAACATTGGACGAGTCTGTGTAGGCGAAGTTTGGTGGTATCGGCATCGAACCTTCGGATTCGGTAAGCCTATTATTATTATGCCTGAGAATACTGAGGGATTTCTTATAGCTGACCTTCCCAAACAATATTATAATAAACACTTTGTCTCAGGCGTCCCTTGTAGGCTCTCAGACCTCCAGCTGCTCTCTGACCCTCAACGGACTTCTATTCTTCTTAAGGATAGAACCTGGCTGCCTCTCCGAATCTTCTCTCTCATCCTCGTCGCCTCGGGCGGGGCTGATAAGGGAAATGCCCTATGCCGGGGGTCCAGCCGTTGTCCTATGCCGGGAGTCCAGCCGTTGTCCTAGGGTCTAGGAAGTTCCAGGCTGTCGCGGGGTGTCTATGGGAAATTCAGAAGGAGTGGATAAACGTCTTTAGAACTTTTGCCGACAAAGGCTTATTAACGTTTACTTAATTGATGTTCAAATTATTTAATAATGAACTTAAGCCTCTCAGTATCCTCAATTGCATAAAAAAGTACTAACTTTTTTGAATGTTTGTTATCAATTGACTCCTAATTTATAATTTTTTTTAAACCATTCACTTCATTATAGTGATTTTTAATGTGATGGTAAATTGCTTAATATAATTTTTGTAGACTTCTGAAGATGGGAGAATATCCTGAAACGTCATGAAATAAAAGATGAGTATTAATGGAAGAATTATTCAGCCCTAAATCAACCTTAATAATTAAATGAGATCTTCCTTGTTTAGAATATATTGATATAATTAATCAATGTTTTTTTTTCCTTATGCTTAAAATAAACCATGTTGAATCAAATCAAATTTTATTTTAAAATTTTAAATCTATTTTACAATCAGATTTATGAAAATAATATTCTTCAAGACTAAACCAAGAACTGATGTGTTTTTTCATGAAAGAGTGTATTAAGTTGTAAAACGTAGCATTTTTTACAGGTGATTCAAATATAAAATTCAGATCCTTGTAAATATTTTTAATCAATTATATAATTTGGTTATTTAATCAAAAACTAAATAATTTTGATCAGTTATGCTTGAATTTGAGCACTAGTCTGCTGTGCTCCGGGTCCTGGGTTCGAATCCCGGCTGTGGCAGAAATATTATTTATTCTGTTAGTTCAGTCGGGGGGCGACCCTAGGGTATGGAGACCCTCCTGGGGCAGACCCAGCCTCTATAAAGTGGGTACCCAAATTAATTGGGGAAAAACCTGGCGGCTGAGCGTGATTAAGGCCTAATCACCTCATTGCACTGCCGTTGGCCTAGAAACAGTACGAATCTCTATATGTACTGAGCCCAAGACCCTTCATGGGTTGTAGTGGTACAGGTTTTTTTTTTTTTTTTTTTTTTTATGCTTGAATTTGACCATCATCAACAGTTAAAGGACGGCCCAAGCACTTTGTGTCTTCCAAGTCAAACTTTCTGGTTCTGAACCGAGCAAACTGCTTACGGACTGTGCTTTCTCCTAAGGCATCATCGCCATACACACTGCAAAATTTGTTATCCATCTGTGCAGCGGATTTTCCTTATTGGAAATAAATTACAAAAATTAATTTCTTTTATTTTGAGCAAACAAAGTACCACTTAAAGATAAGGAATATCGGTTGAAACTGATTCATAAAAGCACCTTAACTAATCCTTTTTTATAATATGTAAACATTATTGACCAAGTGTACATGATTTCATAAACACAGAGAGGATTAAATTGAATCATTGAAAAATGCTAGAAACTTATTTTACAACCCAATATTATTCACATATGTTTTATTTGGTTCTTCTGGACATTCGTTGAACATCATAATTAAAATCGACGAATGATTTACTAGATAAAACAAAAAAAATTCTAATATGGTGCACACATCCTTTACCACCTCAACTATCCAGTTCTAAAAACGATTTAAAAATGCTGCTTGAAATATTTATGGCAACTTGTCATCATCTCAATAAAAAAAAAAAATAAAATAAATAATATGGATCACCTGTTGCCTAGTGGCTAGCATAGCAGCCTTCTATACCCAAGATTGTGGGTTCAAACCCAGAAGATGGCTCTGAGATTTTTTTAATGGAGGTAAAAAATAGGGATTTTAACCAAGGCTAAGCACATGTGAAACAGCTGATCATTTATAAATAATACAAAATCCTGTCGCACTTGCACTCACTGAATTCAAAATAAAACTAACAATTTTACTAAATAAATTACACATTCTTACCCTTTGGAAAATATACAAATATTACTATTCCAATTCTTAACAAAACAAAGGAAGTCTTGTAAGTAATGGAGATTGACTTGAAAATCCATTAATAAATATTGTGATTAATATTTTTTACTTTCATATTATCTTATGGTAACAGATGTTTCCTTTCTATGGAAACTGAATGGAATTAAAAATATGTGTGTATTAATTTAGTTCAAGTAGGTAGGTAAGTGGAAGTGATGTGATGTGCGCACCAGACTTTAAAAATCTTAAGAATAATTGGAAATTTCTTAATTCCTGTCTGTTAAATCTCTACTTTCTTCATATGTGTGTATGAATTATTTATTAAATCTTTTTATTTTTTTTTTTGTTTGACTTTAAAATATTTTTTTCAGGATTCGTTTCGTACGACAATGCACACAGTGCACAAGTGGCGATCCAAAGCATGAACGGATTTCAGATCGGCACGAAGCGCCTCAAGGTCCAATTGAAAAGATCAAAGGAGGCCTCTCGCCCTTATTAACCTCAACGAATTGATAATGCCAAGTCTGTAACTGTATATTGCCTTTCTTACATAAAGTAAATATTTCACAAAGACTACATTTATAAGTCCGTTTCAAACATAGACGGGCCCATTATTTAAAATATAAAAAAATGAAAAAAATCCCAAAAAAAAATAATAATAAAGAAAGAAGAAAAATATATTTCTACAGATGAATCTATAAATGCCGACGGCAGATTGACTATACCTCTGCCAGTATAATATGATGTATAATTTATGTTAACTGTTTTATATGTTTTAATAGTTACCATAAAAGTAACTCTATTTTTAAGACTGTTTTTTTGTTCTCCCCGGAGACAATATACTTGGGGATATATTTGTGGGAAAAATGCTTTTGATGTACAACATTGTATAGTCTTTTAATGTCAGTCTAAATGTATTTTGGTATTTAAAAAAAAAAAATAATAATCTTTAATATTGATGTCATATCACAAAAAAAAAAAAAAAAAAAAATACAAAAAAATAGTTCAATTACTGTTTAAAAAACATAAATGTTTGTCTAAACAAATGTGTATATATATGTCCTGAATTAAATATATACATATTATATATATATATATATATATATATAAGATATAATATTATATTTAAGTAGAACAAAGTTATTAGGTTAAACATGTAATTATGTGAGTGTTAAGCTCATTATATAAAATGAAAGTTTGGGTGATATAAAGTTATGAATAGGTTAAAAATATATATATATAAAAATTGGCTCTGGGTAGTAATTTTAAATTTGATTTTCTGTTATTTTATTTTATTTTTATTTTTTTTCGATTTAGTCATGTTTTATAGTGTCAAATTCGAGGTACTTCTCTTTTAACCATTCATTTTATGTTTTTATAATTCACTTGAATATGTCATTTTTATTCTGTGATTGCTCTATGTATACATTTCAAATGTACATAACAAAATTTCTGATAAATGTTAAATATGTAAATACTGTTTCAAATGTTTAGATTTTATACCTAGCTAAAAACTGCCTATTGTTGTTCGAACGTAACGGCATTACAATTTTGATCAAAAATCAGGACTGAGACTAAAATAAAAAAAAAAAATTAGGAAAATCTTTCATTAGTGCATTTTAAATTCAATTACTTTTATTATAGTTCGAATCACACATCTCATTTTTTAGTAAGAGAATTCAAAGAGAATTATAAATATTTTATACCTTTTTTTATAATTACTATATAATGTATGGTGGTGTGAATCGGTAGCTGAATTTTCTTTTTCATTTTTTAAAAATATATATATATATATTTTTTTTTTTGTTTATTAATATGACTTTGTTGTATTTATTTTCATTTTATTTTTATTTATTTCAGAAAAGAAATTTAGCTCTAGGTTAAAGGAAAGTACCAAAAAAAAAAAAAATTTAAATGAGGAAGATTGTATTCTATTTTATATTCATTCCTTATTTATTTTAAAAATATTACTTCTTTTTTTTTTATTTTATAAATAATATAATGAAATTTATAGAAAATGTGTTAAATTCTACCCGAGTTGACTCAAACAAATGTTGAAAGTAGTTCCAGTGTTCTCTGGGATTTAAAATGCCTTATAGTTTGTTAAATAAGAATATGTTGTGTTAAAAATGTGTGTTAAAATAATAAATGATTAGTTTAGTCTAGTAAATGTTTTGCACGCAACTGCTCACCACCATGCAAATTGTGTTTGTTATGCGAAGCCGCGTGTTTTCCTGATAACTCTTCACATAAAAATCTTAAAAAATCTGACCAATTTCCACACTTCTTCTGATAAAACACCCATAAAATATTTATTTTGCACCAGCAAAGCTTGCTTGCAAATTTTTTTATATTGAATGTGAATCCTGCCATTTTAACTTTAATTGATCAAAGTTTTTATGTGCCATATTTATAAAAACAAAAGTTTAGAGCTACCAGGAATTGATTATTTCATTGCCATTATAAAATTTGTTTATGCGGTTACCATCACGATTCGTCTCATTATAATTCTTATAAAACCGCCAAATAAATATTTTCAGCCGTTTAGAAAAAATTCTTATTATCTCTAACATATTGTTTTGGTTATTCTCATCTAATGGGATGAATCACGAAAAAACAAATATGGCTTTGACAAATTATGTATCATAAAAAGTTTTAATTGTATGTTTATTTTGAAGTATGGGGGAAAAATAATAAATTAATAAAAATTAAAAAAAAAAAAGGAGAAATTTTATAGTTTGTTTTTCGTTGTTAATTATAAGATTAGCTTTTTTTTGTTTCTTTTCAATGATTTATTAAACATTAACTTTAATATTATTAGTGTGACGTGGAATCATGTAAATTATAAAGAATATTATTGTTTTCAGTGTTATTTGGATATATATACATTATATATCTATTATATATAGTTTAGTATGTCTATTATTATATGTATCTATATAAATGGATATGTTTGTTATTCCTATGTATGAAGTGAGTGACAATATAGACCAAAGACGTTATTATTGAAACCAAAGAGGTTTATTTAAATGTATTCGTACAAATATTTTCCGGGGGCTATACGTAATTATGAAATATCACAGTGTTAATTTTATAATTACATAATCATTTTATTTGAAGCTTTGAGATGGCGTAGTACGCCATGAAGGACGTTTTGATTTCAATTGTTTCCTAGTCATTTACATTTGTTACGTATAGTCACCGTATGAGGTTTTTAGACTAGTTTGGTCTATTATTTTGTCACGCAATCTTATCACTTCAGGGGCGATTTATTTTTTAAAGTAATACCAAATATATTAATTTTAGTTAGTTACCATCCGAAGTTTATGTTTTTTCTTAGCTTATTGCTAACTAAGAAGTTACGTTTCTTAGAAAAAGTATTCTCCAGTCAAAACTTTCTTTTAAAAAAAAAACACTTTCTCTCATTTTATTTTATTTTTTTGGCATAAAAGGAAACTCTGTTATGTTGTTAATGAGAATAATTTTTGTTATAATGGTTCAAACAGGGATAATATTTCTTAAATTCATAGTTTGTAAAAACTTAAAAAAAAACTTTTAAGAAAAAATATTGTAAAAAATTTGCCAAAAAAAAAGATATGTGTTAGATTCATTCTTGATACGTGTCATTCAATCTATACTGTGTTCCTTGCCTTTTAACCTTTACCTAAATAGTCATTGATGTCTTTTGAACATCAACTGAGAACATACCATATAGCTCTAGTGAAGTTCTATTCACGTTGGATGTTTGTAATGTAGCTCTATGTTTTGTTAAAAAAAAGTTTCTATCAAAATGTACTTATAATTCAATTAAAAATTTCATTATAAGGAAAGATTTGTGAAATTTTTGATTATAATGTAACATCTTAGTAGTGTAATAAAGTACCTATTTTTGGGCATAATTTTTTTTTTTAACCATTTCCTCAATCCCGTTTTTCTAAAAGTTACCATTGTTTTTTCAGAGTTCTCAGATCCTGTTTTAAATTACCAGGTATTTCTGAAATCGAATGCATTACAGATGAGGAGTAAGTTTCCATTTTAAACCAGAATATAGATCATACCTGTCTCTTACTATAATTTAAGACTATATAAGAAATTTAAACTTGTAAATAATTTACCAGAGAATTGGTTAACTATACTTTGCTGGATGTACGGGGTCAGCTGTGTTGTATTGGCTTGTATAAGAGCCTTCTGTGTCCAAAATCACGAGTTCAAACTTGCCAGATGGCCTCAGTATCTTTTAAAGGGTGTAACCCTCGTCTCATAGATTGCCCACACTCATTGGAGAAGGGCGTTGGTTCAAATTTGTCCTGGTCTATTATTCAGGGTGCCACGTTATTTTTTTAATGTAAAAAACGAAAACATTAAAGTTAAACTATTAATATTACAACTGTAACAAGGGAGTACAAAATCAGTGGTTCTGCCTTGCTTCGGAGGGGAAGTAAAATGTTGGTGACAAGCCTGTGCCATATCACTTACTTTTTAAAGATCCCTATCCTAATCAAACCTGGATAGGCAACATTTATGTATCCCTCTATATCATCATCAGATTAGCCACAGCAGGATAATGTGACGTTAAATGGATACAACAAAACAATTCCATTCTACACTTCAATTAGAAAAAAGTTGTTTTTATGGACCAAGATGCAATGCAACTGAGTAGGTTTAGAGAAATAATTTAAGGGATCACTGGTAGCAGGGTGGCTAGCATAACAGCCTCCTATGCCAAAAGGTCAAGGGTTCAAACCCGCAGGTATCCTAGGATTTTTTAATGGGAGTAAAAAGTCCTTAGTCAGGTACTTGTTAAAGATCCCTATCCCAATAAAATCTGGATTGGCAAAATTTAGGACTCCCGCTGTAGTATCGTCCAATTAGCCATAGTAGCATAAAGTGACGTTAAATAAACAAACAAACGAAATAATTTAATATTCTTAATCTAAACCATATGTTTCCAATGAACCTTAATAAACTTTTATTTAAATTAAATTAAAACTTTTTTCAACTTCAAGTTATTTAATAGTTCTTAAATTAATTTTAACAACCGAGGTAAGTAAAAGTTGTGTGTTGCCTGCACCAGATTTTTATGACATGTAATGCTAAATTAAATAAAGCAGGGAAAAGGGAGTCACCTTTCACCTGATTTATTTAATTTAGCATTACAATATGTCATAAAAAAGGTGACGCAACACAAAAAATTACCATCAAAAATTAATTAACCAAAAAATTCTGAAAGTAAATATGAACTTTCCTGTCATGACCTGTTAAATAATTTTGATACATTTCATTTGCAAAGTTAATCACTGATGTTTTCTTTTCCTTATAAAACATGTTGTTTATAATTCAACAAAAAATGTGTAATCACTTGAGAGATTTTTTAAAGATGTATTTGCTCCCGAGTAGAATCCATCTATTTTCATGAGTTATATGTGATGTCTAATTTAATTACTAAAGTTTGTACAAACATTTTCTCTCGGTTTGTTAAGAGCAGTAAGTTTTAAACAGTGCTTCTGTCTTTCAGTTTCACGATCTCTAAGCCTAGTTTTTTAGGAAGAGTTCTTTTTGAAAGAATCAACAAAACTATTGATTTGTTAAACAATGAATTCTTTTGATGATCATGATTGGGTGTAATTTTATTAATTAATAGAAAAGAAACAATGTCTTTTTTTATTTCCTTTCCTTATCACTACCTTATAAAATTACACATGTTTCAACAGGCCTGATTTCAACTGAATTGGAAAATGTTGTTTCTGGATGGGGCATAAAAGGCTAAGGTAAGTAGCATTGCATAATTTAAAGCAAAATAATGCTTATGCGATAGTATATAAATATAATTATACAATATATAAAACAATAAATATACAATATAATATTGTAAGAACATTTGAACTCCAAAAGTGAATAATTGCTTCTTTATGTCAGAAATATTTTGATTACTTTACTAATTAAAATGTTATAATACACTTACTCAAAACGTTTCCATACAACCATAAATAAATAGTTAGTTTTGAAAGCTGAGGTTGATTTCCTCCTCACTTTTGACCTTACATCTAGCCCAAAAATATTATTGACGAAAAACAGCTAAATATGTAAGTTGAGCGAATTTGAAAAGCAAAGGAGAAAACTGAAAAATATTTTTTTAATGCAATTTTTTGTTTTTGAACATAAGGACACTAATATACAGTATGAAATCCCGTTGGAAAGCTAAAGATTTTATAAAAAATATTATCTTATACTCAAGCTTTTAAAAGTTAATAGAGAGTGATGAAATGGACATAAAACTAACTGATTATTTTAGATAATAATATAATAGATTTTTTAATAAAACACGTGTTTCTATATAAATTCAATTTAATTAATTCTTTAATAGTTTCACGTATTTTTATCTCTTAACTGTTTTTGAAAATTCTTTTATTGAAAATGGAGGTAAGTGAAAGTCGTGTGTTGCCAGCACCAGATTTATTTTTATTACAGTGAATTTGTTTCAGTAGATTATAAAAATCTTCACCAGGATTTGTCAAATTATATTTGACACATAAAATGGCTTTCAAAGTTTCAACATTAATTTTGATTATTCCGATGTCCACACTTGATTTACTATAGAAAAATCGTATAATTGTATGTTTTGATAATTAAAGATAAATTCAAATTTTAAATTAATTTGTTATTATCTAACTGTTCTTTAGTACACTACAATATTATATGTCTATGAGAATTAAAAAAAATTATAAACACATACAGTACAAATATTCGTTTCACATCGCTAAAATTTCGCCATAATTAATTTGTCCTGAACATAATTTACATGAACATATTTTATTGTTTTTTATAACGAAATTAATTTGATTAACTTAAAATATTTGCTAAATTTTATTCGTATATTTCTTTTAAGGTTAAGGTCGGGGTTATACTTTTTGTCATCAATATAAAATATGGAGACTCAAATTTTATGGGAAGGCTGTATTTTTTTCCCGGTGACCTAATTCTATTATGGGTGTATATATTGGTAAAATTTCAATTTTTTTTTTTTTTACTTTCATTTACTTATACATGAAATTCCCTGTAAAGGGAAGTATTGCGATCGTGAAAATTTTCGAATTCGAGTTTTCACCGAAAATACACCTTTTAGGATCCCCTAAAGTCCTAATGACCAAGTCCCGTAAAAAGGTGTGAAATGAAATGAAAAAATGAAAATGAAATGAAATGAAAAGTAATTATATTCTGGGACGAGAGTCCCCTAAGAATAACAAGAAAAGTACAATATACATGATAATTGTCTGGTCGTTTAAGACTTCAGTTTAACAATAAAATACAGGTTCTGTGACAATGAATAGTTATCATCTACAGCTTTTAAATATTACATATGTTGGGAAGATTAATGCGTTAGGAGATGGAGAAATAGTTGGTGTTTGAAAGTGGATAATGATAAGGATTTACGAATGGATACAGGCAAGGAATTCCAAAATAGGGTAGCACGAATAATAAAGGATTTTTTGAAGGAAGCAGATCTGTGAGAAGGTATATACAAGTTTATAGGTTGGGATCTAGTGTTTACTGAATGGACAAAGGAACAAGTGGTAAGCATATCAAGAATATAAGGAGGTTTTTTTGTATGGAAAAATCGGAAGAGACAGACACCAAGGAGATACTGCCGACGGAAAGAGGGATAGAGCCAATTCAACTGGGTATACCTTCTAGAAACATGGGAGCGCCTGGGGATTCCACATGTGAATCTAATGAAACAATTCATAAGTCTTTTGAGTCTCATATCGGATTTCTCAGACAGCCCGCCATATACGAGGCAACCGTAGTCAAACTGGGGGAAAATTGCATTTTTTATTTATTTTTTTTATTTTATTTTTTTTTTTTTTTAGTTCTCACGTTGAAGTTCTCAAAAGGAGTGTGTGTGTGTCATGTAAGTCCAGCGCAAAAACAAAAAGTCGTACGAAAATGCAATTTCATATTTAAGACAACTATACGCCCGAGATGTTTCAGCAACATTTTCATCAAAATAAGCTAACCATAACAACCTCTTTTCCATACCATGAATTTTGGACCTTTTCACGATTTTCTCAAAAACGGCTGTAACGATTTTGATTAAACTCGCTATATAGGTGTACAATTTAATGGCCGTTAACATGATGAAATATAACCGATTGAAATATATAATATAAAGCATTAATAAATAACGGCTAAATATGCAAGGTTTTGCGAATTTGAGAACTTCAAGGAGAGAAATAAAAAAAATGAAAAACAAAAATGCAATTTTTGTGTTTTTGAACACAAGAATAGTAACGTAGATGTATAATATACCGTTGGATATCTAAATATTTTAGAAAAATTATTATCTAATACACGGAATTGTAAAACGTAATGGAGAGTGATGAAAAGCCGATAAAACTAACTGTTACTGGTTCCTGAAAAGGGAAATTCATGTTGACCGTGCTGCTACCTGGTGGCATGTCAAAGAAGCAGAGCGTCCCTAGTGTGATCATCTTGTCAGTGAGTTGGAGGTGGTTACCCCATGCACTAACTGATTGTTTTATATAAAAATATAATAGATTATTTAACAAAACACATGTTTCTATCGAAATTCAATTTAATTAATTCTTTAACAATTTATTTTTATCTCTACATGTGTTTAAAAAATCTTGAATGAAACATGTATTTAAAAAAATTGAATTTAAGAACGGAGGTAAGTGAAAGTCGTGTGTTGCGCGCACCAGATTTTTTATCTCTATCTTCAACAAAACTGAGTTATTGAATCAAGCATTTTAAATCCGCCGCCATTTTGAAACTTATCTTCTGATATATTAATGTCACAATTTTAGGATCGTCGTTGAATGTTTAATTCGTTATTAGCTGAGCTGTTTTAAAACTTTTTTTTTTTTTGGTTTGGTAAATATTTCATTCTTAACACATCTTTCTGATTAAATATAAAAAGTTTAAATAATTGTATTTGTTTCCAGGTTGGAGAAATTCAGTCGGCAATGGTATTCATAAATGTTTCTTGGAAAAATCAACTTAAAACTTAATAAATACATTCAATATTCATAAATAAAATTTGATACTTTTGTGTATTTCTTCTTTATATTATTATAAATTAAGGCCAAGTACTACAAGTGTACAATAATGTTAAAGATTATTTGGTATCATGATTATTTCCTAGACCTTAATGTTTAATAGATTATTTTTAAATTAATTATATCAATCATAAGAGTATTTTATAAACAAAATAAATAAATACTAAATAATGGTTTTAGTTTTTTTTTTACTGTACCCTGACATTTTAACTAATATTGAGATTTACCTTCAGTAGTTCCAACAAATCCCACCATATTACTTTTACCCTCCGCCGTAAACCTATGACTTCTTGCCCTTCAGTATTCTTTAATAACTCTCCTCTAGTCCCTGTTGAACAGATCCGATACCTAGGACTCCATCTCGAAAAACGTCTTACTTGGAATCCCCATACAAGAAACTGCCCGACATTTCCGACTACTCCAACACTTACTGGACAAACGCTCAAACCTTCCTCCACTTTACTACAAAAGGCTCATCTATATTACCATCATAAGACCGAAATGGACCTACGGAGTAGAAGTAAAATCCTTAACGCTCCTTATTTCGTCACAAATAAAATCATCCATAACGACCTTAATATCCCATTTGTTGCAGACCTTTCTCGTACCAGATATACAAATTTTGATTCCAAACTCCCAGCCCATATAAGCCCTCTTGTCCGCAACCTATCAACCTCACCTATTCCTGACAACCCTCCTAGGCGATTGAAAAGAAGATGGCCTCGGGATCTACTTACTTAAATAAACATCGAAGTTCTACCGCTGGGTAGTTTCTTCACAAGCCTTTCACGACCTTTATTCTAATTCAACAGTTTTACTTATTGTATTTATGTTAATACAGTTGAAAAATTCAATAAAATATGAGTAAAAAAAAAAAAAATATATATTTAATATTTTTTGGACGCTCATTTTTTTACTTTTATATTTTATTATTATATCCTTCACATTATACTCAGCCATCCGCATACTTTCATCAATTTCTCTTTAAAAAATTATTCGAAGTCGTTGTTCGATCGTTTTGTTTTTTCTTTAGGGCTGTTCGGGCCCGAATGTGTTATATTTTATTACTCATTTACATGTTACTTCATTTAAATACTTGTTGTTTTATATTAATTATTTTTCATTATATTCCATTGTAATAACGCTACTTTTTCTTACTTCATTTAAATTATGTACAATATCTCATATTTAAACTTTAAGTATTTATTTCGAAGAAAGGAAGCCGGCGGTGTGTTTATATCCAAAGAGGCTTAGTTTGTTTACTCCTTCAGCAATACGCCGGCTTATCTTTCCCTTCAGGTGTTTTTGGACGCTCACTTAGGCAGTATCTACTACGGTCTCCCGTCGTCATATTCTTTAGGGAATATTTGTTTTTAGACGTTCTATGCAATCATCTACAGAAGTACCTACGGTCTCCATTCTAATATTCCTTGGGGAATATTTTTTTGTCTTCGCTCTCTACGAGTACTCTGCGCACGGACATCAGTCGTACATCAGCCGACGGACTGCACGCGTACAGTGACCATCACGCTTTTTACAATTGAACTCTTAAGTACCCTTTTCTTTTCCTTACTTGTATTAGTTTTAAGTTTTTTTTTGGTTTTATTAGTTTCTACAGCTTTAAAAGGTTTATATTCAGTATATTTTGTAATTTTATTTTTTTTCCTGTTGTTTTATAAACAGATTAAATATTTTGTTTTTAATGTTCCTTAGTTTAGTTTTTATTCATTGTGTTTACCTTTTATTTGTCTGTTGTTTAATTTATTTATTTTTTATCTCAAATATGACTTCAGGTCAGATAATGCTATCCGGCAGAATATTTTTTTGTAATTAGTCTTTCCAATTGAAGTCTCTAGCATTGAGAAAGATTGGTGGACGAAACAAGGGCCTTATTTAAAAAATACTATTCCAAGGTTGGGTATATGTTACTTGAGAGAGTAGAATTGTTTAGAACATAAAATTATGTTGAAATAAGTGAGAATATGAACATTTGAAACCATTAAACAATATGATATTACGATTTCCGAATAATTTTGCGTCAAACAAACAAACTCTTCAGCTTTATAATGTTATAATAGATTATTTAATTCTTCAAAAACATGACGACAGTTGACAGAATAAAATATGCTAAGAACTTCATGAAATTATTATTCCCTTACAACATAAAGTATGTATATGTTAGAACGGCAAGTTATAATTCTGATTTCTTCGCGTGGATTTAGCATGCAATCTTGGGGAGAATAATTGAATAACGACTACCTTTAAGTTCATGAGAAGCAGTCTTTTCTGCTTCGATATAATCACATAATGATACGTTGGTGAGTATTGCAAGAAGTCAATACTGTACTCATTAGAGAGTCCTACTCCGGCCTTTAAGGTACATTTTTACGTTCTTATGTATCGATATATGAGACGTTGATTTCCAAAAGGTACTAAAGGGCATTTTATTTAGAAATTGATATTTTGACATATTTGTATACTAATGGTTTAGTTTTATCTAAATCCGTCATCAGATTTTACCTAAAAAACATAGAAATCTTTTAAAAATATATTTGAAAATTTCATTTCATCCAAAATGTACTAATGTGATTATCAAATATGTTTCGAAAATTTCCTTATTGTTTCTGTGAATTTAACTAATGTATTTATATTATTAACTATAAGTAAGCAATATTCAACTATACCATCTTCTTCTTCCAGCGACGCGACAGGCCGTCGTGTAGGCCCTAGGCCTCGCAGTGTAATCTCCTACGTTTCTCGATGAAATTTGTAGGGTAGGGTCGTCACTCCCTACGCCTAATTTTGAGAGTGGCCACCATTTGGCTGATGGGTCTCACTTTCCCGGGGGAGAGGCTGTGACTGAATCCCTATTTAATTACATCCTTATAAAAGTGCCGACGGGACTGGGTGGGATCGAACTCACAACCTTTAGCATGAGAGACTAGCGCACTATCCACTCAGCCACTGGCTCCCCTATAAATATTCAACTATAAACGCTGATAAATAAATAACTTTTAAACTTTTATTTTGGTCTTTTATCTTTTTCCAAATAAAATAAATTCTATTAGGTTAGATCAGGCACGGTTTGTCTTGTCATATATAGCAAAGTCAAGGAGTTCTAATTCCAACCATTTGCTGGATAAAATACCATTATTCTATTAAAATGTGTGTTTCTGAAAATTTCTTTGTCTAATTTATGTGGTTGCAAGAAGAAATACTATGAAAAAAATTAATTTAATTGAGAACCTACGAGAACCGAAGCGAGGCAATTAAGTTGTTTAAAACAGTTTAAAAATTGATTATTAGTATAAACACTTAAAAAAGCACACATTGACTTCCATTTGTCACTTAATCACTTTATTTCATAAGCTTTTCATGTCTGTCGACGTTTCGGGACTGTTTCCCTATTTTCAAGACTGAAAAAATTTTTTTTTAAACTTTCATTAGTGAATAAATTTACATTATTTAAATATTTGTCTTTGAAAAATTATTTTCAGCAATTTGTCATAATTTATTTAAAACTCACTAATGTTAATTACAATGGAGTTATTGTTGACCGTTGAGAAATTAGATGAGGAAGATGGTAGGGGGTACGGTCATAAATTAGAAACACACATTTAAAACAAGTGCTATTTTAATTATGTGCCGACGTTTCGGCCTACAATGTGGGCCTTCATCAGGGTTGACTCTGGGACTGTGTCTAAAGAAGTCATGGTGTGGAGGTAGATTACTATGGTGCAGATGTTGGTTGTTATCTGCTTGCGGGCCCCGGGAGAGAGGATTCATAATAATGGAGTTATTGTTGACCGTTGAGAAATTAGATGAGGAAGATGGTTGGGGGTGCGGTCATAAATTAGACTTCTTTAGACACAGTCTCAGAGTCAACTCTGATGAAGGCACACATTGTAGGCCGAAACATCGGCACATAATTAAAATAGCACTTGTTTTAAATGTGTGTTTCTAATTTATGACCGCACCCCCAACCATCTTCCTCATCTAATATTAATTACCTTATTTTTTTCATTATATGCTTTTCCATATATAACGCATCATTTTATTTCATAGCACACTGCTATTTTTAAATTAAACAGTGAGCCAATGAACATTCATGATGATGTCCAATGAAGGACAAATATCAGTGTGCTATGAAATAAAATGATGGGTTATATATGGAAAAGCATTTATATTATGAAAAAAATAAGGTAATTAATATTAGTGAGTTTTCAATTAATTATGACAAATTGCTGAAAATAATTTGTCAAAGACAAATATTTAAATAATGTAAATGTATTCACTAATGAAAGTTTTATAAAAAAAAACTGTTTCAGTCTTGAAAATGGGGAACAGCCCCGAAACGTCGACAGATATGAAAAGCTTATGAAATAAAGTGATTAAGTGACAAATGGAAGTCAATGTGTGCTTTTTTAAGTGCTTATACTAATAATCAATTTTTAAACTGTTTTAAACAACTTAAGAAATAAGAAAAACCATGCCTGATCTAACCTAATAGAATTTATTTTATTTGGAAAAAGATAAAAGACCAAAATAAAAGTTGAAAAGTTATTTATTTATCAGCGTTTATAGTTGAATATTTATAGGGGAGCCAGTGGCTGAGTGGTTACCGGCCTAGTCTCTCATGCTAAAGGTTGTGAGTTCGATCCCAGTCCCGTCGGGACTTTTATAAGGATGTAAGTAAATAGGGATTCAGTCACAGCCTCTCCCCCGGGAAAGTGAGAGCCATCAGCCAAATGGTGGCCACTCTCAAAATAAGGCCTAGGGAGTGATGACTCTATCCTACAAATTTCATCGAGAAACGTAGGAGATTACACTGCGAGGCCTAGGGCCTACACGGCCTGTCGCGTCACTGGAAGAAGAAGATGGTATAGTTGAATATTGTTTACTTATAGTTAATAATATAAATACATAGTTAAATTCACAGAAACAATCAGGAAAAGTTCAAAACAAATTGGATAATTACATACTTTCTTATAATAATAATAATAGGCTTAGCGAACCCGAAGGTTCGATGCCGATACCACCAAATTCTGCCTACACACATCCAATGTTCACCAATCAAGCCCAAGCTCCCGAGATCAGCCTTAACGCAATCCTCCCATCTACGCTTCGGCCTACCTTTCAGACGCCTACCAGTCGGATCCTCAAATACCAACTTTCTCGGAATCCGCTCGTCATCGAGCCCAACAACTTTACTGTCTCCGCGATGCAATCAGCTCAATTATATTCACAGGATACAAGTTCCGCAATTCCGCGTTGTGCAAACTTCTAAACTCCCCAGTGGCCTCATCTCTCTTAGGACCAAATATTTTACGCAATACCTTATTTTCGAAGACCTTAAGCCGTTGTTCATCCTTCAAAGTAAGCGGCCACGTTTCACATCCGTAAAGAACCGTTGGAAGAATAGTAGTTTTATAAATTCTAACCTTTAAGTTTTTAGATAGAAGCCGCGAACTAAGTAACTTAGCAACTGAATAATAACACGCATTTCCCACCTTTAACCGGGACTTTATTTCTTCCTGGATTTCATTTTTTCTAGTTATAATTGAACCTAAATACTTGAATTTCTCACTTTCTTATTATAGTACCAAAAATAAATAAAAGGCACGTTGTATATTCGCTCTCTTTATGAAGAATAGACAACAAAATCTAGTTAACCAACAAGGAAAGATGAGGGAGAATAGGGGAATATACATAACTTAGTAATTGACATTATAAAGACGTTAGTTGTGAGTAATGTTGTACGAGAAAGGTTATGATGACTGTTATCCCGCATTATATTCTACCAAAAAGTACTATATCCCTTTTAATTCTTTCCAAAAAGTACTACATCCACATTTCATTCCAAAAAGTACTATATCCATCTTATATTTTTAAAAAGTCATGAGAAAAGTGCAATAATTTGGAAAAGTGAGTTGTTAATAAAGTACAAAAATCAAGACAATCGCTTACCTAAAATAATTATGGATTGGGAGACAGATGGTAGAAGAAGGAGAGGAAGACCCCTAGTTAGATGGAAGGATAGAGTGGTAGAGAGTATGGCTGGTAGGGGGCGATGGACCGGCAGACATGGAAAGACCTGCTGGAGCAGGAGTTTGGTTGAGGAAACCTTCAAATTGAAGACATTCCTGACGAAAAAAAAAATCAACTTTAGATTTTAATAAAAAAGAATCAAGTAAATTTGTCCAGTAATAAATAAATGACAGATTTTTGCATTTCATGTTTTTTAAATTTTGTTATTTATAGTAATATACAACTTTATTAAATAACCTAATAAGTAAATATGTAGAATAAAAATAAAAAGTCATGAAAATGCCTTGAAAAAGAACTACCCACTTCATTAACTATTTTAAGGCAGTAGGTCCCGAGGCCACCTTCTTTTCAGTCGCCTTGGAGGGTTATCAGGGATATCTAAGGAAGATAAATCACGGACAAGTGGATTTGTATGGGCAGGGAGTTTAGAATGAAAAGAGGAGTATCTATCAGGGGCTATGTCTGCAACAAATGGGATGTTTAGGTCATTATGGAGGAGTTGATTTGTAACAAAATAAGGGGCATTCAGGATTTTGGATTGTAAGGTTTGGTTGCGGAAGGAATTAGATGGTTTCGTAGAGCCCCAAAGCACGATTCTGCATTTCATGTAAAATTGTCTAAAGTGAACATAGTACCTTTTGGAACTCAACGTCTCATATATCTTTAAATAAAAATTCCTTTTTTACGTAATTGATTCACACTTTTGATATTTCAGAATGGGAAAAATTAAAATGGATATTTTAGAAAGTGCGTCCTACAGAATGAGGTTGTTACTGATGGCTGCAGACTTCATTGAAATACACGTATTTTATTCTCTGATTGTGGTTATTAACGCATCCATTGGTTGCTGTATGTTGACGTACTCTCTCTATTATTTCATTAACCAAATTGATAGTTTTGCTGCTGATGTTTACAACCTCACCATGATTTTGGATGTCATATTAGTAATCATCATTCGCTATACCTTTCCAGTGGATCTTCAAACATTAATAAATGGTATACAATCATTTTGCTATCACTTACTATATATGAAAACTAGCTGTACCTCGCGGCTTTGCACGCTAATTCCATTTAGTATTGATATACGTACATAAGTATGCGTTTATGGTAACACATATAAATTCGCTAACGGTCAATCATTTTTCTCTTTACATATTATATAAATATGTGCACCGTATAAAGTTATTAATTATTCTCAGATCTTAATTTTATATTGTCAAATTTACAGCAGCATATCCGAAGAGGTAGGCATGCCCATAGTTAACCAGCATGGTTCAACTTTTAAGCATATTCTTTGTATAATAGGCTTTAATATCGTGTAGGTTTTATTCTGATTAAAATGGTATGAGAGGACTTAAATGCCGATATTTTAAATTTTCTTCCTCTAAAGTACCTATAATTTTGTAGATTCAATAAAAATAACTATATTATCTTGTTAACGCTGATGAAAAACAGGTAAATATATAAATTTAATAAATTCGATACCCAACTAAAGGAGAAAACAGAAAAAAATATTTTTTTAATGCAATTTTTCGTTTTTGAACATAGGAGCAGTAATATACATGTAATGTAATTGCAGGAGTTTACACCACGAGGCCCAGGGCCTACACGGCCTGTCGCGCCACTGGAAAAAAAAAAGGTATGGGGAGGGGTTCGTGTAAAAACCCTGAAGGTTTTCCTATCTAAATATAAATACTACAGCATATCTTTGTTTTTAAAAAGTTTTACAAAATCATACAATGGAAAAAAAAAATAAAAATTTATAATAGTTTCTGCAGTCGACTATACATCCTCGGTATAAATTAAAAAAAAAAAATTCCTTTGTAGACAGTTATTGCACCTACGACTACTCTGGTAAAATCATGGCGGAAAAACGCGTAGAAGTTATCGACAGGAAGGCGAAGATGTTGAAAAGGAACTTCGACCGGATCGTGTACTTCTCCTGCTTCTCCTTCACCAACCTGACACTGTACGGCCTGGCGGAGAGTGTCCTCACGGGCCAGGACCCCTACTTGCTGTTCCCCTGCTGGCTCCCTTGTAGCCTGGACAACATCGTCCTCCACGTGGCAGTCATCCTCTGGCAGGTCATCCTCACTGCCAGCACCCAGTTCATGGCCTTCGGCGGGCTGGGCATCCTCTACATCCCCTACGAGCACATCAGGGCCGAGATAAAGCTACTCAAGTTCGCCCTCAAGAAGCTTCCGCAGAGGGCCAACGAGATGGCGAGGGAGAGAGAGGCATTTAGGAAAGACAAGGGCGAGGAACTGGACGGAGCTCTTCTCTTCAACTGCTACATGAGTTGTATGAGGTCTTGTGCCGAACACCATGCCGACATAATGCAGTATGTATTCCATTAAATATATATTTCTTTACTGCATAATTGAGTCACAATTCGGCCAGAAAGGACCACGCGAATATCAGTTTTGACCGATCTTCACACTTCCTGCCTTCCTTCTCCTTCAATGCTCTTACATCCCGCTCTTCATCAGTAAATTTTCTCGCACGCCTTTCCTACATGCACACAAGAACCCCAACTTCTTTTAGCTCTCTGTCCAAGCGTCTTCATCCGTGATTTTTTGTGTACCCTAAAAATACCGACTTGTTTCAATATCTATCTAACGGCGCTATGGTCCTTGCAGGACCTTGGTCTCCTCCACCTGCCGACACCAAACGACCGAAGGTTCTCCTCCACATCCTGCAGCCAACATAGTCTAGGCCTCCTTCTGCACCTCCTTCCACCAGGGTGTCCCTTCATCATTATTTTTGGTAGTTAACCAATTTTCATCGTGTGTAGGTTATCCAGCTATCTGATCCTGGCATGATTTACTGTAGCAACAATATCTGATCAATGAAGTCATAGGTGTATCTACCTTTTGTTGAGATCGCCCATAAGGCAGAAGTGGAATACAAAATGGGCCTTCTCAACAAAAGGTAGATACACCTATGGCTTTATAAAAAACAATTGACGATCGAACTAAACTTAAAAAATGTCCTACAAACCAACACAATTTCTGACGGGACATGGAGGAGCCAAAAGCTATTTTTTTCGAGCGACAGCGAGCGAAAAAAATGAACAGACATACTTCTTCTTCTTCTGGCACTACAGACCGAAGTGGTCCTTGGCCTGCCTCAACATAGCCTGCCACAGTCCTCTATCCTCCACCATACGGATGCCCGCGCGCCGCATATCCTCCAGGACCATGTCCCTCCATCGCGCTCTTGGCCTCCCCTTTTTTCGTGTGGCTAAGATAGTTCCTTGGTAGGTCTTCTTTACCTCCCTGTCCTCACTCGTCCTGTTCAAATGTCCATACCACCTTAACCTATTCATCCTTATGGCGTCAGATAAGCTCAGCCCATCAAATAATTCATAAATTTCTCTGTTTTTTCGCATGCGCCATCTCCCATCTCCCTCACACACGCCTCCATAGATCCTTCGCAACACCTTCCTTTCACATCTATCAAGCCTTTCAGCTGTTGCCTTGTTAAGAATCCATGTTTCATTACCATAGGTTACCACTGTTCTTATATGGGTATTGTACATGTGAATCTTGGTGGTACGGTAGAGCAGATTACTCCTTACCAGACTCCCTAGGGCAAAGTACGCTCTGTTACCTGCTAGGATCCTTCTTTCCACTTCCTCCACTTCGTTGGCTTCTAGTGCCATCAAGGATCCGAGGTAGGGGAAGGCCGACACTACTTCTATATTTTCTCCGCCAATGTCGCAGAAAGAGGGGTGCTGCCTTCTTATTCTCTCCACTATCATTAACTTGGTCTTCCCGACATTAATCTCAAGACCTGCCCTTCTTGCTTCCCCCCTCAGAACTACGTATGCCTCCTCAAATGCCTGTTTGCTTCTTCCTACCTTCACCACATCATCTGCATAAGCCATTATTTGCAGTGACTTGTTCAGAATTGTGCCACTTCCGTCTAACCTGGCACTCTTCAAAACCTTGTCTAGAACTAGGTTGAACAACATGGGAGCCAGAGCGTCTCCCTGTCTTAGTCCATTATTTATATCCATGGCCTTGGACAGTTCTCTATTTATTCTTATTTGACACCTCGAATGCCTCATTGTCGCGAAAAGACATACGACCATTTTGTATTCGATTGCAGTAAACTGGACAAACATAGACACAAACTGATTTCAACAGCCCTACTTAACAGAGACCAATGGCCGCCTTCCAAGTGTGACCTTCTTACAAAATACTTTTCAAAATTTGATGAATTTGTGGACCGGGTGGACTATGATTGATTATTTATTTTTACTTTTGCTCTTCTTGACACTACGGTTGTTATTTATTTATTTTTTAATTATTTTCTCTTTTCTCAATATCATTGACATCTTTTTTTTTTCACTTAATTTATTAACTTACTTTTCTTTACATACTGTTTGTATAAAATATGTAATAAAAATACGCGTAGAAATAAATGCACCCATTGCAGAGTTACTGTAATAAGGAGAACTGTAACAATATCTGACGTTTCATATGGCTTTGGAAGTTCTTCGTTCGCCTTCATCCTACAGCGTTCACCTTCTTTCGTAGGGCCAAAGATCTTTCTAAGGTTTTTCTTTCCCACATATTCAACAGCTTTTCATCGTTGGGTGTCAGCGTCCTGGACTTCACTTGTTTTACGCATACTCCTATAGCTGTAGACTTTGTTGAACATTTTCTTATTTTGTCTACCATTGTTCACCTTGACCATGAGGACGTAGAATCTTACTATCCCTGTTTTCAGGTCTTCCGAATCCCAGTGTATTTCTTATTGGATTTTCTCCTATACCCCTTTTGCGTTATTTAGGGTCCGTGAATTCTCCTCAGAATTTTCCTCTTTATCTTCAGGTCTTCCTCCAGACTTGGGTGGCTAAGTGTGCAGTGCCTTAATTTTGCTTTGGAGGACACATTTTTCATGAAGACATAGTCCGAAATATATATATATATATATATATATATATATATATATATATATATATATATATATATATATATATATATATATATATATTTGCATTCCATACCAACCCACAATATCCGTGACCACTTACCCATATCTATTCCTGACAGTCCACCGAGGCGACTTCAAAGAAGATGGCCAAGTGATCTCCTACCATAAATTAGACATTGGATTGCTACCAATGGGTAGTTTCTTCACTGGACTATCATTTGTTTTAACCATATATTTATCTTATTTACATGTTATATCTGTGGCGGTCGTGAATAAGTGGTTAAGTCAAGATCTTTCATTTTACAGGTGAGCGACTTAAACTTTACGTAATACCCAAAATAGAGTTATAACATACAACTTTCTTTCCACATAAAATTTCGTCCACCAAGAAATTCCTTTCGCCAATTTAACACGACCTGGGAGACGGTCTGAGGGAAGCGATACGTGGAGTTAACTCATTTTTGATATAACTCGAGTTATCCAGTTTTTCACGACCGCCACAGATATTGAATCAGTACAGTTATGAATTTGATTAAATCAATTAATATATATATATATATATATATATATATATATATATATATATATATATAATATAATTTTTTTTTCATTTCAGATACTTCAATACTGTATCACGCATATTGATGATAGTGTATTCAATAGCATTCGGTACTGGGATTTTATCTTGTACCATTTCTGGATATCTTATCGTTTCAGTAAGTATTGTCACTTCGACCTTTTACTGCTTTTATTTTTAAAAACTCTTGGAATGAAAAATGTATCTCTGAAAAATGTTTTCTCTGTTTCATTGAACTTCTAAATATCGAAATGAGTTTTTCTGAGGTATGTTTTTGTCTTTAGTTTTCATTATGGACTTGGATTTTAATAAAGAAAAAAAATACCCAGCATGTTTTGGCTGATTCCTGAGAGGTGTTAGAAATAATATAATATGAATAAAATACATATTACATCTATTGAAAGTTTTAATTATGTATTATTCGTAATATTGGGTTGTGTCACATGAAATGCCCGTTTTCAAGGTAAAGGATTTTTATTAAAAATACGATATGAAAAAAAGATAAGTTTATTCGAAGTATTTACCTTCTTTTTCTAAACATTTTTCCCAACGTGACATCAACTTTTTTATCCCAAATCAAACAAAATCTGAAAACGCACTGTTCACTTGATCATCATTTTCAAAAAGTTTTCCTTTGACGAAGTTGTCTAAATTCCTGAACAGGTGGTAATCTGTTGGAGACAAGTCGGGATAATATGGTGGGTGCGGAAGAACTCCGTAGCCCAGTTCTTTCAATTTTTGCACGGTATGTTTTGAAACATGGGGTCTTGCTGCCGCTCAGTAACATCATGAGACACCCATGTATCGAGATTTTTTACTTTCCCAATACACTTTAAATGTCTGGAAACGGTAGATGCACTTGCATTTAGTTGTGTTGAGAGTCCTTTAACTGTTTGGTAGGGGTTTCCTTCTACTGTATGTTTGAGGACATCCATCATTGTCTATTACGGACGGAGGTCTTCATAGGGGCAAGTTTTCCAATTCGGTATCCCCAGCTGAAAGCTTAGCAAACCAACGGCGAATGGTTTGCTAGTTGCGAACACACCCTTCCCCAAACGCCTTGCAAATATTTCTAGCGGCCTCAGCTGCTGAATGGCCGAGTTTAAACTCGTACAAAAATATTACTCGAAAATCGCGTGTTTCCATGTTCATATTTGGAGGTATACTAAAAAGTGGGTAATTGATTGGAAAGCTTATATTTATAATACAAAGGTAGAGGATAAGTAACTGTTTTCTTTAAATATGTAAACATTCGGAAGAAAACAACAGAGACCTGCAAAATCCTTTATGTATTTCAGAAACTATAAAAACGGACATTTCATGTGAAACAACCCAATAATTTTAAAAATATAAGCCAGATTTTTTCATGTATGCAGTTGTTATGTTTTATACTATTGAGGATACTGAGAGGCTTAAGTTCATTATTAAATAATTTGAACATCAATTAAGTAAACGTTAATAAGCCTTTGTCGGCAAAAGTTCTAAAGGCGTTTATCCACTCCTTCTGAATTTCCCATAGACACCCCGCGACAGCCTGGAACTTCCTAGACCCTAGGACAACGGCTGGACCCCCGGCATAGGGCATTTCCCTTATCAGCCCCGCCCGAGGCGACGAGGATGAGAGAGAAGATTCGGAGAGGCAGCCAGGTTCTATCCTTAAGAAGAGGAGAAGTCCGTTGAGGGTTAGAGAGCAGCTGGAGGTCTGAGTGCCTACAAGGGACGCCTGAGACAAAGTGTTTATTGTAATATTGTTTGGGAAGGTCAGCTATAAGAAATCCCTCAGTATTCTCAGGCATAACAATAATAGGCTTACCGAATCCGAAGGTTCGATGCCGATACCACCAAACTTCGCCTTACACAGACTCGTCCAATGTTCACCGGTCAAGCCCAAGTCCCCCAGGTCAGCCTTAAGGCAATCCTCCCATCGACGCTTCGGCCTATCTTTCGGACGTCTACCAGTCGGTTCAGCGAATACAAACTTTCTCGGAATCCGTTCCTCACCGAGCCCAACAACTTTACTCGCCTATTTGAGTCGCCGCGATGCTATCAACTAAATTATATTCACAGGGTACAAACTCCGCAATTCCGCGTTGTGCAACCTTCTAAACTCCCCAGTGGCCTCATCTCTCTTTCGACCAAATATTCTACGCATTACCTTATTTTCGAAAACCTTAAGCCGTTGTTCATCCTTCAAAGTAAGCGGCCACGTTTCACATCCGTAAAGAACCGTTGGAAGAATAATAGTTTTATAAATTCTAACCTTTAAGTTTTTAGACAGAAGCCGCGAGCTAAGTAATTTAGCAACTGAATAATAACACGCATTTCCCACCTTTAACCGGGACTTTATTTCTTCCTGGATTTCATTTTTTCTTGTTGTCATTCTCAGGCATAGTTTAAATAAATTGTCTACGTATAAGCTAATAATAATATCTTTATTGAAATATGTTTATTTTAATCTTCCCCATTGGGGTCACCCATAGCGCAATTGCTAGCATAACAGCTTTCTATGCCAAAGGTTCAAACCTGCGGGAGGCCCGAGGATTTTTTAATGGAAGTAAAAAATCCTTAGTTATGCCGTCCTTCGGAGGGGACGTTAAAAGGTGGTCCCGAGCCTGTGCGATGTCAGGTACTCGTTAAAGATCCCTATCCTAATAAAACCTGGATAGGCAAAATTTAGGACTCCCACTGTAGCATCGTCCGATTAGCCATAGTAGCATAAAGTGACGTTAAACGAATAAACAAACAATCCTCCCCATCATGCTTACTATTGAGATTTGTAAAAACGAAACCTTTAGAAAAGAAATGCAATTGTTCCAGTAAATATAGTCTATATATTGATTAAATATATCAATTGATCAAGTTTTTGAAGGTACCGCTGTCTTAGAAAAGCAGCCGGTCAAAAACATACCACAGTACCCGAAAAAATTATATTATTTCACGGTGAAAAAGGGTGTTTTTTATGACTGATTGATGTGTCAATTTATCGTTATATTCTTTTGTAATCTATATTATGTAATCCTAAGCGAATTCGGTAAACTTAATAAATACATATATCAATAACGTATATTTTTTCATAAATCAGCTCTAACCGTATCCTTTAACTATATCCTACTTACTCCTGTTGAACAGATCCGGTACTTAGGACTATACCTAGACAAACGCCTCACATGGAACCCTCATACCAGACTGAAACGACAGGAAACTGCTCGTAGATACCGATTACTACAACACTTACTCGACAAACGCTCAAAACTTTCTATTTACTACAAAAAACTCATTTATATAACCATTATAAGGTCTATTTGGACCTACGGCATTGAGTTATGGGGGTCCACTAAACCATCGAATTCCTCTCGCATCCAATCCCTGCAATCCAAGATCCTTCGAAAAATCCTCAATGCTCCATACTTTGTTACAAATAATATTATCCATAAAGACCTAAATATCCCATTAGTTGAAGACTTAGCCCGATCCAGATAAACATCCTTCCTTACCAAACTTCCTGCCCACTCAAACCCGCTTATCCGTGACCTCTCCTCAAAATCTATTCCTGACAATCCACCGAGGCGACTAAAAAGAAGATGGCCAAGAGACCTCTTACCATAAATTGGTTATTGGAGTTCTACCAATGGGTAGTTTCTTCACAGGACAATCATGTGTCTTAATCTCAAATCAATCCAATTGACTTGTTGTATTGAATCAATACAGTTTTAAATTTCTTTAAATAAATTTAAAAAAAAAAATATTTTAGCTCAATATATTTATTTATTTATTTGTTTTTCGTTCATTTAACGTCACTGTAACAACACACGAAGCTTCCAATGGGAATCCTATATTTAAGGCCAGATTTGATTAAGATAGGGTTTTAATTAGAATTAGGACGGGGAAAGGATTATGAAACAGATTTAATTAGGACGAGTACCTGACATCGCACAGGTTCGGAACCAACATTTCACGACCTCACCGAAGGATGGCATAACCCAAGACTTTTTACTCGCTTTGAAAAATCCTAGAAAAAATCTGCCGTGTTAGAATCTGTGACATTAGGCATAAAAGACTGTTATACCAGCCACTACACCCCAGGTGACCTCCACCTAGCCGTATGTACTTAAATTTCGCGAGCTTCGAATATCTCTTCTCTGTTCCAGAAGCTCTCGCGAAACTTTTCTCAATGGAAAGAAATACATTTATAATTACTGTGGATGTAATTAGTTGACCGTTGAGAATTACTGAAAGGAATTAGTCCGGGTGGCGGTCATTAAATGAAACAACTAAATAGTTTCAACTATTTTATTGTAAGCCAACGTTTCGACCCCCTTTTTTCAGTACCTAGTTTCCATTCTCCCACCATGCGCCCTGATGATGACCCACAAAGGGGGTCGAAACGTTGGCAAACAATAAAATAGTTGAAACTATTTAGTTGTTTCATTTAATGACCGCCACCCGGACTAATTCCTTCCAGCATTTATAATTAATTACTTTTGTTCTATTCCATTTCCACCTAACTTGCTTGATATATGTCATTACTACTTTACCGTAGGATCCAGAATGATTGCTGACTTTTTTTGTCTTGGAAACAGCACAATATACATTTTTTATAACTTTATTCATTATATTTATTTCAGGATAACAATGGCCTTAAAGTTAAGTTTATCGGGTTGGCAATGGTATTACTCCTCCATCTCTTTGTAATATTCTGGATTGGAGATTCCACTACAAATGAAGTATGTTTTTTTCATCAAATATTATTATTTTTAAGAAATTATTCTTAAATTGACAATTTATCGTTTATTGGTAATTAACTATAGGTTTTCTTAACAACAGAATAATTAGTATCAGTTGTTTTGTGTATTTGTGATGTAGGAGAATTTTTTTGCGCCAAAAGAACAACTGGTCACATTTTGAAATGAACAGATCCAACTTAAACGGAAATTTTGGCTACTAAATAGATGCAATATAAATATAAGTTACTCATGAGTAAATGCAAAGAGATATATTTTGGAGAATTTCATAGTAATATATATTCTGAAGGAAACCTCTGGCGGAGTAGCTAGCGGTCTAGCTTACCAGGCCAAAGGTTGTGAGTTCGAATCCCAGACCCAGGAGGAAATTTTCAAGCATGTAATTAAATGGGGATTCACTTACAGACTCTCCCCTGGGTAGTGAGACCCGTCAGCCAACTGGTGAAAACTCACAAAATAGGCGTAGAGAGTGATGACCCTATTCTGTAACTTATCATCTAGAATCTCCGTGTGTAGTCCTGAAGGACTCCAGCCATCCTAAGAAGTATATCCTGAATACCCCATTAGTTGCAGAAAGTCAGAAATAGACATAAATCCATTAATTCCAAATTATCTACCTGCTCAACGCGCTTGCTCATTTCCACCTTTTCTAGATTATCCTCCGAGAAACTTGAGTCATTGAGCCTCAGCCTTAGTGCCTATTGGACTACCGCTTTCGTCGACTAAGTATCCTCATACCAAGGGTCTACAGAGTAGGGTTGGGCATAATCGAATGATCGAATGATTAATATGCATTCTGAAAGACAATATGGTATCATTTCCCTATCTATGATTGCTGAGCTGGCTGAGCGCAGGTGAAAACATGCATATAAATTATCTTATGAGCAAAAAAAAAAAAGTCATTCGATTATCCCCGACGCCTCTTGTAACCCCTCGATTATCGTTAAAAAAATCAATTGGATGATGATTCGTTTCTCCGAACCGATTAATTCAATAATCGATTAATTCGAATGATCTGATAATCATCATTTGATTATGCCTGTCGCGCCATCCGAAGACGTATACGAGTATACCTAATATCCCGTTTGTTAATGGAACACTGCCCTTAACCAATTTCAAATGCTGGCATATAGTGTGGAGAAATACATGTGAAGTGCACATAGGGCTACCTGGAGGTATCTGGAGGTACCCCACTATAGGACCAGAATCCTTTGGGACGAAAGTGAGAATCTTGAAAAGCACATGCATCCATATCGCTGCGAGCTCCATCATTTCTCATAATCATCATCTTCATCGTCATGGAGGAGTAGAGGAATAGGCCGGAGGCCGCCCCATCCCAAAGGTGTACCCCAAGGTTCCTCGTTATCTCCTACCCTTTTCTCCATATTCATAAATGATCTTCCGCTATCCATCAAGCACTCCCAATACCACCTCTATGCCGACGATATTCAGATTTATATTTCCTTTACCCCTAATGAATTTCCTGATGCTATCTCTAAACTTCAGGAGGACATAAACAATATAAGTGCTTGGTCAAACAGCAACAAACTCCTGCTAAGCGCTGAAAAAACAAAAGCCATCCTGATAGCATCACCTGCTCTCCTTAAATCCTTTCCCAGTTCCCCCAACCTTTTCCTAAACAATACTCCTATCTCTTTTCATTCATCCGTCAAGAACTTAGGTATTACTCTTGACCAAACTCTCTCTTAGAAACCACACATCTCCCAAATATCCCGCCGAACCATAGCAACCCTAAAGCAATTCCGTCACCTCCATCACCTCCTACCATTCAATATTCGTAAACTCCTTGTTTCTTCCCTTGTTTTTCCCCACTTTGACTACGGTTGCGAGGTGTACAGCGGACTTTCAGGTGAGCTCGAAGCAAAACTCAAGCGTATTATGAACTGTTCAATACGGTTTGTATTCGGGATCACCAGAGACACGCATATAACCCAGTATTACACCGAGTTAAGGTGGCTTTATCCTCGTTACAGATGCCAGTATTTCCTAGCTTCCTTCCTCTACCAGGTTATCAGAACTCATCGTCCCAGCTATATCTTCCAATCCCTTCAATTTATATCACCAATTCAGTCCCGTTCTACCAGATCCCGGCTTTCTGACCTCTACCCTCCTCCTCACCGTACTGCTGCCTTTGACAAGTCCTTTCTAGCCAAAGCAACTTCTCTTTGGAATTCTATCCCTCCTGAGATCCGTCATGTAAGAACTACTTCCTCCTTCAAATCGCTCCTTTTCAACCACCTTCTCCTTCCCCAGTCAAACAGACGATAACTTCCAACTGCAGATGCTATAAATTCCAATTATTATTATTATATTTTTTTTGTGTGTGTTTATATTACTTAAATTATCTCTGATGAATTAGCTATTTTTGTTTTTGTTTTTTTTTGTTTTTTAGTTGTTTTATTTTTATTTTTTTATTTCATTCTGTAAGTCCGACTTGTAAAGATGTATATACATTACAACCTTTATTATTTCTCTAGTTTAGTAATTTGTCATTCTAAGCCATGACCACACTGTTCCGGTCATCAATTATGTGTTTTAGTTTATTCTTAAGGGACTTTAGTCCCAGGATAATAAAGAAGTTTTTTCATTTCATTTCATTTCACCCCCGCATAAGTTAAAATATGTAATAACCTAACTATCAGCATATTTCCTTGCAACTCTAAATACAGATTGTAATCTTATACCATATTATAATCCATATTTTCAAATACCGCCCACTACATTATTTAACCATCCATCCCTCATAAAAAAGAATTAATATTACGAGTACCCTGGAACGCCCCAGGTTTCGAAATATTTACACCATTAGTTGCAGAAAGCATGAAATAGATATATCTCCTTTAATTCGAAATTATCTACCAACTCAAAGCCGCTTGCTCGTAACCTCTCATCTTCATCTCTCCGCCATAAACCTCTGAAAAAACTGAATCGTTGATCATCTATCTTAGTGTCCATTGGAGTCTCCGCTATCGTCGACTGAGTATCCTCATACCAAGGGCCTACTCAGCCAGTCGCGCCAACCACAGAAGTATATACCTAATATCCCATTAGTTGTAGAAACCCTGAAATAAATATAAATACATTAATTCCAAATTATCTATCAACTCAAACCCGCTTGTTCGTAACCTCTCCAATTATTCCCGGTTATCCTCCGAGAAACCTGAGTCCTTGAGCCTCAGCCATAGTGCCTATTGGGCGCCTGGCTTTCGTCGACTGAGTATCCTCCACATACATCGTTTTGTATTTTATAGAAGGATATTTCCTTCTTCTTCTTCTTCATCTTTCCTCTCTACCACTACAGCAGTGTGAGGGGGTCGCTGGTAGAGGCTGATCCAGGCATTCCTATTCTGCGCCTTCCTGACCCCCTCCTCCCAATTCTTCCTAGGTCTTCCTCTTGGTATCCTTCCCTCTACTTTCAGCTCATACGTTGCTTTTGCCAGGCGATCATCCGACATTCTTGAGACATGGCCGTACCATCTTAGCTGAATTTCTTCAACAATATCCTCGGCCGGTCTGACATCAAGGTTGGATCTTATTATGGTATTTCTCATCCTATCTCTCCTCGCCTTACCCTCAACTTTCCTCAAGTAGCGCATCTCCATAGCCTGGAGTTGGCTTTTGTGTTCAGTGGTGAGGTCCCGAGATTCGCTGGCGTACGTCAATATAAGTAAGAAGGTTGTTTTGTATACTATTATTATTGTATGTTTGGAGACCTCTCTTTTGCCTATAAAGCCCTTCTTAAGAGATATATTCCCTTCTATAAAAAAGCATAAACTAATTTAAAAAATGACTGACTCCTGATTATTCCACCTATAATAGAAGAATATTTCCCTTTTCCTTGCATTCTTACGGATTGTTTACTGGTATTAAAGAGTAAGCTGTAAATAAATATTAACATTTTCAGCTTTTATCTGTTGGGAGAACGATTTACGCTTTGGAATGGTACCACCTGCCTAAGGAATGCCAATCTTCCTTGAAGGTGATGTTGATGAAAGCCAACAGACCTCTTTACTACACCCTCATTCTAGGACAGAGGGTGGACATGGAGGCGTACATGTCGGTAAGTATACATGATGTCTCATAAATGTCTAGTCATATTGTGGGAGCAAATAGTTGACCTTAAGTGGAATAAAAGAGCTCTTATGGACTATCATCCGATAATCAACGGCTTTTTTAATTGTGTGGATGAGACGATATTTTTCTGATGAAAACAGTGAATGGACAGCAAAAACACTCAAAATTTTCTTTCCTAACCATTAAAGCGTCTTTTTTGTTCCACCTGAGCTCTAGTGCCTGCTCCAACAATACGACTGGACATTTATGGAGTCACCTTAAATAGAAAATTTTATGTAATTTAAATACATCCATTGTATTTTTCTAGCAACATGGGACGTCGATATTACTGTTTTTTTTTTGTTTTAATTTCCGATGTTTGAATAAGTTGTATATTTGTAGTTAGTAATGTTGGAGATTAATTGAAGTCCGAGTGATATTCCCTCCGCCACCTATTACCGTATGAAACCCGAAAACTCCTCGTTACCTCACTAATATTTCCCCACTTCGACTATTGCTATACGTTATACGACGGTGTTTCTTGGACGGGGATCTTGGAGGTAAAAATAAAACGCTTAATTAATTGCTCTATTCGCTTCATCTTCGGGGTCCCTAGTTACACCTCCATATCCCAATTTTATGGCGAGTTGAAGTGGCTTTCAGATTTATACAGTACGGCCTACCGAACTGCACATTTCTACAGATCCTTTCTCAGTCGATTCTCAATTCTATCCCTCCTTCAATCCGTCACTCCAACTCTCTTTCTACCTTCAAATCCCGCATATTTAACCACTTAATGAATATCCGGGCTCAATAGAATTGTAAATAAGCTTTTTTTTTTTTTTTTTGTTGGTTTAGTTTATATCAGTAATTATTAACTTGTTTATATGTATTTAATTTACTCTAAAACTCCAAAGCATATTCAAAAGGGACATGTCCCAAGATAATAAAGAATTTATTTATTTATTATTATTAGCGGGACTGGTTTGAATAGACTGGTATATCGTTTGTATTGGGTTGTAAAATAAATTCATGCGTTTTTAAATATTTCAATTTAATCCTCTCTGTGTTTATAAAATCATGTTTACTTGGAACGTAATGTTTACATATTATAAAAAATGATTATTTGAGGTGCTTTTATGCATCAGTTTTAATCGAGATTCCTTATCTTTAAGTGGTATTTTGCTTGCTCAAAATGGAAGATAAAAAAAAATCATAATCGTCAATTGATGATTTTTTATTTCCGAAAAGGTAAATTCGCTACACAGACGGTTAGCAAATTTTGCTGTATGTATGGTGATGGTGCCTTAGGAGACTCAAAGCGCTCGGGTTGTCCTTCAACTGTTGATGACCAAATTAAACCAAAATGGATGAAAGATGGCGACATGTAATAGATCAAAATGGGTCATATATATATATTTATATATTATATAATTGATTACAGATATTTACAAGAATGTGAAGTTTTTATTAAAAGCACAAGTAAAATATTTTACAACCCAATATATAATCTAATAGTTACATGTTAAGATTTCCATACTATTCACTAACGGAATTGACTTCATTTTTTTATTAACTGTTTCAGTTGCTGAAGGCATCATACTACTACATTAACATGATGACAGCTACATAAACAAATGCTTAGATATTCATAAAGATAATACGGACTTAATTAAACCATTCATCATAAAAAATTATAATTTTGAATTATTTTGGTTTCAATGATAGTTAAATATTATGAATGATTGGATTCGTTTTAATGTACCGTCCTTAATACTAGTGTCTAAAATCTGTGAATTTTGTTGCTCTCAAGAGCGTAATCTAGCGCCTTTTTTGGCAACTTCATGTTCCATACTTGCGCCCTTTTTAAATTGAACCTTTTAAAATATACTAGCGACATTTATACTTAACCTGTTCTTGCCTTATGGTCTATTATTTTCAATTATGAACACCGTGACGAATAAAAAATCTGGTGCGGGCAACACACGACTTTCACTTACCTACGTTTTTAAAATCGATTAAAGAATTTTCAAATACAGTAAGAGATAAAATTGAGTGAAACCATTAATGAATTAATTTAATTGAATTTCTATAGAAACATGTGTTTTATTAAAAAATCTATTATATTATTATCTAAAATAATCAGTTAGTTTTATCTCCTTTTCATCACTCTATTAACTTTTAAAAGCTTGTGTATGAGATAATATTTTTCCTAAAATCATTAGCTTCCCAACGGTATATCATACATATATATTACTGCTCTTATGTTCAAAAACAAAAAATTTCACTAAAATTTTTTTTTTCAGTTTTCTCCTTTAGTGTTTTTTTTTAATTTGCACAGCTTACATATTTACCTGTTTTTTTTTTATCAGTGGTAACAACATAATATAGTTATTATTATAGAATCAACAAAATCAAAGGTACTTTAGAGGAAGAAAATTTAAAATATCTACATTTAATCCCTGTCAGACCATTTTGATCAGAATAAAACCTACATGATATTAAAGCCCATTAAATTTAACATCGATATAGCGAGTTTAATCAAAATCGTCGGAACCGTTTTTGAGAAAATCGAAAAAAGGTGCAAAATACATGGTATAAAGTGGCTCTTCTGGTAAGCTCATTTTTATGAAAAAGGTTTTGTAACGTCTCGGGCGTATATTTGTCTTAAATATGAAATTTCAATATAATAATAATAATAATAATTTAAATATTATTATTTTCATTTTATTTGTTTTTTTCTTCAAATTGCTATATACCATCTGAAAAAAAAAAATAAAAATATTATAAGCAAATATGTTGACTTCCGAAAAGTAGGTTAAACCAAGGCATATCTAGGCCACCGCCTCAAAAGTCGTCGGGTTGGGTTGTACGGATTGGTGTTGGATTTAAGTGTTTGGGCTGATGGGTTCATGTTGTAAGTCATATAATGTAAATATAAAATTAAAATTTTCTACAAGATGAAAAGAGGACCATTAAAATTGGTTTAGAAATAGGGGAGATATATCGTTTTGAAATTAAATGTGGTGATTGTCCATTTTCTTTGAATTATTTATTACTTTTGATATAACTTAATTGCCTTTTAACAGCTATATAAACAGTTATACCCTAAAATAGTTATTTGGAAATAATAAACCATTTTTTAATAATTTGCAGCGTTTTTTACTTTCACTTACTATATATAGTAAGGGGAAGTATTGCGATCGTGAAAATTTTCCAATTCCAGTTTTCAAGGGAAATACACGTTTTAGGGTCCCTTGAGTCCAAATAACCAAGTCCTGCAAAAAGGTCTGTGTGTGTGTGTGTGTGTGTCTGTGTGTGTGTGTGTTTGTGTGTGTGTGGGGTAACTCCTGGGCGGAAACGGTAAGTCCTATGAAACTGAAATTTCATATTTAAGATAACTATACGCCCGAGACGTGACAAAACTTTTTTCATCAAAATGAGCTTACCAGAAGAGGCACTTTATACCATGCATTTTGCATCTTTTTTCGATTTTCTCGAAAACGGTTCCGACGATTTTGATTAAACTCGCTATATCGATGTAAAATTTAATGGGCTTTAATATCGTGTAGGTTTTATTCTGATTAAAATGGTCTGACAGGGGTTAAATGCCGATATTTTAAATTTTCTTCCCCTAAAGTACCTTTAATTTTGTAGATTCAATAAAAATAACTATATTATCTTGTTAACGCTGATGAAAAACAGGTAAATATATAAATTGAATAAATTCGATACCCACCTAAAGGAGAAAACAGAAAAAATATTTGTTTAATGCAATTTTTCCTTTTTGAACATAAGAGCAGTAATATACATGTATTATATACCGTTGGAAAGCTAAAGATTTTAGAAAAAATATTATCTCATACACAAGCTTTTAAAAGTTAATAGAGAGTGATGAAATGAACATAAAACTAACTGATTACTTTAGATAATAATATAATAGATTTTTTTAATAAAACACATGTTTCTATATAAATTCAATTTAATTAATTCTTTAATAGTTTCACGTATTTTTATCTCTAACTGTATTTTTAAAGTCTTTCATTGATTTTAAAAATGGAGGTAAGTCAATGTCGTGTGTTGCCCGCACCAGATTTTAATTTTTTTTCAATTAGGAGATGGCCAAGTGGACGACAAACATGGATAAGGTTCCTATTTTAAAGCTGTTGTATTAAGTGTCAAAAAACATCATTTACGATTATTTTAACTTCCCCTAAAGGTCTATAAAGTGCTTTTTAATGTGAGAAAAACTGTTTTTATTTTTTTTTCAATTATTACACTAAAAAAGCACTCAACCCAACACGGAAAATGACGGAAATGTTTACTAGGATAATTGAATAATTTTTATCAAATTACATATTATTTAGCTGTGTAGACACTATTAAGCTATCTTTTGAATTAAGATCAGAGTTATTAAGGAAGGTTAATAGTTTTCAAGTTATCAAAGAAATAAAGAAAGGTGAACAACTTACACTGTCAATTTGTGTTGAATTAAAATTTAGATCTTATGGCTGCCAATTTCAAAACGTAATTCAAATCTGCTCCTTAGTAAGTTTCTCCATCATTTAAAATGTATTGATTCGATCTAAAAACTAATGCAAAATTTAAAACATTTAGGATGGGAATACCTAAAGATGAAATGAAAATATGAATAATAATATAGATGCATAACATACCATTAAAAAGCCAAAATATTTGGTGGTAAAACGTTTTAGTATGATTAAGTGGGTATTTAAAGTTAGGTGTTAACTGTTAAATCAGGGCTATAATAGTCTTAGTTCAAATAGTAATGTAATTTACCCGCTGTACAATAAAAGAGAAACCGAGAATACATTTCATTTCTTTGCTAAGTGTCCGATTTTGTGTAAAAGTAGAAAAAGTTGCTTCTGAATAAATTGTCTGAATGTTGAAGAAGTGATAAATTATCTCAATGGTAAAACTGGTTGGCTGTGTATGATTATTGCAAAATAGCATGGCCTTATAGATATAGACTTATTAAAGAATTTAATTATAATTACAATTTGTCTAATATATTTTATTAATTATTTATTGTTATTTGACATTGTTTTTTGGAAGTTATAGTAGAATCAGTGAGTGACCTATGTTCAACTTTTTTATAATTTCATAAAGTTAAACAGGTCCGCCCTGGACTGATATCTGAAAGACCATAGTTCTGCTGATGTTTTTTTGCACATTGTAATAGTTTTTTCTGTAATTTGCTTAAAGAAATTTTAAAATAAAGTTATCAGTAACAAAAGGCAAAGATTTTAGAAAAAATGTTATCTGTTACACAAAGTTTTATAAGTTTACAGGGATTTACAAAGATCTCATAAACGTAAGTAATTATTGCAGATAATAGCTTCTATTGTTTTATTATTTAATCTAAAATAGATGTTTTCATCAAAACAATATAATTATTTTTTGAACTCTTAAATAAATAAAGTTTTTTTAAAACTTTATTGAAGAAGGAAGGTAATTTAAAGCTGTGTGTTGCATGGACCAGATTTTTCAGTTTTTATTGGATTTCATTATCTTTCTTATAATTAAACGCATAACTTACAGAAAAAATATCAGCCCTTCTACATTCAACAGGTAATAATGGCCAAAATGTCAGATTTTTGGCCTCAATGAGCTCTGAAATGCTAGTCTGTTTAAAAAATTTTATAGGTGTGTGAAAACAAAAAAATGCTGGTACTTGTAACAAAACTTTTACTCACCACCATTTGTTTATGGTGAGTCACGAAAATTGCATAAATGTAAGTAGTTAGTAATTTCTATTGTTGTCATTTAATCTAAAAGATATTTCTTCTACAAAACTTGATTTAATTCTTTAAATTTTTTTCCACTTGATATAAAAGTTCTTAAACTGATTTGAAGAAAAGTAACAAGAGTTATTTATATTTTGTGCGTTCCAGGTTTTTATAGCTTTCACTTAACTTTATAGTAATATATAGTATTCAAAGGAAATATAAGTTTTAGGGTTCCCTGAATCCAAATAATCAATCCTGCAGAAAGGTCTGTGTGTATGTGGTAAAATCAAGCACGTTAAGTACATCAAGTTAAGTCCTATGAAACTGAAATTTCATATTTAAGACAACTATAGCCCGAGATATTATAGCATTTCCAAGTCAATTGTAACCTTTTCCAAGTCAAATGTAACTTTTTCCATTTCAAATGTAACCTTTTCCAAGTCAAATGTAACCCTTTCCATTTCAAATGTCACCTTTTCCAAGTCAAATGTCACCTTTTCCATTTCAAATGTTACCTTTTCCAAGTCAAATGTCACCTTTTTCTTCACTTCTAGCCTTAAATATTCCGTTTTATTTATTTATTTATTGAAAAATAATTAGTTTAATTAACATTATGACTTTTTTAATAATTTTGGCATATAATAATTGATATTTTTTTTGGGTCTCTTAGATATTTGATATCAAGTTCTGTTTTTTAATAGCTAATATTTAAAAAAATTAATTATCGTCTATATAGTTTTAAGATAGTTGTTGATTTTGATTTTTTAGAGAGGAGGGGTAGTTTTTTGGAATAATTAATGTGTTTTCGGGTATTATAATTAAATTTTTCGAGCTGTATTTTTTATCGCTCGCGTGCATTTTAACTCGCATTAAATTTTAATGTTTTTTATTGATATAGGGATTAATTAATGTGCTTTCGGATGGTTATGATTACGTTTTTTGAGCTGTATTTTTTTTCGCTCGCGCTTATTTTAACTAAAATGTACTTTTTATGTGTTTTATTGATATAGGGATTAATTAATGTGCTTTAGGGTGGTTATGATTACGTTTTTTGAGCTGTATTTTTTTTCGCTCGCGCTTATTTTAACTAAAATGTACTTTTTATGTGTTTTATTGATATAGGGATTAATTAATGTGCTTTCGGGTGGTTATGATTACGTTTTTTGAGCTGTATCTTTTATCGGTCATGCGTATTTCAACTCATATTTACTTTTAATGTTTTTTTATTGATATAGGGATTAATTATTTTGCTTTCGGGTGGTTATGATAAGGTTTTTTGAGCTGTATTTTTTTTCGCTCGCGCTTATTTTAACTAAAATTTACTTATTATGTGTTTTATTGATACAGGGATTAATTAATGTACTTTCGGGTGGTTATGATTACGTTTTTCGAGCTGTATTTTTTATCGCTCATGCGTATTTCAACTCGCATTTACTTTTAATGTTTTTTATTGATATAGGGATTAATTATTTTGCTTTCGGGTAGTTATGATTACGTTTTTCGTGCTGTATTTTTTTCGCTCGCGCTTATTTTAACTAAAATTTACTTTTTATGTGTTTCATTGATATAGGGATTAATTAATGTGCTTTCGGGTGGTTATGATAACGTTTTTTGAGCTGTATCTTTTATCGCTTATACGTATTTCAACTCGCATTTACTTTTAATATTTTTTATTGATATAGGAACTAATTATTTTGCTTTCGGAGGGCTATAATTGCGTTTTTCGAGCTGTATTTTTTATCGCTCTCGCTTATTTTAACTAAAATTTACTTTTTATGTTTCATATTGATATAGGTGTTGAAAATTGTGTTTTCGAGTCCTATAATTATGTTTTTTTAGTTTTATTTATTTATCGCTCCCGCGCATTTTAACTCGAATTTACTTTTAATGTTTTTAATTTATATAGAGATAATTAATGTGCTTTTGGGTGGTTATGATTACGTTTTTGAGCTGTATCTTTTATCGCTTATGCGTATTTCAATTCGGATTTACTTTTGATATTTTTTATTGTTATAGACGTTTGTAATCATCTTTTCGGGTCTTGTGATTACGTTGTTTAAGCTGTTTTTATTATCGCTTGCTCTCATTTCAACTTGCATTTGGGATTAGGGGATTCTCATAACGTGTTTTGAACTTTATTCTTTTATGCGCTTGGGAATTTCTACAAACCGTAGGTATTATGTTATAATATGATGTAAAAATTATTTATTGTTTTTTTGCAGGATCTGATTACATTTTTGATTTGGACATTACATCGCGATTGCGCATTCTTCTAGATCACTTTTCATTTAAGTTAAAATGTGCACTAGCTATAAATAAATGTCATAAACTCTATTAGTATTCCCGAAAACACTACAAACGATCCCTCTATCGAATATTTATGAAATAGAAACAGTAACTTAAAATGAGTAAAAGCAATAACAAATTTGGTTCAAATAATGTTATCAGAACACCCGAAAATAGAATAAACGATTCCTCAATAAAATTATCAAATAATTGTAAGACCAAGTTAGGAAGCGGATCCTTTACAAAAGATTTAGTTGAAAAAAATTACTCAGGACGCTAGGAAAGGAACTATAACTAATCCTTTTATAAAATAATAATAATTAAAAAAAAAAAAAAAAAAAAAAACCTAAACGATGTATATTCCAGCAACGTTATAATGAGAACCAAAAACAAAACAATCAATCCCAATATCAATAAAAAAAATATCAAAAATAAAGGCGAGCTGAAATCCGCACGAGTGATAATAAAAAAGCTTTTAAACATTTTCATAACCCCGCGAAAACACAAGGATAGATCTCTATAAAAATAAAAAGATTAAAAGTAAATAGAAGTTGAAATACGCATGAGCGATAAAACATACAGCTCGAAAAACGTAATCATAACCACCCGAAAGAACATTAAGTAATCCCTATACCAATAAAAAACATTAAAAGTAAATGCGAGTTGAAATACGCATGAGCGATAAAAAATACTGCTCGAAAAACGTAATCATAACAACCCGAAAACACATTAATTAATCCCTATATCAATAAAACACATAAAAAGTAAATTTTAGTTAAAATAAGCGCGAGCGAAAAAAATACAGCTCGAAAAACGTAATCATAACCACCCGAAAGCAAAATAATTAATCCCTATATCAATAAAAAACATTAAAAGTAAATATGAGTTGAAATACGCATGACCGATAAAAGATACAGCTCAAAAAACGTAATCATAACCACCCGAAAGCACATTCATTAATCCCTATATCAATAAAAAATATTAAAATTTAATGTGAGTTAAAATGCACGCGAGCGATAAAAAATACAGCTCGAAAAATTTAATTATAATACCCGAAAACACATTAATTATTCCAAAAAACTACCCCTCCTCTCTAAAAAATCAAAATCAACAACTATCTTAAAACTATATAGACGATAATTAATTTTTTTAAATATTAGCTATTAAAAAACAGAACTTGATATCAAATATCTAAGAGACCCAAAAAAAATATCAATTATTATATGCCAAAATTATTAAAAAAGTCATAATGTTAATTAAACTAATTATTTTTCAATAAATAAATAAATAAAACGGAATATTTAAGGCTAGAAGTGAAGAAAAAGGTGACATTTGACTTGGAAAAGTTAACATTTGAAATGGAAAAGGTGACATTTGACTTGGAAAAGGTGACATTTGAAATGGAAAGGGTTACATTTGACTTGGAAAAAGTTACATTTGACTTGGAAAAGGTTACAATTGACTTGGAAATGCTATATATCCAATCATTCATCAAAAATCAGCTGCCTGGAAGAACCATGCATTTTAGACATTTTTATGATTTTCTCAAAACCTGCTACAATGATTTTGATGAAAGTTGCTTTGTCTGAAAAATTTAATGGGTTTCAACATCATGTAGGTTTCATTCTGACTGAAATAGTCTGAAGTGGCTTAAATGCTAATTTTTTATGTTTTATTCCTTTGATTTTGTAGATTCCAAAAAAATAATATAACCATATCATCTTATTATAGTATTGATAAGTATCGAGTAAACAAGTTGAACAAATTTGATAACCAACTAAAAGAGCAAAAGTATTTTTATAATTTTTTTTTTCCCTCGAACATAAGAATAGTAATGTAAATAATTATTATACTAGAAAAATAAATATTTCAGACAAAATTTTAATTATGTACAAATTTGTGGAAGGTAATGTAAAGTGAGGAATAGAGCATAGACTTAAGTGATTATTGTACATAACATTTTTATATGGTTATATTATTTACTCTAAAACATATGTTTCCAATGAAACTTGATGTAAGTGTTCTAAACTTGGTATAAAACTTCTTTAATTGATTTTAAAAACGGTGGTTAGTGAAATTCATGTGTTGCAGACACCAGATTTTTTATCTATCCTATAACCGTTGGTACCTGCCAAACCATTGAATGCTTTCTGAACCTGTAAAATTAAAACAAGGACAGAGGAAGAAAAAAATACCATCACATGCAATATTTAATAGAAATTTTTTTTTTGCTCAATAGTTGTCTACAATTTACATTTATTAAAAAAATACATATAGTCAGAAAATTACAAATAAAAATCAATATACCAAAATCTGAGAAATTTATCAAATATTATAGTAGAAGAGAAATCAAATATTCCTCTTACAAACATTACATCATTTTACCCTGACTTTGTTGAGCTTTTGTGTTTTGTTTTTTTAAATTCTCGACATTTATAAAATAGTTTTTCCTGTGTGACTTGGACCGGCTAGAGAAGAACGCGAACCATGGCTAGAAGTTGGCCGTTCTTCGCCGGATGGCTGCCAGCCAAGAAGGTAGTCCAAGTCATTGGATATCCTGTTGAGCACTTCGGATGGGCTAATCCCTGAAAGAGTCTCTTCGGACAGCCCTTCGTCAGGAGGAGGAGGTATCACAGGAGTCACTTCCGTCGGGGAAACCATTTCATAATCACCGTCACTGACACAAGCTTCACCAACAGAAGCTTTACTATTCTTTCTCAGGCTCTCAGGGTATACTTCGAGGTCTACATTTTGAAGTTTAGTCTCACCTGAAAAAATGAAAATGTTAAATTAACAATTGACGTAGAGAAATTAGGGCTTATTTTTACTTTCACTTACCTATATATGAAATATATAGTAAGGGGAAGTATTGGGATTGTAAAAATTTTAGAATTTTAATTTTCAACAGAAATACACGTTTTAATATCCCCTGAGTCGAAATGACCAAGTTCCGCAAAAAGGTCTGTGTGTGTGTGGTAAGTCTAGCATGAAAGTGACATGTCGTATGAAGCTTAATTTTCATATTTAACACAACTACACGCTTTAGATGTTACAGCAACTTTTTCATATAAATCAGCTCACCAAAAGAGCCTATTCATACCCTGCATTTTGCATGATTTTCTCAAAAACTGCTGAAACGATTTTGATTTAACACGCTATATCGATGTAAACTTTAATGGGCTTTAATTTCATGTAGGTTTCATCCTGATTGAAATAGTCTAACAGGGCTTAAATGCCAATATTTTAAATTTTCTTATTCTAAAATACCTTTAATTTTGTAGATTCTGAAAAATTACCCCTATCATCTTATTAAGATTGATAAAAAGTGGCTAAATATAAAATTTGAACGAATTTGATAACCAACTAAAGGAGAAAAAAGCAAAAATACTTTTTTAATGTAATTTTTGGGTTTGTTGAACTTAAGAACAGCAACATAGAAGTATAATATACCATTGAAAGCTAATGATTTTAGAAAAAATATTATCTTATATAAAAAGTTGTGAAAGTTAATGTGAAGAATGATGAAAAGCCGATATGCTATGTATAGAGAATACTGGGAGGAATAGAAATCATTTAGAATCATTTCAAATAGGACAGTTTCCAGGCTATGAGCAAAAACGTTTCTTAGGTAGAAGGGCTATACAAAAAATAGACCCCTCCACTGCTAGTGCCGGGATAGAGGAGACCTGGGGAGTCTGAGCCCGGACGGCTAGAGAAGCGGAAGTTCACGGGAGGAGGTCGAGGGGTCAACCAGGGAACAATTATGCAGATATGTCCAAAGGTACTTTATGTTATAATATGTGGTAAATCTGAGCCTCAGTATTCTCGATAATACTGTACCAAGTTTTTATGTATGATAATAAGTGCGATTTTATAAATAAATGTATATTTTAAGTTAAATACTTTATTATCCTTTATGCCACCAAAACATAATATTTTATAGCATCCAGCTTGTGGAGACATATTTATTAATTCACTATTGGTATTATTAATTTAATTAGCAAAAATGTATAAGCTCATTGAAAGTAAATTTATAGGTGGCATTAGGGTAATATTGTCATTAGTATTAAATAAGAATTTGAGTATAAAAGCTTCGTTAATTTATATTTAATTGTTAGCCTTTGTGCATATAATGATTTTTGATAGGCATGTTAGTTGATTGTTTCCCTGCTGTTTTAAATTCTTAAAAGTGGTTAGTTTTTTAAAGTGATTTTTTGAAAGCGGTTAGTTTTTTGTTATTGATTGCCTTTTACTTGTGTAAGCATTTAAACCACCCTTAAAGGTTTTTGAATATCAGCCAGGGTTTTGTTTTATATTATTTCGCACACAACATTTTACTATGGCTTCTAGAGTAGATGAGCTACCAAAAAAAAAGCCAAAACGTTCAGAAGAAAAATCTGATTTGGAGATGACCAGAGAGCCAGTGATCACGTGCCCAAAATCAATTAAGCCACAGACCAAATTAAGAGGGAAGAAACTAACCTTTGAAGAAGAAGAAGATATTTTTTTAAAAATGATGAAGCGTTTAGAAAACTCGATGATAATTAGTATTAAAAGTTTCAAAAAATCAATAATTTATGGTCTTGATCATCTGGAGTTGAGTATTTGTCGAATTGGAAATGAGAAAGATCCGATTAAAGAAAAACTAAAAGTAAATACAGATAAGAGATTCACAAAAGATTTTAAAAAGTTTAGTTGATAAAACTAACTGATTGTCGTTTATAATAATATAATATTGTTTAATAAAACACATGTATCTATAAACTCAATGTAATTAATTTTTTAACAATTTATTTTCATCTCTGACTGTATTAAAAGATTCTTAAATTGATTTTAACAACAGAGGTAACTGAAATACATGTGTGGTGCGCACCAGAGTTTTTAATTATATATTTCATCCAAAGTAACTTTTTATTTAGAGGAGCCCGTGGCTGAGTGGCTAGCGTGCTAGTCTCTCTTGCTAAGGGTTTTGAGATCGAATCCTAGTCCCAACGGGGCTTTTATAAGGATGTAATTAAACAGGGATTCAATCACAGACTCTCCCCTGGGTGTGTGAAACCCGTCAGCCAAAGGTGGCCACTTAAAAAATTAGGTATAAGGAGTGATGACCCTACACTACTAAATACGTCGAGAAATGTGAGTGTAATCGCTCAGGCAATTACATCGTGAGGCCCATGGAATGCACTGCCTGTCGCGCCACTGGAAGAAGAACTTTTTATTTAAAATATCATCATAATGATGTTTTGGGTAATCTCACCCGTCTTTAGGATCCTACAAGTTAAAAACACAACATTTCTAAAATCTATTAAAAACTATTATTGTGATGTAAATTTTAATCCAGTTGATGACAAAGATCTATATGTCATTTTTTATGTTATGATGTTTTCAAAATGAAAATTGACGAATATTTGACGAAACAGATTTCAATAAGGAATTTTAAAAACTAAGTCAATTTTAGAATACTTATTATTTTCAATTATGAAGTACGTTACATTGTTATTTTGTTGAGATACCTTTTTAATAATTTATGTAATATTGGGTTGTCACATGAAATGTCCGTTTTTATAGTTTCTGAAATACATAAAGGATTTTGCAGGTCTCTGTTGTTTTCTTCAGAATGTTTACATATTTAAAGTAAACAGTTACTAATCCTCTACCTTTGTATTATAAACATTAGCTCAATTACCCACTTTTTAGTATACCTCCAAATATGAACATGGAAACACGCGTTAAAACCTTGCTATTCAGCAGCTGAGGCCGCTAGAAATATTTGCAAGACGTTTGGGAAAGGGAGTGTTAATGAACGGACCATTCGCCATTGGTTTGCTAAGTTTTGAGCTGGGGATATCGACTTGGAAAACTTGCCCCGAGGAAGACCTCCGTCCGTAATAGACAAGGATGTCCTCAAACATACAGTAGAAGGAAACCCCTACCAAACAGGTAAAGGACTCTCAGCACAACTAAATGCAAGTGCATCTACCGTTTCCAGACATTTAAAGTGTATTGGGAAAGTAAAAAATCTCGATACATGGGTATCTCCATGATCTCACTGAGCGGCAGTTAAATCAAAACATACCATGCAAAAATTGAAAGAACTGGGCTACAAAGTTCTTCCGCACCCACCATATTCTCCCGACTTGTCTCCAACAGATTACCACCTGTTTAGGAATTTAGACAACTTTGTCAAAAAAAAACTTTTTGAAAATGATGATCAAGTGAAAAGTGCGTTTTCAGATTTTGTTTCACTTCAAAGCTCAGAGTTTTTCAGTTGGGGATAAAAAAGTTGGTGTCACGTTGGGAAAAATGTGTAGAAAAAGAAGTTAAATACTTCGAATAAAATTATCTTGTTTTCATATTTTATTTTTAATAAAAATCCTTTACCTTGAAAAACGGACATTTCATGTGAAACAACCCAATGATTTTAATTTTTGCTTTAAAATTATCACCTTGTTTGTTCATTTAACCTTACTTTTATGCTACTATGGCTGATCGGGCGATGCTACTGTGGGAATCCAAAATTTTGCCTAACCAAGTTTGGTTAGAATAATAATCTTTAAGAAGTACCTGACATCGCACAGCCTCAGTACCACCAATTACATCCCCTCCGAAGGGCAGCTAACAAAGGATTTTTTATACCCATTAAAAAATCCTAATGCCACCTGGGATTTTTAACTATTACTGGGTTGTAAAGGTATATGGTTTTTTAGATTTTATTTTACATAATTAAATTTATTACATACATGTAAGCTTGTCTTCGAAGGTGACTAATTTTGATTTTGCTGAGATTGGATCATTGAATTCTTTCATAATCATTTCTACCTCATTGCGTTTCTGTGGTGGGTCTTCATTTTCTACTTCAGCTTCTTGTTTTGCGAAAACTGAAAATGAAATTTTGATCAATTTCATTTACTAGTCGAATAACCTGTATCAAGATTTACATTTGTTGAAATGGAATGAAAAACTTTCTTTATCCTAGGACCAAGTCCTCTCAGAACAAAAACAATTAAACAATTAGTTGTTTGTGGCCTGTCTATTATTTTATTTAAAAGAATAATGAGTTTCATCTGTGTTTATGTTTTTTTGAGATCTGGCAGATCATGCGCTGTACATTTTTACTTTCACTTACCTATATTTAAAATTTATAGCAAGGAAAATTATAGCGATCGTTAAAATTTTGGAGTTTGTTTTTATACTGAAAATACATATTTTAGGGTCCTCTGATTCTGAATTGCCGTGTGTGTGTGTGTGAGTGTGCGTGTGTGTGTGTGGTAAGCCTACCTTAAAAATGATAAGTTGTATAACACTTAAATTCCATATTTTAGAAGAATATGTGTCTGAGATAAAGAAACTAACAATAATAAATAAAGAAACTAAAGCCTGTAGCTGAGTGGCTAGCGTGCTAGCCTCTCATGCTATCAGTTATGAGTTCGGATCCCAGTCCCGGTAGAGCTTTTATAAGGATATAATTAAATGTGGATTCACTCACAGCCTCTTCCCCAAGTATGTGAAGGTTGAAAAATAGGCGTAAGGAGTGATGATCCTACCCTGTAAAACCTCATCGAGGATCGTGAGTATATTCTCCCAGGAGATTACACCACGCGGCCAAGGGCCAACATGGCCTGTCATGCCAGAGAAAAAAAAAATATATATGTCTGAGATGTTACAGCAACTTTTTCAACATGATCAGCAAATCAGAAAACTACCATAATTCAGATTTTGCACATTTTTACATTGTCTGAAAAATAGCTTTAACAATTTTGATTAAACTCGCTTTATGGACATAAAATTTAATGGACTTTAATATAATTTAGTTTTCATTATGATTGAAATATTCTGACAGGACGTAAGTTTTCTGATTCTTACCATTTTCTACCTTTAAAGTATCTTTACTTTTGTAGATTCTAAAAATATTAACTATATTATCTTGTTAGCATTGAAAAAAAAAAAAAAGGGGGAAGATACAAGATGAAAAAATTTTATTAACAATTAAAGGAGAATAAAAAAAACCTGTACCAGTACAACCCATGAAGAGTTTTGGGCTCAGTACATGTAGAGATTCGTACTGTTTCTAGGCTAACGGCTGTGCAATGGGGTGATTAGGCCGAGGTCACGCTCAGCCGTCAGGTTTTTTTTCCCCATTTTGGGTAACCACTTTAAAGAGGATGGGTCTCCATACCCCAGGATCGCCCCCCCCCGGCTGAAATAACAGAATAAATAATATTCCACCACAGCCGGGATTCGAACCCAGGACCCGGAGCACAGTAGACCAATTAAAGGAGAAAAGAGCAAAAATATGTTTTCTCTTTTTCTGAATATAAGAATAGTAATATAGATGTATAATTTACCATTGGAAAGCTAAAGATTTAAGAAAAATATGTTATCTTATAAACAAAGTTGCTAATGGTAATCGAGAGTGATGAAAAGATTATTTAATCTGAAACATATTTTTCTATTGAAACAATGTAATTCTTAAAACCATTTTTCAATTATAACTTAATTTTAAAGTTCTTAAATTGATTTTAACAACAGAGGTAAGTGAACATCGTGCTTTGCCTGTACCTGATTTTTAGTAGTATTTTCCCTAAAATATTATACTATTGCACTTAATAATGCTTTGATTTCTGACCTTTTAATTGTTGGAACAATAAAAATGTACTGTGCATGTTGTGGCAGATTTCTAAGCAATGTGGTAAAGTAACTATTCTTTATTTTTCACATATATTACATTTAACTTACAGTTAAATAAATTATAGTCTGAATGAGGACTGAAATCTTTTTCTTTGGTGGGTATCTTTAATTGATTCACCATCAGTTCCATGTTCATATGAGATTCACTGTAGAGTACGTAACAGAAAAAAGTCAGGAACCCCTGGAAAAATCAAATCAAAATAATTCATCAGAATGAGGATGAACTCACATGATACTGACAAGAAGAGGATCCCACACGTATCTGACTGAGTTTGATGTATTATTTTTAGGTGAATATTAAAATATTAGACTCTATAAAAATTAATAATGATGGAGTTTTTGTTGACCATTGAGAAATTAGATGAGGAAGATGGTTGGGGGTGCGGTCATAAATTAGAAACACACATTTAAAACAAGTGCTATTTTAATTATGTGCCGACGTTTCGTCCTACAATGTGGGCCTTCATCAGAGCTAAAAGAACAAAAATAACAACCAATGTAATTATAGACTTAATAATGCGTTAGGTATATAATAATACTATGACAGTAATATAATATGGTAACATAAATAAAATTAAATGTAAAATGATAATAAGATGAAGTTATAAAGTATGGAAATAAAGACAATTAAGATGATAGTTATAAAGTATGGAAATAAATAGAATTGAGATGATAATATTGTAATAAGAATATATAAAGAGAGACTAAGCAAATGAAAAAATGACAAAGGAAAAATATGTGAACAATTAAAATTTTAAATATGAACAATTTTGAAGTGTTGTTAAAATCGTGAAAATGTTGAAAACGTCGGCACATAATTAAAATAGCACTTGTTTTAAATGTGTGTTTCTAATTTATGACCGCATCCCAACCATCTTCCTCATCTATAAAAATTAGAGTCAAATGCTTCTCAGTAGGTCCAAAAAAAAAAAAAAAAAAATTAGGAAGAGGGGTCATCTTGTAGCATAGTGGCTCGCATAACAGCCTTCTATGCCAAAGGTCACGCATTCAAACCGCAGTTGGTCCTAGGATGCTACATTGGGAGTCCTAAATTTTTCTTATCCAGTTTTAATTAGAATAGGGATCTTTAACGAGTACCTGACATCGCACAGACACGGGACCACCTTCTTATGTCCTCTCCGAATGATGGTATAACTAAGGATTTTTTACTTCCATTAAAAAATCCTTGGTTTATCTGCCAGGTTTGAATCCGTAACTTTGGGGATAGAAAGCTGTAATGCTAGTCAATATGCCACATGTGACCATTAACTATTGATATTCATTGTGATATAAATGTCTTTGTTTTTATGATATAAAAGAGTTTTTCTCAACTAGAGTTTGTTCTAATATTAAATCATGTTTATGGATACTCACCAATAAACCAGAAAGAAAGCTGAAAGTGTAAGAAATAATGATATTTTGAGAATTGCTGTACATGACGCTTGATATTGCTACTGATGTTATTGCGCCGTAGAGAATACCTATTCTCTTCATTAGTCCAACCCTAAAAAAAAAAAAAAATAAAAAAATAAAAAAAGTTAAATGAATATTGAAAACCAAAAATGAGGAATAGAAAGATTCATTATTAAGCACTTAACTAATATTATGTTCTGTAAGTTGTAAGATCTAAAACCTGTAGCTCTACAACCCCATGAAGGGTCTTGGGTTCAGTACGTATAGAGATTATTACTGTTTCTAGACCCAACAACTGTGCCAGGAGGTGATTTGGCCTAAATCATGTGCAGCTGCCATAGTTTTAACCCCAATTTATTTCAAACTGAACTGAACATTTATTTCCAGTGTTTGGTAGAACTTGGGTTGGAGAAAGGGTGCTGCAGGATCCGATTCTGTAAATAGTTTCAGGAAACAAATATCTGTGATGATATTAGGATATTAGTTTATATCTATTAGTTATATATTACAGGGATCTGCGTGGTCTAGTGGATAGAATAGGTTAGGCTACTGTTCTCAAGGTCCCGGGTTTGAATCCTGGCTGAGGCAGAATTATTTATTCTGTTATTTTAGCTGTGGAGCGATCCTGGAGTAAGGAGACCCTCCTAGGCGTGATTTAGGCCAAATCACCTCCTTACACGGTAGTTGTCCATGAAATAGTATGAATCTCTATAAGTGCTGAACCCAAGACTATTCATGGGTTGTAGAGCTACTGGTTTTAGATGTATATGACTGTTAATATGAGTTTTATAAGGTCCTAAGGTTCAGTCAATGAATTAATAATTATGTTTCAGAGTACATTAGAGAATTTATTGTTCGCATAGTTATACCAAATATAAGCAAAATAGTGTCCTATATATAATCCAGTGGATATTACAATCAGAAAGAGAACACTCGAACTTCAAGAATATTATTTATATATATTTATAAAAAAAAAAATGGAGAAATTGGTAGGGAGTGTTATCATCCAAAAAGATCACAAATAAGGAAAACTTGTTATATTTGTATAATGACGTTTTGACCTACTTTGTAAGCCTTCATCAGTGCTAAGTTAAAAACAAGATAACAACCAATACAATAAAAAGAATAATAATAAGTTAACGGTACAATGATAACGTTAATAAAATAATGGGAGAAACAGTAATATAAGTTGATTTTTTTGGAATGAAAATTGTTGTGACGTCACCATAGTGTACTAGTGTCAATGCTTAGTTCTCTTTTTTTTATCGTAGACCTTCCTATATAACCTTTTTTTTTACTTTGAATATATTTTTTTCATGTTCTAAATCACAAGATGTTTTTATTCATTTCCCACATACATTTATGTGCCCTGTCTCATAATAGTCAGCATCTCATTATTATTTTAATCCCATCTTTGTCACCAAAATAATAAGGTTAAGACTCCGAATATACATAAGACTATGGATGAAACCAATTGTGTAGTCCGAATGCAGGGGGAACTCTCCCCAGAATTCAAGACTTTAAGAGGCCTAAGACAGGGGGATGCCCTAGCATGCATATTGTTCAATTTGGTTCTAGAGAGGATTGTTCGGCAGTCTAAAATCCAAACGAAGGATACAATTTATAATAGACTTGTACAACTGTTAGGATATGCAGATGATTTGGATATTGTCGGGCGTTCATTTTCAGCATTGCAGAAGGCATTTTTATCATTGATGGAGGCGGCAGATGAAATGGGACTGTGCATCAACGAAGAGAAAACTAAATATATGAGGACTGGTGAGTCCACAAACAATGGAATCCAGGAGTTTGTGGAAATTGGTCCTTATAAATTTCAGAAAGTAAATAGTTTCACTTATTTAGGAAGTATCGTTTGCGCTTCTAATGATGTGTCCCTCGAAATAAAGAAAAGAATATTCAATGCCAATAGATGCTATTTTGGGTTTCGGAGACATCTGGGGAGCTCATTTTTATCTAGGCAAACTAAAATAATGTCGTATAACACCCTCATTAAGCCAGTATTGACGTATGCCTCTGAAACATGGACCGTATCAAAGACCAAAGAAAAAGACATAGCAGTCTTTGAAAGAATGCTATTACGGAGGATTTTCAGAGGAATTTATGTGAACGGCCAATGGAGAAGGCGTACTAACAAAGAAGTGTACAAAATGTTTGGGGAGCCTGATATAGTTTCCTGGATGAAGATGAACAGACTCAGATGGGCCGGGAATGTTGCGAGAATGAGTAGCAATGATCCTATTAAGGGATTGCTCGAGGGAAAGCTGGACCGTAGCAGAGGAAGAGGACGACCGAGACTGCGATGGTCGGATGCTGTGGCTCAAGTTGCGAGGAATATCTTGAACGTCGGTGACTGGAGGGCGGCTGTATTAGATAGAGCCACCTGGCGAAGGCTCCTTGAGGAGGCTAAGACCCACATAGGGTTGTAATGCCATTAAATAAAAAAATAAATAAGACTCCGAATAATAAATTTATGTGGGTACTCGGTAGTGAATGGGTACTTACTCACATGGTGTTTAGATTTAAATTATAACATACTAAAAATTTATTCACGGTGAAAAAAGATTATTATTATTATTATTTTAATTTTATTGTTTGTTATCTTGTTTTGGTTTCTTGTTGAAGGCCCACAATTTAGACTGAAACATTAAAGCACAAATGTAATAAGCTTTCCTTATTATTATGTTGTTTCTTGATCTTATTAATCTTCTATTCTCTACAGTCAAAAATAGTTTGATCATAATGAAAAATAAAAGATTACCTGTGATCAATAATATGATCTAATTGTGGCTTCTTTTTAGTGCTTAAGTAATGAAAGCGCCTGAGGAGGCTAAAATATAACATCAAGAAGAGGCTTGTTATGAGGAAAAGAGAAATAACAGCTGTACAGAATGAAGGCGAACCCACAGGCAGCCACCAAGTTTTGCTGAGTCTGCTCGTCGAGGACTCTGCGGCTCCGCTGATCAAGCAAGGCAACAATGCTAGGCCTTTCGGAAAACAAAAATGAAAAAGATATTAAAATAAATAAGGGTTTGCTATAAAAAGAATATTACCATAATAATATTGAATGGTTGAAGCACTGTAGTATACCATGGAGGTTCCCTTCCATATTTAATTGTATCCTAGTTATAGTATATGTCAGTTGTTAAGAATCCTTTAAACGAGAATGGCGACTCTAACTTAGAATAAAAAAAAATCTGGTGCGGGCAACACACGAATTTCGCTTACCTCCGTTTTTAGAATCGATTACAGAATTTTCAAATACAGTAAGAGATAAAAATGAGTGGAATCATTAAAGAATTAGTTAAATGGAATTTCTATTGAAACATGTGTTTTATTAAAAAATCTATGATTTTATTATCTAAAACAATCACTTAGTTTTATCGACTTTTTATCACTCTCTATCAACTTTTACAAGCTATTGTGTATTAGATAATATTTTTTTCTAAAATCTTTAGCTTTCCAACGGTATATTACACACGTATATTACTGTTCTTATGTTCAAAAACGAAAAATTGCAATAAAAAAATATTTTTTCAGTTTTCTTCTTTAGTTGCTTTTCAAATTTGCTCAACTTGTATATCTAGCTTTTATTTATCAATGCTAACTAGATTATATGGTTATTTTTATAAAATATACAAAATTAAAGGTACTTTAGAAGAAGAAAATTTAAAATATCGGCATTTAAGTCCTGTCAGACTATTTTTATCAAAATAAAGCCTACATGATATTAAAGCCCATTAAATTTTACATTGATATAGTGAGTTTGATCAAAATCGTCGGAACCGTTTTCGAGAAATTCGAAAAAAGGTGCAAAATGCATGGTATAAAGTGGCTCTTCTGGTAAATCGATTTTCAAAAATTTTCACGATCACAATACTTCCCTTACTATATATAGTAAGTGAAAGTAAAAATTAAAAGATGAGGAAGATGGTTGGAGGTGAGTTCACTAGAGAGAAACACACATAAAAACAAAGTGCTATTTTAATTAGCACATTATCACTATGTTTTAATGTGTGTTTCGCTCTAATGACTGCACCCCCAACCATCTTCCTCATCTAATTTCTCAACGGTCAACTAAACTCCAGAAAATCGGGCATATCCTTCGAAATAGTAAAATTAGTCCTTTTCTTGCACTCCCTCCCTAATATAGACAGTTAGACTTATGCTATTTTGGACTGATTCTTCTTTATTAAAAAGTGTTCTTTTTAGTGTGGTGATCCTACTAAGCACTGAATTATTTCAATTTGTATCCCTTTAAAAGGAGAATCGAGTACAAAATGGAGGTTCCCTTCCATTTTGAATTGTATCCTAGTTGCAATATATATAAATTTTTAAGAATCCTTTCAACGAGAATGGCCACTTTAACTTAGAATAAAAAATAAAAAAATTAAAACAGTCCTTAATATAAGAAAATCAGACATATCATCAGAAATAGTAGAATTAGTCCTTTTCTTGCATATACTACTTATTTATACACCCTACCTTGCATATAGACAAAAGGTTATGACAATATTAACATTCCAGTAAGTTAATGATGCCGTTAAATGTCTTTGATGTGGATTATCTCCGCATTGTTTAGGAAGAACTTCATTCATTACAGGTCATAAACCTTTGCCTTGTGGCGTACTTTTTCTGTATTCAAGCATTCTAGGAGCTGGTCTTCATCCGATATGTAGCGGTTCACAAAATCTTTATAGTATGGCTAGTTTCTTTCCATCACCAGATGTGAGGACAAAAAAGTTCGGTCTCTCTCAGCATTAAGTCTATTGAACTTCAATGGCGGTGCAAGCTAACAGGATATGCTAAGCAGGCTGCAGGATGCCACCCACAGATAGATGGTCGATATTTATTGGATCAGTTTTTAATGGACCGAGAACAATAAGCCTGGTTGAGGCTGAAATGCAAAGGATAAGCCAAAAAAAGAAGATTAAAAGATGGTTTAATGAACAATTTGTTAAGTAAAGTGAGTCTTGAAAGAGGAAAGAACCCAAAAACGTTGACGTAATAGAGAGAAATAAAACTTGTGGAAGAATTTTAATACCATTTGACCAGTCAAAATTAAAGTCATCATACCTAAAATTAAATACAGATCCCCACTAAGTTAATGAAACAATTAATCCTCACTCAGCATTAAGTCTGTTGAGCTTCAAAGGCGGTGCAAGCTAATAGGATATGCTCAGCAGACTGCAGGATGCCACCCACAGCTATGCCATAGATGGTCGATATTTATTGGATCTGTTTTTAATGGACGGAGCACAATAAGCCTGGTTGAGGCTGAAAAGCCAAAAAGCTTAGCCGAAAGTCCACTCTTATCAATCATGCCAAAGACTGTGAGTTCGAATCCAAGAGCCAGCACGTACTTTTCCAAGCATATAATTAAAAGTGGATTCACAGCCTCCCCCGACTACTGTAAGGCCCATCAGTTATTTGGTGGCCACTGACAAAATAGGAGATGGCCTGCTTTAGCAAAGAATGTCATTTTACTAATCAAGTGCTGCTTTCTTCCAATTTTGAATACCAAGTAGAGCCCTTTCCAAGAATATTTTACTGCTCCCTATTTTGTTTGTTTCCTTTTCCACTCCGCTATCCTTTCTAATTGCATTCTTTTCTGGGATCACCTGTAGCATATTGGCTAGCATAACAGCCTTCTATGCCAAAGGTAACGGGTTCTAACCGCAGGTGGTAGGATTTTTTAATGTGAGTAAAATTCCTTAGTTATACCGTCCTTCGGAGACGAGATAAAACGGTGGTCCTGAGCCTGTGTGATGTCAAGTACTCGTTAAAGATCCATATCCTAATTAAACCTGGATAGGCAAAATTAAGGACTCACGCCTTAGCATTGTCCTAATAGCCACAGCAGCATAAAGTGATGTTAAATAAATAAACAAACATTATTTTCTTTGATTAGAGCACTTCATCTTCGAGGGCTACTTCCTGAATTTGAATTATCCCTCTCCTATTCTGGTCAAAATGGCTGCTTGGAAAATTTTCCGTTTCCCAGGATTTGGAGGTAGTATAAAAATGAAATGATAATTCCTGGGAAATTAAATCATGTAATTTAACACTCTCTGTATTTGTTTTTGAGCAGTTTATAATAAGAGGGTGAGGATCTGTGAGTCTTAAATAGCCTATACTTAGGTGATTAAGAGATCCAATTCTGTGCTTTTTAATATACGTTATAATAATATTACAATATCTGTGACGGTCGTGAATAAGTGGTTACGTCAAAATCTTTCATTTTACAGGTAAGTGATTTAAAGTTTTACATAATACCAAAATAGAGTTATTAATTACAATTTAACACGACATAGGAGAGAAGGTCTGAGGGAGCGATACGTGAAATTAACTCATTTTTGATATAACTTGAGTTATTTAGTTTTTCATCACCGCCACAGATATGTTCTAATCTAAATAAGCAGATAATATAAGCAGATTATAAATAAATAAGCAGATTATAAAATCTTCTGACTTACCAAAAGTTAAACCTATAACCGTTGATTTTACACTTCTCGAATCAGATACAAATACGATTTCTGTGTAAATGATGAGAAGCTTTCCCAAGTGAGAAGAGAAGCCAAGAAAGAACATGAGCTCCAAAAGAAGTGTTAAAAACAGATACATCTCCTGCAACAGAATACATAACATTAAATATTTTTATTGCAAGAAATATATAAAGAACATTATAGTTTTAAGTTTAAATATGCCATTAAAGTTTAATGAAGGGTCAGTAACTGGTTTCTTGAGAACATAAAAAGTCCATCAAATTACCTTGATACTGGGTTGAGTACACTGTCTCAAGATAAGTTGGTCTTCGAGCACAAAATTTAATACAGAATAAAATTTAGAGTTAATATTAAATAGAGGGGTAGCCTGTTGTGTAGTGGTGAGCGTAACAGCCTTCTATGCCAAAGATCATGGGTCCAAACCCAGTAGATGGCCATAGGAACTTCTTAGAGGAAGTAAAAGATTCACTAAGCCGTCTTTTAGAGTAGATATAAAATGGTGGTGCCGAACATGTGCAATAACAGGTTAAAGATCCCTATCTTAATTAAACCTGGTTGGGCAAAATTTAGAAGAGGCTTTGGTATTTAAGAAGATTTGGTATTCTTAAATTCATAAGTTAGAAATATAGGCAAAATTTCAATTTTTTTTCTTTTTTTATAATTAATTGCTGTGTCCTAATACTAAAACTCTCTACATTTTTTCTCTATCTTCAAAAATAACTGAGTTATCGAAATGATACATTTTAAATAGCTGATATTTTTAAACTAATCAGCTGATATCAATGTTGAGGTGTTAGGATCATCGTTGGATGCTCTATTTCTGTCACAACTTTAGAAAATATCAGTCGTGTAGTTTTGGTCAAATATTGAGTTCCTGCCTCCAGATTGCCTATTATCAAGAAACCTGCTAGCCTGATTTTTATGTATTCACTTTTGTAAGTTTAGATAGAACTTAAAAATTAAGTATGTTGTACCTGATTGTCTAGAAACCCACTGTGAGAATAATGAATTAAAATTGAGATGAATTTTTTTTCATTCATTTTTCCATAAGGATTATTTTATATAAACAGCATATTAAAAAAAAGTTTAAAAAATATTTATTAATCTAGTTTCTTTTAATTATCCGACTTTAGGAAGCTCCATTGTATTTCTCATATTTAAAAAAGCATTAGCTCCATTCCCACTCCAACCCATTAGTTTCAATCCACTTTTCCTCTTCAATACCTGATAATCCTCTGGGCCTCTGAAAAGAAGAAGGCCTCAAGACCTAACTTAGAATATTTTTAGTGCTGCCAATGGGTAGCTAGCTTCTCTACAAGTCTTGTTCATGTCCATTTTCTATTAGCTTATTTACTAGTTGTGGTGTATAATACAGTTGTAAATAGCAATCAATTATTTAAAAAAACAACAAATAAAAGCATCCTTTACTTCCATAACATTCTATATTCATTTAAAATTTTATTTATATCTCTTTTTATTTCTCATCAACGTTTCTGGGTCTTGCCCATATTTTCAAGACTGTTATGTTTTTTTTTCTCCATTCCTACATAAATAAATTACCGCTACATGTCAACTTGTCGATGACTATTGGCTCTCTTGTCTTAGCTATGGGGACAAGACTGCGAAAGGTCAATGAGAAGTAAAAAGAGATGTAAACAAAATTTTAAATGAATAAATAATTTTGAATCCCCACACAAGATTGAAACGACAAGAAACTGCCCGCCGCTTTCGCTTACTTCAACACTTACTGGACAAATGCTCTAACCTTCCACTTTACAACTAAAGGCTCATTTATATCACCATCATAAGGCCTATCTGTATGTACGGAGTTGAGCTTTAGGGCTCTACTTACCTATCAAATTCTTCCCGTATTCAATCTTTACAATCCAAAATCTTTCGAAAAATCCTCAATGCTCCTTACTTTGTCACTAACAAACTCATCCATAAAGACTGTCCATAAGTTGATGATTTGGCCTGTACGAGGTATCAATCCTTCCATGACAAACTCAACACCATTCCTGACAATCCTCTGAGGCATCTGAAAAAAAGGTGGCCTCGAGACCTTCTAGTTTAGATTACGTAGTTGAGTGCTGCCATCGGGCATATACTCTTCATGCCTTTTTATGTATATTGTCTATATATATATATATATATATTATCAGCTAATTTACTTGATGTGTTTACTAATACTATATCAAGCCATGAGAGAAATGAACATACCTATGAAGCTCATTCGTCTTGTAAAAATGACTATGAAAGGATCCATGTGTGCAATGAAAATTGAATCTGATCTCTCAGAAGAGTTCAGCATAGACAAAGGGTTAAGACAAGATGATGCCCTTGCCTGCCTACTCTTCAATCTTGCAGAAGAAAAAGCAGTAAGGGACTCCGGAATCCAGGTTGGTGGAACAATATTTAACAAATTGGTCCAAATCCTCGGCTATGCAGACGACCTTGACTTCATAGCAAGATCAGAAAAAGCACTCAAGGAAGCATTCCTTGCATTGGAGGCTGCAGCCAAAAAACTTGGACTTAGGTTCAACGTATAAAAGACTAAGTACATGCGCATAGGAGGGAAAGAAGGAAGAAAAGAATACCTCGAAGTTGGCCGATTCAAGTTCAAATGTGTTGACAGCTTCGTCTACTTAGGAACCAAAATTAACGAGCAAAATGATATTTCGCAGGAAATTCAAAGGAAAATTAATGCTGTTAATAGGTGCTACTTCAGTCTAAGGAAGCAGAGGTTGGGAGACTCAGATGGGCAGGCCATGTAGCAAGAATGGAGGATATGTTGATCCCCAGACGATCCTCTCCGAAGAAATTCATGGCGGAAGAAGAGTGGCGAGGCCTAACCTGAGGTGGATGGATGCTGTCACAGAAGATGCTAGGACCTTACTCAGCGTTGGGGACTGGAGAAATGCTGCACAAGATAGAGCCAACTGGCAGAGGCTACTGGGAGCGGCCCAGGAGAGGTGGCGAGTTGTAGCGACAGATGATGATGATGATTTACTAATACAGTTGTAAATTTCAATAAATAAATATATTTAAAAAAAAATGAATAAATAATATTATGGAAGTAGAGAATGATTTTTTATGTGAATATGAGAAGATTTATTAAGATTAAAGAATGGTTGATTGTTGGTAGATATTGAGAAGTTAATTCAGGATGCAGTCATAGAAACACTTTAATTAAATAAAAACTAAATTTATTGGTCTGTTTCAGCATAAATTTTAGGCCATCTTGAGGATAAATTAAGAAGGGATATCACAACAATAATCTTGTGATAATGATGATGTGATGTCCCTCCTTCAATCGCCCAGAAGATGACCTAAAATTTAGGCTGAAACGGAAAAATAAATTAAGTTTTTACTTTATTAAAGTGTTTTGATTACTACACTCGGATTAACTTCTTCTCAAAAAGATTTGTATTGAAGAATATACTGACCTCGGATGGAGTTTCTCTTGTAAAATGAACGAAGATGGCCATTATGACACAAATTGAGAAACAAAACTGGACTTTGAGCAGTTGTACAAAAGCTCTACGACCACCAAGGAGTAAAAGTGTGAGGCAAGACTGGAAGAGACAGCAGCCGCAGCCCAACGCTACAATGGGAGAAGAGTGGTCGCTTGTATCCTCGAATTTCTGTAAATGTAAGGCATTTTATATTATTATATTTGGAATAATAAAAGTTTTAAGAAGCTAAATAAAATATGAGGAACAAAATTATAGGTCTCTTCATTTTTAAAAATAATTTGTTTGAATATAGAAATCTCCATGAAATCAGAATTATTATAACTTCAGTTTTTGATTAATTTATTTTATAAAGCTGCTAAGGTAAAGTTGATTAGCTAATCAATCATCCGCACAAAAACTCATTAATTTACAAAGTTGATTACCTACATATAAAATTTTGGATTTTGTTTATTTTGAGGTACATTATAAAGTTATTTAGGCTATGTTTTTTCATATTATAGATTTTAAAATTGATGCTGTATGCCTATGCCTATAACCTATGACCTTTGTCCAAGGTTGCAGGCTCAAATGAGGCAGATGGCCCTTCGTTATCCTTCCTTTGGAGGGGATGGAAAATGTCCTGAGACTGCAACGTCAGGTTCACATTAAAGATCCCTATCCTGATTAAACCTCGATAGGCAAAATTTAGGACTCCCGCTGTAGCATCATCTGATTAGCCACAATTGTATAGGTTGACGTTAAGGGAATTAAAAAACAACACTTAACTATCGCTTCAAAAAATTTTGTGATCGAGATTCATTCAAATTGTACTCGTGTAAAGATGGGGTGATTCCGCTAATAAGTAATATAGGAGCACAACTTACAGAAGAGGAATGGTGTATGATCAAGGCGGCGTATAAGCCAGTCCTCTGACAGAGGCATCGGCTGGAGTTGCCCCCCTTGGGGTCCAAGCGGCAGGTGGTGAAGTCCCATTCTTGTCCAATCACATCAGCTCTTGCACAGGTCAGCTTCCAGTCTTCTCTCATCTCCTCGCTCGCGGGCAGCGTCATTTCCAACTGCAAGCTCACTTCTCCATGAGCGGAGATGCTAACGATATTGGACTTAGACTCATATATCAACTCGCTCCCATCTCTGAAAATAATGAATAAAACAAGATAGAAATCTTGAAAAAAATTATTTAACTAAAACATATTTTAAGTATTTTGGATACCTTAACTTCTGTGAAGAGAGCCTAGGTAAGAACTTTGATATGTTCTGATAGTTGACGACTATTATTCTATTCAATTTATTACCAGATTGAATCATTACGTCTATTCCTATGTGAGCTGTATACCAACGAGGATAGCTGGAAATTAAATAAATTTCTTGAGCTTTAACCAGCAAATGCTAAAACAGTTGTTTTTTAAATTTCAAATATTAAATATCTTGAGTGTAGTCAGAGAGTTTCTCTCCCAAAATAAGACCAAGTCATGTGGGTACCCTAAGCATCAATAGCGGTTTGGCTATCAGTATTTTTTTCCCAGTAGCGCGACAGGCCGTGTAGGCCCTGGGCCTCGCGGTGTTATCTCCTGGGAGATTACACTCACGTTTCTTGATACATTTTTGTCGTGTAGGGTCATCACTCATGTGAGTGGCCACCGTTTGGCTTGTAGGTCTCACAAACCGCGGAGGAGAGACTGTGAGTGAATCCCCATTTAATTACATTTTTATAAAAGTCCCTCCGGGACTGATATTCGAACTCACAACCTTTAACATGAGAGAGTAGTGCACTAGTCACTGAGCCACGTTCTCCCCTTGGCTATCAGTATAGATATTTTTAAGTCTATCCCTCACCCATTTGAAATTAGGGTTATAGATGTTTCATCCACCTAATGCAGATTGCTAACAGATGGGTCTGATGATTAATGAGGAGAAAACAAAATATATAGTGTACTCATGTACTATGTATCGGCCGCTACTTTTCTAAGGCAGTGGTGGCTCCGAAACTGTATTAATTAATGTATAAATTTTCGGTTATTATTTTATAAAACTACTAGCTGTACCTCGCGGCTTTGAGAAACTGCGATGACCAGAAAATCGAGTGAAATGGCACTTTCTTTTATAAATATAGATTGGATTTATTTTCCTAAGACATCATGTTTATCAATTCATTATTGGGATTAGGTGGCATAAAGGGAAATAAAGTAATTAACTTATAATACATATTTATTTATAAAACAACACATATTATTTATTACACATAAAAATACACAGTGAAGCATTGTTCATTTTCATTATCGAGAATACTGAAGTTTGTTCAGATTTACCACATAATATAACATGAAAAAGGTACATTTGGACATAACTGCATAATTCTTCCCTGCCTTAATCCCCTACTTCCGCTTCCTCTCCTGTCTGGGCTAAGACTCTCCAGGTAGATGGCTATCCCTGCTCTAGGAGTGGAGGGGTATGTTTTTTGCATAGCCCTTCTAAGAAACTATCCTGCTTGTAGCTCGGAAACTATTCTTTTTGGTTCAAAATTATTTCTTATCCTCCCAGTATTCTCGATACATAGCGCATGGCATGTACCAAAGAAGCGTATCCCGTTTGGTCCCTTCAAAGTTCAGAAGGGCAATCATTAGCTTTGATTTTAATATCCTTCAAGGATGAAAACAAGAATAGTCATTTCTAGCAGAAGCCATTTTGGGCTCTGGAACTCCTAAGAAGTTTCGTGAGGAGCATATAGTTGAAGATCTGAAAAATATTTGGATCTATCAAGGTGAAAATATACTGGGGTGAAATATTTGGTGACAACTGGGGAAGAAGATGAAAGATCTAGTTGTGCTGGCCATGTTGAATTGTGAGAAGACTCCAAAACATCAGATTCAGTTGACAGGAGTATGCTACCCAGGATATTAATTAATTAATAATAATCACCAAAATTGCTGCATTTGTGGTTCAGAGATCTTGTACCCACCCATATGTGATCATAAAAAAAACAAAAGCATCCTTATCGTGTCACTGTTTGCAAATTTTGGGTCACCATTTGCCATGTATCGAGAATAATGGGAGGAAAAAAAAAAGATTTAGAATCATTTAAATTGAACAGTTTCCGGGCTCAACAAGCAGGAAGGTTTCTTAGAAAGGCCATGCAAAAAATACACCCCTCCACTCCTAGAGCAGGGATGATAGCTCTGTACCTATGGAGTCTTAGCCCGGACTGGATAGGAAGCGGAAGTAGGGGGTCAAGCCAGGGAAGAATTATGCACTTATGTCTGAAGGTAAATCTGAACAAACTTCAGTATTCTCGATAATGAAAATGAACAATGCTTACTGTGTATTTTTGTGTGTAATAAATAATATGTGTTGTTTTATAAATAAATATGTATTATAAGTTAAATTACTTTATTTCCCTTTATGCCACCTGATCCCAATAATGAATTGATAAACATGATGTCTTAGGAAAATAAATCCAATAGTTTATAAAATAATAATCAAAAATATTTATATTAATTAATACAGTTTCGGAGTCACCGCTGCCTTAGAAAAGTAGTAGCTGACACCATAGTACATTGTACCATCGAAAATGAACCTTCAATGAAGGAGTGAATGTTACAGGCTATTATAATAAATTATTTCTGTGTCTGAACAGTTCTTGAACTGGCCGCAAATTTTCATAATGTTTAAAATATTGTTCAACAATGAAAACACTTTCTTTGCTTGTTAAACGTTCCATTTTTACTAACCCATAACTATCAGTTCTTAAACTAAATAACTGTATTTTATATTTCATTTAAATCTTTCATTAATTGTGGGACATATTATATGTATCAAAGAACTCATTAAATAAATTATCAACTGATTAATTAATGTTTTTAAACCGTTTTCATAGTTACCTCACTTACTTAGCATGCATTGGTATGTAGTACCGATATTCCACTTCGTTCTCCAACTTGATAACGTCAATTACAAACTCATTATAAGACAAATGTGCGACTGTTTGGTTTAAGTGCTCGCTCCACATCAATGCCCATTTGTCTACTAGAGCTTGAAGTTTACCAACTTTCTGAAAATTTTATTAGATTAGACAAAATAAAAAAAACCAATACATTATTAAACAATGTTTTATTGTTTTCTCATAATTATATACCTGTGTTGACATTTAACTTATATGTAGTTCTCAAAAAATCGAAGATTTTATAAAAGAGAACCTATTTAACTGTAAGTTTATATTCCGGTAAAATATCTTAATTATTATAAAGCAAATTAGTTTCTTGAAATAATTTACAGAATCTATGACTACCTTGAGAATCTATATTTATAAAAATAAGGTCACTATTTCTCACTTTTCTTGTCATCGCAGAAAATTTGGTATATAATAGCTTTAGGTGGATAAATATAAATGGAACTAATATATAAAAATAAGAACAATAAAGTTTAGAAATAGATAAAGATTTTTTTTTTTTTTAAACTGATATGCATTTTGTATTTTTTTTCTCTCTAAATTTTAGAGCTTAAATGTTTTTAAGGTAGTAAAGAATAAACTAAAATTACCTCAATGTGGATAAGTGCATTTGGTTGGGACAGAAGTAGATCCACATTTGCGTAGAATACTTTAGAAACATTTAAAACTTCTTCTAAAGTATAAGTGTGATTTACGTAAGAAGCAATTTCCAAAAGTAGTTCTAAAACAGGCTCCCCTTCTCCTTGGTAACACGGTATCCGTGTGCTCAGCCATGAAAAGAGGTTAGACAATAAGAGCCACAGAGACAACTTCATGTAACCACGGCTAATCATCTGAAACTGATCATCAACATTGTAAATATTTTGTAAAAGAGATAAATCATTTGAATGGCAAGAAGAGCTCAGCCGAAAAGGAATGAAAATAAATACCAGTAAAAGCAAGATACTACAAGTGGGAAGGCAAGAGGAAGATTTCCATATATACTGTAACGGAGAGGAAATGGAAGTGGTTTCGGAATACACCTACCTCGGCACAGTAATAGAAAGATCTGGGAAAGTAGACTCAGAGATATCAAACAGAATTAGGAAGGCAAATGCAGTCTACAATCAGATCTGCAACACTGTAATAGGGAAGCGAGAGGTGAGTAGAGAGGTTAGGCTCCATATCTTTAAATCAGTATATTTGCCCATACTCTTGTATGGAGCTGAAAGCTGGATATTGACGGACCGGCAGGAGAGCAGAGTCACAGCTGCTGAAATGAAGTTTCTGCGAAGAACAGCAGGAAAGACAAGAAGAGATCGTGTCAGGAATTCACGGATACGCCGGGAACTGGAGGTTGCGCCATTAAAGGAAACTGCAAACCAGTCAGTTGAAGTGGTTCGGCCATGTCATTAGAATGGAGGAACACAGAGACCCCCTAAAAACCATGGATTACGTTCCAGATGGGAGAAGGCCTCGGGGTCGACCAAGGATGTCCTACCTGGAGTACGTCGACAAACTTTGCAGAGGAAGAGGAAAGGATCTTCGCCAGGCCAGGAACCTCGCTGGGGATAGAGAGGATTGGATCCGGTGGTTAAACGCTCCCCTACGCTGACACGGCACTATAGGGAGAAGTCAAAGAAGAAGAAGAAGATAAATCATTTAATGATTTATTTTTTCAGAAGGAAGATAGTTGGGGGACATTCAACAAAAAAAGTCCTAAGGCCTCTGTAAAGTGGGTACCGAAAAATTAGGGAAAAACTTGGCATGAGTGATCTGACCCAATCACCTACTTGCCTAGCTGTTAGCTCTAGAAAAAGTATGAATCTCTATAGATCCTGTATCTCTGCAACTCTTCTTGGGTCTTGGATTCAGTATATATAAGGATCTGATATTCTGATTTCCTCTGAGGATTGGAGGCAATGCAAGTAGTAGGGTGTAGGCATGAATCCTACACCCTAATGCAGGTTTATTGAAATAGGAATTAGGAGATTGAGTGACCCCTGGCCAGTGAGCAGTGGAACAGTGCGCTAAGATGTACCAGAGTATGGACTGTGTGTTGCTAAGTCGCATGTGTATGATCTCTAAGTTGCTGTGCTCCTATAGAATTGTCGCTAAGCTAACATATTATCGTCGCCACAAGATTTCCATCACTCAAGTACACAACATTTTATTTGTTTTGTTTTTTTCTCATGGATATATATTAATTAATAAATATATATTTATTGTGTTTTACAATTTTTGTTATTTTATTTAGCCCTAAGCCTAATGAAACAAATCATTAGAAAACTGAGCGACTTAAAATCAGGAGGCTGCAAGAAATATACTCCTCTTTCCAACAAGGAGTTTGACAAGAGATATTTTAGAATAAAAGGGCTTTGGTTTAGCAATTCCAAGACCAAGTTCAATATTAATGACATGGCTCTGTACATTTTATCCTGCATTATCTTTCTGTTTTTTTTTTCTTTTTCCTAAGATTGTCTGCTGGATCAATATAGTATGCAATAAGGTCAAAGTAACTCAGGGAAGTATCTCGAATACAGGATTTCTCTAATTTACACTTTTTCAAGACCACGGGCTGAGAAAACTATTGGTTGGGTCAAGATCATTGTTGGGTTTACCTGAAGTCTTGGGTACCCACTTAATAGAGCTTAGGTGAGACCCAAAAAGGTCTCTCTACCCCAATGGCTGAAATAAATAATTATCCTGCGATAACTGGATTCAAATCATGAACTAAAGATCTATATATATATAATACATTCATTGAAACAAGTATAGTTTTAATATAACTATTATTAATGTATTACATCAATCATAATCTGCTGTAACCTGTCAGAGATACAGTTTGAAAAATCTGGCTCTTCCCACTGAGCAATTCCAGGTTCGATCGTCAAGCAATACCTCAATGTATGACCAACGTACCTGAAACAAAATTAAGCAAGACCTGTATTAAACATTATATTGTAATTAATTAAATATAATTTTGTTTGACAAATAATGATGGATTTTCTAAATAACTTGTGATAACGTATTATTTATATGTTATTATTATTATTTTATCTATTTTAGCCAATCGTGGACCACATACAAATAATCAAACATCATTGCTTCATCCTCTTCTTCTTCCTCTGCTCCCAGTTCTTTTTTATTCTATTACTCTACTCTTTTCTTTGCTCCTGGCTGAAGATTCTTCTTTGGTTATTTCTTCCTACTGAAAGATTTAGAAATGTATCTCTGTCTTGAATATCTTCTTCAGATATATTAATTTTTTTTAAATTTCTTTTATAGTATTACTGTTCCATTGATTCTTATTCTTTTTGTTATGGAAATTGACAAAGATTTTCAGATTTTTTGATCGAGTTATTTATTGCTTTTAAGTGTGTAGACACCGATCTTATGAATTTTCTGCTCCAGAATTATATGAAGAATTTTTCTTTCTTTCTTCTCTATTTTTTCTAATTCTCACTTTTTAAGAGTGTCAATACATTCTGCTGTTTAGAGTACTTGTGATTTTATTACTGAGCTCTAATGCCTTAGTTTTGCGTTAAAAGAAATTGATTTTTTATTTGTATATTTTTTGGTGATGGGCAGTTTCTATCTTGCTTGCTCTGGCCTTATTGCTTCTTTAGATAGTCCATTCATTTGTGTAACTTCATTTTTATTAACATCTATAGATTCTTTTATAAATGGTATTTGGGCTATCTGAAATATTTTTGATGTATTAAGTTTTGGATGTGGAGAATTTTAAGCCAGCTTTCTTAGAAATTTTTTAAAGGAGGTTATTAATATAGGCATTTATTCTCCATGTTTTTCTGTTATTTAAGCTTCTTTATTTTTCAGAAGATATTTTTATTCTTCTTCTTATGAGAGAAATACTATTCATCGAATCAGAATCGTGGCTAGCAAAACTCACACATTAACACACTAACCACTTGGCCAGAGGAGGAGATTTTGGAGGAGACCCTAAAAAATGTATTTCCCTCAAAAACTGGAATTTGAAATACTTTTTAAATTTGCTATACTTCTCCTTATTATATATTTCATAAATAACTAAGTTAAAATAAATATTTAAGTTACTAAGTTATTAAAAAAAAAAAGTGGCTTTTTTTTATTACCCAGTTGGACAAATAGCCGTAGCTAAACTACCAGAAGCTGCAGACCTCCAAAAAATGTCAGCTTCTTCTGTTTCTTTGCAAGATCCTGGGGTCAACATGTTGATTTGGATACTTCTTTCAATTGTCGCCACTCTTGTTTGAGCATGGCATATGTATGTAACACTTTTCTGAAAAAGAAAAAAAAAATGCTGATTTTATTAATAAAAACAGTGGATAAAAATTAAAAAGGTCACCTGTGGTGTAATGGCTAGCATAACAGCCTTCCATGGCAAAGGTTGCCCTGTTCCAACCTGGCAGATGACACTAGGATTTTTTAAAGAGAGTAAAAAATCCTTGGTTATACCATCCTTTGGAGAGGACATAAAATAGTGGTCCTGAGCCTGCTGTGAGATGTGAGGAAATTGTTAAAGACCACTCTCCTAATTAAACTTGGATAGGCAAGATTTAGGACTCCCACTATAGCATTTTCTGACTTGTCACAGTACCATAAAATGGTGTTAAATGGATGACCAACAAACAGTATTCCGTTAGAGGGTTAGATTTGCAATCAAGTGCACTTCATTATTCCTAAATTTCGGTCCTAATATTTTCCTCATAATGTTTCTTTCTTTCTTTTGCTAGCTCTCTAGTAATCCTTTATTTGTTAATGCTAAAGTTTCCAATGCATAAAGTGCTTCTGGCTTTGTTATATTTATACTGAAGAACTTCTGGCTTTGTCACATTTATACTGTTTGTTATATTGGGTTGTGTCACATGAAATGTCCATTTTCTAGGTAAAGGATTTTTATTAAAAATATGATATGAAAACAAGATAATTTTATTCAAAGTATTTACCTTCTTTTTCTACACATTTTTCCCAACGTGACACCAACTTTCTTATCCCCGAACTGAAAAACTTTCCAAAAAATTCCTGAACAGGTGGTAATCTGTTGGAGACAAGTCGGGAGAATATGGTGGGTGCGGAAGAACTTCGTAGCCCAGTTCTTTCAATTTTTGCACGGTATGTCGCTGCCGCTCAGTGAGATCATGAGGTACCCATGTATCGAGCTTTTTTACTTTCCCAATACACTTTAAATGTCTGGAAACGGTAGATGCACTTGCATTTAGTTGTGCTGAGAGTCCTTTAACTGTTTGTTAGGAGTTTCCTTCTACTGTATGTTTGAGGACATCGCTGTCTATTACGGACGGAGGTCTTCCTTGGGGCAAGTTTTCCAAGTTGGTATCCCCAGCTGAAAACTTAGCAAACCAATGGCGAATGGTCCATTCATTAACACTCCCTTCCCCAAACGCCTTGCAAATATTTCTAGCAGCCTCAGCTGCTGAATGGCTGAGTTTAAACTCATACAAAAATATTACTCGAAAATCGCGTGTTTCCATGTTCATATTTGGAGGTATACTAAAAATTGGGTAATTGGAAAGCTAATATTTATAATACAAAGGTAGATGATTAGTAACTGTTTACTTTAAATGTAAACATTTGGAAGAAATCAACAGAGACCTGCAAAATCCTTTATGTATTTCAGAAACTATAAAAACGGACATTTTATGTGAAACAACCCAATATATTGGGTTGTCCAGAAAGTTTGTAGAGAAATTTTGACAAAAATTGAAATTTATTTATTTCATCTTCAAAATAGTTACCTCTGTCAGCAATTACCCTTTCCCAATGGCTTGGAAGGCCCACTATCCCATTTTCCAAAAATGACTGTACTTACTCCTGAAGAACAATAAAAGCTCCGTTTTGACTTCATCTTCTGAAGAGTAGGATTTCCCTTGTAGACAATTTTTTTCCGAGGTAATGGAAAATATGGAAATCCAAAGGGGCAATGTCAGGAGAGTACAGCGGGTGAGGTAAAACGAGTTAAAATCCGGCCAGCCCAGGGTTGGTCTTCCAAATTGAAATCTTCTAATCTAAACTGCGAAAACCACTTCTGAACCGTGCTATCAGCAATTGAATCGCTGCCGTACATGGCACAAATCTTTCTTGCAGTTTGGGCTATGTTTTTCCCTTTTTTTTTAAAAAGAACAGTATAATGTACTGAAAGTGAACTGAATCATAACTCATGTTAGTTTGCAATAAATTACACTACTGAGCCTTAATTAAGACAAAATCAGTATGTAAACATAGCTAATCCCATTAGGATTAAAGGCATGTAAATAAACATTAGCTTTGTGATTCATTTTTAGTAGAAAACATAAAAGGTAAATTTTATTTTAAAAACCTCTACGAACTTTTTGGACAAACCAATAATTATTCTATTTTTTTTTATTTTTTAACTTTATAACTTGAAATAATAGAGCATCCTCTGAGTTTGTATGGGGGATTTTCTTAAAGAGAAAGTAATAATTAATTAAAGAGATGAAACAAAGTAACACGATTACCACATACCTGAACATTCTTGACGTGTAGAATCGAACCCCAAGGCTTAAGATCTTCCCACACTTCTGATTCAGGATTCAGAGCGAACAAATTTCTGTCCCTGGTCCAAGAGTAGGAAACCCCCTGGTTTGTTGAGACACAGGTTAAATCAATATTGTCACCCTAATGGAAATTATTATAAAATGAATAATGTCATCTATAAATAAATAATCTTAAAAAAATGTTTAAGTAAAATGTTATCATAACAAAAAACTTGAATAAGAAAGTGTAATAAGAATATTATGGAAGAATTGAGACATTGATTTCCAAAAGATACTAAAGGACATGATGATACTTATTTTGCCAGAAGAAACATATAGATAGGATTAATAAATCAGTTCTCAATTCTTCTATAAATTTATTTCGAGCCAATATTTTGGGGCTCTTATCCCGTCTTCAGGACTCACTAAAATATATTTAAAATAAATAATACAAATTATTATTAAATAAGAACTAATACTGTTTTAAAACATTCAATATTAAAACATAATAGTATTAATAATAATAGCTTTATTTCCTCCTAAATAGAACAATAAGCCTCTCCCTTGGGAGGTACAAGTCTGGTATTAGAATTAAATTAAAATTTTAACAAAATTTTCTCTTCTTATTTCATGCTGCTATTTACATTTTTGAACTTAAATATACATACAATAAAACATTTCTTGCCTTGTTCAAACGAGAATTTATAACCATGTATTAAATAATAGATTATTTGTCCATTATTTCACATTTGCCTATTTCTGGCCACTGTAGCCCAACAATCCCTCACTGCTTGCACTAGTTAAAACATACAGCTAACAATACAGGTTCTTGGGGTGTCCAAGAGAGTTAATTTCACAGAAACGCATGTTGCCTAGCAAACTGATAACCACAGTTGGGTTAAAATAATTAGTTTGGGTATTTCACTTAGGCTAATTCTGGAGAAGTGCAGAGACATACACCACCTCTCTGTAGACTTTAAAGTTGCTTACGATAATGTGTATCAAACTCTATCAAGCCCTAGGAGAGATGAGTATCCCCAAGAAACTATCTGTCTTGTCAAAATGACATGAAAAGATTAATGTGGTGAGAATTGAATCCGACCTCTTGGAGGAGTTTAACATTAAAAAAGAAGTAAGACAGGGTGACGCTTGCCTATTTTTCAACAATACAGAAGAAAAAACTATCAGGAACGCAGGTTGGAAGAGACCCTATTCAACAAGCTTGTCCAAATCCTGGGCTATGTGGATGATCTCAACATCATATCCAGAGCAAAAAGAGTCTTGGTGGAAGCATTCCTTTTGCTTGAAGAGGCAGCCAAGTAACTTGGCCTTGCTGTCAATGTAAGCAAGACTATTTATATGCGAGTTGGAGGTATTGAAGTAAAAGGACGGGGAAAAACTACATAGCTGCCAAGAGATGCTTACTTTAGCCTGAGGAGACAGCTTCTCTAGAAATAAGAGGAGGATTGACATTTTTTAAACAAATACTTAGGAGAAAATAAGCTTACTTTATTTAACGACACAGTCATCGGTGAAATATGCACGAACTGGTGAGCTCTGTACTTCCAGAAATACAGATCGACAGTCTTTAAGCCCCCAATCTGCGATGCGACAAGTGTATCTTCCTGTGTCTATAGCTTTTGCAGACTTGATACCAAGAACAGCTCTGTATTCCTCTTTTGAATTTTTTGGAAGCTTTTCTAACCACAATTCACTAAAAAAAAAATAAAAGAATAATAATAATGTGATTATAGAACAGGTATTTTTTACTTTATAAATACTCTTAAGTATTGCTTATTATACTATGACAGTCAATTTTAATTTTCTTTGTTATAAACTCATAATAATAACTATTCTTGGTACTCATAATATAATAGCTTTTGGGCATAGGATAACATCTTTTTCAATATATCCATTGAAATAACAATCAAGCATGGGCTTGAGCAAGATCTAATAAATGCGTTTATAAGTATGTTACATATGAACATGGAACTTGAGTCGCCGAAAGCTACGTTGAAATAAATGGATTTATTTAGATTAAATAAAAACAAAATTATAAGTTTTCATGTAAAAATAATAATATAAAATATTTTATTTACCCTGAACTCTTATTAGGGTCGATTGGAAATCCATCTTTGTACCAGTAGAACTGAATCTCTTGTGAACCTTGAGCAATGCATGACAAAACTACTGGCTCCCCTTCGAGAATGTTTTGATTACTCACTTGAATACCCTGAAACAAGCAATGACAAACCAAATTATGACTGATGGATTGATAACTATGTTTAGGCATGCTAATGAAATATATGTGGGAGGAGAATGGAGAAATTCTAATTTCCAAAATGTGAACCTGAGCAATGCATGACAAACTACTGGTCCCCTTCGAGAAGTTTGATTACTCACTTGAATACCTGAAACAAGCAATGACAACAATTATGACTGATGGATTGAACTACGTTAGCATGCTAATGAAATATATGTGGGAGGAGAATGGAGAAATTCTAATTCCAAAATGTGATCCTATCCTACATACCAATCCTCACCAGGTAATTACTCAGTCACAGTAATACAATATAGTATCACTCACTTCTTGGCACTACAGTCCATACAGGATCCTGGCCTCCATCAACAGCTTCTCTCAGCTGTTAAATCTCAGGCTGACGCAGTTAGGGCCTCCTGTACACCTGGCTTACCATTGCGCACCTTTCTGGGGAGTCTAATGAGAGCTAAACATTATATATTATGATAGTATTGCAGAAGTTACCTCCATTCTTAGCCCCTGCTCGTGACGTAGACGCGCTGCGGCCTGCAAGATGACCTGGTCGCCCAACCTCCCTCGCTCCGACAGCCTCTGCTCCACCTCGCGCACCTTGCTCAGGTCGTGTCGGTAGGCGAAGAAGTGGAAGATCACCTGTCCCTCCTGGCTGCGTGGTGCAAGGGGATAAGCGTCATAAGAGCCTCATTCATAATATTGGTTTGTAAAATAAGTTTGTAGCGTTTTTCAATATTTCAAAATTTAATCCTCTCTGTGTTTATGAAATTATGTACACTTGGTCAATAACGTTCACATATTCTAAACAAGTGTTAGGTTGCTTTTATGCCATATGTTTCAACCGAGATTCCTTATCTTTGTAGTAATTTAATGATTTTTTATTTCCGAAAAGGAAAATCCGCTGCTCTGACAGTTAACTAAATTTGGATGAGGAAGATGGTTGGGGGTTCGGTCATCAGAAAGAAACACACATAACAAGTGCTACTTATTAATTGTGTGCCGACGTTTCGGCCTACATTGTGATCCTTCATCAGAGCTTAAAGAAACAAGATAACAACCAATGTAACTATAGACTTAATAATACGCTAGGTATATAATAATATTATGGTGAAAGTAATATAATATGGGAACAAACATAAAATTAAATGTTTTTTTTTATTTTTTATTCATATGTTATTGAATTTTACAACTGTATTAAGATAAATACAATAAGTAAAACTGTAGAATTAGAATAAAGGGCGTGAAAGGCTTGTGAATAAACTACCCAGCGGTAGAACTTCGATGTTTATTTAAGTAAGGAGATCCCGAGGCCATCTTCTTTTCAATCCCCTCGGAGGTTTGTCAGGAATATGTGAGGTTGATAGGTTGCGGACAAGAGGGTTTATATGGGCTGAGAGTTTGGAATTAAAAGTGGTATATCTGGTATGAGAAAGGTCTGCAACAAATGGGATATTAAGGTCGTTATGGATGATTTTATTTGTGACGAAATTAGGAGCATTTTGAATTTTGCGAAGGATTTTGGATTGTAAGGATTGGATAAGGGAGGAATTAGATGGCTTAGTAGAGCCCCAAAGCTCGATTCCATATGTCCAGATGGGTCTGATGATGGTAACATAAATGAGCTTTTTGTAATAAATTGGAAGTTTTGAACTTTTGTCGAGTAAGTGTTGTAGTAATCGGTATCTACGGGCAGTCTCTTGTCATTTTAGTCTCGTGTGAGGATTCCATGTAAGACGTTTGTCCTAGGTATCGGATTTGTTCAATAGGTATGTATGGGGTATTATTAAGGGATAGAGTGGGGCAGGAGGTCATCGGTTAGCGAAAAAGGGTAAAGGTAATTTAGTGGGATTTTTTCTGTTCTGATACCTCCAGTTCTGACAACATTTCTCAATGGCTAAAATTAAATGTAAAATTATAATAAGATGATAGTTATAAAGTATGGAAGTAAACAAAATTAAGATGATAATATTTCAGTAAGAATATTTAAAGAGAAACTAAGCAAATGAATAAATGTATACAATTATATAAAACTAAGTAAATGATTAAATGTAAAAAAAAATCTGGTGCGGGCAACACACGACTTTCACTTACATCAATTTGAAAAATCAATGAAAGAATTTTCAAATAGAGTTAGAGTTAAAAATACGTGAAACTATTAAAGAATTAAATAAATTTAATTTATATAGAAACATGTGTTTTATTAAAAAATCTTTTATTTTATTATCTAAAATAATCAGTTAGTTTTATCTTCTTCTCATCAATCTCTATTAACTTCTAAAAGCTTGTGTATGAGATGATATTTTTTCTAAAATCTTTAGCTTTCCAACGGTATATCATACATGTATATTACTGCTCTTATGTTAAAAAACGAAAAATTGCATTAAAAAAATATTTTTTCTGTTTTCTCCTTTAGTTGGGTATCGAATTTATTCAATTTATATATTTACCTGTTTTTCATCAGCATTAACAAGATATTCTAGTTATTATTATTGAATCTACAAAATTAAAGGTACTTTAGGGGAAGAAAATTTAAAATATTGGTATTTAAGCCCTGTCAGACCATTTTTATCCAAATAAAACCTACATGATATTAAAGCCCATTAAATTTTACATCGATATAGCGAGTTTAATCAAAATCGTCGGAACCGTTTTCGAGAAAATCGAAAAAAGTTGCAAAATGCATAGTATAAAGTGCCTCTTCTGGTAAGCTCATTTTGATGAAAAAAGTTTTGTCACATCCCGGGCGTATAGTTGTCTTAAATATGTAATTTCAGTTTCATAGGACTTACCGTTTCCGCCCGAGAGTTACCACACACACAGACTTGGTTATTTGGACTCAGGGGACCCTAAAACGTGTATTTCCGTTGAAAACTGGAATTCGAAAATTTTCACGATCGCAATACTTCCCCTTACTATATATAGTAAGTGAAAGTAAAAATAAATGAGTTTAAATATATAATAAAAAGAAGAAAAATAAATGTTTACATTGTTTTGTTACTTGGTCTTTTAAGAACACGAGCTTTGAAATAATAAAGGAATTAAACTGGGCAAGAATTAATGAAAAATAAACCATTTAAACATCAATAAAAATAATATACTACAATGATACGAAACGAAGTCTTCTATATATGTATATAATAAAGTAGGTTTAGGAAAGTCATCTACCATTTTACGTATCCTTTTTTCACATTTCTAGGAAACGACTCAAACAATTCATATTAAACTTGTCATATCAAGGTAAAATTAAATGCGCTTTAATATCATGTAGGTTTTATCCTCTTTGGAATATTGTGAGAGGGCATAAAGGTGGAATGTTTTTTTAATTCCTTCCTCTAAAGTAACTTGAATTTCCCCTTATTTGATATAATGAATCATTTAAAATTTGTTAGCGTTGATAAAAAAACAAGTAAATATACAAGTTAAACGAATTTAATGACCAACTAAAGTAATGTATAATAATATTTACGTATAACATAATGTTGGAAAGCTTAAGATTTTAGAAAAAAAAACCTTATCTTATTAACAATGCTGTGTAATGTAATCGAGAGTTATGAAAAGCGGTTAAATCTAAGTATTTTAAAGTTGTTTTGGATATCAATGAATGTTTATTTATTTATTTTGTTTATTTATTTTATTTAACGTCACTTTATGCTACTATATTGGGAGCGGCGTGGTCTAGTGGATAGAGCACTAGTCTGCTGTGCTCCGGGTCCTGGGTTCGAATCCCGGCTGTGGCAGAAAAATTATTTATTCTGTTAATTCAGTCGGGGGGCGACCCTAGGGTATGGAGACCCTCCTGGGGTAGACCCAGCCTCTATAAAGTGGGTACCCAAATTAATTGGGGAAAAACCTGGCGGCTGAGCGTGATTAAGGCCTAATCACCTCATTGCACTGCCGTTGGCCTAGAAACAGTACGAATCTCTATATGTACTGAGCCCAACACCCTTCATGGGTTGTAGTGGTACAGGTTTTTTTTTTTTTTTTTTTTTATGCTACTATATTGGTTATTTGGACTCAGGGGACCCTAAAACGTGTATTTCCGTTGAAAACTGGAATTCGAAAATTTTCACGATCGCAATACTTCCCCTTACTATATATAGTAAGTGAAAGTAAAAACAATATGTGACCAATTAACTAAATATAGAGTGGATTATATTGAGGATGTATAGTCGACTGTAGAAACTATTATACTTTTTTATTAAACCGAGTTTATGCTTGGACTCACAAGCTTGAGCCGAATCGTTGACAAAATTAAAAATTTTCAAAAAAATGACTGATTCCTGATTATTCCACCTATAATAAATATAGAGTGCTCCAGGAGAAAGCACCGTCTGTTAGTGGTTTCAGAACAGGAAATTGTGGTGCAAAGGATCGTCCTTCAACGTTTAATGATAACAAAATTCAAGCATTGTTCACCACAGTGTCATATATAATTGATTATAAATAATTAAAAGAATCTGAAGTATTTATTGAAGTCACCGGTTAAAAAACACTACATACTTATTTTACAGTCCAATATAACAAGATCAATACATTACTCAAATCTAATTACCTGATGTTGAGGATTTTGAAATCTTCGAAACGTGTAAGCGAAAGCGGCCTGAAGAACCTCTGGATCTGAAAATTGAATAAGAAAAATGATTATTTTATACAAATCGAGAAACTGTGATTTTTCTCCTGAATTCTCATTTGCTCACAGTTCACTATTACTTTTTTTTTTTTAATAAAATATATTTTATAATTTTCAAATAATGAAATGAAATGAAAATAGCCTTTATTTATGCACTAATATTACAAGGTAACAAAACAAAAATAAAACAATTTCTTTTTTTTTTACATTATAATTTATACAAAACTTTTGACGTGACAACGTCTTATAATTCATTTTGCTGGGTGGCATGTTAGGAAAAGTGTAGCGTTACGGAAGTGGGTAGTTGGTGGGGGTAAGTAGTATTGTAGTAGTGGGGGAATGACATCATGAGAGTCAGGAGTCATGTAGGCAAAAGTGTAGCGTTACGAAGATGGTAGTGGTGGGGGAAGGGTGTCTTAGGTTATCGTCAATTTGTAATAAAACACACGTTTCTATAGAAACTTAATTCAATTAATTCTTTATTATTTTCACTCATTTTACTTTCACTTACTATATATAGTAAGGGGAAGTATTGCGATCGTGAAAATTTTCGAATTCCAGTTTTCAACGGAAATACACGTTTTAGGGTCCCCTGAGTCCAAATAACCAAGTCTCGCAAAAAGGTCTGTGTGTGTGTGTCTGTGTGTGTGTGTGTGTGTGGTAACTCCCGGGCGTAAACGGTAAGTCCTATGAAACTGAAATTTCATATTTAAGACAACTATACGCCCGAGACGTGACAAAACTTTTTTCATCAAGATGAGCTTACCAGAAGAGGCACTTTATACCATGCATTTTGCAACTTTTTTTCGATTTTCTCGAAAACGGTTCCGACGATTTTAATTAAACTCGCTATATCGATGTAAAATTTAATGGGCTTTAATATCATGTAGGTTTTGTTTGGATAAAAATGGTCTGACAGGGCTTAAATACCGATATTTTAAATTTTCTTCCCCTAAAGTACCTTTAATTTTGTAGGTTCAATAATAATAACTAGATTATCTTGTTAACGATGATGAAAAACAGGTAAATATATAAATTGAATAAATTCGATACCCAACTAAAGGAGGAAACAGAAAAATAATTTTTTTAATGCAATTTTTCGTTTTTGAACATAAGAGCAGTAATATACATGTATGATATACCGTTGGAAAGCTAAAGATTTTAGAAAAAATGTCATCTCATACACAAGCTTTTAGAAGTTAATAGAGAGTGATGAGAAGAAGATAAAACTGATTATTTTAGATAATAAAATAAAAGATTTTTTAATAAAACACATGTTTCTATATAAATTAAATTTATTTAATTCTTTAATAGTTTCACGTATTTTTAACTCTAACTGTATTTGAAAATTCTTTCATTGATTTTTCAAATTGATGTAAGTGAAAGTCGTGTGTTGCCCGCACCAGATTTTTTACTTTCACTTACTATATATAGTAAGGAAAGTATTGCGATCGTGAAAATTTTCGAATTCCAGTTTTCAACGGAAATACACGTTTTAGGGTCCCCTGAGTCCAAATAAACAAGTCCCGCAAAAAGGTCTGTCTGTGTGTGTGTGTGTGTGGTAACTCCCGGGCGGAAACGGTAAGTACTATGAAACTGAAATTTCATATTTAAGACAACTATACGCCCGAGACGTGACAAAACTTTTTTCATCAAAATGAGCTTACCAGAAGAGGCACTTTATACTATGCATTTTGCACCTTTTTTCGATTTTCTCAAAAACTGTTCCGACGATTTTGATTAAACTCGCTATATCGATGTAAAATTTAATGGGCTTTCATATCATGTAGGTTTTATTTGGATAAAAATGGTCTGGCAGGGCTTAAATGCCGATATTTTAAATTTTCTTCCTCTAAAGTACCTTTAATTTTTTAGATTCAATAATAATAACTAGATTATTTTGTTAACGCTGATGAAAAACGGGTAAATATATAAATTGAATAAATTCGATACCCAACTAAAGGAGAAAACAGAAAAAATATATTTTTAATGAAATTTTTCGTTTTTGAACATAAGAGCAGTAATATACATGTATGATATACCGTTGGAAAGCTAAACATTTTAAGAAAAAATATCATCTCATACACAAGATTTTAGAAGTTAATAGAGAGTGATGAGAAGAAAATAAAACTAACTGATTATTTTAGATAATAATATAATAGATTTTTTAATAAAACACATGTTTCTATATAAATTCAATTTGATTAATTCCTTAATAGTTTCACGTATTTTTATCTTTAACTGTATTTGAAAATTCTTTCATTGATTTTAAAAATCGAGGTAAGTGAAAGTCGTGTGTTGCCCGCACCAGATTTTTATCTCTAACTGTACATCATCGTATCATCGTCCGATTATGAATAGAATATTAGAAATATAAGTCTTAGCATTAAGTATACGTGTATAAGTAATATGTATAATGAAGCAAAAATAAATGTCTGTATTAAATGTGTGAATTGGTTTATTATTTGATACAAGTACATAAAATTTGATAGTTGCGTTAAGTATTAAGTAGTAAGCGTCAAGTTGTAGCGTCAAGTAATAAGCGTCAAGTAATAAGCGTCAGTTGTCGGCGAAGCGCGAACTCACACACGGTTTTGCTATCTTGCACAGGCCTTCCCTTAGGAGTAATAGTCTTTAACACTTCCCTGGGTGACTAGCCCTACTGGGAAGCGGGATTTCTGACTCTAACCATTTTTCTTTCCACACATCTCTGTCCCTAGCTGTTCTCCACCAGAGAGGTCCTGCCAGAAGCCTAAATGGATCTCTCCATCTCTTCATTGTCGGCCTCTCATCCTTTTCCGGTCATATGGAGTCCATTCGGTGACTATTTTTGACCATCTATTGTCGATGCATCGCAGAAGATGTCCTGCCCATTTCCATTTGCCTTTTCTTATTTGCGAGAGTGTGTGTTTGAACCCTGTTTCTTCCTTTATCTTCTTGCATCTGATTTTATCCATCTTTTTTACTTTCAAATGCTTCTTTCGATGCTATTTTGCCACACCATGATCTTCCTCTCTTGGGCTTTTGTCAATGACCATGTTTGGGAGCGATAGGTCACCACTGGCATAACACATCTATCGAAAACTAGCCTTTTTAGGTTGATACTTATGTTTCCTTTTGTTATGTACTTCAGAGACCAGAACTTGTTCCAACCAAATGCTAGTCTTCTCTGGACTTCTTTTGTACCTCTGTCAGAAAAGGAAACTAACTGTCCCAAGTAAACATATTCCTTTACGTATTCCAGGGTGAAGTTGTTAATTTTTATTTCTTCCTTTGAACTATTGGTCATTAGTTTCGTCTTATTGTGGTTTGGGTATAAACCAATTTCTTCACAGGCTCCTAGAAGGTGTTTTAGCATTTCTCGTAATTGTTGGCAAAAAGTACAATGTCATCTGCAAAACGTAAGTTGCTTAAAAATCGACCATTCACCTTTATGCCTGCATTTTCCCAATTTTCAAATAACAGACATGTAATTATTATGAAAAAATTCCGGTTTCATACCTCTATACCTAGTAAGAATAAAATAGAATAGAATATACTTTTATTGCAATCAGAGATGTCCCCATACAATAGGAGTGTGTATATAAATCATATTTTTATAAACAATTTTCAACTTTTTGGTGTAACAAACTAAAGAATATATAAATAATAATAATAAACATGTGTACATAGTCATATATGAGTACAATAAAAAATAAATTTAGCCACAATAAAAAAAAAAAAATAAAATAAAATAAACAATAATAATTAGAAAAAAATATATATCCATTTCTTATGACTTCAAAAACAAAACAAAATCATAATAAATAAATTAAAATACATTTTTTAAGTTAGTGATCTATCACAAAACCTCTTAAATTTAGACTTGCTCTGGTGTAAAAGTAAAGTTTTTTTAGTATTTTCAGAGGTTATATTTTTGAGATATAGTCTGAAGTTTGAAGGTGTTAACTGGGCTATGGCTGGTATGATGGTTGAGCGGTAGGAGGAGTAGTCTGGGCATGATGTAGTATGGTATGGTGAATATTGTTAGCTTCTTTCTTATTGCAGATAGTGTTATGTTTTTCATTGTGATTTGCTGGAACTTATTGTTAGCAGTCGGATTTGAGCCATAAGTTTTTTATGTGTAAAGGCCAGGTCGGTTGAACCTGCTCACAGTTTACTACTACTATAACACTTACTCGACAAATGCTCAAACCTTCCCCTTATCTATATTAACCAGTTCTACCTCTCTGATAGATCCTTCAAAATAAATCACACTAGTTCCTATTAATTCTTTTTTCCTCATTCTGTCGGTGTTCCTCAAGGCAGTATCCTAGAACCCATTGTTTACACAGTCTATACAGCTGATATTCCAACCCATGTCTGCTACCTCAGATGCCTTAAGGTATGGTTTCAGAATCGCAAAATTAAAACAAATCCCACCAGAAAATCTTTACCAAAGTGAATGTCGTGAAGCTATGACATCCTGCCCAACAGTATCCTTTAAAAACATTCCGCTTGTTCTTGTTGGACATATCCGATATCTAGGACTCGATCTCGACAAACATCTTAAGACTGAACCGACAAAAAACTGCTCGCCGCTTTCGTCTACTTCAACACTTACTAGACAAACACTCAAATCTTCCACTTAACTATCATTAGGCTAATCTAATAATTTGTTCCGAACCGGTTACCATCCATTTCATGACTAACTCCCTAACCACTAGTTTCAACCCTTGCTCCCTCTTCGATTCCTGATAATCCTCCGATGCGTCTGAAAAGAAGGCCTCGTGACCTTCTGGTTTTGCTTATCTGATGGAGTGTTGCTAATGGGTGGTTTCTCTATGGCTGGTTTGTATTTTTTTTCCTCCTTGAGGAGCGACATAAACAACTTTGTAGACATGGATTAGATGGCGGGATCTTCACCTCATCGAAAAATGAAGCTTCGTCCAGTTTTCGAAAGTCTGACAACATAACGTTTTTTATTTATTTATTGATTTACTGCAATTTACAACTGCATTAATGCAATACAAGTAAATAGAATAGAAATATATAAGAAGTAAATAGAATAAGTAAATGAATAAAATATGTAATGTATTGAGGATACTGAGGGGAGTTCATTATTAAATAATTTTAATATTAAACAATTAAAGATAACGAACCTTTGTCGGCAAAACACCAAAAGGCGTTTACCTCCATGGGTCCCCCCAGCAATATGCACCTCGAGAAACTTTCTAGACACTAGGACAAAGGACCTCCGGCTTGGAGCACTTCCCAGATCAGCCCTGCCCGACGATGAGGAGAAGATTCGAAAAGGTCAGTCAAGTTCTATCCTCAAGATGATGTGGGTCTTATTACAGCCCCGAGAAGTCGAGTTCCATCCTGAAGAAGAAGCGGGGTCCGTCTGGGGTTCAGAGAGAGCAGCTGGAGATCTAAGAGCCTAAGATGATTCCATCTTCGCCAGCCGACAAAGTGTTTTAAAGGTATTTGCGTTAGTTGTAATATTGTATGGCAAGTGTAACTATAATGTCCCTCAGTATTCTCTGGCATAGTTTAATTATATTGTATATGTGTTAAGTTGTTTTAAATAATAATGTCAGTTTGTAAAACATTTAATTTAATCTTACCCTGCATGCCCCCTATTGGATTGGTAAACACGATACCTTTGGAAAGGAGATCCAATGTTATCATTAAATATAGTTTATATATGGATTAAATATATCAAGTAAGCTAGTTTTTGAAGGTACCACTGCCTTAGAAAAGCAGCCAGACAAAAACATAGCAAATATATGATGGTGTTGTGAAGTAACTAACCATTGGCTGTTATTACAGTTATTCTCTTTGTATTTATTTTTATGTAAAATTTTATTTTAATGGAACAAGGAAAAGCAGACTTTGGAGGGATATAAATAGAAAAAAATAAAGGATATTTAAGGTTGAGGGAAAAACTAAATAATAGAAAAGAAAAGAGAAGAAATGAAGTTTAGAACAATAGTCATTATTCCTCTAAACCGCAGAAAAAAAAAAAACGCTATTTGGATGTCAACTAAAACGTACAAAGAAAAGGTAGATTTGTTCCTTTTTTCGAGTTATTTGGGATTTCTATAGCATTCAACATTCAGGAAATGATTCCTTCGAAACACGGTACATTGGGATTGAAGGGAATTGGATGTTTGTTTATTAGAAGAAAATAAGGAAAAAAATGATTCTTTTGAAGTCAAAGAGAACACTCAAAACCTCCATAATCATTTTTCCAATATCTCCTACCTCAAAGGTTTATCACTTGTACAAAAACACAAACATGTACGCCTTCAAACGTTTTGGTTTATTATTATTTTTAAAAATAACGGCGGTGCAAGGTATTGATTAGGCCAAGAATCAATTTCAGCGGCTTATTTTATTCGCCAACTTTTAGGCATCTAGTTCTCTAAGGTGGTTTTACCTAACCCAGGATCGCCCCGCGGCAGAAATAAATATGAAATTATTATTCTGCCATAGCAACAAAAGAAATTCAATGTTATCGTAGCAAAAAATAAAAATAAATTGGTGCGGGCAACACTCGACTTTCACTTACTTCGACTGTTAAAATCAATTAAAAACTATTAAATATACAGTAAACCCTCGTTATAACGAACTCCAAGGGACTGAAAAATTCCCGGTTCGTTATTAAAGAATTCGTTATATCCGAAAAATATATTGTATGTACATATATGTCTTGTTATAAATTCATGTGGTTAAAAAGAGTTATTTTCAATAGAACATTCGCTTTCTGGCACATGTTTATTTAAAAACTACAAAAGCCTTTAAAACTATGCACCAGCTTTGTCCATATTGAAAACATTTCTTGCATCATATTTTGCGTACTCTGGCAAAAACCTTTCTCGCCAATTATCGACGTGGCTTTGGTTTACTTTATTTTCTTCGCCAATAACTAGCAGTGATGGAATCCCACGACGCTTTTGAAAGCGCCAAAGCCAGCCGGATGAGCACTGTAAGTCTGAGATGCTCAATTCATCAGCTATTCGACGAGATTTCTCCTGGACAATAGGTTCTGAAATGGGTATTCTTGAAGCCTTCATTTCTCGGAACCACAAGAGAACATGGCGATGAAGATTTTTTTTTAATCGATTTTATCATTATTACCGATAATTAGTACTAGTAGAGTAGATTTTGATATCCCGTATTTTCCACAATTTTCGATTTTGTCTCAATTTTCTCGACCAATTTTTTGGAGAATCGCCAACTTTGTATTTAAATCAATGTATTTTCTCTTTGTCATAGTTCACGGAGGGGAAGCGCTCTTCGAACGAAAAGCGAGAAAGAATTGACCTCGAATAAACGCAAGTAATAAAAGCAATAACAACAGAATAACAAGCTGAAACTCTAGAAGCCATAAGCTGCCACAGACTGTGAATCACAGAATTCAGCTGAATAGAAGAGAGAAGTAAGAAGGATTTGGAAGGAAGGGCGACGCTCTTTAGCGAGAATTGAGATGCATCGTAATTTTTTTCTTCTTCATTTTTCGTTAAAACCGAACAAATTCAATTCTGAGGCCCACAAAAGTAGTTCGTCAAAGGGAATGTTTCATTATAAACGAGGAGAAAGCTTTGTTTTCTATTCATTTTTCAGGAGACCGCAACGATAGTTCGTTATAAACGGGTTTTCGTTATAACCGTGTTCGTTAAGTTAATGAATCACACACAGTGAAGATATTAAAGTACTGCTTTTATTATCAGAACAACATAGATATTCAGAATACAATAAACTGTGCTGAGGAGTTAGGGTGACTACAAGTGTACATTCCGAGGTCTCCTTCTAAGAGTGTGACACAAGTAAATGTTACAACTAGAGTGATTTTTTTTTTTTTTTTCTAAGCCCCATGGGATTTTGGGTTGAAGTCAAGGAAGGATAAGGGAAGGAATCAAGGGTCCTCTTTTACTGCATCAGATGCATTCTAAGAGGGGTCTGAAGATAGGAAGATTTTCGGGGTCGGGAAGCAGTTTATGAGTCAGTTCTAGTGATGGGGCTCACTAGTCTTTTTGAGTCAGAGTGATGAGTTTTTTTTTTTTTTTTTTTTTTTTTTTTTTCTCACCCTCCATCCGTTTATTTACATAAAACAACAATATAAACTTACATCTACCATGCATATACTTACAGACTAAAACTAGACTAATATATACACACTACAGCTATGTCCTTGTATTGCCCAAAGGCATTTTAAGGTTCTTTTATTTTTTACAAAATAAATATTACAATATGCGCGGTATGCGCTTGAGGTGGTAGGTGGCTTTGTGCCTTTATTATTTAGTAAAATGGGGAGGGACCATTTTGTAGTGATGAGTTTTGTTTGTGTTGACAGGTATGTGTTCTTTGTCGGTACTTGGTCTGTCCTTTCTAGGTAGCTGGTTTATGACAGCCTTCGATTATCGAAAAAGGAAGTTATTATTAATTACTCTATATTATTTATAAGTTAAGTCTCATTCTATAACTGTTAAAAAGAGGGATTACCGTACTTCAATTTGAAAAATATTTGAAGTTGATTTTAATAAGACATGTAATTATTTTCGTTGGAAACGTATAATTTATACTATAGGAACCTGGCAACACTGACTGTGAACCTGGCAACACTGTGTTAGGTTACCTGACGGTTAGAAGAAACTTCGAGTTAACACAGTGAGTGAACCATTAGTGTCGGTCATTGTTCTGATGTATGTTCTTTCTGTTTTATACTGGCTAAAGACTTATTTGTATGTTAATTACCAACAAACCTACAAAATAATATAACTATATTAAATTGTTAATCAGTAATAAGTTTATTCCCTATTCGTCACTTTATGTTACCTTTTACAACTTTGTGTATTATATAATATTTTTTATAAAATCTTTCCCTATCCAACGGTATATGATTCGTAGCAGAAATGGTGGCGATCTTGATGATATTAATATTTCAGGGCATACTTTTGAACAAGTAGAGAAATTCAAGTATTTAGGTTCGATGATAACAAGGAAAAATGAAATCCAGGAAGATATAAAGTCCCGGTTAAAAGTGGGAAATGCGTGTTATTATTCAGTTGCTAAATTAGAGCTTACCAAAAGAGGCACTTTATACCATGCATTTTGCACCTTTTTTCGATTTTCTCGAAAACGGTTCCGACGATTTTGATTAAACTCGCTATATCGATGTAAAATTTAATGGGCTTTAATATCATGTAGGTTTTATTCTGATTAAACTGGTCTGACAGGGCTTAAATATCGATATTTTAAATTTTCTTCCCCTAAAGTACCTTTAATTTTGTAGACTCAATAAAAATAACTATATTATCTTGTTAACGCTGATGAAAAACAGGTAAATATATAAATTGAATAAATTCGATACCCAACTAATGGAGAAAACAGAAAAAATATTTTTTTAATGCAATTTTTCGTTTTTGAACATAAGAGCAGTAATATACATGTATGATATACCGTTGGAAAGCTAAAGATTTTAGAAAAAATATTATCTCATACACAAGCTCTTAAAAGTTAATAGAGAGTGATGAAATAAACATAAAACTAACTGATTATTTTAGATAATAATATAATAGATTTTTTAATAAAACACATGTTTCTATAGAAATTTTATTTAATCAATTCCTTAATAGTTTCACGAATTTTTATCTCTAACTGTTTTTGAAAATTCTTTCATTGATTTTAAAAATGGAGGTGAGTGAAAGTCGTGTGTTGCCCGCACCAGATTTTTGTTCATGTCAATCGATCCTTCATCCTAAATATATCATTCCATTTCAGAACAAATTTAGTAATCGTGTAAAGCTGTTTGGCTCAGGATAGAACCAATTCCTAAACAGTTAACGGTAGCTGTGAATGTTTGTGCGGCAGGTGGGAGGAGTCAGCCTGATTTTGGCTTCTTGAACGCTGCTAATTAGGTGGAATTGTGTTAGCAAATATTGGGGTTATCGACGTCGAATCTGCGGTTTCGCTAAGCCTATTATTATTATTTCAGAGGGTTAAGTGCGTTCAAAATTTACTGAATTGACATCACCCCAAAACCAAAATCTGATCACCTTAACCTCATATTAACAATTAATCTCGAATAAATAAAGAGGGAACATGGTATATGAGGCGCATTGTACGATAAATTATTTCGAACGTAAACAAATTCAAATTATCAATGGAATATAGTTTATGGTCTCATTAGCCCAAAAAAACACAAGTAGCTCAAAACTGTATTGGTTTTTATGTTAAAAAAAAAAAACGAAATGTCGAACGGAACATAAATTAAATTTTTAAGATAAATATGCGGATGGTATATGACAGTATTTCTCACTCCACCCTCTCCCTCAAAAAAATGTTTTTGAAATTTCTTCTGTCTTAAATATGAAAATTCAGTTTCGTACGACTTTTCGTTTTTGCGCTAAATTTATCACACACACACACACACACACACACACACACACACACACACACACACACACACACACACTGACTTACACACAGACCTTTTTTAGCGACTTGGTCATTTGGATCCAGGGGACCCTAAAACGTGTATTTCCGACTAAAACTGGAATTCGAAAATTTTCACGACTTTGTAAATAATTTGGAATACTTTCCTTTACCTTGTTAAGGTGCTGGAAAGATTTTACTGTTTTGGTCCATTCCGTTCATACATACACTCTATAGTTTCATAATACAGAATTGCAGGTTTAGACAACGGTTATATCCGTTTCAAAAAAATAAAACTGAAATGTCCAAGGGATTTTGCGTCACTGGCGCACCCCAAACGGTTTTTGTCGCTGTGATCTCCCTTCAAGCCATAAAAAGGGGGGAAAAGGCTCGCAAAAGCCGTTACACTTTCGGCAAAGCCGACCAAGAGGTTTGTAACCGCCTTCTGTATCTTTGACGGTGGTCGGGAGGGAAGACGTACGCTAGAGTGAGAGTATTTTTATTGGCCGTCATTGTCGCACCCACTCTACCTCTGCTAGTTATTTTTAATACATTAATTTTCTATTTTTCCGTGATAGGGTTCACTTTACTGAGCAGATTGATGTACTTCTTTATTTTGATACTTTGTTTTGGAGAAAATTTTTTTTGGGAAATCCTATGATTCGTCATTGACGCACCCGTCATTAGCGCACCCCACAGAAGGTGCGCCAATGATGAAACGGATGTTGTTTTTTCCTTCTAACCTACTGCTCTGATATGAAGAAATATTCTGGTCCACACTTTATCGTACTCAATCGGGTGCTGATCGTATATAGAAGCGAATTTTTTTAAATATTTAACAGATGAAAGAGGCGAGGACTGTCTTTTAACCCTTTTAAACGTTCAAAAACCTTCGGGATATTATTCCAAAAATCATTTGCTCACCGACTCATCATTGGCTCACCACTAGATAGTCATTAGCTCACTTTCTGATTTCTGGAATAATTATGGTTTTTAATTAATTATTAATGAATTGTTACTCTTTAATTATTAAGAATTGTTTACTTTTTTCAAAACATCAATGGTTTTGAACTCACGATCTTGACATAGAAGGCTGTTATGCTAACCACTAAAAAATAAGGAACTCCAGCTCTTAAAGAAATGACTCTCAGAGATGTGTCGCGATATATAAAAAATCAAAAAAATCTGGCGTCCTAAAATGATTTCTTGAGAACGTTATTGTTCGATAAAGTTCGATTACAAATTAATGTTGTTGTGTTGTTTTTTTATTTAACACCACTTTATGCGACTGTGGCTAATCGGACGATGCTACAATATGAGTCCTAAATGTTGCCTATCCAGGTTTAATTAGGATAGGCATCTCTAACCAGTACCTGACATCGCACAGGATCAGGACCACCTTTTAACGTCCCCTCCGACTTTTGCTGAGAATCGCCCATATCTTAAGATACTAGTATAGGCCTCGCAGGTGGTTCTAGGAATTATCCTTTGGAGGGGACGTAAAAAGGTGGTCCCGAGCCTGTGCGATGTCAGGTACTCGTTAAAGATCCATATCCTAATAAAACCTGGATAGGCAAAATTTAGGACTCCCACTGTAGCATCGACTGATTAGCCATAGTAGCATAACTGGACGTTAAATAAATAAACATCTAAATATAATTTAAAAGTTTATTAAATCACATATATGTTTTATCACTTTTGGAACAGTTTTACTGGGATTAAATGTCTATTTTTCAAAATTCGTTTATTTAAATTAACGATTTCACGACAACCCTCAAGCATGAATCTTTTGGTCCAACTGTAACATGTGTACCTGGAATTAATTACCTCTCTCTCTAGCATATTGTATATATTTAATATATAGAATAGAATAGAAATTGATTTTTATTCTGGGACTGTGTCCCTTGAGAATAACATATTTGCACTGTTTATAATATACAGTATGCCTGGCCAACAGACAAATTGAACATAATTAACTAATGTTTACAATTATTGGTGAATATATACATAAAATATAAAAATAAAATAAATAAAAATATAAAACAATCCTCAGAAAATAGTTGTGTGGACAAAATGAAAAATCTGGTGCGGGCAACACACGACTTTCACTTACCTCCATTTTTGAAATCAATGAATGAATTTTCAAATACAGTTAGAGATAAAAATACGTGAAATTATTAAGGAATTAATCAAATTGAATTTCTATAGAAACATGTGTTTTATTAAAAAATCAATTATATTATTATCTTAAATAATCAGTAAGTTTTATCGGCTTTTCATCACTCTCCATTAACTTTTAAAAGCTTGTGTATGAGATGATATTTTTTCTAAAATCTTTAGCTTTCCAACGGTATATCATACATGTATATTACTGCTCTTATGTTCAAAAACGAAAAATAGCATTAAAAAAATATTTTTTCTGTTTTCTCCTTTAGTTGGGTATCGAATTTATTCAATTTATATATTTACCAGTTTTTCATCAGCGTTAACAAGATAATCTAGTTATTATTATGGAATCTACAAAATTAAAGGTACTTTAGGGGAAGAAAATTTAAAATATCGGCATTTAAGCCCTGTCAGACCATTTTTATCCAAATAAAACCTACATGATATTAAAGCCCATTAAATTTTACACCGATATAGCGAGTTTAATCAAAATCGTCGGAACCGTTTTCGAGAAAATCGAAAAAAGATGCAAAATGCATGGTATAAAGTGCCTCTTCTGGTAAGCTCACTTTGATGAAAAAAGTTTTATCACGTCTCGGGCGTATAGTTGTCTTAAATATGAAATTTCAGTTTCATAGGACTTACCGTTTCCGCCCGGGAGTTACCACACACACACAGACCTTTTTGCGGGACTTGGTTATTTGGACTCAGGAGGCCCTAAAACGTGTATATCCGTTGAAAACTGGAATTCGAAAATTGTCACGATCGCAATACTTCCCCTTACTATATATAGTAAGTGAAAGTAAAAATAAATGAGTTTAAATATATAATAAAAAGAAGAAAAATAAATGTGGATATAATTAGTTGACCGTTGAGAATTACTGAAGGAATTAGTCCGGGTGGCGGTCATTAAATGAAACAACTGAATAGTTTTAACTATTTTATTGTTTGCCAACGTTTCGACCCCCATTGTGGGTCATCATCAGGGCTAAAAAGATACAAAAAGGATACATTTAAAATAAGATTACAAATACTATTTTAAAAAAATTAACAATTGCACTAGAGAATGTCAATATTATAACATAAAAGGAAATAGATGTGTATAGAAATCAATTAATTAAATTACAATGATAAAGGTATACTAATGAGAGCTATACAGACCAGATAATGACTAAAGATAATGTACACATATATAAGAAAAAATTACATGAAATATAAAACATTAAAAAATGGAGTACAGCGGAGATACGTACCGTCTGGTAGGTGAGTGGAAACTGGGTACAACAATTTGGTAATAAGGAATATAGGCAGGTAGATAGGAAAGTACGTACAAAAGGTTGGGTAAAATGGAAAATACGTACCATATTTCTAGACTGGATCTGACAACAATGAGTAAAATTGTAATATTAACATAAAAGGAAGTGTTCAGATTAAACCTACAATATTAATACCATCACAACGGTATTAGAAGATGTTTTAACAAGATTGTTGAAGTAACAACAATATAATACAATAGTAAGAATAATAATGTATAAACTATATATAGTAAAACTGACTACCTCCCAACCAACGTTTTAATAATTGTTGTACATATATAAAGACATTAAAATTAACCAAGTGAAAATATTATGACAAAAATAATAATAAGTAACAATCATTGACAGATCATATAGTTGATACAAAATAGTAAAATAATTACAAATAGGAATAAATTCAATTGTAAAACCATTAAGAATTTATTAAGTGTAGAAACAAATGAAATAGATACATATATAAAATAAATGTATACATACATAAGTAAAAAATAAACAAATAAATAAACAAAATGTATACAGTGGGATGGACATGGGAAGCTGTATTACTTAAGAGAATTTAATATATGGCTGTAGGTGGAGGAGATGCATTGCTTATCAGTTTTATGGTTGACAGGATTAGATTGGAGATGGATGTGGACGGATTCAGCAATGAGTCTTTTTTTATGGTTGGGAACAGAATCTAAAATGGAACAATCTTGAAAGTTAAATGAATGATTAAAAGTTATGGAGTGTTCGGAGAGTTTTGAGGCTAGAAGGTTTCGAGAGGATATGGAGGATTTATGTTGAGATATGCGGGTTTTTAAGTAGTTTTTTGTTTCACCCACATAGGACACATCGCAATCTAAACAAGCTTGTTAAGCTTAATGGTTTTACAATTGAATTTATTCCTATTTGTAATTATTTTACTATTTTGTATCAACTATATGATCTGTCAATGATTGTTACTTATTATTATTTTTGTCATAATATTTTCACTTGGTTAATTTTAATGTCTTTATATATTGTACAACAATTATTAAAACGTTGGTTGGGAGGTAGTCAGTTTTACTATATATAGTTTATACATTATTATTCTTACTATTGTATTATATTGTTGTTACTTCAACAATCTTGTTAAAACATCTTCTAATACCGTTGTGATGGTATTAATATTGTAGGTTTAATCTGAACACTTCCTTTTATGTTAATATTACAATTTTACTCATTGTTGTCAGATCCAGTCTAGAAATATGGTACGTATTTTCCATTTTACCCAACCTTTTGTACGTACTTTCCTATCTACCTGCCTATATTCCTTATTACCAAATTGTTGTACCCAGTTTCCACTCACCTACCAGACGGTACGTATCTCCGCTGTACTCCATTTTTTAATGTTTTATATTTCATGTAATTTTTTCTTATATATGTGTACATTATCTTTAGTCATTATCTGGTCTGTATAGCTCTCATTAGTATACCTTTATCATTGTAATTTAATTAATTGATTTCTATACACATCTATTTCCTTTTATGTTATAATATTGACATTCTCTAGTGCAATTGTTAATTTTTTTAAAATAGTATTTGTAATCTTATTTTAAATGTATCCTTTTTGTATCTTTTTAGCCCTGATGATGACCCACAATGGGGGTCGAAACGTTGGCAAACAATAAAATAGTTAAAACTATTCAGTTGTTTCATTTAATGACCGCCACCCGGACTAATTCCTTCAGTAAGAAAAATAAATGTTTACATTGTTTCGTTACTTGGCCTTTTAAGAATAACATGAGCTTTGAAATAATAAAGGAATTAAACTGGACAAGAATTAATGAAAAATAAACCAATTAAACATAAATAAAAATAATATACTGCAATGATACGAAACGAAGTCTTCTCTCTCTCTCTCTCTCTCTCTCTCCTCTCTCTCTCTCTCTCTCTCTCTCTCTCTCTATATATATATATATATATATATATATATATATATATATATATATATATATATATATATATTGTTTGATCAGTTCTCGACTGTTGATAATTTAAGTTTGTGTTGTTCTTAGGTTTCAGTCAATTGACTGAAACCTAAGAACAACACAAACATATATATATATATATAACTAGGTTTAGGAAAGTCATTCAGCATTTTATGTTTCCTTTTTTCACATTTCTAGGAAACGGCTCAAACAATTCATATTAAAGTTGTCAGATCAAGGTAAAATTAAATGTGCTTTAATATCATGTAGGTTTTATTCTCTTTGGAATATTATGAGAGGGCATAAAGGTGGAATGTTTTTTTAATTCCTTCCTCTAAAGTAACTTGAATTTCCCCTTATTTGATATAATTAATCATTTAAATTTGTTACCATTGATAAAAAAAACAAGTAAATATACAAGTTAAACGAATTTCATGACCAACTAAAGTAATGTATAGTAATATAGACGTAATACATACTGTTGGAAAGCTTATGATTTTAGAAAAAAAAACTTATCTTATTAACAATGCTGTGTAATGTAATCGGGAGTTATGAAAAGCGGTTAAATCTAAGTATTTTAAAGTTGTTTTGGATATCAATGAATGTTTATTTATTTATTTTGTTTATTTAACGTCACTTTATGCTACTATGGCTAATCGGACGATGCTACAGTGGGAGACCTAAATTTTGCCTATCCAGGTTTTATCCGGATAGGGATCTTTACGAGTACTTGACATCTCACAGGCTCGGGACCACCTTTTAACGTCCCCTCCGAAGGACGGCATAACTGAGGATTTTTTACTCCCATTAAAAAATCCTAGGACCACCTGCGGGTTTGAACCCGTGACCTTTGGCGTAGGAGGCTGTTATGTTAACCACCCCAAGTGATCCCTATCAATGAATGTCTATATATAAAAAATGAAAGGGTTATTTATTTTGATTCTAACATCCAACGTATCCAATCCAAAGTCCTCCGAACAATAGTTAATGCTCCTTATTACGTTACCAACTGTACCCTACACCACGACCTTAATATTCCATTTATTTTAGACCTGGTACCATCGAAATTCTATCAGAACCTTCTTCATCATCCTAATCCTCTTGCTCAATCGCTTTCCAGCTCCACCCATCCCTACAATCCTCCTCGAAGATTGAAACGGCAGTGGCCCCGCGACGTTTTGTAAACATTTATCTGGAGTTCTGACACTGGTCAGAACCTCCACTCATGTACTGTATGTTTGTGGCTATTCCGCCCTAGCTCGACCTCCACTGGCTTACACCAGTGAAGCGCTGGGATCTCTCTGATTCGGCTTCTCCCCCCACTTGTGGAGGGAGCAGCCGAGTCTAGGGTCCCTTTAGCCGATTGTATATAGTTAAGTTTGCTTGTATGATTTTTATTTATTTCCCAACTTGTATTTATCTCTACAGGTTGTTGTTTTTTTTAATTGTTATTTTTTTTTGTATATATTTGAATTTATTTATTTCCGATTTTATGTAATTTGACTCTATCATTATTGTCAAGTTCAACATGCACTGAGACAGATATGAGAAGTGTCTAATGTTTTTTATTTAATTAAATTGGTTCAGTGTAATATTGACGAAAGTGGATCTCTGAGTAGCCTCGGTAAGTATCAGAACAGGATAATTAATAATTTTTATATCCCAATTCGCAAGACTAATTTATCCAGCGCATCGCCAATAAATAAAATATCGATAATTTGGAAAAAAATATATACAATAGAATACAATTAGTATATTAGTATTGTTAAGAATTGGGAAATACTAATTTAGTTTTTGTTATGTATATATATCGTTAATATTAAGTTCATACGCAAGAGGGGGGCACTATTTTACCTAAAAGGGATTGAGTGATAGTGACCGCTCGGGAGGGAGAGTGCTCTGAGTTACAGGAGAGACAGGTCGCTTCGCAGTCGCTACTACCCTTGTCGTCTTCGTCGCTCGCCATCGTCGCCCGCAATCGTCCTCGTGAATTTAAGTACACTCACGTTCATTAGAAAGTTAATTTTATTTGTTCTTTGTATTTTTTTTGTTTTCCTCAATATATGTATTTTACAAAGTTGGAGACATTAATAAACCCCTAACGAAACCTAAACAAATATAAGGAATTCGGCGACTCATATTCAACGATCGGGTTGAGGCTGCGAGCGAGTGTGCTGTCGCCCCTCTCCCCAACAAGTATGATTTGTAGCACTCTGAAGACTTTAATTAAAGATTAGATTTTTTAAATATTCCGCTCGTTCCGGTTGAACAGATTCGCTTCTCTAGGACTCCTACTTGACAAACGACTAACTTGAACTTCGCACACAAGTCTAAAACGATAAAAAACTGCCCGCCGCTTTCGGCTACTTCATCACATACTGGACAGACGCTCTAAACTTCCACTTAACTACAAAAGGCTCATCTATATTACAATCATAAGGCCTATCTAGACGTACGGAGTTGAACTTTGGAGCTCTACTAAACCATCCAATTCTTCCCGTATCCAATCCTTACAATGCAAAATCTTTCGAAAAATCCTCAATACTCCTTACTCTGTAACCAACAAACTCGTCCATAAAGACCTTAATGTCCCATATGTTGCTGATTTGGCCCGTACGAAGTATCATTCCTTCCATGACAAACTCCACTAGTTTCAATCCTTGCTTACACTTCCATTCCTGACAATCCTCCGAGGCCTCTGAAAATAAGATGGCCTCGAGACCTTCTAGTGTAGATTACCTAGTGGAGTGTTGCCAATGGGCATATTCTCTTCATGTCTTTTCATGTATATTATCTATATTATGAGCCAATTTACTTGATGTATTTACTAATACTGTTGTAAAATTCAATAAATTAATGAATAAAAATAAGAATATTTTATAAACTTAATAATTGCTGTCCTTCAGTACTTTTTCGGTTTGTTATTTTCAATAACGAACCTTTTTAATCAAACAAAAAAAAAAAAATACCCTCCCCCCTCATACATTTCAAGATGCGTAGAACCCGTATAACGATTAAAAAAAATCTTATATGGTCAGGCCACAACACCAACATTAAGGCCGGTCCACACGCTCCGTTTTGCACAACGTTTTGTCTGCGCAGTTCAAAACGTTGCTGATAAAACGTTGCGTGTGGACTGGAAAACCGTGCAGTTTTGAATCCATTTGGAAGACGGTACAGTCTTAGTAAAACTGAGCCAGACAGCTCAGATTTCCTTGAACTGCGCAGGCAAGTCGGCGCATGTGGACGGTAGCACCGTTTTCCGATCCGTTTTGCTACTCAGTTGATATGCGGTGTCACCAATTCCAATAAATAAGTATATGTGTCAATGTCCATTCGCAAGTAGTTCCGCCAATCATTAGGTTCATCACGTAATTCACGCAATAATTTGATATGGGAAAAGTGCTGCCTTTTTAGAAGCCACTTCCGCGACCACTTTGAACGCCGGGTACTTCTGAGATGTTCCAATCTTTTTTTTTTAACAATACAAATCGCAAAAATTGACCAGAGTAGTACCTCCTCCATGGCGATCTCACACAAAACTGAGCAAAATATACGGATATGTCTGTGCCGTGTGGACGCTCTGCAAATTGCAACGTTTTCATTCCGTCTTAAGACTGCGCAGACAAAATGTTGTGCAAAACGGAGCGTGTGGACCGGCCTTTAGGGGTACTCACTACTTGCTATAGCATGCTATTTGTGCTAAACCCATCAATTTTATACAGGAAATAACTGTAGAAACTCGACGGGTTTAGCAAAATAACACAAATAGCATGCTATAGCAAACGTAGTGAGTACCCCTATTATTGAAAATGCTTCAAACACTTAACAAATGCAGGCAAAACCGGACTTTTTTTTCATTCAAACCAATATATCTCGTCCCAGCGACATGTTTTATATAAGAAAAAATTATTTGTCATAGAATTCCTGACGAGAAAATGTAAAATTTCCGATCCGTGCCAGGGCCAACAGGGCGGGTGAAACATGTAATATTTTGTATGGTGATAACAACGATACACAATATAGACTACATAATCCCAGCTAAGAGACTTATACAAGTCAAAAAGTTATTAAAATCGCTAATGAAAACTGTATTTGATGGTAGCGAAAGTTTGGTTTTCCAGGAAGAGAATTTAATTGAACTAAAATCCTTTGTTATTTATAGTTGAAGCTATCTTTTGGACTGAAAATGTTCTCCCTTCTCGGAAATTAAAAAAAAAAAAAAACACTCCTTTATAATTTTGTCAAGTTGAAAAAGGAGTCTATTCTGACAGCTATACATATTATATTTGTATTTGTATTTGGTTCGAAAATAAAACCAGAGGGTAAGAAAAAAAAAAAAAAAAAAAAAAAAAGGAGTCTATGGTTGGTTTCCTTTTTCTACTTAACTGTAAAAAAAAAACAAAGGTGTTATTTTTTAAGCAAACAGATTTAGTTTTGTAGTCGAACAAGAGACTTGAAGGGTTTTATATATATATATATATATATATATATATATATATATATATATATATATATATATATATATACTCTGTTCCACAAAAAAAAAAAAGTGGCTCACTTTGAAAAATCATTCGTTTTTTTCCTGAAAAATTAATCAAGATTAAGATTCCGGTATTTAGGACTCCTGCTTGACAAACGCCTTACATGGAGTCACCTTACATCACACAAGACTGAAAAGACAAGAAATCGCTCGACTCTCAGCTACTCCAACACTTACTAGATAGACGCTCTAATCTTGCACTTAACTACGAAAGACTCATTTACATGAACATCATAAGGCCTATCTGGGCGTACGGAGTTGTGCTTTGGGGCTCTTCAAAACCATCCAATTCTTCTCGTATCCAATCCTTGCAATCCATAATCCTTAACGCTCCTTACTTTGTCACGAATAAAATCATCCACAACCTTTATGTTCCATATGTTGCTGATTTGGTCCGTACCAGGTATCACTCCTTCCACTGAAAACTCCACTCCCACTCTAATCCATTATTTTCAATCCTTGCTTCCTCTTCAATTCCCTATAATCCTCCGAGGCTTCTGAAAAGAAGGTGTCCTCAAGCAAGACCTTCTTGTTTAGACACACTACTAGAGTGCTGCCAATGGGCAGTTTCTCTTCATGTTTATTTCATGTGTTTATCGTTTCAGCATATTTACTCGTTGTATTTTATACAGTTGTGAATTTCAATAAAAATATATTTAAAAACAAATAAATAAAAATACAAATTTATAAAATAGGAAAAAAGAGAAAATTAACGAAAATTTAAATTACAAAGAAAATTGTTTTTCCCTGTTGAAATCAACATTCAATAACGGGTATTGCTTCCTCTTGCTTGAATTACTGTTTTTTCAAAACTCATCAGTCTTTTTATTTAATAATTTCGTTAACGGCTGAGAGAATTCTAAAAAAGGGATCACCTATAGCTGGGTGGCTAGGAATATAGGAGGATAGACCAAAGGTCACACGTTCAAACCCGCAGGTGATCCTAAGATTTTTTATTGGGATTAAAAAATTCTTAGTTATGCCGTCCTTCGGAGGGGACGTTAAAAGGTGGTCCTTCCTGATCCTGTGCGATGTCAGGTACTGGTTAAAGATCCCTATCCTAATTAAACCTGGATAGGCAACATTTAGGACTCATATGTAGCATCGTCCGATTAGCCACAGTCGCATAAAGTGATGCTAAATAAAAAAAACAAACACAACAACATTAATTTGTAATCGAACTTAAAAATTGCGAAACAGTTTCGTTCTCAACAAATCATTTTAGGACGCCAGATTTTTTTTTTTTTTTTTTTTTTTTTATATATATTGTGACACATCCCTAAGAGTCGTGTCTTTAAGAGCTGGAGTTCCCTGTTTTTTAGTGGTTAGCATAACAGCCTTCTATGTCAAGACCGTAGGTTCAAACTAGTGGTGGGCATAACCGAATATCGCCATAATCGGGTAATCGGACTGCGATGGTTTGAATGATCGAATGATTAATATGCATTCTGAGAGACAAAATGCCACAATTCCCATAAAAAAAAGGTCGTTCGATTATCAGGGCTTCTTATAATCCCTCGATTAAATTATCGTGTTAAACAATTCAGTTCGAATTATCATCCGTTTCTCTAAACCGGTTAATCCGATAATCGATTAATTCGAATGATTAAAATAATCGAATGATCCGATAACCGTCATTCGATTATGCCCACCCCTAGTTTAAACCCTTTGATGCTTTAAAAAGAGTAAATATGCCGTTCCTCGGTGATGACATAACATGGTAGCTCCGAGCCTAGGCAATGTTAGGTACTCGTTCAAGATCCCTATCCTTATTAAACCTAGATTGACAAAATTTAGGACTCCCACTGTAGCATCGTCCGATTAGCCACAGTAGCATAAAGTTACGTTAAATAAATAAATCAAGAAATTGCGGAACTTTAACGTTCTCACAAAACATTTTAAGACGGTTGGTATTTTTGATGTATCGCCAAAAAGATCTAACCATGCATCGCTAAGGTTATTCATCATATTAAGAGCTCGAAGTAAAATTTCATCCATTACCGTTCGAGCGGAAGATACTCTTAGAATGGTGAGCTTTCATGCCAACTCTCTTTTCAACGAAATACCCGCCGGAGACACGATTAAAGTTATTGAAAACATTCTCAACGAAGATGAAGATGGGTTGGCTGGAATTCCTCTAAAATCGTTTTATTTGATTGCTAGGATAAGATGGTTTGGCTGGATGTCAATACATGGTTACCAGGGCTAGGATTCCTATGTAAATACATATTGGCTCCTGACTTCGATTAACCTTGTAACAACTTATAGTATAGTGGATGTAATTAGTTACCGTTGGGAATTACTGGAAGGAATTAGTCCGGGTGGCGGTCATTAAATCCGTGATAAGTTGGGGAGTCATTTTTGAAGTGTTAGAAGAAGGGGTAGAAATATTGGGACCTAAGCTCAAAATATTGTTAACATTAGGGGGGGGGCGGAGGTAGAGGAAATATTTTTGATCCAATCATCCGAGCCTTTAAGATACGGTTTTTTATTAATACTATTTTCATAAATGGTTTTAAATTTTTTAACGAGGGAAATGATAAATGTTTTTTTAATGAATGCAAAAATTGTTTGAATACTTATAGTTAGTTTGTCCATGTTGTGGTCGCCTATAATAGGATGTAAAGAATTTAAGGAACGGATATTGTCGTTTATGTGGTCAATTTGTTGTATGGTTTCCCTAATTTTTAAGTTAAGTAACGTTCTTTTGTATTTGTCTAAGGAGTGAATCAATTTGGAGGCAAGAGAATTGGACAAAGGGACTTGACTAATGCAGTTTTCAAAGAATTTAGGGAAAAGAGAATGGGTTCGACATTTTAATAAAAAAATTCTTTGTTCAGTTTTTTTGTCAAGTCGTTTGTGGAGTTTGCAGAGATTGTTGAAAGCTTGTCTATTTTGGGGGGATCGCGATTTTAGTGAAGAGAATATATGATGGTGGTCATTATTAGAATTCCTGGGGAAATGTGGTCAGTGGTTGAAGAGGAATACATTTTGAGTCTGGGAGAAAGATTGAAATATGAGAAGTAACTTGGGAAGAAAACAATAAATATCCGGGTGGCAAACAATAAATAGTGGAAACTATTTAGTTGTTTCATTTAATGACCACCACCCAGACTAATTCCTTCCAGCAACTTAAAGTATATGTTTTAAAGCAATGGGGACCAAATTAAGCTAATTTAAATTTACATATTTCTTACATACTTTGCGAATTTTTACACATTTTACTCCATATTTGTTCCTTTTTATATTTCTTTGCAACAAATCTTAATTACGAGTGCTTGAAGAAACATTTTCACTAGAATTGGCCCTTCTGCAGCTGTTAATTGTTTCTTAGAACCAAACTTTACATAACAATTCTAAGATTTCATCTCCTTTGATTTTGGCTCTGAATAAACAAACAGAACCAAACCTATTTGTTATTTAAAGACATGGAAGATAAATTATGTCTTAAAACTTACCTCTTACTGTATATAAAGTTAATATTATGAATATCTTAATTCTCTTGACTCTAAAATATCGATATTTGTAGATATTATTAAAACATTACTTTACATTAATACATTTAAACATACGAAGCGAAACCATGATGATCTTACTGTCAATACATAAATCGTAGCAAAGCGAAATCGAAAAGAATATCTTGATTATATAAGCATAGAAATATGATATTTGAAAATTAATTTCATTTTAAAATTTCTGTTTATAAATGAATCAGCGAATGTGATGATGAAGGAATTATATTAGGCGTGGTAGGCATGATGGAGAGAAGATCCCCAGCGGCACCCCTTCCTGGTGTACTTCCTATTACGGATTTAGCTTAGAAGGTCCCTCATCCAGCTTCTTTTCAGTCTTCTGCGAGTATTGTCCAGCATGTTACTAGTGGCCATGCTTCGTATTAGATTGTTAGTATGTCCGTGTAAGTTGTGAAAACGTTTGTAGAGGGTCCGAATCTGTTCGTTGACTGTTGGCATGTGAAAGTCAGTATGTAAAGTAGTGTTGCAACGTACCATGGTGAGTTTGTGATAGTTCAGAGAGTTTTGGATTGAAAAATTTGTATTTTGCGTATGTGTGTCTTTTTGGCAGTCCCGTATATCTGTGAGGCGTAAGTCCAAATGAGCTTCAGTAGGTAAGTGTGAGTGTTTAGTTTATTTTTAAGTTTTAATTTTGAACGTCTTGAGAGTAGTAAGTATAAAAGTTTTAGTCTTTTGTTTAGTGTTATCTGTTTGTTCTTGATGTGTGGGCCCCTTGTCATTCTTCTGTCGAATGTCAAGCCGAGATATTTTATTGTGTCTGTCTGTGTAATTTGGATGTTGTCAAGATATACCGGCGGGCAGGCGTTATGTCGAAGAGTGAAAGTAATATGTTGGGATTTGTCCTGGTTAGTTCGAATTTTCCAAAGTTTGCACCAGTCATGGAATTGTGTTAGGTGGTGTTGTAATGTCTGTGAGGCCTGCGTAGGATTGGGATGTTTTGTTATGATGATGTATCGTCTGCGTATGTCGCTGTTAGAGCTTCGGAGGTGATTGGCATGTCGTGTGTGTATATTATGTAAAGTATTGTCAATAAGGCACAATGTATATTTCATTACTAATTAAAACATATGATTTTTGTTTACTTAGGAGAGAAACTGAGGTTATATCTGTGAAACAACTACTATAAACTCATTAAAGATCCCTATCCTAACGAAACCTGAATAGGCAAAATTTAGGACTCCCACTGTAGTATCTTCTGATCATCCACAGTTCCATAATGTGACGTTAATCTAATAACTTTTTTTCTCAAATATTTAGCTTTCCAACGGTATATTATACACCTATGTTGCTGTTTTTCGGTTCAAAAATTACATATAAAAATATTTATCCTCTTTCCTCCCTTAGTTTTCAAATTCCTTCAACATTTATAGTTAGCCGTTGTTTGTAAATGATAAAAAGATGATTTGGTTGTTTATATAAAATTTACAAAATTAAAGGCTCTTTAGATTAAGAAAATTTAAAATATAAGAAAATACTTATAAAATATATTTTTATAATATAATAAAAAATATTAAGTCATGTCAGACTATTCCGATCGGAATAACACCTACATCATATTTATCCTATTAAATTTTACATCAATATAGTTAGTTTAATCAAAATTGTTATGAGTCGTTTTGCAGAAAACCGTGAAAAGATGTAAAATGCATGGTATAAAGTGGGTCTTCTGGTCTTGCTGTAACGTCTCTGGGTATATTTCACCCAAAACCTGAAATTTCAGTTTTCTACATCTTTTTGTTTTTGTACTAGACTTACCACACACTTTGGTTATTTGAAATTTAGTGCACCCTAAAACGTGTATTTTCGTTGAAAATTCCCATCGACGCTTCGGCCTACCATTCGGACGCCTACCAGTCGGTTCAGCGAGTACCAACTTTTCGGAATCCGCTCGTCATCGAGCCCAACAACTTTACGCGCCCATTTGAGTCTCCGCGATGCTATCAACTCAATTATATTTACAGGATACAAGTTCTGCAATTCCACGTTGTGCAACCTTCTAAACTCTCCAGTGGCCTCATCTCTCTTCGGACCAAATATTTTACGCAGTACCTTATTTTCGAAAACCTTAAGCCGTTATTGATCCTTCAAAGTAAGCGGCCACGTTTCGCATCCGTAAAGAACCGTCGGAAAATAATAGTTTTATAAATTCTAACCTTTAAGTTTTTAGATAGAAGCTGCGAGCTAAGTAATTTAGCAACTAAATAATAACACGCATTTCCCACCTTTAACCGGGACTTTGGTTCTTCCTGGATTTCATTTTTTCTTGTTATCATCGAACCTAAATACTTGAATTTCTCTAGGTGTTCAAAAGTATGCCCTGATATTTCAATATCACCAAGATCATATATTTTGTCTTATCGGTATTTAATTCGAGTCCTATTTCTTTACCGGTTTTTATTAAAACACTTCTATTTAGTTTTATTGTTTCCGTGTCTTCACCTAGCCGTAACAAATCATCGGCATACCCCAAAACCGGAATCTTGTTACATTCATACATTTCATACATGATGATACATTTCATAAATAGGTAAGAGAAAGTAAAAATTTTAAAATATAAATGATAAAGTTTAATTCAGAATACGGCTATTCTAAGTGTGTGAGGGTGTATGATTATTCTCTCTCGCCAACATCACATCATACTTTCACACATTTTCCCTTGAATTTTCAGAATGATAAGTACTTTACAAGATAGGAGAAAATAATTTGGGAAGAGGATTGTGGATGTGAAAATGGGTTCCTTGAATTAAATTGAACCTCAACGTAGAAAGCCCTTCCTTCGGATTTTCTCTTTTAAGTCGCTCTTTTCCGCGAAGTTCGTTCGGGCTCTTGTACATTAAGCTTACTCTTTCAAGTAGTTCATCCTATCTCATCTAATTTTGGAAAGTAGTTGATATTTAATTTTCTAATCCATCTCTGCAAATACAGCTTCAATACCTCTTTAGCTTGTATAATCCCGGAATTAAACGTAAATCTGGCATAACTCAAACAAGATAATATATCTATAAAGTTGGTTCATTATAATTACATGGCCCTCTCTCCTTTTTAGTTTATTATTTTTTATAATCAACCTTTTTAATCGACCAAACAAAAAAAAAAAAAAAAAAAATAGCGTTGCTCAAAATTTGAGACCTTACGTTTTAAGATGCGTAGAATCCGAATAACGAATAAAAAAATCCGCCGTCCGCGGAATTTCTTTGAAACTACTGGACCAATTTTTACTTTCACTTACTATATATAGAAAGGGAAAGTATTGCGATCGTGAAAATTTTCGAATTCCAGTTTTCAACGGAAAATTGGGTTCCCTGAGTCCAAATAACCAAGTCCCGCAAAATGGCCCGTGTGTGAACTGAAATTTCATATATATACAAATATACGCCCAAGACGTTACAAAACCTTTTTCATCAAAATGAGCTTACCAGAAGAGCCACTTTATACCGTGCATTTTGCACCTTTTTTCGATTTTCTCGAAAACGGTTCCGACGATTTTGGTTAAAATCGCTATATCGATGTAAAATTGAATGGGCTTATATGATGTAAATGCCGATTTTGTAAAAATTTTCTTTCTCTAAAGTACCTTTAATTTTGTTGATTCTATAAAAATAACTATATTATCATGTTACCATTGATAAAAAACAGGTAAATATATAAATTAAATTAATTCAGAAAAAATATTTTTTTAATGCAATTTTTCGTTTTTGAACATAAGAACAGTAATATACATGTATGATATACCGTTGGAAAGCTAATGATTTTAGAAAAAATATTATCTCATACACAAGCTTTTAAAAGTTAGTAGAGAGTGATGAAAAGCCGATAAAACTAAGTGATTGTTTTAGATAATAATATAATAGATTTTTTAATAAAACACATGTTTCTATAGAAATTCAATTTAATTAATTCTTTAATAGTTTCACGTATTCTTATCTCTAACTATTTCAAAATTAATTCATTGATTTTAAAAATTGAGGTAAGTGAAACTCGTGTGTTGCCCGCACCAGATTTTTTTGAAATTCTCCACAAAAATACTATTCCATGCAACGATGATCCTAACACCTAGACGTTGATATCAGCTGTTTAGTTTTGAAATGGCGGCCGATCAACCGTGATTTAATTCAATAACTCCGTAATTTTTCAAGATATAGAAAAAAATTCATTAGGGTTTTTTTTACCAAAAAACCGCGAATAATTATATAAAAGAAAAAAAAGAAAAGACATTTTTTTAAATTTTACAGATAAATACGCTCACAAATCAGTTATTTTTTGACGATGGAGAAAAGTATGTGTAGAGTTTTAGAATCAGTAGAATGAACTAAACCAACAAAAAAAAAAAAAAATAAATAAATAAAAAATGGAAATCTTACGCTTCTACGTTATTTTCGAAGATAGATAAAAAAAATATTAGAGTTTTTATAACCAAAAAAAGCGATTAATTATAAAAAAGAGAAAAAGAAAAAAATATTGAAATTTTACTCATAAATACGCTCATAACTCAGGTTTTTTTTACGATAGAGAAAAGTATGTATAGGGTTTTAAAATCAGTAGAGCGCGATAACCAAAAAAAAAAAAGAAAAAGAAAAATTTAAAAAAATTGAAATCTCATTTACATACATATGTTTGTAAATACATTGTTGTTTAAGATAGAGAAAAAAAATCGTTATTGTTTTTTAAACAAAAAACCGCGAAAAATTATCAAAAAAAGTAATATAAAAATAAAAAAAATTTAAATTTTACACATAAATACGCTCATATCTCAGTTATTTTTGACGATGGAGAATAATATGTATAGAGTTTTAGAATCAGTAAAGAGCGATAATTATAAAAAAAAAAAAAAAATTTTTTTTGGATATTCAAGTAACAAATTATGAAAGATGTAGTTCCACAAAAAGTCGCTTATTATTGAAGATAATAGAGAAAAATCGAAAAGATTTTTGAGATCACGACAACGCGTATGAATAAAGAGAAAAAAAAAAATCATCTTATATGGTCCATCCACGACTTCTAAGGGATGTTATTCCCCGATAACTCCGTTATATTGATGATAAAGATAAAATGTAAGGTGTTCTGGAATCAGGAAATTTTATTTGAATGAAAATCGAAAGAAAATAAAAGGTGATAGTAACGCAGTCCTGTATAAATGCTTTTGGTCTATTTTTAATAATCTACCTTTGTAATCGACTTTTAGTTCCGTTTGATAGAGAAATAAATTTTTGACTAAATGAAAAAAGAAATCATTGAAATTGGTTAAAAACTAGCTTAGATATTGCTTTTTGAAATCAGCGGTAGTTATATGATCCATTGAATTATTGCTTTTCATGTTACTTATTTAAACAGTTATACCCTAATATTGTTATTTGGAAATTATAAACCATTGTGTAATAATTTTCAGCGTTTTTTTAATTTCACTTACCTATATATGAAATATTGGGTTGATGCAAAATTAATGCAGGTTTCCTCTATTGCAATATCTTAATTCCAATTGTGTAAACAAAGCTAATCCTAACATTGATCATTATTATACCAAAACAAACCTTATCTAATACCCTCTCTTTCACCATGAATTTGTTTAGTAAAATCGTTTTGTTCAGTGTGTTCAAAGGTCTTGAATCGAAAATGTCAAAGTGCGATTTTCGTCAAATTTATTTTTACGAATTTAAATTAGGGCGCAGCGCTGCGCAAACGGCTCGTAATATTAATGAAGTGTGGGGTCAGAGGGCTATTAATGAGTGCACGGTGCAGCGTTGGTTCCAGAAGTTTCGCAGAGGAGATTTCGACCTCGAAGACAAGGAAGGTCGGGGCCGTCATCTTGCTCTGGACAACGACCAGCTGAGGTCAAAAGTGGAAGAAGACCCAACCAAAACCACACGAGAAATGGCGGCGGAACTCGGAACTCAAAAATTGCAACGTCTTTGCCCAGCATTGATGAATCGGAAGGGGCCGATCCTGCTCCACGATAACGCCAGACCACACGTTGCACAACCAACGCTTCGACAGTTATAGAATGAGACTTAACTTATAAATAATATACAGTAATTATTAATAACTTCCTTTTCTATACCTGAGGGTGTCACCCATAAACTTAGAAAGGACAGACCAAGTACCGACAAAGAACACATACCAGTACTTAGGACCCAACCACCTGGAGGCACTTGTTTGAAGTACCCATGCCGAATCCTTATCCCCTCAACAATCCCTTGCTATATATACCCTTTGATCCTCAAAACACATCACTCTAGTTGTAACATTTACTTGTGTCACACTCATAGAAGGAGACCTCGGAATGTACACTTGTAGTCACCCCAACTCCTCAGCACAGTTTATTGTATTATGAATATCTATTTTGTTCTGATAATAAAAGCAGTATTTTAATATCTTCACTGTGTGTGATTCATTAACTGACGACTGCACGAGTTGGGCTACGAAGTTCTCCAACATCCGCCTTATTCACCTGACCTCTCTCCTACAGACTTCCACTTTTTCAGGCATCTGGACAACTTTTTGAGGGAGAAAAATTTTCAAAACCAGGACGACATTGAAAATTCTTTTCGTGATTTCATTGAGTCCAGGGATTCGGATTTTTTTTTTCTGGTGGAATAAGAAAGCTTTTTGAACGTTGGCAAAAGTGCATTGATTCAGATGGAAATTATTTTGATTAAATATATATGGTTAAAGTAAAGATATGGCGTATTTACAATACCTACTAAAAACCTGCATTAATTTTGCATCAACCCAATATATCACTTGGACTCAGGAGACCTTAAAACGTGTACTTCTGTCGAAAACTGGAATTCGAAAATTTTCACGATCGCAATACTTTCTCTTACTATATATTTCATATAGAGGTAAGTGAAATTGAAAAAAAAAACAAAAAACGCTGCAAATGATTACACAATGGTTTATTATATTCCAAATAACAATATTAGGGTATAACTGTTTATATAAGTATCAATTAAGTAATATGAAAAGCAATAATTCAATGGATCATATCATATCACTACCGCTGATTTCAAAACGCAATATCTAACCTAATTTTTAACCAATTTCAATAATTCTTTTTTCATTTAGTCAAAAATTTATTTTTCCATCGAACGGAACTAAAAGCAAAATTTGTATTTATTTTGGTATTTATTTATTAGGACAAACGGATTATTTTTTGTTCGTTATTCGGATTCTACGCTTCTTGAAACGTAAGCTCTCAAATATTGAGTAGGGGTAATTTTTTTTTTTTTTTCGTCGATTACAAAGGTAGATTATTGAAAAATAATAAAATAAAAGCATTTATACAGGACTGCGTTACTATTTTCTTATGTTTTCATTCAAATAAAATTTCCTGATTCCAGAACACTTTACATTTTATCTTTATCATCAATAATAACCGAGTTATCAGGGAATAACGTCTCTTAGAAGTCCTGGATGGAATTACATCTATTATAATTTGTTACTTCAATATCCATAAGGATTTTTTTTTTTTTTTTTAATTTATTGCTCTTTACTGATTCTAAAACTCTATACATACTTTTCCCCATCGTCAAAAATAACTGAGTTATGAGCGTGTTTATGTGTAAATTTTAAATTTTTTCTCTTTTATATAATTATTCGCGGTTTTTTGGTTAAAAAAACCCTAATCAATTTTTTTCTCTATCTTCAAATATAACGGAGTTAATGAATTAAAATTATTAGATTAACGTCACTTTATGCTACTATGGCTAATCGGACGATGCTAAATTTTGCGTATCCAGGTTTTATTAGGATAGAACTCTTTATGAGTTAATAGTAGTTGTTTCATAGATATAACCTGTTTCTCTCCCAAGTTTACAAAAATCATATGTTTCAATTAGTAATGAAATATACATTGTGCTTAATTGAAATCTATATTTTTAAAATGAAATTAATTTTCAAATGTCGTATTTCTATGCTTATATGACCAAGATATTCTTTTCGATTTCGCTTTACTACGATTAGTATATAAATCGTAAGATCATCATGGTTTTGCTTCGTATGTTTAAATGTTTTCATGTAAAGTAATGTTTTAATAATATCTACAAATATCGATATTTTAGAGTCAAGAGAATTAAGATATTCATATTATTAACTTTATATACAGTAAGAGGTAAATTCTAAGACATAGTTTATCACCCATGTCTTTACTCATTTCATTTAATACTGATTTAATTCAATTAAATACTGATAAAAGTATTATAAAAATCGATTTTTTTTTGTGTCGATATTACACCGGTATCTATAAAAGAAAATTGAAAATATCTAATATATAGTTATACACAGTGCGCATGTGCCAGTCTAGACCATGTCGCTGACGTTACCATGGGTACGAAATCAAAGCTTTTACCCCTGCTAAAAATCGCATAACGCGCCTAAAGAAGTTTTCACTTCAAAAAATACATTTCACTATAAATAAACGACTTTACAAAAGCTATGTACTTTGGTATATATTGTGGTAAGTGAACTAGACATTAGTACCATAATTTTCCTCCACAAATGGTGCCGGGCTCCGGAATCTTTTGTGAAGTTCCGTCATTTTTCTCTATTTTCGGCAGCCGCTTTCCAATTACCGACGTAAAAGCTTTTCGCCGGGCACAATGGTCTGTCTTATGGTGTTTTCTCACGGTTGGATCCGAGGGAAATTATAAAACTGGCGTTATTCTGCTGGGAATGTAGGTTATCACTTCTGTAATTACAGTATTCTTCATTCGAAACATCTGGTGCCCGCAACACACGACTTTCACTTACCTCCGATGTTAAAATCAATTTAAATTTTTTTAATACTGTTAGAGATGAAATAAAGTTGAAGACTTACACTGAGATTTAATAAGAACATTAAATAATCTATTATACTATTATCTAAAATAATCAGCTTTTCATATTTTTCAGACATAAGCCGATTAGTTTCAACTAATTAACTTAGTTATTTTTGAAGATAGAGAAAAATGTACAGAGTCTTAGTAACAAGAAGACTACGATTAATTATAAAAAATCTGGCGAACGCAACCCAACACTTTTACTTTCCCTCCGTTGTTAAAATCAATCTGAAGAACTTTTAAAAACAGTTAGAGATGAAATAAAGGTTGAAGAATTAATTAAATTGAATTTCGATAGAGACATGTGTTTTATTAAATAATCTATTATAGAGGTATGGCATTAACTAATAACTATAGCATATATGGGCTGCCATTTTGTTTTTGTCTCAAAAATAAAAATCTATTAAAACATTAACCATTTCTTGACGTCAAAATAATCACACATTCAATTAAATTGAGCATTAAACAAAATTACTTTTACTTGCCTAGATGTGGAATATATAATAAGGGAAAGTATTGCGATCGTGAAAATTTTCGAATTCCAGTTTACAACGGAAATACACGTCTCCTGAGTGCAAATGACCAAGTCCGGCAAAAAGGTCTGTGTGTGTGTGGTAACTCCGGGCGAAAACGAAAAGTCCTATGAAACTTAAATTTCATATTCAAGACAACTATACGCCCGAGATACAAAATCTTTTTCATCAAAATCATCTGACCGAAAGATCTACTTCATTCCATGCATTTCGCGCCTTTTTATGATTTTCTCAAAAACGGCTCTAACGATTTTGATTAAACTCCTTATAGCGATGTAAAATTTGATGGTCTTTAATATCATGTAGGTTTCATTCTGATTGAAATAGTATGACAGGGCTGAAATGACGATATTTTAAATTTTCTTCTTCTAAAGTACATTTAATTTTGTAGATTCTATAAAATAAACATAGCATCTTGTTAGTGTTGATAAGTAACAGCTAAATATGCAAGTTGAGCGAATTTGAAAAGCAAATAAAGGAGAAAACTGAAAAAATATTTTTTATGCAATTTTTGTTTTTGAACATAAGAACAGTTATATACATGTATAATATACCGTTGGAAAGAGAAAGGTTTTAGAAAAAAAAGACATCTTATACACAAGTTTGTAAGTGATAAAAAGCCGATTAAACTAAATGATTATTTTAGATAATAATATAATAAATTTTTTAATAAAACACATGTTTCTATAGAAATTCCATTTAATTAATTCTTTTATGGTTTCACTAATTTTTATCTCCTACTGTATTTGAAAATTCCTAAATCGATTTTAAAAAAGGAGGTAAGTGAAAGCCGTGTGTTGCCCGCACCAGATTTTTTTCTATACAGGTTTAATTATTATGACGATTTTTAACGAGTACCTGACATTGCACATACTAAGGGGTCGCCATTTTACGGCCTCTCTGAAGGACGGTATTACCAAGGTGTTTTTACTTCCTTTAAAAGCCCAAGACAAAAAAGCAATTTCAAGTCTAAAATAATGTCCAATGAACCCTGCTTACCTGAATCAGCTTTCTACATGCAATGTTTGACAATAAAACGTCCCTTGCGTTTGTTTCCAATATTCATTTATTTCATTGTAATTTTATGTTATTGGAGAATTTTCAATTTAATATAATAGAAAAAAAAAATCAAATTTCCTACCTTCTAGATGCAAAACAGCGGAGCATATGTGCCCCGACATTCTACCTCACTCCGTATAAAAGATATTTTAGAAAGAAAAAGAGAATTAAATTTAAATTGTTATTCCATTGCTACTGTATACAACAATATTCCTCCAAATTTTCAATTGTCTCACACAAATACTACAAAGTATTCAAATCATTACTACAACGTTAAAAAAAAAAAAAAAAAAAAAACCTGTACCACTACAACCCATGAAGGGTGTTGGGCTCAGTACATATAGAGATTCGTACTGTTTCTAGGCCAACGGCAGTGCAATGAGGTGATTAGGCCTTAATCACGCTCAGCCGCCAGGTTTTTCCCCAATTAATTTGGGTACCCACTTTATAGAGGCTGGGTCTGCCCCCAGGAGGGTCTCCATACTCTAGGGTCGCCCCCCGACTGAATTAACAGAATAAATAATATTCTGCCACAGCCGGGATTCGAACCCAGGACCCGGAGCACAGCAGACTAGTGCTCTATCCACTAGACCACGCCGCTCCCAAAAAGGACAGTGGGAATCGTAGTTGAACTCATGCACAGATAGACGACGATACTGGCGTACTGCGCCCCACCTGGCTGAACTAAGAACGATATAAACAACGTTAAAATATGGGCGAAATCCCTCATTGAAGAAAAAATTGCTGAATTATTGAATTAAAATTACACATCGCTATAGACATTTCGTCAATGCCAGCCTGCGTCACTCATTCTGATATTTATCCTGTATACAAGTATATGTATTCTTTATTGACTTTTGATTTTGTAAATTACTGTTTATTACTGTGTACTATGTTGTTTTTCCTTATAATCGCTTATTATGTAATTCAATCTAGTATTTTCTAGCCTTAATTTTATATCTTGTATATATGAATTTATATTCTTTATTGCTTTTGGTTTAGTCAATTAGTGTTTATTTCTGTGTACTGTTTCTTATATTTGTTTTTTGTATTAATTAGGTATTATGTAATTCAATTTTATACTTGCATGCCTTAATTTTATATCTTGTATATATGTATATGTATTCCTTATAGCTTTTAAGAGGGAGCGGCGTGGTCTAGTGAATAGAGCACTAGTCTGCTGTGCTCCGGGTCCTGGGTTCGAATCCCGCCTGTGGCAAAATATTATTTATTCTGTTAATTCAGTCGGGGAGCGACCCTAGGGTATGGAGATCCTCCTGGGGCAGACCCAGCCTCTATAAAGTGGGTACCCAAATTAATTGGGGAAAAACCTGGCGGTTGAGCGTGATTAAGGCCTAATCACCTCATTGCACTGCAGTTGGCCTAGAAACAGTACGAATCTCTATACGTACTGAGCCCAAGACCCTTCATGGGTTGTAGTGGTAAAGTTTTTTTTTTTTTTTTTTTTTTTTTTTATAGCTTTTAAGATTAGTCAATTACTGCTTCATACTGTGTACTGTGTTACTTTTTCTTTATAATTGTATTTTATATTCCTTATGTATTATATTGTTTTTGCTGTGTAGTGTGTTACTGTTTCTTTATAAAATTGTGTTATATTATTTAAGTATTGTATTGTATCATACTGTGTACTGTTACTGTTTGTTATTGTACTTTTATTGAATTGCCGCAGGTGAACTCCTTTCCCACACACGGGCTCGCCTTAGTGGGGTAGTGACTTCTACTTGCATTGTGAAATGTCTGTATTTTGATTTAATTAAATAGTTTAAAAAAATAAAAAATAAAAATAAGAAATGTGCGCAATTCCTTGTATTATTGAAATGAATTTAAGAACGTTTGAATGTAGTAAGAGTGGAAAAAAGTTTTAAACAATTACATTGTTTTTTGAAGGAAACACTTTTTTTTTAGATTGAATAGTTTATAAATAAAAATTATTATATACAACCATAATTTATGAATACCTTCCTTATCCTACGTTTTTGCAAAGGGAGTATATGTCCTTAGTTACGCCGTCCTTTGGAGGGGAAGTTAAAAGGAGATCCCGAGACTGTGTGATGTCAGGCACTCGTTAAAAATTCTAATTAAACCTGGATAGGCAAAATTTTATATTAAATATTAGGCATATTTTTTTTTTTGTTTGCACGAATTGGCCATCAAGGATCACGTGAATATCATTCTGCCTTCTTCACATCTTTCATCTTCCTTTTTCTCCAATATTCTTTCATCTTCCTGGACTGTTCCTCCCGCTCTTCCTTTGTTCATTTTCTCACCTGTTTCTTTGTTTTTCCTGTAAGAACCCCAACTTTTTTTATTTACTTCCCGAAAAGCTCTCTATCTAAGCAGTCTATTTTCTTTATTTTTAACCTATCGAGCTCCTCTTTTATGCTTTGCATAACCAGTCCATATTCTTATAGCCTAGAACTTTGTCAAAAATCTGTTTGTTCAGCCTCTGAGTGTTCATTCTTACCATATGGCCATAAAAGCTCAGTCTACTAGTTCTGATGACTACTTCAAGGTTTCCCAATTTCCTTAAATTTCTTCATTGGATTTTAGCCTGTAGCCCTCTTGTGTTATTTTGGGTCCATGAAGCCTTCTAAGAATTCTTCTCTCAATCTTGAGAAATTTCTCAAGACTCGGAGGGCAAACTGTTTCCATACCATACAATATTGTTGGTCTTACTGCTTACAGGAGTGCCTTATTTTTGCATTGGAGGATAAACTTTTCTAACTGTACATGCTTCTAGTTGCAAAGTACAGTCTTTCTAGTTTGGCTAATCTTTCATCTAGGCCTGCTTTATCTATCCCGTTGTTGCATATTATCTCCCCTAGGTATTTGAACTTTTTGGTCACTTTTATTTGTCCATATTTTGTGGCCAAAATTATTTTGTCATAACTTGCATTTGTTGTCGTCAGCCTTTTCGTTGGAAAGGAAACTTGGAGCTTTTTTTTTTTTTTTTTTTTTTTTTTTTTTTTAATTAAATCAATAAATAATGAAATATATGGTATTTTTTTAATAAAATATTAGCAAAATATCTGACGTAGCATCGTTCCGATTAGCCACAGTTCCATAAAGTAACGTTAATCTAATAACTTTTTTTCTTAAATCTTTAACTTTCTAACAGTATAATATACATCTATATTTCTATTCTTCTGCCTTTTATCACTCTCTATTAACTTACACAACCTCGTAGTAAGATAACATATTTCCTAATATGTTTGGATTTTTAGTGGCATATTATTGATCGATCAAATTATTATAAAAAAAAAAAACAAAAAAAAAACCCATAAATATTTTTTTATTGGGGTATCAAAATATTTCATCTTTAATATTTAACGGTTTTTATTTATCAATGCAAACAACTTGAAATCGTTTATTTATTTGAAACTATAAAACAAAATACGCATTACATTAAGACAATTTGAAAAATCTGGTAGACGCAACACACGACTTTCACTTACCTCCGTTGTTAAAATCAATTTTAGAATTTTTAAATAAATTTAAAGAAAAAAATAATTAAATCAATCAATTATATTTTTACCTACAACAATCAGTCAATTTCATCGGCTTTTTAACACTCTCCGTTTTCAACACTTTTACGGTTCCATGTATTGGGTAATATTTTTTCTAACATATTTAGCATTCCAACGGTATATTATAAGTCAACATTAGTTAACTGTTTATTTAGCGTCACTTTATGCTACTATGGCTAATCGGACGATGCTACAAAGGGAGTCCTAAATTTTGCCTATCCAGGTTTTATTAGGATAGGGATCTTTAACGAGTACCTGACATCGCACAGGCTCGGGACCACCTTTTAACGTCCCCTCCTATTTGTTTTTTTACTCCTATTAAAAAATTCTAGGACTACTTGCGGGTTTGAACCCGTGGCATTTGGCATTGAAGGCTGTTATGCTAGCCACCCTACTACAGGTGATTCCACATCTATATTGCTATTCTTGTGTTTAAAAACACAAAAATTGTATACACAAATATTTTTGCACTTTTCTACTTTAGTTGTTTATCAACTTGCATATTTAGGTGTTTTTTTATCAATGCTAAGAAGATGATGTGCCTGATGTTTGAAAATCTACAAATTTAAAGGTACTTTAGAGGAAGAAAATTTAAAATATCTTCATTTAAGCCCTGTCAGACTATTTCAATCAGAATGAAACCTACATGATATTAATTCCCGAAATTGTTTACATCGATATAGAAAGTTTAATCAATATCGTAAGAGCCGTTTTTGTGAAAATTATAATAGTTTGTTTGTTTTGTTTTGTTTTAGGGCATAGAACATCTAGGTCATCAACGCCCGATGGTTTGTTATTATGATTGATTCTTCAAAGGAGGTTATTTTTAGTTCAAGTGAGATTAAGAATAAGAAGAAAAAAATAAATAATTAAAATAAGTACAGTAAGTAAAGTATACATAAATATACAAGTATACAATAAGTAAAGGATACAGATTAAAAAATAAATAAAAATAAAATAATAACAACAGAAATTAGACATTAATAGGGTAATAAATTAAACAGATACATAATAAAGAGGGTATTTCTTCGATAGATGTGTTGGATAGTCAGAGGCTATTTAACAGTTTGACCTTTGCTAGAAACTTAATTACGGCATTTATTATGGGCTCATCGTCCCGCAGAGCCATTCTTATATTGGGCGGTATACCCAGCTGGTGTAATATTGTACGATAATAAGAGCATTCTTCAAATACGTGGCTGATTGATAGAATTGTGTTGCAGTGCGAGCATTTAGGAGGGGCTTCTCGTAATTAAGTAACCATGAGTAAGTCGGCTATGTCCGATGGACTACATAACAATTATCACCGACTCACTAAGCGCACTCCATGGATTAAACAATATGCACTCTGTACATCCGACCATCCATCGCATACACGAATACCTTCTCATGCTGAAAGAAATAGGTAAGACAGTTTTCTTCGTCTGGGCCTCCAGCCATGTGGGTATAATTGGGAACGAGATAGCCGACAAAGCTGCCAAGGAAGCGCTAACTGCCTGGTAGGGGTGCAGCGATCCTCACCGCACCCGAACCGGCCCGCCCCCTAACAGAAACGGTAAAAAGAAGGTGGCAATCCATGTGGGATGAAAGCCCATCCAGTAAACTTAAACTGATTAAGAAAAACGTGAACCCCTGGAAAACCTCAATCCGTAACTCTCGTCGAGAAGAAGTTGCTATTACCCAAATTATAATAGTTAAAGTGGTACTTCTGGTTTGTTAAAAAGTTCCTGAAACATCCGAGGCATGTAAGTTGTCTTAAATATCAAAGCCCAGTTTCGTACGACTTTAGTTTTCGTGCTCACACACACGCAGACCCGTGGAAGGTGAGAAACAGGTGTAGGGAGGTGGTTTATATGGTAGGAATCCCACACAGGGGTAGGTACGGCCCTTTGAAATACCCATGAAACAGTTATTCTTTTACACAAACAGAATCAGAAACGCTCTAAAATCCAAAGACTTTTTTTTTCCTATTCTAGGGATATAGTTTTCTAAATGAAATTTCCACGAGCCGATACAGAGACTCTTTTTACGATCGCAATACCCTTTTTACTATATATTTCATTTATAGGTAAATTAATCCCTCTATTATTAACTGCTCTACAAAAAAGTGGCTCACTTTGAAAAATAATTTTATTTTTGTTTCCTGTGAAATTAATGTGCATTATATGAACATTTTTATAAAATAATATTCTTATTTAAGGATTTAGAGGTAATTTTTTTTTTTTATCATTTTATTGATATTTACAACTGTAATAACAAAAATACATCAAGTAAATGTGATGTGTTATATAATTCAATGACATGATATACATGTAAAGAAGCTTCCCATTGGAAGCACTCTAAAAATATTCTAAACTAGAATTCCTTTTCAGGCGCCTCGGAGGATTATCCGGAATTGAAGAGGAAGAAAGGATTGAAACTAGTCGGTTAGAGTGAGAATGGAGTTTGTAATGAAAGGATTGATACCTGATCTGGGCCATATCAGTAACAAAGGGAACATTAAGGTCTTTATGGATACGTTTATTCGTGACGAAGGAATTTTGAGGATTTTACGAAGAATTTTGGATTGTAAGGAAGCTCTACTCCGTAAGTCTAGATTGGTCTTATAATAGTCATGTAGATGAGCCTTTTGTAGTTCAGAGGAAGGTTTGACCGTTTGTCTAGTAAGTGTTGAAGCAGCCTAAAGCGGTGAGCAGTTTCTCGTCGTTTTAGTCTTGTATGAGGGTTCCAAGTTAGACGTTTGTCAAGAAGAAGTCCTAGGTATCGGATCTGTTCAACAGGAGCTAGTTGAGTGTTATTAAAGGATACTGTAGGGCAGGAAATCAAAGGTTTACGACGAAGGGTAAAGGTTATTGGATGGGATTTGTTGGAATTTATTTTTATTCTTCAGTTCTGACATTGGTCTTTGATGTGGGCTTGAAGGGTATTTGAGGCAACAAATGGATCTTTATGAACTTATAACACGCAGGTGTCATCAGCATAGGTAGAGAGGTAAAATTAAGATTAAGAAACAAAAACTAAAGATTGTTTGCTTTTGTTTCATTTACTGGAGAAAATTTTATTTTTATGTATGACAATGCTCGACCACTGCAAACTGTGTTCAGCAATATCTTAATGATTCACGAATTAAGGTTTTATAATGGCCAGCTCGTAGCCCTGACTTCTATCCATTTGAACATCTCCGAGATGAATTTGGCAGACGTGTGATAAGAAGAATTAACCCTTCTGAAGACTTAAAGGAGCTAGGAACTTCTTTAGTGGATGCATGGGAGGAAATCCAGCAATAGTTGTAGCAAAGCTTATGAGAAATATGCCTACAAGGCTCCAGGCAGTAATTCAAGCAAGATGTGGCAATACTGGTTATTAAAAGTTGAATTCAACAAAGAAAAACAATTTCGTTTTCGTAATGGCCCCCCAGTATCCTTTAATAACATTACCCTTACTTCTGTAGAACAAATCCGATACCTAGGTCTCCATCTTGACAAGCGCCTTACTTGGAATCCTCACACAAGACCGAAACGACAAGAAACTGCTCGAAGATATCGATTACTACAACACTTACAAGACAAACGTTCAAAACTTTCAGTATATTACAAAAGACTCATGTACATCACAATTATCAGACCTATTTGTACTTATGGAATTGAGCTTTGGGGCTCTACGAAACCATCTAATTCCTTCCGCATCCAGTCCTTACAATCCAAAATCCTTCGCATAATCTTGAATGCTCCTTAATTTGTCACAAATCAACTCCTCCATAATGACCTAAACATCCCATTTGTTGCAGACATAGCCCGTGATAGATACTCCTCTTTCCATTCTAAACTCTCTGCCCATACAAACCTACTTGTCCGTAACTTATCTTCCTCAGATATCCCTGATAATCCTTCAAGGCGACTGAAAAGAAGGTGGCCTCGGGACCTACTGAGTTAAAATAGTTAGTAAAGTGCTACCACTGGGTAGTTCTTTCTCAAGACATTTTCATGACTTTTTATTTTCATACTACACATTTACTTATTGTATTCTTTTACAGTTGTAAATAACTATAAATAAAAAAATGCTTTCGTAACATAATTTGTCGTTAATTTTCTCTTTTTCTATATTTATTTTCCAAATAAATCTTGATTTTTATTTTCTTAATCTTAATTTTACCTCTAATTCATTCAAAAAGAACTTTACTTTTGAAGGCTTGATCCCTCAATGGGTTGCCTGATGAAGTCAGAGCGTTCCTCCACTCCCCTCGATCTAACCAATCCTCCACCTCAAGTACCCTATCGGCCATGTCCTCCTCCACGCAGTTCTTCCACCGGGTTCGGGGTCTTCCCACGTTTCCAGGGCAGAAGCCTCTTTGGACTCCTAGGTTCTGGCATCCGTTGGCAGTGCTCATTCAAAAAGAACACTATTAAAAAAATGTTAATGTAATGCACATTAATGTCTCAGCGAAAAAAAATGACTTTTCAAAGTGCGCCACTTTTTTTTGGAGCAGTGTATATATATGTATGTATGTATGTATATATAAACCCTAGGACCACCTGCGGGTTTGAACCTGTGACCTTTGCCATAGCAGACTGTTATCCTAGCCACCCTGCAACAGGTGATCCCTTAATATTGTTGATCTTTTAGAACTCTGTCAGCCTTTAACGAAATTATTAGGCATGAATAATGATGAGTCTTGAATAATAAATAATAGAAGCCAGAGGAAGCAATACCCGTTATTGAAAGTTGAATTCAACAGAGAAAAATAATTTTTTTTGTAATATAAATTTTCGTTAATTTTCTCTTTTTTTCAATTTTATAAGTCTGTATTTTTATTTTCTTAATCCTAATTTTACCTCTGAATCGTTCCAAAAAAATACTATTTAAAAAAATGTTGATGTAATGCATATTAATTTCACAGAATAAAAAACAAGAATGATTTTTTAAAGTGCGCTACTTTTTTTGTGGAGCAGTATATATATGTATATATATATATATATATATATATATATATATATATATATAAATATTTTTTCTTTTTTTAAATTTCTTATTCGATTACAAAACTGAATCTGTTAGCTTAAAAAAGAACACCTTTGTTTCGTTTTTTTGTTGATGTTTTTTCAGTTGAGTAGAAAAAGGAAACCAGCCATAGAATCCTTTTTCAACTTGACCAAATTCTGAAGGAGTGTTTTAATTTCCGAGAAGAGAGTACATTTTCAGTCCAAAAGCTTCAACTATAAATAACAAAGGATTTTAGTTTAATTAAATTCTCTTCCTGGAAAACCAAACTTTCACTACCATCAAATACAGTTTTCATTAGCAATTTTAATAACTTATTGACTTGTATACATCTTTTAGCTGGGGATATGAAGTCTGTGTTGTGTATCGTTGTTTTCATAATTAAAGATGTAACATTTTTGACATGCTCTAGCTCTGTATGTAGTTTCTTTCAATCAAATACATATTTTTTTTCAGTCAAATTCATAATTTTTTTCAATCAAATTCATAATTTTTTCAGTTAATTTCATAATATCTGGAACCCATTTTATACAGTTAATTTAATGAGGTTTTACTACCAAGAGCTTAACATTTTTATTAAATCTTGTTGTTGTTTATCAATTTAACTTCACTTCATGTTACTGTGCTTAATCCGACGGTGCAGCGGGAGTCCCAAGTTTTGCCTATCCAGGTTTACTTAAGATAGGAATCTTTTACGAGTTCCACTTTTTGGAATCTGCTGGTTTTGGACTTGCGACCTTAAGCATAGAAGGATGTTATGCTAGCCACTACTCCGCAGGTGACCCTAGATGCATTCAGCATTCGGGGCTAGCATAACAGCCTTCTATGCTTAAGGTCCCAAGTCCAAAACCAGCAGATCGCCCTATATTTATACACCACAGGTGACTCTTAAAAGATTTAAAAAGTGGAACTCGTAAAAGATCAACGGCAAAACTAGGGACTCCCGCTGCACCGTCGGATTAAGCACAGTAACATAAATTGACGTTAAATTACAATACAACAACAAGATTTAATAAAAATGTTACGTTCTTGGTAGTAAAACCTCATTAAATTAACTGTATAAAATGGGTTCAAGAAATTATGAAATTGACTGAAAAAATTATGAATTCGACTGAAAAAATTATGAATTTGATTGAAAAAATTATGAATTTGACTGAAAAAAAAAAACTATATGTTGCAGGGATCGAAAATTACAAATGTTTTCTCGTCAGGAATTCTATGACAAATAATTTTTTGTTATATAAAACATGTCCCTTGTACCTACTGTTGATTATAGGGGTGGGCATAATCGAATGACGATTATCGGGTCATTCGATTATTTTAATCATTCGAATTAATCGATTAGCGGATTAATCGGTTTGGATAAGGGAATGATCATTCGAACTGAACTGTTTAACGATAATCGATGGATTATAAGGAGCTCGGATAATCGAACGTTTTTTGTTTTTTTTTCTCATCACATAAATTATAGGCATATCACCTTTCACAGTGCATACTAATCATTCGATTATTCGATTATTTAAATCATCGAAGTCCGATCATCCGATCATTCGATTATGCCCACCCCTAGTTGATGAGATATATTAGTTTGAATGAAAAAAAGGTTTTGCCTGCATATGTTAAGCGTTTGGAGCCTTTTTTATTTCACAGGAAAAAAAAAAATGATTTTTCAATGTGCGCCACTTTATTTTTAGATCTGTGTAGTTGTTAATTAGGAAACATGTTAAAGAGATTGCAGGAGAGTGTAAATAAGCTGGTGGTAGCCGCGGGACTTAGGCCTAGCTTGTCATGAAGGATGGTAATTTACAAGAGTGAGCCTGTGGTGGACAGGTATGAATGGGAGTTCTTCACGGGCCATGTTCCATCCATCAGCCTCCTAAGTGTCCCGGATCCATCAACTCCTGATAGTTTTATTTTAACACGTTCACGTTGGGGAGAATATCTACGTTTTCCCGCGTGAGCCGGGACTGTTAGCTGCTTACCTTCCTGGGGCGGGAACACACTGTTCAAAGTTCCGACGTGTTGGATGCCAGATTCACAACAGTTCCAGATTTCGAGTGCGCTAAATGCGAGATTGTAACAGTTTTGACATACACACATGACTTGAAGGAGTAATTATGGAAATACATAAAAATCTGGTGCGGGCAACACACGACTTTCACTTACCTACATTTTTAAAATCAATGAAAGAATTTTCATTGATATAAAAATACGTGAAACTACTAAAAAATTAATTAAATCGAATTTATATAGAAACGTGTGTTTTATATAAAAATCTATTATATTATTATCTAAAATAATCAGTTAGTTTTATGTTCATTTCATCATTCTCTATTAACTTTTAAAAGCTTAAAATGAGATAATATTTCTTCTAAAATCTTTAGCTTTCCAACGGTATATCAAACTGTTCTTATGTTTAAAAACGAAAAATTGCATTAAACAAATATTTTTTCTGTTATCTCCTTTAGTTGGGTATCGAATTCATTCAATTTATATATATACCTGAATTTCATCAGTGGTAACAAGATAATATAGTTATTTTGATAGAATCAACAAAATTAAAGGTACTTTAGAGAGGGAAAATTCAGAATATCGGCATTTAAGCCCTGTCAGACCATTTTAATCCGAATGAAACCTAAATGATATTAAAGCCCATTAAATTTTACATCAATATAGCGAGTTTAATCAAAATCGTCGGTACCTTTTTCGAGAAAATCGAAAAAAGGTGCAAAATGCATTGTATAAAGTGGCTCTTCTGGTAAGCTCATTTTGATGAAAAAGGTTTTGTAACGTGTCTCGGGCGTATATTTGTCTTAAATATGAAATTTCAGTTTCATAGGACTTACCATTTCTGCCCGGGAGTTACACACACACACACACACACACAGACCTTTTTGCGAGACTTGGTTATTTGGCCTCAGGGCACCCTAAAATGTGTATTTCCGTTGAAAACTGGAATTCAAAAATTTTCACGATCGCAAGCTCTGGCTATACGGACGATGTTAAAATGGGAGTCCTAAATTTTGTCTATCTTGTTAATACGTATAGTAATAACGTATAACAGTATAATAGCGTCTAAAACCTGTGAAAAATTGTCGCACTAATATGCGGCACAGGTGATCAAAGCTTGTCTCTTTCTTATAACGAAAAATGCAACCCATTTTACCAAAAAGTATGTTTTATGCAAAGCATCTGCGAGGCATGTTTTTTAAGTAAGTACCGTTTTGGAATTAAAAAAAGACGTGCAAAGATATCGCAATAATTTTATTTTTACATGAAAGGCTGTACCTTAATCTACTATTCTACATAATTTCCATGAATTTTGAGGCACTTGTCATAACGCGGCACCAGTTTTTGAATACCCTCCTCAAAAAATTCTGCCGCCTGACTTGTTAACCACTGCATTACAAATGTTTTGACTTCGTTATCGTCTTGAAGACACCGACCTTCCAGGTGTTACTTCAAGTGCAGGAACAAATGGTAGTCGCTAGGCGCCAGATCAGGGCTGTATGGAGGATGATCTAGAGTTTTCCATTTAAATGATTTGATGAGATCTTTGGTCCGATTAGCCTCATGTGGACTGGCATGGTCATGCAGCAAAACGATACCCTTACTCAACTTGCCACGTCTTTTGTTCTGGATTGCACGACGCAGATTTTTCAATGTCTCACAATAAGACGCTGCATTGATTGTCTTATTACGAGGCAGAATCTCCACCAGCAATACTCCTTTTCTTTCCCAAAAAACTGTGCACATGATTTTCCGGGCAGAAATTGTTTGCTTAAACTTCACTCTTTTGGGTGATGATGAATGTCGCCATTCCATGAATTATTGTTTTGATTCTAGTGTGACGTAGGCCACCTATGTTTCGTCACCAGGAACAATTTGGTCTAAAAAATCTTCACCTTCATTGTGAAGGTACCGCTCAAGGAAAGTCAATGCCTAAACGTTGGGTTTTGTGCAAACCCGTCAACATTTTGGAACCCAACGTAAACACAATTTTCGGTAATTCTCGGTAATAAGTTCTCGGTCACAATGCGATACAAACCACTACGAGAATATTGAGGAAAGCAGTCGGACAATGATGAAATTGTAAAGCGTCTGTTTACTCTCACCTTTTCGTCCAGTTTCTGTACCATTAGCGCTTCGGCGGCGGAATCGCAAAACGGTACTTACTTAAAAAAACATGCCTCGTATCATGGTGAAGAAAAAAAATACACGTCTGCCAACTCAAAACGGGCGGATTACAAAATGGTGGCCATTCAAAAAGGGACCAAACAGACGAATTCTGACTCATTTGACCACAATTTTCCTTTTGACAAGTAAAGTGAAGTAGTTTATAACCATTATATAGTTAGAAACAGCCGTTTCCATGATATTAACCAAACTAATGACTAAAATAAGAAGTTTCTAGGTTTCTGTTTTTTTTTTAAGAACCATATCTATATAACAATTAGTCATACAGACGTGTTTCATAAATTAAAATAAAAACGTGATTTATTTTCCAATACTATTTATTATTAACGATTATCCTCATAGGAACCAATAAGACGAAATTCTCACTCATTTGATTCTGACGATTTTTTTTTTTTACCTCATAATACTAAGCGATGATATGAATTAAACACCGCTGGTCTGCCATTCTCAAGTGGGTGGGAAGCCGCGGCAGACGCGTTTTTAGGGACAGAAATTCTGAGCCATTTAACCATTACACTTACATTATCTCGGTGAGTATTAGACCTACAGATTTCTATTACCACTCAAATTAAAGCTAATTTTTTTGCTCGACGGTTAAAGCCGATTTTGATTAAACTAGCTACAGCGATGTAAAATTGAATAGGCTTTAATATCATGTAGGTTTTATTCTAATTGAAATTGTTGACTCAAATTGACCCTGAAGTGTTTATTTCAGGTGAACACACTTTTCACGATTTTAATACTTTCCCTTATAAGTAAATACGAGTGCGTTAATATAAACCGGTAAAGAAATAGGACTCGAAATAAATAACGATAAGACGAAATATATGATTAGTAGCAGAAACGGTGTCGATCTTGGTGATATTGATATATCAGGGCAAACTTTTGAACACGTAGAGAAATTCAAGTATTTAGGTTCAATTATAACTAGAAAAAATGAAATCCAGGAAGAAATAAAGTCTCGGTTACTTTGTAGGATGAACAACGGCTTAAGGATTTCGAAAATAAGGTACTACGTAAAATATTTGGTCCGAAGACAGATTTGCGCGCGGAATTGCAGAGCTTATACCCTTTGAATATAATCGAGTTAATAGCATTGTGGAGGCTCAAATGGGCGAGTAAAGTTGTACTCGCTGAACCGACTGGTAGGCGTCCGAAAGGTAGGCCGAAGCGTGGATGGGAGGATTGCGTTAAGGCTGATCTCGGGAGCTTGGGCTTGAACGGTGATCATTGGACGAGGCTGTGTAGAGAGTATTTGGTGGTATCGGCATCGAACCTTCGGGTTCGCTACGCCTGGTATTATTATTATTATACTTTACCTTACTATAGAGAAGTAAAATTAAAAAATAAATTATAGGTTGAATGATCAGGAATCAGTCATTTTTTGAAAATTTGTAATTTTGTCAACGTTTCGGCTCAAGCTTGTGAGCCATCATCAGGGCTACAAACATCAGAACAAAAGAGATTAATATGATAATAAAAATTTTCTTTTGAATGTAGTGACAATGATAACATTTGAAATAAAACAGAAAATATACCAACATACTTAAATATTATAGATACAAATAATGATAATATGATACACAATCTGATGATGATAAGTATAAAAACAAATATATTTTTTTTGCTTCTATATTAAAGTCTAAAGTTTTGTTTTTGTGCTTATCATCATCAGATTGTGTATCATATTATCATTATTTGTATCTATAATATCTAAGTATGTTGGTATATTTTCTGTTTTATTTCAAATGTTATCATTGACACTACATTCAAAAGAAAATTGTCATTATCATATTAATATTTATCTCTTTTGTTCTGATATTTGTAGCCCTGATGATGGCTCACAAGCTTATGCTGAAACGTTGGCAAAATTAAAAAATTTCAAAAAATGACTGATTCCTGATTATTACACCTATAAAAAAATAAATGTTTGAACTTTCACAAAGGGCTAATTTAAATTTAAAAAATAATAAAGTCTTCACTGAAGAGACTCATGCAACTCGAACATCACATGATTTTTTTAATAAGTGAACCTCCAGAACAGTGGTCTATGATGATGAAGTTCAAAAAGAGTGTTAAAAAGAACTCGAGAGCTTTATGTCAGTGATGAGAGCTCATACAAATTCAAGTGCAGAGGAGCTGGATTTAGATAGGCTTTTCACCTCTTCAAAAGCTCCTTTGAGACATTTCAATCCTTTAGATTCATAAATAAGGTATTCTTCAGTTATTCTACCTTAGCAATGAGTAGGTCTGAAGTCTCTGACGTCATCATTATCTTCAGTTTGTCTACTGCTCTTCCGGGTTAGGCGGAAATGGAGTTTGTGGATGGAGGACTGGATTCTTTGTGGATCGAGTATAGAAGGTAAATAAAGAAATCGCATACTCACAAAATTTATTTTTAATTATCTATGTTTCTCTGACACAGTCCGGTATCTTAGCTTCCATATAAACAAAAGACTATCTTGGAACCCGCATACTAAACTTTTTTTTTTTTTTTTCACTTAATATTTTATTTACACCTGTAAAAAAATTACAATAAGCAAATGTGCTAAAATCTAAGTAAACATGGCGTGGTCAGGCATGAGGGAGACAGCACCCAGTGGTGCATCCTCCTGACATTAAGCAGAACTATATTTTTAGGTCAGGAGGTCCCTCATCCAACTCCTTTTCAGCCTACGCCGAGTTATGGATGGTATGTCGGTTGTAGCCATGTTTTGTACAAGTTTGTTTATGTGTCTATTTAGTTTGTCGTGAAATCGTTTGTAAGTCGATCGAATGTGGTTTGTTATAGTAGGAATACGTAAGTCAGTATGAAGGGTATCGTTTGAAACGTATGGTGGTGAGTTCGTTGCCAGTCTTAAAAATTGCGATTGAAATGTTTGTATTTTTCGTATGTGTGTCTTTTTAGCAGGTCCGTATATTTGGCAAGCGTAAGTCCATATTGGTTTTAATAAATAAGTGTATACGTTAAGTTTCTGTCTGATAGGTAATTTAGAATGTCTATGAAGTATCGAATACAATAGTCTCAGTCGAAAATTTAGAGTTTTACGTTTAGTCTTGACGTGTGGGCCCCATGTCAACCTTTTGTCAAAAATAAGTCCTAAGTACGTTACTGTGTTTGATTGTGGTATCTGGTGATTGTCTATGTAAACTGGAGGGCAGGTTCCATGTCTAAGTGTAAATGTAACATGTAGTGATTTGTCGTGGTTAATCTTTAATTTCCATTTCCTACACCAGTTTTGTACATTGTCTAAGTGATGTTGTAAAGTCATACTGGCCTGTGTAGGGTCTGTGTTTTTAGTAATAATTGCAGTGTCGTCGGCATATGTCGCAGTTAGGATGTTTTCGTTTGTCGGTAAGTCATATGTGTATATTAAGTACAGAAGTGGGGCCAGAATAGAACCTTGGGGAACTCCTGCAGAGACTGGCTTGACTGATGAGGTCTCGGAACCCTGTCGGACAGAAAAGAAGCGGTCATAGAGAAAAGATTGTAAAACTAGGTAATAAGTGCTTGGAAGTATGGGTTTTAGTTTAAAAAGAAGACCCTGGTGCCACACCCTATCAAAAGCTTGAGTAACATCCAAAAATGCCCCAGAAGCGTATTGTTTTAGTTCAAGTGCAGTGGAAATAAAGTCCGTTACTCTGTGTAGCTGTTGTGTTGTGGAGTGAAAAGAGCGAAATCCGAATTGATGGTCTGGTAATATGTTGTGGTCAGTCAGTATGTTAATAATGCGTCCGTACAATAATTTTTCAAATATTTTTGAGCATACTGGAAGAAGGCTAATTGGTCTATAGGAATCAGGTCTGTATTTGTCTTTGTTAGGTTTATGTATCATTGAAATCGTAGAATATTTCCATTGAATGGGGAATTTGGTCGTCCTGAGTATAGCATTGTATAATGTAGTAAGAAATACTAAAGCTTTTCTGGGGATTTTTTGAAGCACCTCAGCTGTGATAAGGTCGTAACCAGGAGTCTTTCTTTTCGGCATTTTCATAATCTGTCTAGATACCTCGGAAGGAGTAAAGGATTTTGGTGGAAGAGACATGGGAAGAGGAGAGTCCAAGAATTTCTGTACATAATTTTCGTGTTGTATGTCTGTTAAGTCTGTGTGAGGTTGAAAAACACTTGAAAGATAGTCAACGAAGATTTCAGATTTGTCTTTATCCGACACGGCCCAAGAACCATCATCGTTTCTCAATGGGGCAGAAACTTCACGTTGTTTCAGAATTCGTTTGGTATGTCGCCAAAGGCTGTTGTCGTCGGTTGTCAGGTTTTCCAGATATTTGTCAAAGTTAGTTTGTTTGAATTTTCGTATTTCTCTTTTAAGTTCATTGTTAAGTTTGTTGAAGATTCGTCTGTCTGAAGGAAGTCTGTTAGTTTGCCATTGTTTGCGTGATCGTCTCTTGGCTCGGATTAGGTCCCTGATATATTGAGGGTAGGATGGCGAAGTTATTCCTGGTCTTCTCCTTATTTGTTGTGAGGACCATGCAGCTTCTTGAACGGTCGAAGTGAAGAGTTCAACAGCATCTTCTAAGTCTTTTTCAGTTTTTAGTGCTTTAGGGACAGTGAGTTGGGCATTAATATGCTTATTGAATAGATCCCAATCCACGATTCCGTAGGTAAGCGACTGTCTTCTTTCCACAAAGAATTTCTCCACCCCCAACATCAGGTTCACCGGTAAATGATCTGAGCCAAGGTCTGTTTCAGTTGTAACTGTAATCGGTAGAGTCGTTAAATCTTTGGCTACAAATATGTTGAGTACGTCAGGTTTTTTGTGACAAGAATTTGGTAAGTAAGTCGGTTTGTCAGGAGAAAATACGTTCAATGATAAGTGGTCAATAGCAGATTTGAGTTTTCTGCCCCTTGGTGTGCACAAACGAGAACCCCAAGTTTTGTGTTTTGCATTAAAGTCACCCCCTGCCAGGAAGGTTCTACCAAACGAGTTAAATAAATCAATAAACATTTGATCGGTAATGATATGTTTAGGAGGGCAGTAAATAGAAGCTAGTGTTATGTTTTTGTATTTAGTCTGTAACTGTATTCCTGTTATTTGTATCTGAGCCGTTGAGTCTACGTGTATAGGGTAATGTTTTAGGGTCGATTTTATTAAAATAGCTGTCCCTCCGTGTGCAGTATTGTCGGGATGGTCTGTTCTGTATAAATTATAGTTAGGTATAGAAAGTTTGTTGCGTGATGTGAGATGAGTTTCTGTCAAAAGTACAATGTCGATACGTTTTTGATGAAGATAAATTTCCAATTCAGTCTTATGTCGAAGTAGTCCGTTAGTATTCCAAAGAAGGATTGACAGGGAGCCAACAGTTAAAGAACTAATGTCCATAAGTTACTGCTAATGCTTGTGTTAAGTGCGTTATTTGGCTAATTAGGCTGTAAAGGGGCTGAATGAGGGCATTTAAATTATTTAGTATGTTGGATTGTAAATAAGGCTCAGAGCCAGCTGGTGGTACCAACTGACTACTGTCTTCCCTCATACCTGATCTTGGATGCGGCTGAGGCTGAGCTTCCACGTTGGGCCGAGGGCAGTTTGGGCGTTCCATTCTGGGGTTTACACCGACAGGTTCCAGAGGCTGATGTTGTTGAAGACCGTTCGGCAGGGCTGGAAAATGTCCTAGATCCGGAGGAGGTGGGGCAGCTACCGGTGTAGGGCGGTAACTCTGGGTCCTCTGAGCTCGCAGGTTCTTGAGGGCCTGGCATCCTCTGTAATTAGCGGGGTGTGCCCCTCCGCAGTTAGCGCATTTGGCCGGCGTCTCCCTAGTTTTTATGCAAGCAGCGCTTTCATGGGCCTCTTCGCATCGTACGCAGCGTGGTTGGTGATTACAGTACGATTTTGTATGGGCAAATCCCTGGCATCTGAAGCACTGAGGTATTTCCCTCTTTTTTCGAATTTCTTCTACTTTTATCCTTGTATAATAAATGTGGTTTAATTCAAATACTTTCTCATTAAATGTATTTTTAGAAATATCGACAAAGAACATTTGAAGAGGTAGTTTGGTTCTGGCTGAGATAGCATTCGTAATATTCACAGCTTCATAGCCCTTAGCTTTTAGTTCTTCACTTATTATTGATGTTGGTGTGGATGGATGAAGTCCTTTAATAACTACTCTTGGGTTTTTGTCTTCCGAAAGTTGATACGTGTGGTAGTCAGCATTTACTTTTTTTAAGCACCGAACAGCTGTTCTGTAAGAGTCTGGGGTGGCTGGGTATACTATTAAATTTCTGGCTGTTGATTTTAAAGTGAAGTAGCTAGAGCCTATTTCTTTTTTTAAAAACGCAATTAATCCTTCTATATTCGCTATTCCTTTTAGGAATATGGGTGGTGGCTTAACTTTGTTATTTTCTGTTTGCTTCGATTGTTTCTCGGGTTCCGCAGTTATATTTAAAAGAGGGTCATACCTATTGCTGGTTTCGACGGTATTTGATTTTTTTGTGTATAGCCTGGGATCTGTTGAGGATGATGGCCTTTTTCGTCCTGTAATCACCTCCCACTCGTTATTTTCTTCTGGCATGGTTGAAGAACCTGCCTCTTGTAGGTCCATATTCGCTACATTTTCGGACGCCATTTCTCCCTAAACGTCTATTTACTTGCACAAAAACAATGTTTGAGACAATATTAGCACAATCACACAATGTTTTAAAGTTTTAAACTTGTTAAATTAGGTAAGATAATGTTTAAATAAAACTAACCTTACACACTTCACATGTTTTCCACTTTGTTGGTAGTTACTCACTTATAAATCCTTTAACTTACTATAACTTCTTAAACTAGACTTATAACTTGTCCGTTTGAGCTAATAATCAGTCTTAAATACAACTTTTAAAAATGAATAAATCACATTTCCAATAGAGACAATGAGAGCACATGCTTATCACTACACGGTCACCATGACGATCCGCATACTAAACTTAAATGACAAGAACTTAATCGTCGTTTTGACCAATTATACAGACTAATGAACAGATATTCTAAACTATCTATCGAGAACAAACTGCTGATATACAAGACAATACTGAAACCTATCTGGACCTATGGACTTGAACTGTGAAGGACAGCAACATTTTCTAACATCAAAAACATTCAATCCTTCCAATCCAAAGTCCTCAGAACCATGGTCAATGCCCCTTATTATATCACCAATCTTACCTTACACTGCGACCTCAATATTCCATTTATTTTAGACCTTATACCATCAAAATTTTCTAAATTTCATCAGAACCTTATCCATCACCCTAATCCCCTAGCTCAATCCCTATTCAGACCTCGAGATCTCTTGTAACATGTATGTTGGAGTTCTAGCATTGGCTAGATTCTCCACTCACGTGCTGTATGCTTGGGGATTGTATATAGGTATGAGTGACTTTTGTACGTATTCATATTGATTCTGTTTTGTATATATGTATATTGTATTATTATTTTATAAATTTATTGTTGTTTGTGTTTATTTAAACTAAATTAAATGTCCTAATTATGGCAGATTGTAATATTACTCAATAAAAATTGTTTCTGTAAAAAAAAAAAATATCTATGTACCTTTAGACATTGGTTAATTAGTTAACATTAGTTTTTCTATCAAACCAAGATAGCTTGTAAACGGTAGGCATAACGGCCTAACCGCAAATCTTATAAACAAAAAATATTCTCTTTCATTTGTCTAATAAGGAAATATTCGTCAAATTTTCAGAGTTGGAGCGTATCTTAGGTGTTACATTTTTGAAGGTAAAAAAAAAAACAAAAAACGTTACGCCAAAACTGAAAAAAAAAAACGCTGCAAATTACTGCACAATGGTTTATATTTCTAAATAACAATATTAGGGTATAACTGTTTATATAGCTGTTGATTAGTTAATACTTTTATTTTATTTTTTAAATTTATTTATTGGAATTTACAACTGTATAATGTAATACATCAAGTAAATTTGAATGAAAAGTAAATAGGCATGAAACACACGTAGAGAAGCTTCCCAATGGAAGCACTCTAAAAATGTTCTAAACTAGAAGGTCACGGGGCCATCTCCTTTTCAGACGCCTCGGAGGATTATCAGGAATCGAAGAGGAAGAAAAGATTGAAATTAGAGGATTAGGGTGGGAATAGAGTTTGCCATGAAAGGAATGGTATCTAGATCGGGCCAAGTCAGCAACATACGGAACATTAAGATCTTTATGGATTAGTGTATTCGTGACAAAGTAAGGAGCATCGAGGATTTTACGAAGGATTTTGGATTGTAGGGATTGGATACGGGAAGAATTTGAGAGTTTAGTAGAGCCACAAAGCTCCACTCCGTAAGTCCATATCGGCCTTATGATAGTCATGTAGATGAGTCTTTTGTAGTTAAGTGGAAGGTTAGAACGTTTGTTCAGTAAGTGTTGAAGTCGTCGAAAACGTCGAGCAGTTTCTTGTCGTTTCAGTCTTGTTTGTCAAGCAGGAGTCCTAAATAGGGGATCTGTTCAACCGGGACAAGAGCAGTATTATTGAAGGAGACAGTAGGGCAGGATGTCATAGGTTTACGACGAAGGTTAATTAATTAATATGAAAAGCAATAATTCGAAAGATAATATCATATCACTACCGCTGGTTTCAAAGCGGTATATCTCAGCTAGTTGTTAACCAACGTCAATCATTCTTTTTTCAATTTGGCCAAAAAATAATTTAATAAATTTTTGGTGTTTAATTATTAATTTGGAGACAGTTCTGCGCATGCGCGTGAGTATAGCAGTCATATTTCAAGTCGGCTCTCGGATTTCTTGCTTTTACAGTTGGATTTCACTTCAGCACAGTCTTGAAAACATCATTAGACTTCAGGATAACAACAACAGTTATTATTGGAGCAAACAGCGGTAAGTTGTGATATAATTTACAGTGTAAAGTGAATGCTGAGTCACCTCTTCATATCAGCTGATTGCCAATAGCCCGGCAAGGCTGGTCTTGCTTAACTTTTTTTAAGTTATTGTTTTTTTCCCACATCTTGTTATTATTTAATTACTTTCTATACATGAAATGCGATATTATCATCAAGTAATGTCCTCCAAAGCTTCAACTAAAAGATCTAGATCTAGTGGTTCAATCCCGTCACCTACAAAACAAAGACCCCGCCGTGATACTAATAAAAGATTAAATCTATAAGCAACCCCTTCCGGTACTAATTCAGAATCTGAACCACAACCTGGCACATCGTCACAAGGGATGACTGACGAATCGCCGTTTTTCACCCCAAATCCTTTTCAGATTTTACATAATGAAAAAGAAAACATGGAATCTACTCCTATACCTAGTGAACCACGGCCTCCTCCAATATTTGTCAAAAATATTAGAAATTTCCAGTTGTTGTGTGCGCAATTGAACAAAATTACCGAATCTACCAGCTACTACTGTATGAGTAGAATCAATGATACCAAAATATCTCCTACTACTGCCGAGACATATAGAAAAATAGTGAAATACCTAACTGAAACCAAAGCAGATTTCCATACCTATCAGCTACGCCAAGAGAGAGCTTTAAGGGTTGTAATCAGAAACTTACACCCCTCGACACCAGTTGAAGCTATTAAAGAAGAACTAACGGAGATGGGCTATAAAGTGCGGCAAGTCACTAACGTCCTAAAGGATAAAATTCCTCTACCTCTCTTTTTTGTGGATTTGGAACCAGCTGAAAGAGTTGAAAAAATCTATGACCTCAATAGATTGTACTATTCCAGTGTAAGAGTTGAAAAACCTTACCCAAAGAGAGAGATAATTCAGTGCCATAATTGTCAAGCATATGGTCATACTAAAAGTTATTGTCATCACATACCTCGATGCGTGAAATGCGGTGAACAGCACAAGTCTGTGGAGTGTACAAAACCAAAATCAACACCAGCTGTATGTGCTCATTGCCTGAAGGACCACCCGGCCAACTATAAAGGATGCCAAATCTATAAGGAGCTGAGGACCAGGTTTCAAAAACCTCAAGTACTGGATGAAACAGCAAGACAAGTAAGAAACAGAAGAGAACCCTCAAAACTTATTGATGCCAATTTATCATTTGCCCACTTACTTGGAGGTGGGAATCAAAGTACTGAAGCCGTGGCCCTGCCGGAACTACAAAATGCACCTCAATCCATTCCACATATACCTCTTTCTCAAAATGTAACCAATCCTAAGAATCCTAATCCACCACAAATCTCTCATATTCCTCCTCCTTCAAACGCCACAGACCTTACCAGTTTGATGACATCCTTTATTTCCGAAATTAAATCCCTTGTTATGCCCCTAATATCACTCCTTACGAATCTCGTAACAAATCTCATTCCTGCCTTAAAAAAACCATAAATGACCTCACCTAATTCCTTATCCATTCTACTTTGGAATACGAATGGTGTTAGAACTCACACTGACGAACTTACAGCCGTACTGCAGGACAAAAACATTGATGTTGCACTCATTACTGAAACTAGACTAACCACTAAACAGTACTTTAAAATACCAGGATACACGACATACCGGACAGACCATCCAGACGGCAAAGCCCATGCCGGTACTGCTGTCATAGTCCGCCGATCCCTCACCCATCACTTACACCCAATTTCCGCCCACGATTACCTACAAGCAACTTCCATCGTTATCAAAACCTTTTCCTTTCCGCTTATCATCGCATCAGCATACTGCCCTCCTAAACATCCCATTTCCTCTGCCCAATTTGGATCCTTCCTCAACTCCTTGGGTAATCACTTCATTTTGGGTGCAGACTTAAACGCTAAGAACCAACAGTGGGGTTCTAGAACCACCAATTCTCGTGGACGGACATTGCAGTCTGCACTCAACTCCCGACGCTTTCATCTCCTACCTCCCGATTCTCCTACCTACTGGCCAACAGATCCTAACCGTAATCCTGACATCCTCGACTTCTTCATCCACAGCGGATTAGGCTCTCTGAACTTTTCCATAGCTCGCCTTGATGAACTATCCTCTGATCATAGTCCATTGATTCTAAATGTATCCATAACACCTATTCCTAAACCTATCCCACCGTCATTCATTAGGGGCCCTGTCAACTGGAACCTCTTCCGCGAAATTCTCACTAATGATATTGACCTCAGAGTGATTCTCAAAACCCCAAATGACCTTGACGACGCCGTATATTCCTTTACAACCGCTATTCAACAAGCCGCCTGGACTGCCTCCTCTCCCAAACAATCCCAAATAATTCCTTACAAAAGCCATTTACCACAACACCTGACAGACCTCATCAACAGCAAACGTCGAGCTAGAACATTATGGCAACGCACCCGCCACCCAGAAGATCGCCGCTCCTATAATTTTTTTTGTAGAAAATTAAAGCGGGAGTTTGCGATCTTCCGTTCCCAATCCTACAATACCTACCTCTCCTCTCTCTCGACTCGTGACAATTCCCTGTGGAATGTCACGAAGAGAATCCTAAAATCCCACACCATTTCCCATCCTCTCCGGCGCTGTGATGGTTCCTGGGCTGCTTCTGACAAGCCTAAGGTCGAGGAATTCGCACAGCACCTTTCCAAAGTTTTTACTCCTCATCCAGAGCTTAATCCAACCCATACTGCAGCAGTTGAAGAGTTCCTCACGTCACCAATACCACTATCCTTACCACCTAAAGCAGTTAATCCCTCTGAGGTCAGATATCTTCTTAAAAAGCTTCCTCTCCGCAAATCTCCTGGATACGATCTCCTTACTCCCCAAATCTTAAGACAACTTCCACCTAAAGCCATTACATTCCTTACATATCTCTATAACTGTATCCTACGCACTACCTATTTTCCTCTCTTATGGAAACATTCAACTATGATCCTTTTCCTAAAACCAGGCAAACCTTCTAACAACACGTCATCTTACAGACCTATCAGCCTACTTCCGATCCTCTCAAAAATTTTCGAAAAGCTCCTACTAAAACGAATCCTAGCCAAATTTCAAAATTTTCCTTCACATCAGTTTGGATTTCGTCCTCAACATTCCACGGTTCAGCAAGGACTCCGAGTTGTAGACCACATTTCCTCCGCCCTTAAGTGCAAGGAGTATTGTTCGGGTGCCTTTCTGGACATAGCTCAAGCTTTTGACCGGGTGTGGCACCCGGGACTGCTCTTTAAGCTCAAAACCCATTTACCTCAATCCTTATACCTAATCCTCCGATCCTATTTATCCAACCGCTCCTTCCGAGTTCGCTGTGGTTCCGAATTTTCCGAACAATATACTGTTGAGGCCGGTGTTCCTCAAGGCAGCGTCTTAGGACCCGTCCTCTACATCCTCTTCACCGCCGATATCCCTACCGACCCCAATACCTTTCTGGCAACATTTGCTGATGACACAGCCATTTTATCATCCAATTCCGATCCTGAAGCAGCATCTCTAAATCTCCAAAGGCACCTTTCCCTTGTCGAAGACTGGTGTAAGGCTTGGCGAATTAAGGTGAACGAAAGCAAATGTACACACGTCACCTTCACCCTTCGACGTAAATCCTGTCCAACGGTTAATTTCAATTCCATACCGCTTCCTTCCTCAGACACAGTCCGGTATCTCGGCTTTTTACTAGACAAAAGACTGACGTGGAACCCACATACAAGACTAAAAAGAAAAGAACTCAACCGCAGATTCGGCCAGTTATACAGACTACTAAACAGAAAATCTCATCTTACAGTTGACAACAAATTACTAATATACAAGACAGTACTGAAACCTATATGGACCTACGGACTTGAACTGTGGGAGACAGCTAAACATTCAAACATTAAACGCATCCAATCCTTCCAATCCAAAGTCCTCCGAACAATAGTTAATGCTCCTTATTACGTTACCAACTGTACCCTACACCATGACCTTAATATTCCGTTTGTTTTAGACCTGGTACCATCCAAATTTTCCAAATTTCATCAGAACCTTAGTCATCATCCTAACCCTCTAGCACAATCCCTATCCAGCACCACCCATCCCTACAATCCTCCTCGAAGATTGAAACGGCAGTGGCCACGAGACCTATTGTAAACATTTAAACTGGAGTTCTGACAATGGTCAGATCCTCCACTCATGTACGGTATGTTTGTGGCTACAGCGCCCTAACTCAGCCTCCACTGGCTCAGACCAGTGATGCGGCTGAGATAGAGGTGCTGGGATCTCTTGGATTCCGCTTTTTCCTCCACAAGTGGAGGAAAAAGCGCTTGCTGGGATCCCTTTAGCAATTGTATATATTGTATATAGTTATGATTGTGTGTAAGATGTTTATTTATTTGCCAACTTTTTATTTATCTCAATAATAGGTTTATGTTTCGATTTGTTTTGTTTTTTATTTATTATTATTATTTTATTGTATATATTTGAATTTATGTTATATTTTATGAAATTTGACCATTATTATTATTTTCTGTATATATAGTATGAATGTGGTCTCTTATCAATATTATTATTGTTCATTTTGTAACAAATTGTAATATATCTCAATAAAAAAAAAAAAAATAAAAAAAAATTATTAATTTGGAGAAACAGATTTAAAAAAAAAAATCGTTAATCGGATTCTACGAATCTTGAAACGTTAGCTCTCAAATTTTGAGAGGGGGATAATTTTTTTTTTTTTTTGGTCGATTACAAAGGTTCATTATCGAAAAATATAAACCAAAAGCATTTATACAGGACTGCGTTACTATTTCCTTTTCTTTTCTTTCGATTTTTATCCAAATAATTCAAATAAAATTCTCTGATTCCAGAACCGAGTTATCAGGGAATAACATCTCTTATAAGTTGTGGCTTGATCATATAAGATGATTTTTTTTTTTTTTTTTGCTCTTTCTTCATCGCGTTGTCTTTATTTCGAAAAGACTTTTCGATGTTTCTCTATCTGCAATAGCAAACGACTTTTGGAATTACATCTATTATAATTTGTTACTTGAATATACATATCGATTTTTTTTTCTTATTTATTTATCGCACTTTACTAATTCTAAAGTGTGTGTGTGCGCGCGCGTGTGTATGAGGTAACTGCCGGGCGGAAACGGTAAGTCCTATGAAACTGAAATTTCATATTTAAGGCAAATCTACGCCCGAGATGTTATATATATATATATATATATATATATATATATATATATATATATTTTACGTATATTTTAATGCTGGTTTTTTTTTTCAATGGGGAGGGTGTTGTTAGGGCATGAGAATAAATGATAAATTCTCCAAACGTCGCACAGTGGGCAAAATCACCAGTTTAGGTGGACAAAGGTCAAGTCAAAAGTTTGGAATTTTCCAGTGCTTCACTTTTTTATTGTTAGTCGGTAAGACCATTAATACTAATATTTCCTGCCATACCGTGTTTACAAATAAATAGTAAATGAGGGAATCATTCCTGTTCGCACTAGTGCCCAATAACCGACTGTGGGGATTATCTTTATTCGATGGCTATTTGTTGTGTTTAAGGTGTGTTTAACGCAAAGTGTTTTTGTTTTTATTTAACAATGGACATTGCTGAGACAGGTAAGACATTATATTTCCAAAATCGATATTAGATATATATTACAATCTCACCTGTAGAGTTGATTTAGCAATTTGTAAATGTATGCTCCTATTCAATAGCGAAAAACTATATAACCCCCGAGTTACCCCAAGGATTTGTTTTATCAATCCTTCTAGTCTTTAGATATTACAAAGAATTTTTACGATTTTTTGGGTTTCGGGTCATACATAATTTTTTTCAGACACAACACTCCGAATCAACAGTTTTACAATCTATAATTTCAAGAATTTCCTAAATGATATAAAATACATCTATTAGCAGGCTTCAGCAACTTCGATCCATAATTGAATTTTTCGTATTATTTTTCCCGTATTCCAGAACTTCAACGTGTAGGGAAGTTTTAGATTTTAGCAAATTTGATGTTTGACCACTGTGCGCTCGCCAATCGTGTCAAAAAAATAATTTTTCCTTATAATTTTTTCCATAATTTTTATTAATTAAGGACCCCAGAGGTTAAATATAGACAAGTTTTATGGATTTTATGGACAAAATTTAGAATTTTGTCCATCTAAATCGGACATATTTTCCATTGTGCGTCGTCTTAACGCAATTGTATATTTATTGAAGGAACTTCAAGAACATAATGTATATACATATAGATTGATAAGGAAACCTCTTTTATTACCTTAACGTCCTACGAAATATGAAAAATAACTAACATATATTGTTTAATGTCGGTCTTAATTTAAGAGCTATTCGCAAGAGATAATTTTTTTTGCATATTATGATGAAGAAAAATAGCCTTTAAGATTTAAGATCTCATATATTTCTGACACGCATTTAATACTCCCTGTTTAAAGGGACATTTAGAACCGAGAGCTGGGAAAGGAACAAATTCCCCTCATATACCAGGAGATTTAAAAAGGTATTTTTCCCCTTCCAACTAATTTATGTATGCTTAAATTTAAATGTATCTGTTGGTAGGTTTTTCCTGTCCTTTCAATCCAGGATTTATCCAAATAACAAGGGTATTACAATAATAGATGAAAATTTTTGAGCCGAACTGAACTCATTCAACTTTCTAAATACAGTTAGAGATAAAAAAAGATCTGGTGCGGGCAACACACGACTTTCACTTACCTCGTTTTAAAAATCGATTATTAAAGAACGATTTAAATACAGTTAGAAATAAAAATGAGTGAAACCAATAAGAATTAATTAAATAGAATTAATATAGAAACATGTGTTTTATTAAAAACTCTATTATATTGTTATCTAAAATAATCACTTAAAGTCTTATCGGCTTTTTATCAATCTTTATTAACTTTTAAAAGCTTGTGTATGAGATAATAATTTTTCTAAAATCTTTCTCTTTCCAACGGTATATTATACGTCTATATTACTGTTCTAATGTTCAAAAACAAAAAATTGCATTAAAAAAATATTTTTTCAGTTTTCTCCTTTATTTGTTTATCAAATTCGCTCAACTTGCATATTTAGCTGTTAATTATCAATAGTTAAAAGATAATATAGTTATTTTTATAGAATCTACAAAGTTAAAGGTACTTTAGAGAAAGAAAAATTAAAATATGGGCATTCAAGTCATGTTTACATCGATATAGCGAGTTTAATCAAAATCGTCGGAACCGTTTTCGATAAAATCGAAAAAAGGTGCACAATGCATGGTATAAAGTGGCTCTTCCGGTAATCTCATTTTGATGAAAAAGGTTTTGTCACGTCTTGGGCGTATATTTGTCTTAAATATGAAATTTCAGTTTCAACTTTTACATTAAGCCATTATTTGCCAATGGCCATTTGTCAATGCTCATAAGATAATATGGTTAATCTTTTAGAATGTACAAAAGTAAACGTTCTTCAGAGGAAGAAAGTACTAAATTACGCCATTTAAGCCCTGTCAGACTGTTTCAATCAGAATAAAAATTATATCATAATTTAACATCTCCGGCGTATAGTTGTATTTGATGACCAACTAAATGATAAAAGAGCAAAAACATTTGTTTAATGTAATTTTTGTTTCTCATATATAAAGGACAGTAACATACACGTATAATATACCGTTGGAAAGACAAATATTTTTGAAAAAACATTATCTTATACACAATATTGTAAACTTATTACTGATTATTATACGTAAGAATTAAATATAGTTATAATATTTAATCTAAATCATATATTTCCTACAAAACTGAATACAATTTTTGTTTGAGCCTGGACATTATAATTTTTTTTACCTGTATATATTTTGTTTATAATTAAAATTCAAATTAAATTAAACATAGTTTTCAATGAGGAAAATATTTTTTTTGTTAGTTTATATATTATATTTACATCTTTAGTGTTTATATTCAAGTGCAGTTAGGGATTAGAGAGAGAACAGTGCCCCCTTGCCCTCAAGCCAGTACCGTTGGAACCAGCTAGCTGAGAGTACGTATTTATCGATTGGCGCCTTCAACCAATTTATCGATCAGGACTTCGTTTCGTTGTCTTCTCGAAGATCACCGTCCTTCCATGGAGAGTCGCCTACCCGTCGTACGGAAGCTAAGCTATAATCTGGAGAATTTATGGACAGATAATTATCATTGATTTTTTTTTCTCATTATTTATTCATTTTCTGTACCATTCTTAACAGCACTAACCCACTAACCTAATACTTTTAAATTATTTTTTCTACAGTTTGTTTTAATCGAAGAACTTTTTTTTATTTGTTTATAAATCAAATGGTTTTCATATTTTATATATTGTAAATTTTCCTCATTTTTTTTATTAAACTTTTATTTATTTTCATTACTTTCAATTTTATCTTTTTATTTAATATTACCCTTTTTTTATTTTTTTTGAATGATTAAGTACTCAAGACCAGCTCATTTCGAAACGGGATCGAGTCTACATTTTCTCATTGAGTTTTAATGTCACTCATCCCATCAATTTTTATTTAAATTAACTTAATTTTATTTATTCATAGAAGTTTTTTTGGCATTACAATTGTATTTGCTATCTGCAAATTGTATCTGCTTTTTATGCAATAAGCAAATATGCTAACAAAATATGTAACAAACTACATGAGATAGATAAAAAAAAAACTAATAACTTTCAATATTTCAGGTCTCTTGGCCAGCGCCTGGATAGTCTTCTGGGCGGATTATGTGGGTTTGTGGCAGTTGATAGGTTTTGAGTCAGCGGGTTTGAATTTAGGGACTGTCTGTCATGAAATTTATTGTAGCGAACAGTGGCAGTTGCAATGACGAATGGAATGTCTAGGTCAGTATGTAGTGTCTCGTTAGATCCATAAAAAGGGGCATTTATAATTTTTCTAAGTAATTTTGATTGAAATGATTGAATAATTTTGATGTTTGACTTTTTTGCTATTCCCCATAACTCAATGCCGTAAGTCCAAATGGGTTTTATTAGTAATTTATAAATAATTAATTTTTTCGTCAATGATAATTTTGAACGTTTGTCTAGTAACCTTGAAAGAAGTCCATCTCGTTGATTTAGTTCTTTTCTTTTTCGTTTGAGGTGGTATGCCCATGTTAGTCGTTTGTCAAGGTAAAGTCCTAAATAGCGTAATGTGTCTGAAACTGGTATTGGAATATTATCGTAAAAGACCTGGGGGCAGGAGTTATGTTTTAAAGGAAATGTGACGAACAGGCTCTTTGATTGATTCATTTTTATTTTCTATGTTTTTGCACAGCAAGCTATGTCGTCCAGATGTTCTTGGAGTGCCTTAGAATCCTTAGAGGCATCTGTTGGATGTCAGGATAGCTGAATCGAAATTAACTTAAGACTATTATTATTTCTTAAATTGATTTTGTTTATTTATTTACCGTCTCTTTATGCTGCCGTGGCTAATCGGACGATGCCTAAGTGGGAGTCCTAAATTTTTTCCTATCCAGGTTTTATAAGGATAGGGTCTTTAACGAGTACCTGACATCACACTGGCTCAGCACCATCTTTTAACGTCCCCTCCGAAGGACGGTATAACTAATGATTTTTTACTCCCATTAAAAAATCCTAGGGCCACCTGCGTGTTTGATCCCGGAACCTTTGGCATAGGAGGGTTTATATAGGCTATTTAGTTGCTTCATTTAATGACCGCCACCCGGACTAATTCCTTCCAGTTTACTACCTATATTCGTACCATTTTGTAAAAAAATCTGGACGGTGTACGGCATACAACAGACTGATTTATTTTATTCTTTATTTTGGTTAAACGTATCTTTTGCACTCTAATTTTGAGGTAAGAGGAATATTTCTTTTTTGTTCGATAAAAAAAGGCTCATTTAAAAAACAAATACGAATAAAGAGATATATGATAAAGGATAGTAAAACTTTGAGCTTATTCACCCCGCGATGACTACAACACAATGAACTATTTTTCCCCTTCCCATTCCCTCGGGCATGTTAAATGAGAAGAAGCGTGTTAGTAGAAGTGTGGAACAAATGGGAACTTCCTTGAATATCTCATCCTCATTTCAATATTTATGAGGGTCCTCACACCCCGTCGCCGGCAAACAGATCTTTAACGAGAGTTTTCATCCTACAACTCAAAATGACTACTCATTCTTATGCAACGATTTTTTTTTTACAACATACTGAACGAATATTTTATTTATTTTTATTGTGCTTACACATACTTTTATATGAAATATGTAGTAATGGAAAGTGTTAAAATCGTGAAAAATTTCGAATTCCAGTTTTATCTAGAAATACACTTTTTTTTATTATTTTAAACCGCCCGGGATTTATTTTAAACCTGTACAAACTCCGTAAATTCCTCCATCCAACATACTTTCTCATCCTCCAGTCCTACCTCTCTGATAAAACCTTTAAAACCAACCACAATAGTTCCTATTCATCCACATTTACTCAGTCTGCTGGTGTTCCTCAAGGCAGTATCCTAGGACCCATTCTGTACAGCTGATATCACAACCCATTCTAACACATTCCTTTCTACCTATGCCGATGACACTTGCGTGCTATCAGTTAATAACGATCCTAGTATTGCCTCTCAAATACCTCCAATCCCACATCAGAGACCTTGAGGTATGGTGTCAGAATTGGAGAATTAAAATCAACTCTCAAAAAATCTGGTGCGGGCAACACTCGACTATCACGTTAAAATCGATTAAAGAATTTTCAAATACAGTTAGAGATAAAAATGATTGAAACATTAAAGAATTATTTAAATAGAATTTCTATAGAAACATGTGTTTTATTAAAAAATATATTATATTATTATCTAAAATAATAATAAGAAAGTGGCTCTTCTGGTTAGCCGATTTTGATGAAGAAGTATTTGTAACATCTAGGGCGTATAGTTTATAGTCTTAAATATGAAATTTCAGTTTCATAGGACTTACCGTTTCAGCCCGGGAGTTACCCCCCCCCCCCTCCCGCACACACACACACAAACATACACACAGACACACTCACATACACACACAGACCTTTTTGCGGGACTTGGTTATTTGGACTCAGGGGACCCTAAAACAGTGTATTTCCGTTGAAAACTGGAATTCGAAAATTTTCACGATCGCAATACTTTCCCTTACTATATTTAGTAAGTGAAAGTAAAAAATATTGTTCACGCTCTAGCATTAAGACATTAATATTGTTTGTAAGTGTTTCAATCGTAATTAATTATTAGTATATATAATTTTAAGGTATAAATTATAATAAATTAAAGAAAAATGTTTTCATCATATACACACTTTCGATAAGTTAGTTTGTTTTTTTTCTATGCTAGAAATAATTTCTATAGCAAAAACAATGTTTGCCGGGACAGGTAGTAAAAATATAAATAAGTAATTTGTTTTAACCTTACTTGATTGGTTAATTAAAAACTTGATAATAATAAAAAACACGACTTTCACTTACCTCCATTTTTAAAATCAATGAAAGAATTGTCAAATACACTTAAAGATTAAAAAACATTAAAAAAAATTATTATATTATTATCTAAAATAATCAGTTAGTTTATCTTCTTTTCAGCAATCTCTATTAACTTTTAAAAGCTTAAGTATAAGATAATATTTTTTCTAAAATCATTAGCTTTCCAACGGTATATCATACATGTATATTACTGCTCTTATGTTCAAAAACAAAACATTGCATTAAAAAAATATTTTTTCTGTTTTCTCCTATAGTTGGGTATCGAATTTATTCAAGTTATATATTTACCTGTTTTTCATCAGTGGTAACAAGATAATATAGTTATTTTTATAGAATCAAACAAAATTAAAAGGTACTTTAGAGAAAGAAAATTTAAAATATCGGTATTTAAGCCATTTCAGACCATTTTAATCAGAATAAAACCTACATGACGTTTAAGCCTACTAAATTTTAACAGCGAGTTTAATCAAAATCGTCGGAACCGTTTTCGAGAAAATCGAAAAAAGGTTACAAAATGCATGGTATAAAGTGGCTCTTCTGGTAACTCATTTTAATGAAAAAGGTTTTTTAACGTCTCGGGCCTATATTTGTCTTAAATATGAAATTACAATGTCATAGGACTTACCGTTTCCGCCCGGGAGTTACCACACACACACACACACGACTTTTTGCGGGACTTGGCTGTTTGGACTCGGGGGATCCTAAAACGTGTAATTCCGTTGAAAACTGGAATTCGAAAATTTTCACGATCTATATATAGTAAGTGAAAGTAAAAATTACTAGAAAAGTCTTTAGGGTTAGTGAAGAAATTTAGAAAATAATAGAACTATCGTAAACAATAACGCTAAATGGAAATGACCGAAAGATTATGGAGATATACCCGTACCTACGATCCATTCTAACATCTGATGAATTATACCTCACTTCCCGGATGGTATAATCTTGAACCGACCGATATAATGGATGGATGATGGAAGACAACCGCGCTCCCCAATAGAACTGAATCACCAAACACATTAGCCGGAAAATACGGTATTCGGGGGGAAAAATCAGCGGAAAATGTCCCATTTTGAGTATTTATTAAAGCCATTTGGTCCGGGATGATAAATCCGCTCACCTTAGCCACCGCCCTCCTGCTTCTATAATTCTACGGGGTCAGCTTATTCCATCCCGGTCCTAAATTATTATCGGCCTTTAGGGGAATATTATAAATGGAAAACAGTATAAATTATAGGTTTTAGTTTACCTTGCCAACGTCGTCTTAGCAGAATTGATCGGTTTGTTCTAACCTCTTGTAGAGGATTTAACTTAAAATTTAAGGGGTAGGCATAATCGGATGACCGTCATAATCGAATGATCGGACTTCGATGATTTCAATAATCGAATGATCGTATAGTTATAGAATGACTTGACTAGTAAAAAATATACAGTGGTTAATAATTTGACTTACTTTGTCTATAACTAAGACTACCCTAAAACCAGCTACCTAGAAAGGACTGTCCAAGTGACCAAGTACCGACAAAGGACATATACCTGTACTTAGGGCACAGTACCCAACACCTGGAAGCACTCGCTTTGTGGTACCCATCCCGCCTCCTCATCCCTTCTACAATCCCTTGCTATATATACCCTTGTATCCTCAAAACTCATTACTCTTGTGTCACACTCATAGAAGGAGACCTCGGAATGTACACTTGTAGTCACCCAAACTCCTCAGCACAGAGTATTGTAGTCAAAATATGTATTATGTTTTCATAATTAAAGCAATATTTTAATATCTTCACTATGTGTGATTCATTAACTATCGATATAGCCAGTTTAATCAAAATCGTCGGAAACGTTTTCGAGAAAATCATAAAAAGTGCAAAATGCATGGTATAAAGTCTCCGCGATACTATCAATTCAATTATATTCATAGGGTACAAGCTCCACAATTCCGCATTGTCCAACCTTCTAAACTCCCCACTGACCCATCTCTCTTCGAACTAAATATTTTACGCAGTACCTTATTTTCGAAAACCTCAAGCCGTTGTTCATTCTTCAAAGTAAGCGGCCACGTTTTACATCCGTAAAGGACTGTCGGAAGAATGATAGTTTTATAAATTCTAACCTTTAAGGTTTTAGACAGAAGCCGCGAACTAAGTAACTTAGCTACTGAATAACAACACGCATTTTTTGCCTTTAACCGAGACTTTATTTCCTCCTGGATTTCATTTTTTCTTGTTATCATTGAATCTAAATACTTAAATTTCTCTACTTGTTCAAAAGTATGCCCTGATATATCAATATCACCAAGATCGCCACCGTTTCTGCTACTAATCATATATTTCGTCTTTTCGTTATTAATTTCGAGTCCTATTTCTTTACCGGTTTTTATTAACACACTTGTATTTAGTTGTATAGTTTCCGTGTCTTCACCTAGCAGTAGCAAATCATCGGCGTATCCCAGAACAGGAATTTTATCGCCCAGATTTAAACTTTTCTCGGTACACATCACATTTCCTATGACATATTCTAAAACTATATTAAACAAAACTGGTGAAAGGGAGTCACCCTGTTTCTCAAACCCGATCGCACCTCAAATCTCTCGGAGTAGTTATGACCGATTCTAACTTTATGGTACGTTTCCGACACACACATTTTTACTAGATTTACTAACTTTTTAGGTATTCCTGTTCAATCATGATGTTTTATAGTTTCTGACGGTCTATGGAATCATAATATAACAGATTATTTAATTAATTCTTGATCAATTTATTTTCATCTCAAAAACAATTTAAAGATTTTTAATTTATTTTAACAACGGAGTTAAGTTAAAGTCGTATGTCGCGCTATAGATTTTTCATTTAATGCTGTTGACATACTATAATCACACACAGACCACATTGCGGGATTTGGTTTCAAAAATAAAAATAAGTATGTTAAAGAAAGAAAAAAACACATTAATAATTAAAAGAAGAGTTAAAAAAGGTATAAAGAGAAGGGGAAATAGAAAATGCTAGCAAAGAAAGAGCATCTCATAGCCTCCTAAATAATGCAATACGCACTCAAAAAGCACTTGAACCCTTCCCCCATTAAGCAGTTCACAGTAAGCACTTCATCCGCTGTAAGACCACTTCGTCCGGTCCAGGACACCCACTCTGTCTCCAGGTCCTTTCTTTTACAATATTTAATCTAGTAGACGATAGCAGCATTCTCTGTCTTATAGAAATATATCAAGTGTCCATTATTACATCCACTCATAATTAAATATTTTATATATATATATATATATATATATATATATATATTATATATATATAATAATGGCTTAGCGAACCGAAGGTTCGATGCCGATCATACCAAAATCCACCTACACAGACTCGTCCAATGATCACCGTTCAAGCCCAAGCCCCCGAGATCAGCCTTAACGCAATACTGCCATCGACGCCTCGTCCTACCTTTTGGACGCCTACCAGTCAGTTCAGCGAATATCAATTTTCTCGGAATTCATTCAACACTAAGTCCAACAACTTTAATCGCCCATTTGAGTCTCCGCAATTCAGCATTGTGCAACCTTCTAAACTCCCCACTGACCTCATCTCTGTTCGGACTAAATATTTTACGCAGTACCTTATTTTCGAAAACCTTAAGCCGTTGTTCCTCCTTCAAAGTAAGCGGCCACGTTTCACATCCGTAAAGGACCTTCGGAAAAATAATAGTTTTATAAATTGTAACCTTTAAGTTTTTAGATAGAAGCCGCGAGCTAAGTAATTTATCAACTGAATAATAACGCGCATTTCCCGCCTTTAACTGGGACTTTATTTCCTATATATATATTACTAACGACTCCCTCTTGCTTTGCTCGGCGAAATTTAAATGTGTTGTAATTTATGTTTCCAGGAAGCTCTCCAGACATCACTAAATGAATGGTATGAGAAACACCGGCTAAGAGGGTTAAATATAAATCCAGCCAAAAGTAAAATTATATGTGTGGGAAGAGAAAATCTGGAGCCAAGGATATTATGTGATGGTGAAACACTAGAAACTACGAATACCTACACATATCTTGGGACGGTCATAAGCAATGATGGTAAGATAGACCAGGAGGTTCTAAATCGGGTGATGAAGGCCAATGGACTGTATTACTAGATATCCAAATCTATTATCAGAAAGCATCAAGTTAGCAGAGATGCTAAAATTCGGATTTTTAAATCGGTATTCCTCCCAGTACTCTTATATGGATCCGAAAGCTGGACAACCCTGGATAAACATGCTAACAGGATGACAGCAGCTGAGATGAGGTTTCTCCGAAGAATACTTGGCATGACCAGGAGGGACCGTTTTTGAACGACAGGATTCGCGAGGATTTGGGAGTACGATCAGTGCGCGTCCTGGAGAAGCGGCAACCTAAACTGGTTCGGGCATGTCTGCCGAATGAAGGATACCCGAAAGGCCAGGTGGTTTTTGAAAACAGACCGGAAGGAAGACGTCCTCGTGGCAGACCGAGGTGTATGTATTAGACTACATTGGGAAGTTGGGTGCAGCAGGAGGACTAAACATCCCTGAGATGAATAAAGAAATGAATAAACACAGCACACAGGAGTTAGAGGAAGAACAAGAAAAAGTAATTTATGTTTAAAAAACTTTAGTTTGACAAATTAAAATATAAAATAACTAATTGTTCTGACGCTCTCCTCCAAACGCCCTGAAAAAGGCCTATAGCTTAGACCGAAACGCCGGCACCAGTTTATCAAGTTTATATCTTAGTTGTGTGTTCGTTTGACTACAGCCTTAACTCACTTCTCCCACTCACTCACACAGTCAACCATTCTTACCTCACTAAAAGTTTATTACTTTGGAAGGCCAAGTCACGTTATGTTATACTACTTGCACGATATTAAAGTGAAAGTCCTAAATTTTAGGTCAAACCTTCCTCTTAACTACAAAAGACTCATTTACATGACAATCATAGGGACTATCTGGACTTACGGAGTAGAGCTTTGGGGCTCTACCAAACCATCAAATTCTTCCCGCATCCAATCCCTACAATTTAAAATCCTTCGTAAAATCCTCAATGATCTCCTTACTTGGTCACGAATAAACTCATCCATAAATATCATATGTTCCTTATGTTACTGATTTGGCCCAGACCAGGTATCAATCCTTTCATGAAAAACAAAGTCTCACTCTAACCCATTAGTTTAAATAGTTTCTTCCTCTTCAATTACTGGACAATCCTCCGAGGCGCCTGAAAAGGAGATAGGCCCAGGACCTTTAGCTTAGAATATTTTTATGAGTGCTGCCAATGGGTGGTGTCTCTACATGTCATTGTATTATATAACTATCACATTTACTTGATGTATTTTTTTTTAAATATAGGAATCAAAAATGAAAAAAAAAGGTTTATTTAGGATTGGGATCTTTACCTTTACGATTAGCTTTTTTGATAGCAAGAGTAGAGAATAGACCCAGCGGAAAACTATCGATTCAATTGTAATGGTGTTAGCAAACTGAGCTCGCCCGCAAACTTCTAATTTGATCAAGAAAAAGTTGGACAACTCAAAAGTAATCGAAACTCTATCCCAAGCCAGCGCAGAGCCTACCTCCAGACCTTGCTATGGCAGACTATTATTTCGTTCAGCAGCTCACTTTAAGGCTTGACTGTGAGGCTTGGACACCTGTGACAAGTTTGTTATCGAGACATCATCATCACTGACAAGAAAAACCTGATTGACAGCTGAAGTGAACTGTATTTTCATTTTGACGTGTAGCCTCTTTCAGTGTCTAGTTCATATTAAAACCAATGAGAATTAGTGGTGGGCATAATCGAATGACTATTATCAAACCATTCGATTATTTCAATCATTCCAATTAATCGGTTATGTTCTGGAGAAACGAATGATCATCCGAAATCAATTTTTTAACAATATACAGTAATGGAAAAAAGTATTTGCACATCATGTTTTTATGGATAAATTACTTCAAGGAAACAAAAAACTTCGGTTTCACTATCAAAAATGAAAAGTTCATTTATTGAAAACTGAGAATAACCTTTTGTTAAAAAATGACAACACTTCATAATGAAACAAAAAAATTAAAATAATAAAAGTGCTTGGAAAAAAGTATTTGCACACTTGGTCTACTATGACTCAAAAACTCTGTTTACTTTTGCATTAATCCTCCTGTGTCCATAGGTTTGAATACTAATTTATCTCTTATCATTTATTACCAGTATTATCTAGTCTTTCATTCAGTTTCCTTCAGCCAATAGACAATTATCATACCAAAAATACGTAAAATGGTGCAAAATGCATGGTATAAAGTGGCTCTTCTGGTAAGCTCATTTTGATGAAAAAGATTTTGTAACGTTTCGTGCGTTTAGTTGTCTAATTATGAAATTTCAGTTTTATAGCACTTTTCGTTTCCGCCGGGAGTTACCACACACACAGACACACACACACACAGACCTTTTTGCAGGACTTATGGACTCAGGGGACCCTAAAACGTGTATTTCCGTTGAAAACTGGAATTCGAAAATTTTCACGATCGCAATACTTCCCTTACTATATATAGTAAGTGAAAGTAAAACACTTAGCAGCTACTAAATTGGTAATCATCTTAAATGATCGCTAAACTTCTGTTCAAACAATATTTTCATCGGCAGAGCATAGAGTTGAGTGCTTCTCTTGTAATTTCATTTTCAAATTAACAAGTCACTAAAACATTAGCTTCCCAATCAATTACCTACTTTTTAGTATACCTCCAAATATGAACATGGAAACACGCGATTTTCGAGTAATATTTTTGTACAAGTTTAAACTCGGCCATTCAGCAGCTGAGGTCGCTAGAAATGTTTGCAAGGCGTTTGGGGAAGGGAGTGTTAATGAACGGACCATTCGCCGTTGGTTTGCTAAGTTTTCAGCTGGGGATACCGACTTGGAAAACTTGCCCCGAAGAAGACCACCGTCCGTATTAGACAACGATGTCCTCAAACATACACTAAAAGGAAACCTCTAGCAAGTAGTTAAAGGACTCTCAGCACAACTAAATGCAAGTGCATCTGCCGTTTCCAGACATTTAAAGTGTATTGGGAAAGTAAAAAAGCTCGATACATGGGTACTGAGCGGCAGCAAGACCCCATGTTTCAAAACATACCGAGCAAAAATGGGAAGAACTGGGCAACGAAGTTCTTCCGGACCCACCATATTCTCCCGACTTGTCTCCAACAGTTTACCACCTGTTCAGGAATTTAGATAACTTCGTCAAAGGAAAACATTTTGAAAATGATGATCAAGTGAAAAGTGCGTTTTCAGATTTTGTTTCACTTCAAAGCTCAGAGTTTTTCAGTTCCTTTTAAATCCTTTACCTTGAAAACGGACATTTCATGTGACACAACCCAATATAAACAACGTTTAAGAATAAATATGGATTAGACGAAATATAACATTAAAAATGGAAACGGTAATAATAATAAATCAGAATATACGAACTGGTAAATAAATATAGGTATTTAGGTTTATGATAACTAGAAAAAATGAAATACAGGTGGAAATAAATTATCGGTTCAAGTCGGAATGGTGTGTTATTATTCAGCAGCCAAACTACTTCAATCGCCTTAACGAGTAAAATTGCACAGGCTCGGGACCGCCATTTTTGACCATTTGTGAAGGACGATTAATTTTGAGTAACTCGGGTAATTTTGAATATTTAAAATGATTACGACTAACTATATTATATCTCGTTGTTTAGGTATAGAATCACTAAGGCATGAATCACTAAGTCTTGGTTTTACGACGAATGGTGTAGGTTATTTGTTTGGAATTTTCATACTATTTAACCTAAAATAAATATTCCATTGAAACAATAAAATTATTTTATTTGAATTCACGTTTATTTAATTTAATTTTTAAAAATATATATATTTAATGTTATTTACAAGTATATTATGAAAACATGTAGTAAATGTGATACGATATTAAATAAGTCATGATTTTGGGCAGCTTTCCAAAAACTACGCTAAACCAAAAGGTCCCAGGGCCATCTTCCTTTTAGACGCCTCGGAGGATTATCAGGGTTTTTAGAGGTAGCAAGATATTGATTGTAAGGATTAGATACGATAAGAATTTTATGGCGTAATAGAACCTCAAAGCTCAATACTGTAACTCCTGATTGGCATTATGATGGCCATCTAAATAAGTTTTTTGTAGTAGAGTGCAAGGTTTGAGTGCCTGTTGTTAAACGTTTATCAAGCAGGAGTCGGATCTATTCAACTGGGACAAGGGGAATATTATTAAAGAAGACTGCAGGGTAGGATGTCATAGGTGTACGACGAATGATAAAAGTTATTGGTAAATATTTAAATAAATATTTTATTCCAATTCAAGTTTAATTAAAATTTGATTTCAAAAAGGTACGCACAGAAAGAGCTAATGTTACTTTTACAAGGGATGTACCCGATATTAATATTTTAAGGACTATTTTATTTATAGCCCTTATACTGTGAATATAATTAATTATACTTTGAAGATAATTGAGTTGATAGCGTCGTGGAGATACAAATGGGCGAGTAAAGTTGTTTGTTTGGCTCGGTGAAGAACAGATTCCGAGAAAGTTGGTATTCGCTGATCCGACTGGTAGGCGTCCGAAATATTGGCCGAAGCGTCGATGGGAGGATTGCGTCAATAACTGATCTCGGGGGCTTGGGCTTGAACGGTGAACATTGGACGAGTCTGTCTCTGCCTGAGTTTGGTGGTATCGGCGGTGGGTTCGGTAAGCCTATTATTATTATTATTATTTTATTATATTTTTATTCTAAGTTCAAGTCGCCATTCTCGTTCTTAACAATTGTAATATATGGTAACTAGTGGACCAACTCCTGCTTCGCTTTGATTGAGGTGTTGTCATTTATTCACATTTATTTATTAACCCCCTACTTTACCAATAACATATGTTCAGAAGTTATGTTATAGGATTACTTAATTGCATATTAATTTATCTAAAGTCTTGCGCTTTCCAGCGGTGTATTATACATCTATTGTATATTCCTACTTATATGTGAGGTATAATTTTTTGATGATTTGGTTACAGACAATTTATTGTTCCCGTTTGAAGAAAAGCTAAATTGCAAGGTATAAACCTTCAGGAGAGAATTTCCGAAATTATGGTGAAAACGTATAAAAATCCGTCTAATGGTTTTGAAGGTTCGCAGAACCCAAAATCACGTTATCATTATATATATATATATATATATATATATATATATATATATATATATATATATATATATATATATATAGTTTGTGTTGTTCTTAGGTTTCAGCCAATGAATAAACAAAAACGGTTGTAAAACGGTTGGTAAGTCAGTGTCAATTGTAATATGTGCTCTGTGAGTATCATAAGCCCTACACTCTGTCAAAATGTGTTTAACAGAGATTGGGCAACCGCATGTTGGGCAGTCCGTAGGAGGTTCCGTGACATGAGATGTCCGTGAGTTAGTCGGGTGTGTCCAATACGCACGCGCGCCAGGATAACCTCTTCCCTTCGCTTTTGTCGTAGAGACGAATGCCAATGGGAGATGTCCCTTCTTATTTCCCTTAATTTGTTGTCAGTAGTGTCATGCCAAATCTGTCCCCACTTCGACCGAATCCGCTGCTTGATGATAGAGACATAGTCGCCAACAGCCACCCCAGTAAAGGGAATGCCATCTGTTATTGCTTCTTTGGCTGCACGATCTGCGAGTTCATTGCCAACTATACCGCAGTGGCTCGGTACCCAGACGAAAAAACCTGAATTATTGGAAACTATTGTGGACTGCAATGATAATAAAATATTTTTAATAAGAGAGTCGGTAGAGAAAAGGCGCTTCAAGCTGAGCAGGGCCGATAAGGAATCTGTGCAAATAATCCTGGTTGTCTTAGTAGGGTAAATTACATTTAAACTTTTATAAATTCCAACTACGGAAATTTCATATTTAAGGCAACTATACGTCCCAGATGTTACAGAAACATTTTTATCAAAATCAGCTGATCGGAAGATGTATTTTAAACCATGCATTGTGCACATTTTTACGATTTTCTCAAAAACTGCTCCAGAAATTTTGATTAAACTCTATATATCAATGTAAAATTTGATGGGTTTTAATATTATGTAGGTTTCATTCTGATTGAAATAGTCTGGCAGGGCTTAAATGCCGATATTTTAAATTTTCTAAACTACCTTTCATTATGTAGATACCAAAAAAATAACAATATAATTTTGTTATCAACGATAAAAAACTAGTAATAGGTTGAACGAATCCGATCTCTAACTAAAGAAGAAAACTGCAAACATATTTTTTTAATCAATTTTTTAACATAACAACAGTAATATAGATGTTTAATACACTGTTGGAAAGCTAAAGATTTTGTAAAAAATATTATCTAATACACAAGCTCGTAAAAGTGAATAACTAGTGAAGAAAAGCCGACAAAACTAACTGATTATTTTAGATAATATTATAATAGATTTTTTAATAAAACACATGTTCCTATAGAAATTCAATTCAATTCATTCTTTCACTCATTATTTTCTTTAACTGTATTTGAAAATAAGTGAAAGTCGTGTGTTGCCCGCACCAGATGTTTTAATAAAGCATTTATTAGTTGTTTTACTCGTCAAAGTTAAGTTTGACTAAAATTATGCTACGATTTCAAAGGTTTAGTTGAGATAGCCTTAAACGGTGAAAACTGAGTCCTAACAACTTTTTGTTAGAGTAAAGAGTTATAAGAAGTGTGATAAAACATGAAATTAATTTAAGTTTCATTTTAGTGTTGTAGCGTCCTAAACGTTGTGATAAGGAAAACAAATAGGCTTAGATCCCCTCTTTCACCATTCACTTACAAAGTTGAAATAGCTTTAGAGTTTTTGCTAAACCTTCAGTAGCGGGCCGAACCTTCATCCTGCTAAATTGTGCTGGGAAAGGAGGGGAATATGATTAAATTATTCTCATTCTAGTTTTAATATCCAACTTATCTAAATGGAAATTGAGGAATTATGTAACTTTTGATATAACTTATCTAGTTTTGATTGAAATTTCTTCTTCATCCTTCCTAGTTCTTGTTTTACCACAATTAAGCCTGAAGTTGTGGGCTGAAACGAAAGCTGGAATTTAATTAGAAAATAGTGTGCATATTTAATCGCGAGATTGTTTTCAAAAACCGCTGAGTATACTTCTAATTTAATTTCGAATCATACAAAAACATTTCTTTCTAGAAAATAAAAATTTAGTGCACACAACACACTGCTTTAACTTACCTTCGTTGGTAAAATCAATTTAAGAATTTTTAAATACGTTTAGAGATGAAAATAAATTGTTAAAGAATTAATTACATTGAATTTGAATAAAAAAATGTGTTTTATTAAAAAATTATTTTTATTATTATCTACAACAAGCAGTTAGTTTTATCGGCTTTTCATCACTCTTCATTAACTTTTACAATTTTCTGTAAAATTTATATTTTTTTCTAAAATCATTCACCAGCTTTCCAACGGTATATTATACATGTATATTACTGTTTCTATACTGTTCAAAAACACAAAAACTGCGAAAAACAATATTTTTTTTTCTTTTATCCTTTAGTTGGATATCGAATTCGTTCAACTCATATTTACCTGGTTTTTTTTATCAATGATAACAAGACTGTATGTTTATTTTTATAGAACATTCAAAATGAAAGGTAATTTAGAGGGAAAAAATCGGCATTTATGCCCTGTCAGAATATTTCAATCAAAATGAAACCTACATGATATTTTAGCACATACAAATTTACATCGATATAGGGAGTTTATTCAAAATGGTTGGAGCAGTTTTTGAGAAAATCTTAAAAAGGTGCAAAATACATGACATGTACATGATACGGTTAAGCGCTATAAAAATCAACCTATCTATCTACACCCATATATATATATATATATATATATATATATATATATATATATATATATATATATATATATATATATATATATATTTAGGGGGTCCTTGCCATGGGAATAACTGAATAAAGGGGTCCGCGAAAATGTTTTTTTGGGAATCACTGACCTAGAGTACCGACCGTCCTCACACACCAGTATAGGCATTTTTTTTTTTTATTATTTAAACTTTTTTCTCTGTTCTTCATTCTGTTTTATTTATTCTAATTATTATTTTTTTTTTCATTAATTATGATTTACTGAAGGTTTCTTTCATTTTTTGGTTTACAGGTATATTGTTATGAATATTGTTTTCGTTCATTAATATTATTATAATTATTCATTCATTAATAATTATAACTCATTATAATTATTAATCCTCATGAACCAGCATCTATTCTAGTGAAGAAGGATAATGGTTGATATTTCGATACCGCCCCTTCCCCATCACCAGTAATTAGTAATATAATTATAGGTGGAATAATAAAGAGTCAGTCATTTTTAAATTTTGCCAAAGTTTCGGCTTAAGCTTGTGAGCCATCATCAGGGCATTACTGAGCCATGTCTAAGTATAAACTGACGGTTTATGCTTAAATTGACTCAGTTTATGCTTGGACATGGCTCAGTAATGCGCTGATGATGGCTCACAAGCTTGAGCCGAAACGTTGGCAAAATTAAAAAAAATGACTGATTATTCCACCTATAATAGTTTCTACAGTCGACTATACATCCTCAAGTTATTAGTAATCTCAATGCAATTATCTGCTGCTTCCACAAGGTGGGATCTCCCAAGGCCAGAATATCTCTGCCTTTGTATTTCTAATTATGGTCCATCTTTTTTTTCTGCCCTTCTTCATTATTTTTCGCTACTGAGAGCGTCTACCTCTCTGGGCACTCCGTCCTAGCGCTAGCCCCTCTGCTAGCTTGTAGGGGTGGGTTCGCTTCCTCCTTAGCAGGGTACTTTTAGGAGCAGTCGATCATGAATCTTAGTTGCCCGCTTCTACTTAGTGCCCCGCCCTACCCCCATCTATACTTTCTGCCTTCCTGTAAACTATAGGCCTTCTGTGATCCTCTATTTATTATTAACCTCGATATCTATTTAGCTTCATTTCTACGATTAAAATCTATAGATAAGCAAATAATGTATAAATAAATTTACCTGCTTCTCGAGATAGTAGTTAAGAGTCTTGCCTGGGTGCTGAACTGAAAGCGATGTTATATTCGAGAGGCCAACAGTCATCACGTAGCGCCATCTCTCTGCAACAGGAAACAATCATTAGGATATATGTATATATATATATATATATATATATATATATATATATAAAAATAATAATAATAATAAAATAACTTTATTCTGGGACTATGTCCTGAGAACAAGAATGTCGTACAGTAAATATACACTTCAATATATACATGTCTGGCCGAGAGACCAATAAAATAAACTTTTATTTACAAATGTGTAAACAAAAAAAAAAATAATTATAAGACCTTTTTATATAGATATATACAAAATATATGGAATATAAACAAAAGAAAAAAAATCTGCTATAGAATAATAGAGCTGAACAATTTCCAAATAAATAAAATAAATGAATTAATCCATAACTCAAGGATTCTGATAAAATAAAAATAAAATTATCTTAAGTTGAAATTAACAATTTTACATTTAGTGTGCGTCTCTTTGGGATCTTAGAAGGTGTAGGAAAAGATGGGATTTGAATGAGAGAAGGGAAGAAGCATGGCGAATATGATTAGGTAGGGAATTCCAGAGAGGTGCACAGCGGATATAAAAGGAATTAACAAAAGATTTGGTCCTATGGGTAGGAATGTAAAGGTCAGAATGGCGTGATCTGGTTTCAAGTGAGTGAATTGAGGATTTGAATTGAAGGATATTGTGAATATATGGAGGATGTTGAGATTTAATGACTTGGTAGAGGTATGTCCCTAGGAAGTATTGTCTACGTATGGAAGGTAGGAGCCACTTCGCTGTACAAGTGGGTTACTGGCGACATCCTGAAGGTACCGAAGATAAATCTTATAAACTTATTCATAATCCGCTTGAGTCTGTCATCAAGTACAGTCAAGAGGCCCCCATATACCACGCAGCAATAATCTAAGTGGGGGAAAATAAACGAAGAAACCAGCATCCTACGGGTGGGAAGTTGGAGGAGATGAAAGGAGCGATGGAAGTACTTAAGAGTACTTATAGTTCGTCTGAAAATTTGAGCAATGTGGGGTTTCCATGAAAGGGTTTGGTCTATGGTAATACTAGAGTTTTTTGACAGTGGAACTGTAGGTGATTGGATAATGATTTAGGGTTAGATTCGGAAATTTATTGTTGGATCTAAGGAGGGAACTGGAACCTATAACAATGGCTTGAGTTTTCATAGCATTCAACCTTAGTTTATTGAGGGTTGCCCAGGCAAAGATTCTATCCAAGTCTTCCTGAATTTTGGCAAATGCTACTACTGACTCGGAAGGAGGGAAAGATAGGTAGATCAAAAAGTCGTCAGCATATAAATGATGGGAGCAGTGAAGGATTAAATTGGGAAGATCATTGATATAGGAATTGAACAGGAGAGGCGAGATACTTGAGCCCTGGGCCACACCTGCCGAAAGGGCTAAGAAGGAAGATAGAGGGTGATTAGGAATGGTAACAGCTTGAGTTCTATTGGAAAGAAAAGCCTGGAACCAACGAATTGTGTTATTAATAATATAATATTATATCTTAATATTACCTCGATCAGGCAGGTGGGGGGAAAGAGAAAGAATCTGGTGCGGACAACACACAAATTTCACACACCTCCGTTATTTATATCAATTTAAGAATTTTCAAACAAATTTTGAAACGAAATAAATTGTTAAAGAATTATTTAAATGGGATTTTAATAGAAGCACGTGTTTTATTAAATAATCTATTATATTATTATGTACGACAATCAGTTTGATTTATCGGCTTTTCATTACTCTCCGTTAACTTTTACAATAGTATGTATAAGATAATATTTTGTCTGAAATCATTAGCATTCCAACGGTTTATTATACGTATATATTACTGTTCTTAAGTTAAAAGAATAAAAATTGCATTAAAAAAATATTTTTGCAGTTTTCTCCTTCAGTTGGATATCGAATTCGTTCAACTTATTTATTTACCTGTTTTTTTAGCAATGCTAATCTGATGATAAGGTTATTTTTATAGAATCTACAAAATTAAAGGTACTTTAAGGAAGAAAATTTAAAATATCATCATTTAAGCCCTGTTAGACCATTTTAATCAGAATGAAACTTACATTATATTATAGCCTATTGAATTTTACATCGATATAGCGAGATTAAACAAAATCGTCGGATCCGTTTTTGAGAAAATCGTAAGAAGGTGCAAAATGCATGGTATAAATGTGAAATTCAAATGTGAAACTATTTCAATTTTAATAAAACCTACGTGATATTAAAGCCCATTAAATATTACATCGATACAGCGAGTTTAATTGAAATCGTTGAAACTGTTTTTGAGAAAAACGTAAATAGATGCAAAATGCATGGTTTAAAGTGGCTCTTCTGGTATGCCGATTTTGGTGAAAAAGTTGCTGTAACATCTCGGGCGTATAGTTGGATTAAATATAAAATCTCAGTTCCAAAGGACTTTTAGTTTTCGCGCTGGACTTTCCACACACACACACACACACAGACGTATTTGTGGGACTTAGTCATTTGGACTCAGAGGACCCTAAAATGTGTATTTCCGTTGAAAGCAGGAATTCGAAAATTTTCACGATCGCAATACTTTCCCTTATTATATATTCCATATATAGGTAACTGAAAGTAAAAATCGTTAGTCGATTCTCAAAACCGAGGTAAGTGAAAGCCACGAGTTACGCGCACCAAATTTTTTATTTTGTTTAATTATTTTTTCGTGAGGAGCCCACCCTTTCGAGTATTTACCATTACCTTGAGTTATTAGAATAAAATTTAAAAACAAAGAATAGCTGAGAGAATAATTAGAATTTTCTATTTTATAATTCTGATAAAAAAGAAAAAAAAAATAGGGAGAAATAAACAATAGAATTTTAATGATTTTAAGGTTAGGTCATAATAAATGACTCTCCATTAATTTTTTTTTTCTTCTATTTTTCTAAATAATTTTATCAACCCCGAATTGAACTTCCTGGCTTTAAAGTTTTAATTAATGTATAATTAAAGGTTGCAGAGATACCGTTATTATTAGAACTCTTATTTTAAGAAATGTTTTTCAATGTCGAAAAATACTTCTTCAGTTTATTAAGGACATTTTTTAACATTTCTCATTGTTACTCCTCACAACTCCCTCATTTTGACTATGGATGCCTAGTGATATGGAGACTCAGTGACGAAAACGAGATTACTGAATAGGTTTATAAGATTTATGTACGGTCTCTCTAGACAGTCACACGTCTCTCACTGGTATTCTGGTCAAAGGTGGCTCTATCCCTAGTCCCGAAGAAAATACGAACTTGGCCTCTTCCTATTCCAATCCTTGCGAGCCAGAAAAACCTATTTATATCTTCGACCTTCTTACTCCGCGCTCTTCCGTGCACACCCTAAATACAAGATCCCAACCCATCGATCTATACCTTCCCTCTCATAGGACAGCATGCTATCAAAATTCCATCATCCGTGCTACCATACTTTGGAACTCTTTACTCATCTCCCTCCGAAAAGTGTCATTCCTAACCACATCCAAACACCAATTTTTAACTACCTCCTCAAAAATCAATCTTCCGCAAATATTTGATAAATCTACTGTAATAATACTTAAATTAACTCATTTGATGTTTTTTCTATTTTAGAACAGCTTAAAATTTATTTATTTGATCTACAAAATAGTTACCACCGTTAGTGATTACCCTTTTCCAACGGCTAGGAAGGTCCATTATCCCTTTTTTTTTTTTTTTCCAAAAATCACTGTCCTTACTCCTGAAGAACAATAAAAGGTCCGTTTTGACGTCTTCTTCTGAAGAGTGGGATTTCCCTTGTAGAAAATTTTTGAGGGAACGAAACAGATGGAAATCCAAAGGAGCATTGTCATGAGAGCACGGCGGGTTAGGTGGAGGTTTTACCTGTTGGCCGAGTCCTTAAAGACACATGGGGCCAACTGATTGACTCACTGAGCTCATGGGAAACCCAAACGTCGTAACGACAGACGTACCCTGCCTTCTTTAGATGATTAAAAACGGTCGATTTGCAGGCTTTTAACTCCGCAGCTTTCTCACGGACAGTAATTTGTGGATTGTTTGCGATGACCGGATATTGTGACATCCCCGATGTCAAGAGTTGAACTCCGGCCAGCTCGAGGTTGGTCTTCCAAATTGAAATCTCCTGATCTAAACCGCTACTACATAAAACATAATATGCCGGAAATGAACTGAATCGTCACTCATGTTGGTTTGCAATAAACTACACTACTGAACCTTAATAAAGACGAATTCAGGGTGGAAACATAGTTAATTCTATGAGGATTAAAGCCAAATAAATAAACATTAGCTTTGTGATTCATTTTTAGTAGAAAAAATAATAGGTAATTTTATTTTAAAAATCTCTAAGAAATTTTTGGACAACTCAATAATTTGGACATCAAATGAGAAGAGACAAATTAGACTTTTTCTGTTCACTGCAAATTATTCTTAGGCGACGGAATGTTCCAGAATGAAATTATTTTTCATCTAATTTCATTTCTATCTTCTTGTTAGCCCATTTTGATGAATAATTTGCTGTAATATCTCAGACTTATATTTGTCTTAATTATGAAGTTTCAGTTTCGTACGACTTTTCGTTTTGGCTCTGGACTTACCACACTCTCTCTCACACACAAAAAGACACATACCTTTTTGCGCGGCTCTGTTATTTGGGCTAAGAGGAACTTAAAACGTTTATTTCCGATTAAAACTAGAACCAAATATTTCAACAGTATTGGGTAATAGAGAGGAAACCATTACATTAGTTTTTGATTTTCTTAAGGATCAATCGTTGTTATCTAAATTATAAAGACTATAATATTAATTAAATATAAAGTTTTACATTCCTGGTCAGTTTTTAATTAATTTATTTTTTAATTATTGTTTACATAATAATCCTCTTTTTTTTCTCTCAATTACTTATTATCTAATAGTTCTTTCTTATTAAGGTTAAATATACATATACAGCACCTAGGCATTAATAACCATAGGGTTTTACTCCTTAAAACCAAAACAAACCCTCATACTATTACATGGTTCAACTACGTGTATTAAACTCAATACCAATAAGTCTGCGGAATTATTCTGAAGAGGAGATGGTGGTATATAATAATAGAGCGGAAAGCGATCCGCCTGTTCGGGCTGAGATGGGCGCTTGTAACTGGGGCTTAGTATTGTTCCGATGTCGGAGGAAACCCTCAGACCTCAGGCCCGTATCTAGCCGGGTACCCGCAACTTGTTCTCGATGGAAGGCAAATTGCGTTGGGGAAACTTAATCTAGCCTCCAGTGAATTAACGAAGTTTGGCATTTGATTAAGGCTTCCAAAGCAGAGTCCCTAAACCGCAGTCCAAATTCCATCAAAACCAGGATAGGAGTTCTATCTTTTACAACACGAGGTTTCCATTTCGGGCTTAATCTGTCTGCGTCGGATCCAATTTTGACAGGTTTGGTCGGGAAACTACTAAGCGTAACTGTCATAAAGAAAAATGATTCAGCTTCATTCAAGTAGCCAATTGAGACGTTAATTTCCAAAAGGTATTTTAGGATATTTTACAAGAAGCACAAAAATCTCTCATTACTAGAGTATTATTTTCACTTACTTATATATGAAATAAAAGTATTGCGATGTTGAAAATGTTTGAATTCCAGTTTTTACAAGTCCCGCAAAAATGTTTTTGTTGTCTGGGGTTTTGAGGAGTAAAACCCAGGGGTCATAAATGCCTATATTTCTCTTTAATTAAAATAAATAATTCAAAATATGAAATTAAATTTAAAGACTATATTTTATTAAATGATAGGTGACTCTTAAGAAACCTGAACAGCGCCGAAATATTGTATTCATCATCGGAGAGTAAGGAGGATATATTAGGTCTGAGTCCTAATCTGTTTAAACTTGTCCTATAAATATAAGGGCATTCTTCTAAAAGGTGGCTGATAGTTAAGATATTATTACAGTGTTGGCACTTAGGGTGTGGTCGTTTGGTAATGAGTAGAAGATGGGTCATGTTAGTGTGGCCTGTCCTTGTCCTAGCCAGGACTTCTTCTCTGCGGCTTGAGCGATATGATGAGGACCAAGGCATTACTGTAGTTTTGACGGTTTAATTATAGAGTGATTGATTTTTTTATAAAATTGACCATATCATCTGATTAGGATTGTATTGTAGGTGAATATATAAGTTGAACGAATTCGATATCAAACTAAAGGAGAAAACTGCAAAAATATTTTTTAATGCAATTTTTTGTTTTTACTTTCACTTACTATATATAGTAAGGGGAAGTATTGCGATCGTGAAAATTTTCGAATTCCAGTTTTCAATAGAAATACACGTTTTAGGGTCCCCTGAGTCCAAATAACCAAGTCCCGCAAAAAGGTCGTGTGTGTGTGTGTGTGTGTGTATGTGTGTGTGTGGTAACTCCCGGGCGGAAACGGGATAATTAAAGTCCTATGAAACTGAAATTTCGTATTTAAGACAACTATACGCCCGAGACGTGACAAAACTTTTTTCATCAAAATGAGCTAACCAGAAGAGGCACTTTATACCATGCATTTTGCACCTTTTTTCGATTTTCTCAAAAACGGTTCCGACGATTTTAATTAAACTCGCTATATCGATGTAGAATTTAATGGGCTTTAATATCATGTAGGTTTTATTTGGATAAAAATGGTTTGACAGGGCTTAAATGCCGATATTTTAAATTTTCTTTCTCTAAAGTACCTTTAATTTTGTAGATTCAATAATAATAACTAGATTATCTTGTTAACGCTGATGAAAAACAGGTAAATATATAAATTGAATAAATTCGATACCCAACTAAAGGAGAAAACAGAAAAAATATTTTTTTAATGCAATTTTTCGTTTTTGAACATAAGAGCAGTAATATACATGTATGATATACCGTTGGAAAGCTTAAGATTTTAGAAAAAAAATTATCTCATACACAAGCTTTTAAAAGTTAATAGAGAGTGATGAAAAGAACATAAAACTAACTGATTATTTTAGATAATAATATAATAGATTTTTTAATAAAACACATGTTTCTATATAAATTCAATTTGATTAATTCCTTAATAGTTTCACGTATTTTTATCTCTAACTGTATTTGAAAATTCTTTCATTGATTTTAAAAATGGAGGTAAGTGAAAGTCGTGTGTTGCCCGCACCAGATTTTTTAACTTCAGAACAGTAATATACATAGAGCTTTTAACAGAAAGCTAGAAATTTTAGAAAAAATATAATCTGATACAAACCATTGTAAAAGGTAACGGAGGGTGATGAAAAGCCGAGATGTTACATCAACCTTTCCATCAAAATCGGCGTAGCAGATGAGCCAAGATTTTTTTTTTACTCTGTGTGTTAAGCTTCTGGACAACACTTCCCATAGTTATTGCTAATCATAAAAACAAAGATACTTGAAATTGGTGTAATAATTTAAATCTGCTAAACGGTGAATAACTCGAGAGATTTTAAATATTCCCCGAATTAATCAAAGCGTGTTAAAATCTGAATTAGATGGAAATTACCGAAATGAGAATTTTGACGGGTCCTATTAACTTTGGGTTAATTAGGATGGGGAAAATACGGGATAGAATTTTTTGAAGTCCTGCCATGTTTCCATTTTATTTCCAATTTAAATGCCAATTTGAGGAGGCAAATTTCATTGAAGCGGATAATGCATGCCATCTTAAATTTTTTAAATCTACCTCGCTTTAAAAGTGTTCTGATTCGGATTAAATTCGAAAAGAAAAAGCTGAATAATATTTAATGAGATGAATTATGAATGAATTAAATTCTTAACGCCCACGAAGCACTGTTGAAATATTTAGAAAGGAATATTAATGGAGAGTCATTTATTATAAAGCAACTTTAGAATAGTTTAAAAAAATCATGTTTGTCTTTTCCTTTTTCTTTTTTAATTTTTTTTTTTTTAAACAACAATTTTGTATAGAGTAATATTACAATCTGTCTTAATTTGTACATTAATAATAGTGGTGAAAGATAACATTCATACAATATTTACACGACAATACAATTAGAATAAAATACACATATATATATATATATATATATATATATATATATATATATATATATAAAAGGAAAACTGTATAAATTCTTGATATTTATCAATAGATCATTTTTGTATTAATCTTTATTTTTTATATGTTTTAAAAATAGTTATTATAAATATAATTAAAAGTTTTGAGTAGAAGAGAAAGAAAAAGAAGACGATCGTTTTCAATTGTTTTTTTACTGCCTCGTGGCCAGTCGAGTCTTAAGCTAGCGACTGAGCGGTGAAGATGTGCCTTATATAGACCCAAGATTCCGCTCAACGTTTGAACGTTTGGAAACGAATTTCTTCATCTTCTCATCGTTCCCCTTGGAACTTGGAAGAGCCGCCTTGCGGTCATTTTCTTCAATACTCAAGACGACTTCGTTCAAGCCGCCCTGCGGTCGTTTTCTTCAACACTCAACTGGACATCTTTACGTGAATATAACCTATCTTTATCCATTAATGGAAACATTTAATTTCTTAATTCTTATTCAAGAAACTGTTTAATTTGATAACTATTTTTTTTTTACATCTTTAAGCATTAATTATGTTAAGTTTGTTTCTCCTATTTTCTTCAATATTTTAATTAGGTTAATTTTGTTTCCTACATTTTCTTACATCTGTTTAATTATAATTAGGTTAATTTTTTCTTATATAAATTTATTAGGTTAATTTGTTTCTTATCTTGTTTTTATGTAATTTAGTTTAATTAAATGTATTGTGATTCGTCGTTTGCTTTCATTATTTTTATTTATTTTAAATCTATACAGTCCACTTATTTATTCCAATAGAACCACCCTCAATTTTGAGTTGTCACTTGGAAGTACTATTCTTTCACGGATAGCCCAGCGTATACAATATATATACAATAATGAATAAAAATATAAAATATATACAAGTCTAGAAATCACTTATACCTATATACACGTCATACATACAGCACAATGAGTGGAGAATCTAGCCAGTGTATGTATACTTATTTACAAGTGGTCGCGGGGCCACTGCCGTTTTAACCTTGTGAGGGGGTAGTAAGGACCTCTGGAGCTGGAAAGGGATTGTGCTTTAGGATTAGGATGATGAATGAGTTTCTGGTGGAGTTTGGAATATTTGGATGGAATCAGATCTGAAATAAATGGAACATTAAGGTCGTGGTGCAAGGTATAGTTGGAGACATAATAAGGATCATTTACTATTGTACGGAGGACTTTGGATTAAATGCGTTTGATGTTAGAACGTTAAGCTGTCCCCCACAGTTTAAGTCCGTAGGTCCAGATAGGCTTCAGTATTGTCTTGTAGATCAATAATATGTTGTCAACTGTAAGTTCAGATTTTCTGTTGAGTAGTCGGTATAACTGTCCGAAACGTCGGTTGAGTTCTTGTCTTTTTAGTCTGGTATGTGGGTTCCTTGTCAATCATTAGTCTAATAGTAAGCCAAGATAGTGGACTGCATCTGAAGAGGAATTGGTGTTGAGTTGAAATAAACTGGCGGAGAGGAATTATAAATTAGAAAATTAATGCGCCAGACCATTTTAAATTAGATGTTATTTTTTTTTTAATTTAACATGCACCCTTATTTACCTCAAAACAAATGCCATCCCATTCAAAATATAGTAAATTCTCACTCTTTCTATTCTTTCTCTTCAATACCTGATAATCCTTCGAGGCTTTGGATTTTTTACGATTTTCTCAAAAACAATTTTTATTTAATTTGCTATATAGATGTAAAATAAATGAGTATTATAGTCTAAGATCCGAACTAGAAACGATCTGCACCGAGCTGATAATAGAATGAAATATATTTTATAACAAATTTAGTATATTAAGAAATATGTAAAGAATGGGCTGCCTAATAAAATCCTGGACAGACTATTTTTAATTATTTTTAAAAAAGTGATTTTTAATTAAATTTTGCAACATCATGATAATAAGAAAACTTTTACCCTGACCTAAAGTATCAAAGGTATAGAATGTGCAGCCGTTGGGTTGCCTAATCTTTTCATGGACAAACTATCGGTTGTCAGATAAAAGCGGGTATGTCGATATCAGTTATCTGCACCGGCTTGATAATAGAAAAAAAATTATATCAATATAAGCGATATTTTATTGCAAACACATTGATATAGGGTTGCCTGCAAAAACTTGGTCCTAATCTGGGTTGCTGAATTTTAAAGATTAAATTTTAACGCTAGTGGAAACGTGTGACAGAGAGATCCGAGTTGAGTATACCGCACGTTATCGGACATTGAATATAAGAAATTTTGATATCCCATATAAAATTGCAGGACCTTTTTTTACATAAATACCAAATTACAGGATAAATGTTTTCTTATTATCATGATGTTACAACATTTAATTAAAAATATTTGTTTAAAAAATAATTAAAAATAGTCTGTCCAGGATTTTTTCAAGCAACCCATTCTTAACATATTTTCTAATGTAATAAATCTGTTATAAAATATGTTTCATTCTATTATTAGCTCGGTGCAGATCGTTTCAAGTTCGGATCGTCTACTAATTCAGATTGCACACGAGCGAGGTAGGAACAGGTCACTCACTGGAGCGTGTATAAAAGTAATATTTTACCATTTATATTTAATTGAAATCTTGTAAATCGACTTGATATTAAATTGAAATATTCCATCAGGACTAAGTATTTACTCTTCGGCTCGAGCGATATTCCTTCCTCAATGATGTATTTCCTTCCGATTGGATCATGAATTATTGAGTGAGATTTATAACGTAGCGAATGTTGAAGTTTTCGAAAAGTTTATAAATTACTTTTCAAAGTTTATAGATAATGTACCATCGCTGGGATAAATTGTCTGCACAACTTTGAAATGAAATGAAATGAAATGAAATGAAATGAAAAGAAATTTTATTCTGGGACAGCTAGTCCCCTAAGAATAATATAAATGTACAATATAAGATTTTACTTCTGGCTATGTAGAATTTATCAGATTATATACATCAGTTTATGGATTACATATTATGATATATATGGATCTGCATATATATAGATATATACAAGCACACACACACATATACACAAATATATACAAGCACAAAGTCATATTAGAACCGTAAATAAATCCAAATAATAAAATATATTAAAACAAAACCAAAAAAATAAAATAAAGAAAATTGAGATAAAAATAAAGAGGCCAGATAGCTAAGTTTATAAAGGCACGGCAGATTGATGTTCGAGGAGATGGATAAATAGGTGATGTTTGAAGGAAGTTAAGGATTGGCATGTACGAATCGACATGGGCAAGGAATTCCAAAATGAGGATGCACGTATGACGAAAGATCTCTTAAAGGAAGCAGTTCTGTGGGATGGAATGAGCAGGTTCAAGGGTTGGGATCTTGTGTTGATGGAGTGGACAGAGGAGAGTGGGGTAAACAAATTGTAAATGTAGAGGGGTTTTTTGGTTCTGAAGGATTGGTAGAGGTAAGTTCCTAGGAAGTATTGCCGTCGGAATTTAGGGTAAAGCCACTTCAACTCGGCATACCAGGCTGAGACATGAGAGCGCCGAGGTATTCCGAAGATGAATCTAATAAAACAGTTCATCAATCTCTTCAGTCTCATCTCAAGCATCTCGGACAGTCCGCCAAACACCAGGCAGCCATAATCGAAGTGGGGGAAGATGAGAGAGGAAACTAGGAGCTGGCGGGTTTTAAGGGGTATTAAATCACGTAATCTGAGGAACTGTTTAAGAATGGCTATGGATTTTCTAGAAATTTGCGAAATGTGATTATTCCAGGTTTTGGTCGAGGAAAAAGCCAAGGTTTCTAACGGACGTTTGGAAGATGATAGGTCTATGATTAAGGTAGAGTAAGGGGTGGCAGGAGAGGGAGTTGAGCAGATGTTTGGAACCGATGAGGATAGCTTTCGTTTTATCAACATTAAGTTTTAGTCCATTCTTGATGGCCCATAAATTGATACTGTCAATGTCTTCTTGTAATTTTTGGACCATCTCAGGCATTTCGGAAGGATGGAAGGAGAGGTAAATTTGGAGATCATCGGCATATAGGTGGTATTTAGAGTGAAGTATGGCATTGGGTAGGTCATTAACATAGATAGAGAATAGGATTGGAGAGAGAGCAGATCCCTGAGGAACTCCATGTGTTAGCAGAATAGGTGAGGAAGGAGGTTTATTTGGGATTATCACAGTTTGAGTTCGAGCGGATAGAAAGGAGAGAAACCAGTTGATGGCACTATCGGATATTGATAGGTTTCGGAGTTTGGAGAGAAGGATTTTATGGTTTACCATATCAAAGGCTTTTGAGAAGTCAAAGAGGACCAGGATTGATATTTTTTGTTTGTCTATGGAGGATTGAAGGTCTTGGGTAATTTTTAGGAGAGCTGATTGAGTGGAATAATGGGATCTAAAGCCAGACTGGAAGGGAACAAGTACAGATTTTTGTTCAAGGAAGTTATAGAATTGGGAGTGGACTATTCTTTCAAGTGGCTTTGAGAGGTTGGATAGGATCGATATAGGTCTGAAGTCCGATGCTGAGGAAGGGATAGGAACTTTATTCAAGGGACGGACTATAACTTTCTTCCAGGCAGTAGGAAAAATGGAACGTTGAAGGGAGAAGTTGTAGATATGCAAGAGAGCAGGAAAGATGGCTGGGAGGCACAATTTTATAATTTTGACAGGAATTTGATCAGGACCGTAATCATTTGTTTTGGATTTAAGGATAGAGTAAAGTAGGTCATCGGGTGAAATATTCTGGAAATAGAAATTTTCTGAATCAAAGGCGCGTTGGGAGAAGCAGAAATGGGTCGGGGAAGGAATAAGAAGAGGGTTGGCAAAATGCTGGTTCAATTCGTCAGGAGTTACGGGATAGATAGAATTGGATTTTGAATTTATCACGGATAGTTTTTTCAGGATTTTCCATTTGGATTTGGAATCAGGAGCTTGTTAAAGGGAATCATGGAAAAACTTTGCTTTTGCACGGCGTATGGAAGATTGGGTGAGGTTTCGAAGGGACTTAAAAGTGGAGTAATCATTGGAAATTCTGGTGCGTCTAAATCTTCTTCTGGCAGCATCTCTTTGTCTCATTAACTCTCTTATCTCTTGATTAATCCACAGTGCTGGGAGGCGCTTGAATGTGGATGTCTTGAGGGGAGCATGGTGGTCAAGGAAAGTAGAGAGATTAGAGGATAGGCACTCCACCATATCATCAATGGATGAAACGGAATAGATAGGTTCTAAGGATCGGGATAGTGAATCAAGATATGGATTTATCTTTTCTGTTGTTAAAGAGTCCAGATCGCGCCAAGTAGCTTTTTTAGGAATTATTTGTGGAATTGGAATATTATAGGAGATATTGATGAGATCATGGTGCGAGAGAAAAGGCAGAGGGAACTGAGATGAGGAGGCTAATTTATGGGAGGAGTCAATGATGAAGAGATCAAGCCATGTGCTGGAGAAATGAGTGTGATAGGTGGGTTGAAAAGGGACTATAAAAAGATCTAAGGAGTGAAGGAGGTTTGTCAGGTATGTTTTGTCTGGTGAATCGGAGAGAAGATTGGTATTGAAATCACCGGTTATTATAATATGGTTGTACATTGGAATATAGGTAAACAGGGAGGATTCAAGGGTGGAATCTTATCGGATCTGAGGAGGACGATATATGATGACGAATAGGAGAGTGAAGGTGTCTTGAGAAATTTCCAGGAATAAGTATTCGATATGAGGAGTATCGGGAGAAGGGGATTCTAGGAGGGTTTTGACTCTCAAACTATCATGAACGAAAACACAGACGCCTCCGCCTGTTCTGTCCTTCCGATCATGACGAATGAGGGTATAGGTGGGAATGGATACAGAGGAAGTAGGGATAAAAGGTTTCAACCAGGTTTCAGAAACTGCAATAATATGGTAGAAATTGCTAAGGAAATAGTCGAGAAACTCGTCAAAGTGCGCCTGAAGGGATTGGGAGTTAACGTGACAGGATAATAGGATATTAGACATTTATGGGAAGAAGGGTTGTACTATTTAAGGTTCGGGAAGCAAAGGTACAATAATAAAAATTTATTTCGAAATATTCAAGAATTGTGAATAGAATAAAAAGAATGAATTTAGAAATAAATAAAATATTTACTAACAGAGAAATTAAAAAATAAAATTGTCTTGTTAATAAAAAAAAGGCCTCTGAAAAAATAGAATTTTTCTTAATATGAAAAAGAAAAAACAGCTTATTTTTAAGGATAAAAAAGAAAAAAATATTATTTTTAGAAAGAAAGAAAACAAAATTTATTGCATTTATGGGAACGGTAAGTTCATTTCATTGAAAAATGTCCAAGTCCTCTGCTTTATTAATGATGATAGCTAGCTGACCATCATCTCGTCTACAACGCACACGTCCTCCGGAAAACCACACGTATTTTATCCTGGCAGCGGCCTTCTTCTGCCTCGCCAACCAGTAGGTGCCGATTCGAAGCAGACATCTCCTCCGCGATATATATCCGGTCGTCGTTGTCCCAGCCAAGGTGCCTAGTGGTGAAGTCCCTTTTGACTTTTCGAAGGCGAATCACCTCGTCCCGAACTGTCTGGGGAACAAAGCGCGCGACAATCGACGGTGGTCGGGGATCTTCTCCTCTCGTCCTTTTCCTCTCCACCTTATCCAGGTCCTCGGGCGAGATTCGTACGCCCAGAGCGGCTCCGATAGAGCAAACGACTCCCTCGGGGGACTCCCCAGATTTTACGGGGATCCCTCTGATTTCTATGGAGTGGGAGAGCTGAGCTTGCTCCGCCTGATTAAGTCGAACCTCCATGGTTTTTATTTGATTTTTCAAACAATTATTTTCATTTAATAATTTTTCTATCAGTTCGTCCTGTTTTTTTGTTCTTTCTTCCATCATTTTTAGTCTTTCGTTATTTTCGAAAGTAATGTCAGTCTGTTTATTCATATTATCTTTTATTTCTTTAATATCCCCATTTAATTTACTCAGTTCGCCCAATATGGCGGAAATATTTTCCTCCATATTTTTGCTAGCTGTGACAGTGCATGTTTTTGTCACCTGGGTCTTTCCTGACAACTCGCAGGTACCGCATATCCATTTCTTTTTCGCTTGCGCGAGCTCTGCCTCTAGAATATTTGTACATTTGATGTGGCAAATAATTTTACATGCAAAGCACGCGAGCGTAGTCTTGTCCTCTCGGGATATATTTATTTTGCATATGGGACACACTGCCATAATGAGTGGGGTGGTAGCACTGTCAGTGAGTAGTAGTGGGAGAAAATATGGTGGGGATGGCTGCGACTGTACAACTTTAATACTCACGCCCAAGTAAACAACAGGCGAGTTAATACTCCGTGACTATTAACTATTTAGTCCTCCTTAAAATATTCTTTAAAGAATATAAATCTATTTATTTAATCGCCAAAGTGGTTTTTATGCACTTCAATATTTAAAGAAAATAATACTCACAGATGCAATACGACTAAGTATTATAGATAGTAAGAGCACAAGCACAGAGTAGGTATTAAAAGATGTTGACTCAGCAGAGGCTCAAGCCAGACTTTCGTTTATCTTCTTCCCTGTATCAAGGTTATGTGAGCTTGATAATTTTACAAAGTTATATTTTAAACTTAAATACAGTGTTACAACTGATTTTCCTTAAATAAAAAAAAAAAAAATGTCTGTACGCTTATCTTTTTTGAGAAAATCATTAAAAGGTGCAAAATGTATTTTATAAAACTAGCACTTCTAGTCAGATTTTGTGAAAATGTTGCTGTAACACCTCTGGCATATACACTTTTTTTTCTTTTACTTACCTATACATGAAATATATAGTAAGGGATTGCTATGTAATTGAAATTTTCGAATTCCAGTTTTCGACGGAAATACACGTTTTAGGGTCCTCTGAGTCCAAATAACCAAGTCCCGAAAATGGTCCATGTGTCTGTGTGTGTGTGTGTGTGTGTATCTGTGTGTGGTAACTCTAGCCCAAAAACGAAAAGTCGTACTGAACTGAAATTTCATATTTAAGACTACTATACGCCCGAGATGTTACAGCAGCTTTTTCACTAAAATCGGCTGATAGGAAGTCCTCCTTTATCCCAGGCATTTAGCACCTTTTTAGGATTTTCTCCAAAACGGCTCCAACGATTTTGATTCAACTCGCTATATAGATGTACAATTTAATGGGCTTTAATATCATGTAGATTTCATTCTGATTGAAATAGTCTGACAGGGCTTAAATGCCGATATTTAAAATTCTCTTCCTCTAAAGTACTTTTTATTTAGTAGATTCTATTAAAATGACCATATTATCTTGTTAGCATTGATAAATAACAACTAAATATGCAAGTTGAGCGAATTTAAAAAATAACTAACGGAGAAAAATAAAAAATATTTTTTACTGCAATTTTTTGTTTTAGAAAATAAGAACAGTAACATATAGATGTATAATATACCGTTGGAAAGCTAAAGATTTTTGAAAAAATATTATCTCATACACGAGCTTATAAAGGTTAATAGAGAGTAATGAAACGCCGATAAAACTAAGTGATTATTTTAGATAATAATATAATAGATTTTTTAATAAACCAAATGTTTTTATAGAAATTCAAAATAATTAATTCTCATACAATTTATTACTTTCACTTACTATATGAAATATATAGTAAGGAAAAGTATTGCGATCGTGAAATTGTTTATTTATAGTAATTTACAACTGTATTAAAGAATACAATGAGAATATGGAGAATGAAAAAAAAAAAAAAAGTCATGAAAATGTCCTGAGAAAGAACTACCCAGTGGTAGCACTTCACTAACTATTTTAACTCAGTAGGTCCCGAGGCCACCTTCTTTTCAGTCGCCTTGAAGGGTTATCAGGGATATCTGAGGAAGATAAATTACGGACAAGTGGGTTTGTATGGTCAGGGAGTTTAGAATGGAAAGAGGAGTATCTATCACGGGCTATGTCTGCTACAATTGGGATGTTAAGGTCATTATGGAGGAGTTGATTTGTGACAAAATAAGGAGCATTCAGGATTTTGCGAAGGATTTTGGATTGTAAGGACTAGATGCGGGAGGGATTAGATGGTTCGTAGAGCCCCAAAGCTCGATTCCACATCCCCAAATAGGTCTGATAGTAGTGATGTAAATGAGTCTTATACACTTTTTAAAAATGAAATTTCAGTTTTATAAAACTTATCGTTTTGAACGAGACTTAGCAGAGACACACACGCACAGAACCTTTCTCGCAACTTCATCAAATAACTTTATGCCCGATATGCCACAATATGTTTTCTAAAATCTTTGGCTTTCTAACGGTATATTATATTGCACATTTATGTTGCTGTTTGGGGGAGCCCGTGGCTGAGTGGCTAGTGGCGCTAATCTCTCATGCTAAAAGTTGTGAGTTCAAATCCCAGTCCCGGCGGGGCTTTTATAAGGATACAATTAAATGGGGATTCAGTCACAGCCTCTCCCCCGGGTATGTGAGACCCGTCAGTCAAATGGCGGCCACTCACAAAATTAGGCGTAGGGAGTGATGAACCTACCCTACAAAATTCATCGAGAAATCGAGGCCCAGGGCGCGCCACTGGAGAAGGTATCAGATACTTCTACATACATAAATCAGATACTTCTACAGCTTCCGCTTTCGTGACCCATAACTCGACACACAAATTCAAACTGCATAATCTATGCAATATTTACACGGCCGAACTACACGCAATAGCCTCAGCTCTACAGTTCTGTATGAAAATAAATGAAGACCAAATCGTAATACTAACCGATTCCCTAAGCGCAATTAAAGGTTTGCAGAACTTGTATCCAAATCATCCCATACTAGTTCGCACTCACTCTCATATAGCTGCGTTGCGAAACCTGGGCAAGTCGGTAAGCTTCGTGTGGGCGCCGAGCCACGTGGGAATTACCGGTAACGAGCTTGCGGACCGGGCAGCGAAGCAGGCGCTCACACTGCCAGGGAGAGGAACAGCCATCTTGACACCGTCTGAACTCAGTGAACCGCTCAGAAAGCAAGAAGATGACCGATGACAGAAAATATGGGACGATAGCCAGGTAAGCAAACTGAAGCATATAAAACAAACAGTGAAACCCTGGTCTACATCTAGCCGTAGCAGCCGGAAGGAGGAGGTCGCGTTGACCCGGCTAAGGATAGGACACTCGCGGCTGACGCACTCTTATCTTTTTGCTAGGCAGCCGGTGCCCCGATGCCAGCACTGTGATGGAACCCTTACCATTCGGCATATTTTTCAAGAATGCCCTTATTATTCATTACACCTGAATAAAATTGGACTAAGCCCGAATATCTCAGCGGTGCTGGGTGATAGAGAGAAAACCATTGAATTAGTTTTTGATTTTCTTAAGGAGCAATCATTATTATCAAAATTATAAAGACCATTCCTAGCCAGTTAGCATTACTAGTATTAGCTTTTTTAAACTATTGTTTACATAAAAATATTTTTTTTTCTTTCTTTATTTTTTTAAAATTTATTTATTATTTATTTATTTATTTTATTTTATTATTTTTTTCTTTCTTTCTCTCAATCACCAGTGTCTAGGCGTTGATGACCTTAGGGTTTTACGCCTTAAAACCTAAACAAACAAACAAAACAAACTGGAGAAGGTACTGCTGTTCATAAGTTCAAAAATTACATTAAATAATTCGTTTGTTTGCTTGTTTATTTATTTAACGTCTCTTTATGCTGCTATGGCTAATCGGACGATGCTACAGTTGGAGTCATTAATTTTGCCTTTCCAGGTTTTATTAGGGTAGGGATCTGTAACGAGTACCTGACATCGCACAGGCTCGGGACCACCTTTTAACGTCGTCTCCTCCGAAGGACGGCATAACTAAGGATTTTTTACTCCCATTAAAAAATCCTAGGGCCACCTGCGGATTTGAACCTGGGACCTTAGGCATAGGAGGCTGTTATACTAACCACCATACTACAGGAAACGCCAACAATCAAATAATTTATTTCGCTCTTTTCATCTTAAGCTGGTTGTCAAATTCGTTCAAATTTTACATTTAGCTGATTTTTATTGATCCTTATAAGATGATATGGGTAATTCTTCTGTATCTACAAAATTAAAGGTACTTTAGATGAAGAAAATATAAAATATCGGCATTCAAGCCCTGTCAGACTATTTCAATCAGAATAAACCTAAATCATATGAAAGCCCATTAATTTTTACATCGATATAGAGACTTTAATCAAAAACGGTTGAGCAGTTTTTGACGAAATCGTAAAAAGGTGCTGAAGACATGGTATTAAGTGGCTGATATTAATGAAAAGGTTGCTGTAACATCTCGGACGTATATTCTAGACCAGGCGCTAGAGGTAACTGGGAATGCACAATATGAGTGCCGAATTGTGTGGCTTTTCTGGTTAGCTCATTTTGTTTAAAAAAAACTGTTACATCTCGGGCGCTTAGTTTCTTAAATATGAAATTTCAGTTTCATATGATTTTGCGTTTTTGCAGAACAGAACGTTTTGTTCATTTGTACTCCTAGATAGATAACTTTACGGAAAATTGAATTATTGTGTGTGGTAACTCTCGGGCGGAAACGGTAAGTCCTATGAAACTGAAATTTCATATTTAACACAAATATACGCCCGAGACGTTACGAAACCTTTTTCATCAAAATTAGCTTACCAGGAGAGCCACTTTATACCACGCATTTTGCACCTTTTTTCGATTTTCTCGAAAACGGTTTCGACGATTTTGATTAAACTTAATTTAATCGGCTTTAATATCATTTAGCTTTTATTCGGATTAAAATGGTCTTACAGGTCTTAAATGCCGATATTTTAAATTTTCTTTTTCTAAAGTACCTTTAATTTTGTTTATTCTATAAAGATAACTATATTATTAGTAGTAACAAACTAATGAAAAACAGGTAAGTATATAAATTGAATGAATTCGATACCCAACTAAAGGAGAAAACAGTAAAAAATATTTTTTTCAAGCAATTTTTCGTTTTTGAACATAAGAGCGGTAATATACATGTATGATACACCGTTGGAAAACTAAAGATTTTAGAAAAAATATTATACACAAGCTTTTAAAATTTAATAAAGAGTGATGAAAAGCATGTAAAACTAACTGATTATTTTAGATAATAATATAATAGATTTTTTAATAAAACACATGTTTCTATATAAATTCAATTTAATTAATTCTTTAATAGTTTCACGTATTTTTTATCTCTAACTGTATTTGATTCTTTCATTGATTTTAAAAATTGAGGTAGGTGGAAGTCGTGTGTTGCCCGCACCAGATTTTTACACATTTTCCTCACTCCTATTGGTCGCAGCGTGATGTTATATAGCCTAAAGCTTTCCTCGATAAATGGACTGTCAGGTACTCGTTAATGATTCCTAACCTAATAAATTTAGGACTCCCATTGTAGCATGCCCTGATAGGTATAAAGTGACGTTAAATGAGTAAACATACAAAACAATAGATAAGCATATCCACGCTTATCTATAATTCACTGCTATTCCTACTCGGGGAGAAAGTGAGTTAGCGTGCGGGAGGACGGATTGATGAAATGTAGAAGGCAAGAAAGGAAAGAAATAATTTACTAACAAAATTTATTTTTAATCATCTATAATTTATTTAATTGATTAAGCATTATATGCTTTCATTTACTTTTAGTTTATTATTTTCAATAATGAATCTTTGTAATCGACCAAAAAAAAATTACCCTCCTTCAAAATTTGAGGGCTTACGTTTCAAGGTGCGTAGAACACGAATAACGAATACGGAAAAAATCCGTTCCTCTACCGCACACGGAGCAAAATCACCAAGTTAGGTTGACAGAAGTCAAGTCAAAAGTTTGGAATTTCTGAGTTCTTGACCTTTTTATTATTAGTTGGCAAGACTAATATTTCCCGCCATACCGTGTTTACAAATAAATAAGCGAATCATTCCTGTTCGCACAAGTGCCTGATAACCGGCAGTGGGATTATCTTTATTCGATGGTCAATTATTGTGTTCAAGGTGTGTTTAGAGCAAAGTGTTTTTGCTTTTATTTAACAATGGATATTGCTGAGACTGGTAAGACATTATATTTCTAATGTAAATGTAGATGAGAATGTAAATCTGAAGATGAGGCATAGAAAGTACCTCGAAACGTTGTTATAATACAAAAATATATAAAGAAAGAGGAGAGATTGTTCCAACTACTACATTCATAATTATATTTACTCTGCTATAATAATAATTGATATAAGAGAAAAATATGTATAGAGTTTGAGAATCAGTAAACTGCGATACTAATGTATAATGCGATAAAAAATGTATATTGAAGTCGCAAATTATAATAGATGTAATTCCTCCCGGTTATTATTGAAGATGTATAAGACTTTTGAGATCAGGACAACGCGATGAACACAAGAGAAAAAAAAAAAAGAATAGCTGATCTGTATATTCAATTCACAGATTATAATATATGTTAATCCGTTCCACCTTATTAATAAATAAGTAGATACCATTTTGCTATTCCATAGAGAATTAAATTTCCTACAAAATGAAAAAAGAATTATTGAAATTGGTTTAGAACTAGCATAGATACAGCGTTCTGAAGTGAGCAGTCGTTATATGCTATTATCCTTCGAATTATTAGTTCGTTTAACGTCACTTTATGCTGCTATGGCTAATCGGACGATGCTACAGTGGGACTCCTAAATTTTGCCTATCTAGGTTTTATTAGGATAGGGATCTTTAACGAGTGCCTGACATCGCACACGATCGGGACCACCTTTTAACGTCCCCTCCCAAGGACGGCATAACTAAGGATTTTTTACTCCCTTTAAAAAATCCTAGGGCCACCTGCGGATTTGAACCTGGGACCTTAGGCATAGGAGGCTGTTATGCTAACCACCACGCTACAGGTAACTCTATTGCCTATCAATAGCTACTTAAACAGTTATGTCTTAATACTGTTACTAGGAAATAATTGTGTTATAATCTGAAACGTTTTTTATTTTCTTATCAACTATTTACATTTTTTATTGGAAGTTTCGGGGTCTTTTCCACATTTTTAAAATTTTTATATTATTTTGATTCAGTAGATTCTTCACAATATGGTTAATGCTGTAATCCATATTTTAGTATAGTTCTTGTAGTTTCTTTCTATTTTTCAACTTGAGGAAGTTCTATTCATGTTCATAAAATTAATTAAGCAATCCATATTTCCATTAAAATTTTATTCTTTTATTGCCTTTTTACATTATTAAAAAAAAAGAGTGTAATCTGTTGGATCGACGTAAAATAGAAATTCTGAAAATGGAGAAAATACCCCGAAACGTCAATTAAATGAAGGAAAAAATTGATAAAAAAAAATACAAAGTGAATGGAAATATCGAATGCTTAATTAGTTTTTGAAACATCAATAGAATTTCCTCAATTTGACAAATAGAAAAAAAATGAAATACAATCAAACCAATATAACTCGTAATCAGTAGGTTCTAACGAGACATATTAATTAACAAAAATATTCTCCATTTAATTTCTGATTGCGAAACTTTCAAAAAGTTTTCAATTCTAGCAACAGAGCTAGAGCTCGTCAAATTTGTTTATTTTTGAGAATAAAAAAAGTAACACGAAAAATCTGGTGCGGGCAATACACGAGCTTTACTTACCTCTATTGTTAAAGTCAAAATTCAATTACAGAATTTTCAAATACAGTTAGATATAAACATGAGTGAAACTAATAAAGAATTGATTAAATTGAATTAATATTGAAACATGTGTTTTATTAAAAAATCTATTATTCGAAAAAAATCTAAAAAAAAAAAAAAAACCTGTACCACTACAACCCATAAAGAGTTTTGGGCTCAGTACATGTAGAGGTTCCTACTGTTTCTAGGCCAACGGCCGTGCAATGATGTGATTCGGCCAGGATCACGCTCAGCCGCCAGGTTTTTCCCCTTCTTTGGGTACCCACTTTATAGAGGCTGGGTCTCCATGCCCCAGGATCGCCCACCGGCCGAAATAACAGAATAAATAATATTCCGCCACAGCCAGGGTTCGAAACCAGGACTCGGAGCACAGTAGACTAGCGCTCCCTATCGAAAAAAATCTAATATATAAAATTCTCGTGTCACAATGATAGTTACCATACTCCTCCGAAACGGCTTTTGAATTTCTCGAACCGTCATTTATTGAAATTTATCAGAAAATTAAAAAAAAAACTTCTGATTTTATGAAATTGTACTTTTTTAAAAGTTCTTAAAACAATTTTGTAAAAAAATATGACATTGGGAAAGTTAACAGCCAGCGAAGCGGACGCAGGTAACAGGATTTCCAAAGTTGCCTTTGAACATCTGACAAAGTTTCGTAGGATTGAACGGGTTTAGGGACGGCGCAACAATAAGCGAAATAATGCCTCCAGGACTCGAGGTTATTTCCGGCCAGCTCACTTGAAAATGGTTCCAGGACTTTGTTCTATCCTGAATCCAGGATAACTCTTCGTCGGATGACCACTACAGTTCAACATTGTCCAGGCCAGTGGTTACCAACTAGTGTTCCGCGAACCCTGGGGGCTCACAGACGATCGATTTACAGGGGTCCGGGAGATGTCGTTGGAATTTTTTTATTAAATTACATTAATTAAAAATCTTTAAAGGCCTTGGTTTGCAATAAAAAAAAATGTTGCAAATTATTACACAATGGTTTATTATTTCCAAATAACTATATTAGGGTATAAATGTTTATAGCTGCTAAGTTTTTTGATTTTTCTCTATCTTCAATAATGACCGAGTTTTGATGTAATTACATCTATTAAGATAAATTTTTTATTTTTTATTTATTTTTTTAAATTTTGTTTATCGCTCTTTACTGATTTTAAATCTCTATAAAGAAATGTCACCGTGTACTGGATGTTATATCCTCCACATTGGAGCGCGGAATGTATTGCACGGGTGCTTTTCTCGACGTGGAACAAGCGTTCGACCGAGTCTGGCACCCAGGACTCCTTTATAAACTCCGTCAATTCCTTCCGGCTACATACTTCCTGATAATACCTTACTGATAGAACCTTCAAAGTAAATCATAATCTTTCCTATTCTTCCACATTTTCTCAGTCTGCAGGTGTACCTCAGGGTAGTATCTTAGGTCCCATCCTTTATACGGTATATACAGCTGATATTCCACTCCATCCTAGCACTGTCCTCACAACTTACGCGGATGACACTTGTGTGCTATTCCTCCATGATGATCCAACCGCTGCATCCCAAACCCTTCAGTCCCACATCAAAGCCATTGAGGAATGGTGTCAGAACTGGAGGATTAAAATAAATCCTAAAAAATCCCAATTACCCAAAAAATTACTCTTCGTCGTAAACCGATGACCTCCTGCCCCACTGTATCCTTTAATAATACCCCACTCATACCTGTTGAACAAATCCGATACCTAGGACTCCATCTTGTTAAACGTCTTACATGGAATCTTCACACGAGACTAAAACGACAAGAGACTGCCTGTTTATATATTTACCTGTTTTTCATCAGTGGTAACAATATAATATGGTTATTTTTATTGAATCAACGAAATTAAAGGTAGTTTAGAGGAAGAAAATTTAAAATATCGGCTTTTAAGCCCTGTCAGACTATGTTAATCAAAATGAAACCTAAATGACATTAAAGCCTATTAAATTTTACTTCGATATAGCGAGTTTAATAAAAATCGTCGGAACCGTTTTTGAGAAAATCGAAAAAAAGTGCAAAATGCATAGTATAAAGTGGCTCTTCTGGTTTGCCAATTTTGATGAAAAAGGTTTTGTAACGTCTCGGGTGTATAGTTGTCTTAAATATGAAATTTCAGTTTCATAGAACTTTTCGTTTCTGCCCGGGAGTTAGCACACACACAGACCTTTTTGCGGGACTTGGTTATTTGGACTCAGGGGAACCTAAAACATGTATTTCCATTGAAAACTGAAATTCGAAAATTTTCACGATCGCAATACTTTCCCTTCCTTTACATAGTAAATGAAAGTAATACAGTAAAACTACATTAAAATTCCCTAATAACGATTAATTATTTTTTACGCTCATATAAATCGTAACGGAGATATTTCAGGGATCAAATTTATAGATTTTTCACTTTAAGTAAAAGTGCTCCAAACATCACGAAATCCCGGTACTCAATATTGAATTTTATCGCATAATATTTTATTGATGGTCGCATAATTATAAATAAATTCCATCTCAGTGTTGAGCTCCTGAACCGTATTTTCAGTATATATTTGAAGGTGAAAAACCTTAATATGTTCTTTGTAACGATTTATTTTAGGAAAAATCTAATATTTAAAATTTTCGGGTCACAATGTTAGTTACCATACTTCTCCGGAACGGCTTGACCGATTTTTATGAAATTTAATATGAATATTTAATAGCTCTGAGAATCGGGTATATCTATTTTTCATACCTCTTGTCCACCCCTAACATCATTTTTTAATTTTTTGGACAATTTTTTTTATTTATTTTTTTAAATTTTGCATTAAATAATACATACAACCCTAGCTTTTCACCCTTTTATCACCAACCCTATTTTTAATAGTCATTTTAGTAAGTAGATAATTTTCATCCCGTTCGATAACTGATCAATTATCACTTAGTTAGTTACTCCCGCCGACAGACCTGACAGGTATAGAAACCTAAGGTACCCGGTTCGAACCAGGCAGTCGACCATATAGTCTAAGATCCGAACTTAAAACGATCTGTACCGAACTGATAATAGAATGAAACATATTTTATAACAAATTTAGTGTATTAGAAAATATGTTAAGAATGAGTTGCCTAAACAAATCCTGGACAGACTATTTTTAATTATTTAAAAAAAAATTAATTAAGTGTTCCAACATCATGATAATAAGAAAACTTTTACCCTGACTTAAAGTATCAAAGGTATAGAATGTGCAGCCGTTGGGTTGCCTAATCTTTTCCTGGACGAACTATCGGTTGTCAGGTAAAAGCGGGTATGTCGATATCAGTTATCTGCACCGGCTTGATAATAGAAAACAAATTATATCAAAATAAGCGTTGTTTTATTTCAAACACATTGATATAAGGTTACCTGCAAAAAACTTGTCCTAATCTGGGTTGCCGAATTTTAAAGATTAAATTTTAACGCGAGTGGAAATGCGTGACAGAGAGATCCGAGCTGAGTATCGCGTGTAATAATAAAGGACCCAACATTGCAGCCGCACGTAATCGGACATTGAATATAAGAAAGTTTGATATCCCATATAAAATTACAGGACCTGAACAAATCAGAACTAATGTTTTTGGGCAAAACCATAAAAATTATCGTTTCAAAGATGATTTGGTACACTTCTTGGCTAATTATTGGGAAAACAATAATTTATTGTCAATAATAAAAAACAAAAAAATATTTTTAACTGTTGAACATATGTGTTACTCGTACCAAGCTCAGAGAAAATTGTATTAAAAATGCCGAAGAAGTTGATTATGCATGCTACAATGAATGGGCAGACACAAGAATTGTTTTTCACGCTCATAAAGTAACACCTGGCTCCTCGGATCTCTCTGTCACGCATTTCCACTCGCGTTAAAATTTAATCTTTAAAATTCTGCAACCCAGATTAGGACCAAGTTTTTTGCAGGCAACCCTATATCAATTTGTTTGCAATAAAACAACGCTTATATTGATATATTTTTTTTACGTTCACTTACTATATATAGAAATACACGTTTTAGGGTCCCCTGAGTCCAAATAACCAAGTCCCACAAAAAGGTCTGTGTGTGTGTGTGTGGTAACTCCCGGGCGGAAACGGTAAGTCCTATAAAACTGAAATTTCATATTTAAGACAACTATACGCCCGAGACGTGACAAAAGTTTTTTCATCAAAATGAGCTTGCCAGAAGAGGCACTTTATACAATGCATTTTGCATCTTTTTTCGATTTTCTCGAATACGGTTCCGACGATTTTGATTAAACTCGCTATATCGATGTAAAATTTAATAGGCTTTAATATCATGTAGGTTTTATTCTGATTAAAATGGTCTAACAGGGCTTAAATGCCGATATTTTAAATTTTCTTACCCTAAAGTACCTTTAATTTTGTAGATTCAATAAAAATAACTATATTATCTTGTTAACTCTGATGAAAAACAGGTAAATATATAAAGTGAATAATTAGATACCCAACTAACGGGGAAAACAGAAAAACATTTTTTTTAATGCAATTTTTTTTTTCGAACATGAGAGCAGTAATATACATATACATGTATGATATACCGTTGGAAAGCTAAAGATTTCAGAAAAAAATATTATCTCATACACAAGCTTTTAAAAGTTAATATAGAGTGCTGAAATGAACATAAAACTAACTAATTATTTTAGATAATAATATAATAGATTTTTTAATAAAACACATGTTTCTCTCTAACTGTTTTTGAAAATTCTTTCATTGATTTTAAAAATTGGAGGTAAGTGAAAGTCGTGTGTTGCCCGCACCAGATTTGTTCTATTATCAAGCCGTTGCAGATAACTGATATCGACATACCCGCTTTTACCTGACAACCGATAGTTTGTCCAGGAAAAGATTAGGCAACCCAACGGCTGCACGTTCTATACCTTTGATACTTTAAGTCAGGGTAAAAGTTTTCTTATTATCATGATGTTGCACTATTTAATTTAAAATATTTTTTTTAAATAATTAAAAATAGTCTGTCCAGGATTTTTTAAGGCAACCCATTCTTAACATATTACTAAATTTGTTATAAAATACGTTTCATTCTATTATCAGCTCGGTGCAGATCGTTTCTAGTTCGGATCTTCTACTAATAGGATTTTTAAAGGTAGTATTTAACAATACCTGATTATGCTGTGTTTCGGAGCGGACTTGAAATGGTAATCTTAAATCTGAGAGGTATCAGGTACACGTTAAAGATATCTTTATTCAATATGAATAGGCAAAATTTAGGGCTTCCACTGTAGCATTAGCCACAATAGCATTTAATATTAAATGAATTAATAAACAGTTTATTAGTTTATACGTGGACCGATATTTTAGAGATAATATAATGTCGCTATAACGGTTGAGTTCATTTGAATTTCCGAAAAAGAATTCCCCACCAAGATCAGAAACAGCCCAGAAGTTTAGTTTGAAAACAATAACTTATCTTGGCGTCTTAAACTTTAAACTCCGTGCGACAAAGTCAACTTTGGTCGAAAGATATAAAAAAGGATTATGTTTTATTTGGTTTTCTTATCTTCAGTGAAACGAATACTTCCTTAAATTTAACTTTTTTTAAAAGGTATTCATAAAATATTGGGTTGTGTCACATGAAATGTCCGTTTTCAAGGTAAAGGATTTTTATTAAAAATAAAATATGAAAACAACATAATTTTATTGGAAGTATTTACCTTCTTTTTCTACACATTTTTCCCGACGTGACACCAACTTTTTTCTCCCCGACTTGAAAAATTCTGAGCTTTGAAGTGAAACAAAATCTGAAAACGCACTTTTCACTTGATCATCATTTTCAAAAAGTTTTCGTTTGACGAAGTTGTCTAAAATTTCTGAACAGGTGGTAATCTGTTGGAGAAGAGTCGGGAGAATATGGTAGGCGCGGAAAAACTTCGTAGCCCAGTTCTTTCAATTTTTGATCGGTATGTTTTGAAACATGTTGCTCAGTGAGATCATAGTGTACCCATGTATCGAGCTTTTTTACTTTCCCAATACACTTTAAATGTCTGGAAACGGTAGATGCACTTGCATTTAGTTGTGCTGAGAGTCCTTTAACTGTTTGGTAGGGAATTACTTCTACTGTATGTTTGAGGACATCGTTGTCTATTACGGACGGAGGTCTTCCTCGGGGCAAGATTTCCAAGTCGGTATCCCCAGCTGAAAACCAACGGCGAATGGTCCGTTCATTAACACTCCCTTCCCCAAACGTCTTGCAAATATTTCTAGCGGCCTCAGCTGCTGAAGGGCCGAGTTTAAACTAGGGAAGCTAATGTTTATAATACAAAGGTAGAGGATTAGTAACCTGTTCAGGAATTTAGACAACTTCGTCAAAGGAAAACTTTTTGAAAATGACGATCAAGTGAAAAGTGCGTTTTCAGATTTTGTTTCACTTCATAGCTCAGAGTTTTTCAGTTCGGGAATAAAAAAATTGCTGTCACGTTGGGAAATGCGCAAAAAAAGAAGGTAAATACTTCGAATAAAATTATCTTGTTTTCATATCGTATTTTTAATAAAAATCCTTTACCTCGAAAAACGGACATTTCATGTGACACAACCCACCCAATATATGGGTAAGTGAAAGTAAAGATATGTCCTGTGCGGAACCTGTGCTGGAACCTGTGCTGGAACCTTGCTGGAACCCCTCCAATGAAGTAAAGTACCCAAAATTGTAGCAATCCGACATACTTTGCATAATGAGATAACATTTGCAAAAGGTAGTTTCTCATAGTTATAAATCATATACCTTTGGTTCTGATATACCTGGGGCAGATTTCACATTCATATTCCACCGCAGTTTTTTCAAAAACTCCACATCTTGCAACAAACCACTTTCTTCAAAGTGAGTTTTAAGAATAAATATCACGTAAGAGAACATAAGAGGGCGGCATTAACTAAAGCCCTCCTTCGGGGCAGTCGGCTCTGGATTTAAGCCCTTGTTTTCAGAGATAATGGAGTTCCTTAGTCCTGGCTTATGCTTCCTCAACAACCCAATGCTCTAATTGAAATTAAACTTTATTCACCAACTATAATTATAACTTACATAGTGAGGAAGTATTGTGGTAGTTTATAATTTTATTTTTGTTAGCATTCTCATTGCGAAGTAGGGAGTTAGGGAATTGGTCTTCTATATATTTTTGTTATTGTTTATTTATTTAGTTTTTTGACACATTCTGAATTAGTTAATTTATTCCAATTTTTTATTTATTTAATTTTTTTTCTTATAGTTCCGGGAGCAGAGGACATTCTTTGACGAACCTAATTAGTGAACTAACTGTTTCACTAGAGTCTTTCAAGCTCTCACTCAACGATCTTGCTATATTAAGTTTATCCATTAGTACAAGGAATTTTATGGCAGTTCTCAATTATATGTTTTATTGAGAGAGGCACCCTACACAGGGCACACTTAGGTTCGACCAGGACCTGAGGATGAGATGGAGATGTGTGAGCCTGCTATGTCCGATGCCAAGTCTCGCCAAAGCAGTTTCCTCGCGGCGATTACTTCGCAATGATGTAATCCATGGATCAGGCGATTGCTTGATATTTCTTAATTTATTGAAGTTGTCATGTTCTGACCACATCTGTTCCCAAGCCTGCTTTATTTTCACCTTTAGATAATTTTTTACGTCTTTCTTGATGTAAGTTGGATGGATTTGGACTTTTGACAATGCAGCTTCTTTCGCAGCCTTGTCCGCTTCTTCATTACCATCAATGCCCACGTGGGGTGGTACCCACAAGAACACAAGTTCTTTTTCCAGCATTTTTAAATCTCCCACATACTTTCTGATCTTATTAATTAGTTGTGTAATATTTTAAGTAATTAGTGGTATAATATTATTAATTAATTTACAACCCCTCACGATAGCCGAGCGTTCTAAACCTTAGACCTCTGGCTTTATATATATATATATATATATATATATATATTTATTATATATATATATATATATTATATATATATATATATCATTGCTTATGCTTATATATATTATATTATATGCTTATATTTATATATATATATATATATATATCATTGCTTAGTATATATGTACATACATACAAAACTTTGCCTCGCAGCCGTCCTTTCTCCCATTAGTCACACATAACTTCTCCCTTCAAAATACCATTTTCCCTTTCGCTTGGTAAAAGGTCATTGGGTTAGGGTTAGGGAATTGGAATAGGTGCTCAACCTCTCGGATATTAGTAGGGGGTGGGCATAATAGAATGACGATTATCAGATCATTTGGTTATTTTAATCATTCGAATTAATCGATTATCGAAATCAATGATCATTCCAAAAGGTAATCGAGGGATTATAAGGGGTTTGGAATTATTCGTCTTATGAATTATTCGATCATTCGATTATTTAAATCATCGAAGTCCGATCATTCGATTATGCCCACTCCTAGTTATTAACACCGAATATATTTATATTAACAGATTTTTTGTTAACAAGTTTAAAATAATAAAACACAATTTTTTATTTATCTTTTTTTTCTTCATTTTGCGTCTTTTTTTTTTTTTTTTTTTTTTTTTTTTTAGATATATTACAATTTGTTACAAAATGAACAATAATAATATTGATATGATCAAAATGCTCTTACCAGAACAGCCACTTTATACCATGCATTTTGCACCTTTTTTCGATTTTCCAATCTTTACAATCCAAATTCCTCCATGCTTTCTTTATATGGGAAAATAAAATTAAAATCTGTGCCTAACTTTAAAATTATAAAGCTGAACCAATTTTGAATTATGTGTTTCATTTCTGCCGATGATTAAATTTTTTTTTAAATTTATTTATTTATAGTAATTTACAACTGTATTAAAGAACACAATAAGTAATTGTGAGGAATGAAAAAAAAAAGTCGTGAAAATGTCTTGAGAAAGAACTACCCAGTGGTAGCACTTCACTAACTATTTTAACTCAGTAGGTCCCGAGGCCACCTTCTTTTCAGTCGCCTTGGAGGGCTATCAGGGATATCTAAGGAATATAAATTACGGACAAAATTATAAATAAGTGGATTTGTATGGGCATGGAGTTTAGAATGAAAAGAGGAGTATCTATCACGGGCTATGTCTGCAACAAATGGGATGTTAAGGTCATTATGAATGAGTTGATTTGTAACAAAATAAGGAGTATTCTGGATTTTGCGAAGGATTTTGGATTGTAAGGACTGGATGCGGGAGGAATTAGATGGTTGTGTAGAGCCCCAAAGTTCGATTCCAACGTCCAAATAGGTCTGATAATAGTGATGTAAATGAGTCTTTTGTAATATACTGGAAGTTTTTAACGTTTGTCTAGTAAGTGTTGTAGTAATCGATTCTTCGAGCAGTTTCTTGTCGTTTCAGTCTTGAGTGAGGATTCCAAGTAAGGCGCTTGTCAAGATGGAGACCTAGGTATCGGATTTGCTCAACATTAGTAAGGGTAATGTTATTAAAGGATACTGGGGGGCAGGAACTCATCGGTTTGCGACGAAGGGTAAAGGTGATTTGGTGGGATTTGTTAGGGTTTATTTTAGTCCTCCAATTTTGACACCATTCTTCAATGGCTGTGATGTGGGACTGAAGGGTTTGGGATGCAGTAGATAGATCATTATGGACGGATAAGACACTCGTGTCATTAGCATAAGTATTGAGGACAGTATGAGGATGGAGTGGAATGTCATCTGTATTAAGGCAGTAGGGGATAGGACCTAAGATACTACCTTGAGGCACTCCAGTAGATTAGGAAAATATGGATGAGAAGGAAAAGTTATGGTTAACCTTAAAGGTTCTGCCAATAAGGTAGGATGATTAAATATAATAATGAATAGAAGTTATAAAATAAACATTTTTTTTGCTAATTGCACTTTTCATTCCGATGAACTAAAACTCCCAAAGCGATAAAATCTAGGTCGGTCAGGCAGAGATTTTTTTTAAACATAAATAACACCTCATTTATATTGCACCCGTGCGAAGCAGGAGCGGGTCCACTAGTATTTCATATATAGCTAAATGGAAGTAACAATGTTGCGAGGTCCTAAGAATGGATTCGTCAGAGAGAGAAGTGACAGCCACAGCGATGACAGGGGAAACAGAAAGTGAAGAGATACCCCAAGCTGTTTTATTTACCTGTCTCCGTTTCTCAGATCTCGTCCTCAGATGTTCTTCGTTATGAGAAGAGTTTTTGTTCAAATACTGTTATCTCTTCCCAGAAGTCAAATTCATCTTATTAATTTTAAGTATATCTTACAAGGTTTTTTGTTTATATATTTATTTAAAGTCTCTTTATCCTGCTGTGGCTAATCGGACGATGCTACTTGTTATTGATTATTCATATGAATATTTGTTTTTAAGTAAAATTATTATAACATCTTATGAATATATTAATCGGAACATTCTCTTCTAATTTGTTTATATATTTATTTATCATAACATATCAAAGATGATTATTACATTACGTTTCGAGGTACCTTATGCCTCATCTTCAGATTTTCAAATATTATATTTATTTCCAAATTGTATCTCAATATAGGTCAATTACTATTGCTGTGCACTTGCAACAAAAGGTTGAAACAATGAATATGTGACAGTCTAAAGATAGATTTTAACAGAATTATTATTCATATCTATGAGCTTAATATGAATAATAATATAATAATAATTGACCTATATTGAGATATGGAAATAAATATAATATTTGAAAATCTGAAGATGAGGCATAAGGTACCTCGAAACGTAATTTAATAATCATCTTTGATATGTTATGATAAATAAATATACAAACGAATTAGAAGAGAATGTTCCGATTAATATATTTATAACTTAAATTACTCTTCTATAGTAGTAATTGATATATTATAAAATCATTGATGATTGTTTAACCTAAAATTGATTTTCGAAAATGGGTGTCCTGCACTGATGACCGAGATGGTTTGTGCCAATAAAAATAACAACCAACCAACCGTTGTGTAATAATTTTACTTTAAAGGTTATATCTGAGAGGCAAGGTTATATGAGACAAGAATTGGCGAAGCTTGTAGAGCAGTCCTGGGTGCCAATCTAAATCAAAAGCCTGTTCTACGTCGAGAAAGGCTCCCGTGCAATACATTCCACGCTCCAATGTGGACGATTTAACATCCACCACACTGCTAACAGTATTGCGTTGTTAAAATAAATTTAAGAACTAAAAAAAAGTTTACTTTTAAAAACGTTAATTGACTATAAATTTCAATGAAAACATGTGTTTCAGATTGAATAATATAGAAAAAGATATTATGAGTAACTATCACTTTGTTTTATCAGATTTTCATCACTCCACTAAGTTATACAACTTTGAATATAATATAAATTTTTACTTTCACTTACATATATATAAAATATATAGTAATGGAAAGTATTGAGATAGTGAAAATTTTCGAATTTCAGTTTCTACGGAAATACAGATTAAAAGATAGAATCTTTTAAGAAACTTAATGTAACCCTAGAAAAATTATATGTACCAATTGAGCACATATGAAGTTCTAGAAACAGAAAACTATAACATACTGAATTCACATCTAGTAATTGCCTTTACTAGTATTTTATCATATTTGTAATTGATTCATGTTATTTCAGTATACTATAAAGCCTCAAAGCTATGCCAACGGCAACATCAACCATCAGCATCAGAGCCTATAGCTGCTCCAACGTTCAGACCATGGGAAATACCTGTATTTAATAATTTCTCCCTGAGTTCGAAATCTTCAGAAGGAAGGAGTTATGGTCAATAAACTATAGAAAAGTTACAATGTCAGCAAATAGCTGACTCCCCCTCTCTAGCCTGTATATAAACCCCTTGCTTGTAATCCCTGATAGCAGTTAACAGTTACAGTTTAGTCGCGTTAGCCATGTTATGATTTATTAGTTCTTAGTGTTAGTCTAGTGAACATTTGTTAATTGCATTTTTGCCAAATATAAAACTTTTGTTTTTCGAGCTTCGCGGAGATGATAATTTAATTGTCCCCTGAGTCGAATTAACTAAGTCCCGCAAAAAGGTATGTGTGTGTGTGGTAACTCCCGCGCGTAAACGGAAAGTCCTTTGAAACTGAAATTTCATATTTAAGGCACCTTTTCTATTCTATTTTATAATTTATGATATTTTTTATAGTTTTGTTTATATATATATATATATATATATATATATATATATATATATATATATTCTATTGTTTTTCTATTTCTAATGTTGTAGGCCTTTCAAAATCAGAATTGTGGTTAAGCTGAATACTATGTTGTGCCAATAATGTGGTGTTTATATTTTTATTATTTTTGCTATTATTGCTGTGCTGCCTTACTCTTGTTTTTATCTAAATATTAATATTAACCTGTTTACATTATCAAATTTTAACTTTTTTCACGTTGTTCCACCACTTTAAAAAAATTTTTAATTTACCATCCTAACTCGGCTGTACCCTTTGTCCAGTAGTTTCGGAAAAAATTTGAGAACTCCGGAGAGACGGATTTTTCTTTATACATTTTATTCGTGCTCTACGTGTTTCTATAGTTTTTTTTTGGTTGTCATTTTTGAAGTTTCGTTATAGAAAATAATAAACTAAAAGGTTAATACAAATTGAAGGGAGGTAAAACGACCGAGTAACTTATATCGCCCTCAATTTAGAGTCGCTATAGCTCTAGCCGGGTTGTATTGAAGTGAAAAATATCTCCGAGAGCAGAAGGTATTACAGCCTGTGGTAAGGAAAGATTTGTTCCAGAAACCCTTTTCTGAAAGATGCTGTAAAATGTTTCTTCATCCGGACTCCGCTATCAAGATCGTTCATCTTATCCTTTCAATGATTTTTCAGACAAACGGGCCTCTGCCTTCTTCGTTCTAGCTTCAATTTGTCATCCGGAGTTCCCATTACAACTCCTAAGAGCTTCTCGTCATGCCATTTCCTAAACTAGAAAATATAAAAGTTGAAAACAAGAAGGTAATAACTTATAATAAGATCTGGTGTGCGCTACACACGTCTGTCACTCACATTTTTGTTGTCTGGTTTATTATATTCAATACTGAACCTCTGTAATCGACCAACAAAAAAAAAATAAGAAAAAATACTTCCTTCCAATCAAAATTAATAAGAGATGTGATTGCCTGGTAACTCAATTAATATTGAGTTTATTGAATATTTTTCTGGAATCAGGATATTTTATAAAAAAAAAAAAAAAAAAAAAAAAATTGGAAAAAAACAATACTTCCCCTTACTATATATGTATATATTATATATATATATTTATATATATATATATATATATATACTCCCCCACTTTGACTACTGTTGCGCGGTGTATGGGGGTGTCTCTGGGGATCTTGAAGCTAAACTAAAACGATTATTTAACTGTCTGGTACGTTTCATCTTTGGGATATCCAGGGACACCTCTGTAACCCGATTCTACGAGGAGTTATAGTGGCTTTACCCATCTCCATCTTACATCTCAGATATACTTTAATTTAAATCCTCCGTCCACAGCTGCAACACTCGTTCGCGACCTTCAGACCTGTATATAACGCCTCATCGAACCGCAGCTTTCGACAGATCTTTCCTTATCCGATCCTCGTCCATATGGAATTCTATTCCTTCTTATATCCGTCATTCCAACACTCTTCCTACCTTCAAATCCCGTTTATTCAAACCCTTCCTGTCTATCCAATTTTCAAATGACCTCAAGTGATTTGCAAATTTCAATAAAAATCGGCAGAGAGAAACGATTATTTATCACACTTTATTTTGTATATTAAAGATTTATGAATTTTATTTTATGCATAATTTATTTTGCAATGTATATATGAACATATTTTTATTTTTTTATTCTCGTCTAATTTGTTTTGTTTGTTTTTCTAAATTATTATAAGAAGCTACCTATGAATTTATAACTATTATTCATTTTCTTTGTCATTTCTGTTGCTTTTTATTTATTTATTTATTTTTTTTTTTACTCTTAGACATTGAAGCCCTAATTTAATTTGTCTGTAACATTATTCCGAAGGGACTCGTCCCAGAAAAAATAAAGAATTTATTATTATTATTATTTTTATTAATAATTTTCTTGGTTTTACCATACTATTTACCTACCCGGACCAAAGTCAAGGGCTAGGCAAAAAATACTATGCTATATTTAAAAATTTTTTGATCATACTGGCTGTACCGAGGAGAAACTGCTTTCTGTCCTTCTTCCAGAACTTTTTCGGGCAGTTTTAAGTTTTTAGTTGCTGAAATGGTGTCATCTGGCATGAGACCGTTGCATGAGATAATTATCGGATATACTTTGATTTTTCCAGCTTATAGACTTGACGTAGTTCCTGGCATAACTCCTGATATTTTCGTATTTTCTCAGCAATAGTTTTGTCGATATTGTCATCATTCGGGACAGCAATATCGATGACAAAGCCGCATTTTACATTTTGATCCATAACCACTATGTCCGGTTTGTTGTTTAATATCATGTGATCGGTAATAATGGAACGATCCCAGTATATTGTTTTTTTTTCACCTGAGAATACCTGTTTTGGTTCGTATCGGTAATAAGGAACCTGCTATCATTTGGTATGATAATGCCAGCGAATGGTGAATAATTTTTGCCAAGTTATTATGCCTCATAAGGTATTCTCTCCCTGCCAATGCTTGACACCCAGACGATATTATTATTATTATTATTATATAGTAAGTGAAGTAAAAAAGGGAACAGTATAGAAGTCTAGTGTAGTATTTTTTTTAATCAATAATAAATCTTTGTAATGTACCAAAAAAAAAAAATCACTCGCTCCAAAACATAAGAACCATAAGTTCTGTATGGTTCAAGATTTGTAGAATCGGAATAACGAATAAAAAAATATATATATCCGTTTGTCCGCCTTCCGCGGATTTTTTCTTTAATTAGTGAACCAATTATTTTCAAATTTGGCTTAAAAATGTTAGTGTATAAGACGATGATAATAACACCTAGACGTTGGTATCAGCTGTTTCGTTTAAAAAAGCGGCCGATTAAAAATTATTTAATTCAATAATTGAAATACTATCATATTCAATATAAATTTAAATATATAGATTTTTTTTTTATCGCTCTTTACTGTTTCTATCTATTTACTGTCTACACATTTTTCTCTTTCTTAAAAAAAAAAACTAAGTTATAGGCCTACATATTGACTTCAATTTTTCCTTGTCTTTTCTTTTCTATATTCGCCGTGGTGTCCTGATCCTAAAACTCAATAAATTTTTTGTCTATCTTGAAAAAAAAAATTGATTACGGGTAAAATTTCAATTGTTTTCTTTTCTCGTTTATAATTATTCGCGGTTTCTCAGTTAGAAAACTCTAGTAATATCTTTCTTAAAAAAACGTCCAATAAAAAATGTAAGTTGTTGATAAGAAAATAAAAAACGCTTCAGATTATAACACAATAGTTTATTTCCAAATAACAATATTTAGACATAACTGTTTAAGTAGCTATTGATAGGCAATTAAGAAATATGAAAATAAATAAATAATGGGGTTACCTGTAGCGTGGTGGTTAGAATAACAGCTTCCTATGTCAAAGGTCCCGGGTTCGAACCCGCAGGTAGCCCTAGGATTTTTTAAAGGGAGTAAAAAATCCTTAGTTATGCCGTCCTTCGGTGGGGACGTTAAAAGGTGGTCCCGAGCCTGTGTGATGTCAGGTACTCGTTAAAGATGCCTATCCTAATTAAACCTGGATAGGCAAAATTTAGGACTCCCATCGTAACATCGTCCGATTAGCCATACTAGCATAAAGGGACGTTAAATAAACAAACAAACAAACATTTTTCTTTAATTTAAATGATTGAATAATATAGAAACAGATATTTTGTGTAACAGTCAGTTTGTTTTATCAGATTTTTATCACTCCACTAACTTATACAACTTTGAAAATAATATAAATTTTTAATTTAACTTACCTATATATAAAATATAGTAAGGGAAAGTATTGCGATGGTGAAAATTTTTGAATTTCAGTTTCTACGGAAATACACGTTTTATGGGCAAAAAAGGCTGTGTGTGTGTGTGTGTGGTAACTCCCGCGCGTAAACGGAAAGTCCTATGAAACTGAAATTTCATATTTAAGGGAACTATTCGCCCGTGACGTAATAGAACCTTTTTCATCAAAATCAGCATAACAGAAGAGCCACTTTACACTTGGCATTTTGCACTTTTTTACGATTTTCTCGAAAGAGATTTTAATTAAACTCGCTAAATCAGTGTAACATTTATTGAGCTTTAAATTTTTAGTTGAGGTTTAATTTTCATTGAAATAGTCTGACAAGGCTTAAATGCCGATGTTTTAAATTAATACTCTTCCTCTAAAATACCTTTAATTTTGTTCATTTTAAAAAATTAACCATATCAACTTAATGACATTGATTAAGGAAGGCTAAATATAGAAGTAGGACGAATTTGATGAGCAACTAAAGGATAAAAGAGAAAAAACATTTTTTAAATGTAATTTTTGTTTTGTTTTTATATTAAGAACAGTAATATAGACGTATAATATACCATCGGAAACAGAAAGATTTTATAAAAAAATATACATATATACACAAAGTTGTAAAAGGTAATATAAGGTGACGAATAGGGAATATTCCGTTATTTTATATTTTAAATTTTCTTCCTCTAAAGTACTTTTAATTTTGTATATCTTATAAAAAAAAAGAAAAAACCATATTACCTTGTTACCACTGATAAAAAACAAGTAAATATATAAGTTGAACGAATTCGATATGCAACTTAAGGAGAAAACTGAAAAAATATTTTTTAATGCAATTTTTCGTTTTTGAACATAAGAACATTAGTATATATGTATCATATACCGTTAGATAGCTAATGATTTTAGGAAAAATATTATCTTTTACACAAGCTTGTAAATGTTAATGAATAATGATGAAAATCCGATTATTTAAAAAACTAACTGATTATTTTAGATAATAATATAATAGATTTTTTATTATAGCACATGTTTCTATAGACATTTAATTTAATTAATTCTTTAATGGCTTCACTAATTTTTATCTTTAACTGTATTTGAAAATTTTATAAAGAACCTTTTTCATAAAAATCAGCCTAGCAGAAGAGCCACTTTATACTATGCATTTTGCACCTTCTTACGTTTTTCTCGAAAGCGGCTCTAACGATTTTGATTAAACTCGCTATATCCATATAAAATTTAATGGGCTTTAACATTATGTAGGTTTCATTCTTATTGAAGTAGGCCGACAGGGCTTAAATGAATACTCTTCCTCTAAAATACCTTTAATTTTGTACATTTTAAAAGATTAACCATATCACCTTAATGACATTGATAAAGAACGGCTAAATATACAAGTTGGACGAATTTGATGAGCAACAAAAGGATAAAAGAGAAAAACTATTTTTTTATGTCATTTTTGGACATAAAAACAATAATATAGATGTATAATATACCGCTGGAAAGCTAAAGATTTTAGAAGAAATAAATCATTGTGAAGTTGTTAAAGGTAATATAAAATGACGGATAGGGAATAAAATGTTTACTGATTAAGAATTTAATGTAGTTGTATTATTTAATCTAAATCTAGTAGTTTTTAAATTGATTTTAACAATCGAGGTAAGTGAAAGTCGTGTGTTGCCCGCACCAGATTTTTTTCTAAAATCTTGAGCTTTCCAAGCGTATATTAAACATTTATTGGCAGTATTTTTTTTTAATCATATTATACTTGCTCAGCTCACCGACGAACGTTCAGTTTTGTTCAACAAAATTCTGCACGGCCGGTGTAGACTCAACTTCAGATAGAGCGTGCAGTTAGGAAGGCCCTTGACTTTATACATTCATGTTATGGAGCAGTTACCCTGAATAGGTAAATTGCCAAGAGAAAAAGGACCCAATTTGTGTTCCAATGACAATCTAAATCTCTTTGCAGCAATTTGAATTATAAAACATAAAAAAAAAATCTGTTATTGTTATTAAAAGTGTTTTTTTTTTTTAAATAAAATATAATTAAGGTATACCCTTCAAAAACAAGACACACTTAAAAAAACGCTGCGAATTATTACCTGTACCCCTACAGCCCATGAGAGTTTTGGGTTCAGTACATGTAGATATTCGTACTGTTTTTAGGCCAACGGTCGTGCAATGAGCTAATTCGGCTGAAATAATAGAATAAATAATATTCTGCCACAGCCGGGATTCGAACCCAGGACCCGGAGCACAGCAGACTAGCGCTCTATCCACTAGACCACGCCGCTCCCTCAATTATTACACAATGCTTTATTATTTCCAAATAACTATATCGAGGTAATACTGTTTATAAATCAGTACATAGGCAATTAAGTAATATGAAAAGCGATAAATAATTTCAAGGAAAATAGCATATCACTTCTGCTAATTTAAAAAGTCTAGATTTTGTAAACGTTTTATTGATTCATTATTGTATATATATATTTGACTGCTGTGTAAATATTGAATGAATTTTATCTTTCACCACTACTATTGATGTCCGAATTGGGACAGATAGAGATACTACTCCATACTAGAAATCACAGAGAACCAAAAATTGGAAACCAAAACATTACGAGTTCGAGCCTCGGTACCGGGGGGATTTTAACTCGGCATTCATACCCCGCCCTCACCCCCTGGTCCGATAAACCCCCTTATAGCCTTCAAAGGCGAGGTAGGGGTAGGAAAAAAAACAAACAAAAAAAAAACTACTCCATAAACAATTGTTGTTGTTAAATTAAAAAACTTGAAGTTTGCTTTATCTCTGCTAGTTCTTAACCAATTTCAATGATTCTTTTTTTATTTTATTGAAAATCTAATTCTCTATGAAAACAAATGTTGGTATATATTTAAATAATTATAAGGAGAAACGGATTTTTTATTTGGTGTTCTGGTTACACGCATCTTGAAACGTAATCCTCAACTTTTGAAAAGATTACAAAGGTTAATTATTGAAAATAATAAACCCAAAACGAATTGAAAAAACCTGGTGCGGGCAATACACGACTTTCACTTCTCTCCGTTGTTAAAATCAATTAAAGAATTTTCAAATACAGCTAGAGATAAAAATTAGTAAAACTATTAAAGAATTAATTAAATTGAATTTCTACAGAAACATGTGTTTTATTGAAAAATCTATTATATTATTATCTAAAACAATCACTTAGTTTTATCGGCTTTTTACCACTCTCTATTAACTTTTAAAAACTTGTGTATGAGATAATATCTTTTCTAAAATCTTTAGCTTTCCAACGGTATGTTACTGTTCTTATGTTCAAAAACAAAAATTTGCATACAAAATATGTTTTTTCAGTTTTCTCCTTTAGTTGGGTATCAAATTCATTCAATTTATATATTTACCTGTTTTTTATCAGTTGTAACAAAATAATATAGTTATTTTTATAGAATCAACAAAATTAAAGGTACTTTAGGGGAAGAAAATTTAAAATATCGCCATTTAAGCCCTGTCAGACCATTTTTATCCAAATAAAACCCACATGATATTAAAGCCCATTAAATTTTACAACGATATAGCGAGTTTAATCAAAATCGTCGGAACCGTTTTCGAGAAAATCGAAAAAAGGTGCAAAATGCATGGTAGAAACTGGCTCTTCTGGTAATCTGATTTTGATGAAAAAGATTTTGTAACGTCTCGGGCTTATATTTGTCTTAAATATGAAATTTCAGTTTCACAGGACTTACCGTTTCCGCTCAGGAGATACCACACACACAGACCTTTTTGTGGGACTTGGTTGTTTGGACTCAGGGGACCCTGAAATGTGTAATTCCGTTAAAAACTGGAATTCGAAAATTTTCACGATCGCAATACTTTCCCTAGTAAGTGAAAGTAAAAACTTGAAGTTTGTTATATTTCTGCTAGTTCTTAACCAATTTCAATGATTATTTTTTTCATTTTGAAGAAAATTTAATTCTATTTTAAAACAAATTTTGGTATTCATTTAATTAATTGTAAGGAGAAACGGATTTTTTTATACGTTATTCTGGTTACACTCATCTTGAAACGTAAGTCCTAAAATTATTGGGGGGAGGGGGTTAATTTTTTTTGGTCGATTACAAAGTTTAATTATTGAAAATAATAAACCCAAAATCAATATTAAAGTAAAACTGTTTATAAAGCAGTTTATAGGCAATTAAGTAATATGAAAATAAATAAATAATTCAAAGGAAAATAGCATATCACCACTGCTTATTGCTTATTTAAAAATTTGATAGTTGCCATAATTTAATTTGCTATATCTCAGCTAGTTCTTAACTAACTTCAATGATTCTTTTTTCATTTTTTAGAAAATTTAATTCTATTTGAAAACAAATTTTGTTATTTATTTAATTAATTATAAGGAGAAACGGATTTTTTATTTGTTATTCTGGTTACACGCATCTTGAAACGTAAGTCCTCAAATTTTGAGGGGGAGAGGGTTAATTTTGTTTATTAAAAATAATTAACAAAAAACGAGTTCGAAGAAGGTTAAAGAAATGAAACATATGTTTTGGATTAAATAATTTAACCTGTACCACTACAATCCATGAAGGGTCTTGGGCTCAGTACATATAGAGATTCGTACTGTTTCTAGGCTAACGGCAGTGCAATGAGGTGATCTTTACGAGATCACGATCAGCCGCCAGGTTTTTTCCCCAATTAGGGTACCCACTTTATAAAGGCTGTGTCTGGCCCAGGAGGTTTTCAATACCGTAGGGTTGTCTCCCGGCTGAAGTAACATTATAAATATTATTCTGCCACAGTCGGGATTCGAACCCAGGATCTCTAAAAAAAAAACAAAAAAACCGCGAAAAAACTAAGTAGTTTACCTCCTTTTAGAAAATGGTTATCCACATAAACTTATATGCAAACTACTGAAACAATGTCCCAAAAGCAACCACACAATGAGAACAGCATAAAAGATTTTACACTATAATATACATACCGACACTCTTTGAAAAAATTGCCAAAGCACTTAACATTAACAAAAATAATAGTTATTCTGCCATTAATTTATCAAAACTTTTTCATTTTAAACATATTTATTGATATTTACAACTGTATACAAAATACATCTGTATACAGTAAATGTGATGGACATATGGTAATTGACATGAAATACATGTAGAGGCACCACCCATTGACAGCACTCTAAATATATCCTAGAACTAGAAGAACTAACTTTGTGTATCAGATAATATTTATTCTAAAATCTTTCCAAGCATATATTATACCTGTGTGTTACTACTTTTCTTATTATGAAAAAAAAAAAAATCATTTTATTGCTATTTCAACTGTATTAACAAAAATACATCAAGTAAATGTGATGTGTTATATAATACAATGACATGATATACATGTAGAGAAGCTTCCCATTGGAAGCACTCTAAAAATATTCTATAGTAGAAGGTCCCGGGGCCATTTCCTTTTCAGGCGCCTCGGAGGATTATCCGAAATTGAAGAGGAAGAAACGATTGAAACTAGTGAATTAGAGTGGGAATAGAGTTTTTCATGGAATGAATGATACCTGGTTCGGGCTAAATCAGTAAAATATGGAACATTAAGGTTTTATGGATAAGTTTATTCGTGACAAAATATGGAACATTGAGGATTTTACGAAGGATTTTGGATTGTAAGGAATGGATACGAGAGGAATTCGATGGTTTAGTAGACCCCCATAGTTGTGCTCTGTAAGTCCAGATAGGTGTTATGATGGTCATGTAGATGAGTCTCTTGTAGTTAAGAGGAAGCTTTGACCGTTTGTCTAGTAAGTGTTGAAGTAACCGAAAGCAGCGAGCAGTTTCTTGTCGTTTCAGTCTCGTGTGGGGATTCCATGTTAGACGTTTGTCAAGTAGAAGTCCTAGGTAGCGGATCTATTCCACTGGAACAAGCGGAATATTATTAAAGGATACTGTAGGGCAGGATGTCATAGGTTTACGACGAAGGGTAAAGGTTATTTGGTGGGATTTGTTGGAATTTATTTTAATACGCCAATTCTGACACCACACCTCAAGATCTCTGATGTGGGATTGGAGAGTTTGAGAAACAGCAGTTGGATCGTTATTGACTGATAACACACAAGTGTCATCGGCATAGGTAGAAAGGAAAGTTATCAAAACTATTTACAAAAACTAAAGATTCCGACAAATTAAACCTTCAATCAAATGTAGTATACGAAATATCTTGTGAAGACAAATGCGGAAAGTCTTATTTAGGAACATCTGAACCTTTAAAAAGGAGAGTCAGACTCCTGACGTCATAAATGTATTCTCCAGTATTATTTCAAAGTTTATAGTATGCATAGACAACGATGTCCTCAAACATACAGAAGAAGGAAACACCTACCAAACAGTTGAAGTACTTTCAGCACAAGACCCCATGTTTCAAAATATACCGTGCAAAAATTGAAAGAACTGGGCTACGAAGTTCTTTCGCACCCACCATATTCTCCCGACTTGTCTCCAGCAGATTACGACCTGTTCAGGAATTTAGACAACTTCGTCAAAGGAAGACTTTTTGAAAATGATGATCAAGTGAAAAGTGCGTTTTCAGATTTTGTTTCACTTCAAAGCTCAGAGTTTTTCAGTTCGGGGATAAAAAAGTTGGTGTCACGTTGGGAAAAATGTGTAGAAGAAGAAGGTAAATACTTCGAATAAAATTATCTTGTTTTCATATCGTATTTTTAATAAAACTCCTTTACCTTGAAAACGGACATTTAATGTGACACAACCCAATATATACATATATATATATATATATATATATATATATATATATATATATATATATATATATATATATATATATACATATTTATTTCTGTAACTTTCATTATGATAACAGGCGAACAAATCAATTTATTTCCTCTCTCGCTTCTTGTGACTACAGAGAAGGACGAGTGGTTCAGTGACAGTTAATTTCAATTAGCAGTTCAAACGTTTAGGTCTAATTTGGAACAACATTTAATTTAAATAACAAGAGAGGGAAAAAGAGGGTTGACGGTTGATAGGCATTCCGGTTTTCCGGGACATTATTAGGAAGGCTCTGGGGGACATAGTTGTTGTTCCATTTGGTAACTGTCAGCTCGTCTCAGCGATAATTTGAACAGCAGTCGGGTGAGGACTTGAGGACATTGGGGAATCCACCTCGAACCAGGACAATGGTCGGAAAGCATTCCATTCATAGTCCTATCTGGACTGATAGCCATTGAAGGTAAGGATTTCAACTACATAAATATAACTTTAAAAAATCTGGTGCACTCGCACACGGCTTTCACTATTTTAAAATTAAAAATTAAATTATATGTCATATTGCCATCAAAATAATTATTCCAATAATTATCGTTCCATAATAACTAGCAGTAATGGCATCTAAAATCATCTACTGCTGTCAAATACAAATTTTTGAATTTATTTTAACCAAGAAATTAAAAAAAAAATTAATTTATTCAGAAATATTACAATTCGTCTCGATGGACAATAATAATAGTGCTATAAAATCACATTCATACAAAATTTACAGAATAAAATATAGAAAAGTCAAATTACGTTTAAAAAAATCTGGTTCGCGACACACGTTTTTCACTCAACTCCGTTGTTAAAATCAATTAAAATAGTTTTCAAGAACTTTTAAATACACTTAGAGATACAAATAAATTGATAAAGAATAAATTACATTGAATTTAAACAAGAAACATGTGTTTTATTAATTAATGTATTATATTATAATCTACGACAATCAGTTTGTTTTATCGGCTTTTCATCACTCTCCGTTAACTTTTATAATCTCCGATTTTTTTTTTTTTATAATAGTGATAACGTACAACATTCATACTACATTCACACGATATATACAAAACAATAAATTTATATAATAATAATTATACAATATACATATATACAAAACAAAATCAATAAAAATATATACAAAAGTCACTCATACCTAAATACAATTCACAAGCATACAGCACGTGAGTGGAGAATCAAGCCAATGCTAGAACTCCAATATACATGTTACAAGAGGTCACGAGGCCACTGCCGTTTCAACCTTCTAGGAGGATGGTAAGGATGTGTGGAGCTGGATAAGGATTGAGCTGGGGGATTAGGGTGATGGATAAGGTTCTGATGAAATTTAGAGAATTTTAATGAAATAAGGTCTAAAATAAATGGAATATTTAGGTCGCGGTGTAACGTATGGTTGGATACATAATAAGGGGCATTAACTATTGTTCGGAGGACTTTAGATTGGAAGGATTGAATGCGTTTGATGTTAGAAATTTTGGCTGTCCCCCACAGTTTATAGGTCCAGATAGGTTTCAGTACTATCTTGTATATTAACAGTTTGTTCTCGATAGATAGTTTTGAATTTCTGTTCAGTAGTCTGTATAATTGTCCAAATCGTCGATTAAGTTCTTGTCGTTTAAGTCTAGTATGCGGGTTCCAAGTTAGTCTTTTGTCCAGTAGGAAGCCAATATGCCGGACTGTGTCGGAGAAAGGAAGCGAAACGGAGTTAAAGAGAACTGGAGGGCAGGATTGTCTTCGAAGGGTAAAGGTGACATGTTTGAATTTGGATTGATTGACTTTGATTCTCCAGTTGTTACACCAGTCTTCAATTTGAGAAAGGTGCGTTTGGAGGCCTATAGATACAATTTCGGGATCTAAGTGAGAGGATAGTATAGCTGTGTCATCAGCGTACGTTGCTAGGAAGGTATTAGGGCAAACAGGAATATTATCCGTGTATATATTGTAGAAGATAGGACCAAGGACACTGCCCTGAGGAACACCGGATTCCATTGGATAATAATTGGAATATTCTTCACCACAGCGAACTCGGAAGGAGCCGTTTGATAGATAGGATCGGAAGACTAGGTATAAGGATAGGGGTAAATGGTTTTTGAGCTTAAAGAGCAATCCCGGGTGCCACACCCGGTCAAATGCTTGCGTTATGTCCAGAAATGCACCCGAGCAGTACTCCTTGTTCTCAAGGGCAGAGGAAATGTGGTCAACGACTTGGAGCCCTTGCTGAACGGTTTAATGTTGGGAACGGAACCCAAACTGATGGGAAGGAATAGTGTGGGATTCTAATAAAAGTAATATTCGTTTGAGGATGATTTTTTCAAAGATTTTTGAAAGGATTGGGAGTAGGCTGATAGGTCTATATGATGTCGTAGTGTTAGGAGGTTTACCTGGTTTTAGGAAGAGAATTATAGTGGAATGTTTCCATAAGAGAGGAAAATGAGTAGTGCGTAGAATGGAATTGTAAATATATGTAAGAATTATAAAGGCTTTAGATGGAAGCTGTCTGAGAATCTGAGGAGTGAGGAGATCGTATCCAGGAGATTTACGGAGTGCAAGTTTTTGGAGAAGATATTTGACCTCAGAGGGATTAACTGATTTAGGAGGTAATGAAAGCGGGATTGGAGACTGAAGGAACTCTTCCACTATAATGCAGTGTGGTTTGGATGGGATTCTGGATGAGGTGTAAAGACTTCGGAAACGTATTTGGCAAGTTCCTTGGCTTTGTCTTCATCAGACGCAGCCCAGAAACCATTACTGCGACGGATGGGGTGGGAAATATGGTGGTATTTTAGAATTTTCTTGGTGACATTCCACAGGGAGTTGTCACAAGCCGAAAGAGAAGAAAGGAAGGAACTAAAGGATTGGGAACGGAAGGTCGCCAGCTCCCTCTTTAATTGTCTACAATAAAAGTTATAGGAGCGGCGATCTGTGGGGGGACGGGTGCGTTGCCATAAGGATCTGGATCGGCGTTTGGTGCGGATGAGGTCTATGCGTTGTTGTGGTAAATGATTTTGGTTATGACTTATCTGGGAGTGTTTGGGAGAGGAGACAGTCCAAACAGCTTGTTGAATAGCGATGGTGAAGGAGTTTACGGCATCGTCAAGGTCATCTGGAGTTTTGAGTTTCACTCTGAGGTCAATATCACTGGTCAGGATTTGGCGAAAAAGGTCCCAGTTTACTGGTCCTCTGATAAATGACGGTGGGATGGGTTTAGGAATATGAATTAGGGATACTTTAAGGAGCAATGGACTATGGTCAGAGGACAGTTCATCAAGGCGAGTCACCGACATGTTTAGGGAGCCTAATCCGCTGTGGATGAAGAAGTCAAGGATGTCAGGATTACGGTTATGATCAGTTGGCCAGTAGGTAGGGGAGTCAGGAGGCAGGTTGAAACGTCTAGAGTTGAGTGCAGACTGTAAATTCCGCCCACGATAATTTGTGGATCTGGAACCCCATTGTTGGTTCTTAGCATTCAAGTCTGCACCCAGAATGAAATGGTTTCCTAAGGAATTGAGGAAGGATTCGAATAGAATGTTGGAGATGGACATCGATATAGCGAGTTTAATCGAAATCGTCTTTGAGAAAAACGTTAATAGGTGCAAAATGCACGGTTTAAAAAGACTCTTCCGGTTGACCGGTTATAATGAAAAAGTTGTAAGTTGAGTTGTCTTAAACATAAAATTTCAATTTCGTACAACTTTTCATTTTTATGCTTACACACCTTACACACACACACACACACACACACACACACACACACACACACAAAGACACATACACAGAACTTTTTGAAGGACTTTGGACTCAGGGGACTCTAAAACGTATATTTCCGTTGAAAACAAATTCGAAAATTTTCACCATCAAAATACCTTCCTTTAATATATATTTCATATGTATAAGTGAAAGTAATAATGTCGCAGTCGTGGTTTCTGCTCCTTTTAAAGAAGTTCATGGATTTTGCTATAGCTTTGTCTATTGTTTAAGGTATTCCTTCCTGAAGGTTTATGAGTAAAATGCATTGCAATTATGTTCTTTAGATGAATAAATTAAATTTTCTGTAATCAAGGCTTATAAGTATTGAATTTTGAATGAAGAAAACTAGTAAAAAGCCTACTGTTTAAAGTATATATTGTTTGTCAGTTCATTTATTTTTCATTCTGTTCAATACCATCGTTTTCGGAAGATTTCAATTTTTTTGTCGTTGTATAATATTTCTTATTTTAAATAATAACTCTGTTAGTTTTGCCTGTTGGCCAGGCATATTATATTATTTTATATTTCAATGTTTTTACATTTTTTTTTCCTATCCTATTCTATTCTAAATAATATTGCTTTATTGAGAAATAATACAATCTGCCACTATCTTGGGCAATAAGTATTAGAGCTAAAAGGTGTCATTCATTCCTTATGTACAAAGTAAAACAAACAGACATAACAATAATAATAATAAAAAAAATAATTAAAAATATATTTAAAATAACATAAGATGAAATAAAATAAGTAAACTTAACTAACTAATGAAAATAAAAATAAAGTAAATAAAATATTGGCCACATTCATACCTATATACATTATTTACATACTGCCCCTGGGAACTCCGAATCAAACCCCTACACCCAGAAGTAGATGGAGTGGCACAACACCAGGAGATCCCAGCGCCTCTCAGTCAGCCGCGTCACCAGTCTAGCCAGTGGAGACTGAGTGAGGGCGCTAGAGCCACACACTCTCAGGCATGAGTGGAGAAGTTGGCCATTGCCAGCACTCCAGTTGCATGATGAGATCAAGGACAAAGGGATCTTGAGGTCATGATGTAAGGTCTTGTTTGTAACATAATAGGGAGCATTGACTATTGTTCTGAGGACTTTGGACTGAAAGGATACGTTTGATGTTCGAAAATGTAGTAGTTCTAAATGGGAACTAAAGAAAAAAATCTGGTGCGGGAAACACACGACTTTCACTTACCTCCGTTTTTAAAATCGATTAAAGAATTTCCAAATACAGTTAGAGACAAAAAAGAGTGAAACCATTAAATAAATAATTAAATTAAATTAATATAGATACATGTGTTTCATTAAAAAATTTATTATATCATTATCTAAAATAATCACTTAGTTTTATCGGCTTGGTTTAGTCAATTACTGTTTATTACTGTGTACTATGTTACTGTTTCTTTATAATTTTATTTTTGTAATAATTAGGTATTATATAATTCAATTTTGTATTTTCATGCCTTAATTTTATATCTTGTATGTGTGTATATGTATTCCTTATAGCTTTTTAGCATAGTCAATTACTGCTTCATATAGTGTACTGAGTTACTGTTTCTTTATAATTGTATTTTTATATTCTGTAAGTATTATATTTTTTCTTACTGTGAATTATGTCACTGTTTCCTTATAAAAAATTGTGTTATATTATTTAAGTATTCTATCATACTGTGTACTGTTACTATTTGTTATTGTACTTTTATTGAATTGCCGCAGGTGAACTCCTTTCCCACACATGGGCTTGCCTTAGTGGGATAGTGACTACTACTTGCACTGTAAAATATCTGTATTTTGATTTAAATGAAGATGTTAAAAAAAAAAAAAAAAAAAAAATAAGCCCGCGAAGCAATTCAGTTGGAAAGAAGCACTGCCTTTGAAGAAAGCGCTGTGGTTTGCTCGGTTCACCGTTTAAATTGAAAAAAAAAAAGTTACGCAATGAAGACAAAACGTGACTTTCATTGAACCCAATATAGCTCTCAAAGGGCATTTCCTAGCGACAGACGTTATGTAACGAAGATAGGAGTTTATGCTTGGACATGGCTCAGTAATGCCCTGATGATGGCTCACAAGCTTGAGCCGAAACGTTGGCAAAATTAAAAACTTTTCAAAAAAGAACTGATTCCTGACTATTCCACCTATAATAAGTGTTTCATTAAAAAATCTATTATATTATTATCTAAAACAATCACTTAGTTTTATGTTCATTTCATCGCTCTCTATTAACTTTTAAAAGCTTGTGTATGAGATAATATTTTTTCTAAAATCTTTAGCTTTCCAACGGTATATTATACATGTATATTACTGCTCTTATGCTCAAAAACGAAAAATTGCGTTGAAAAAATATATTTTTTGTTTTCTCCTTTAGTTGGGTATCGAATTTATTCAATTTATATATTTACTTGTTTTTCATCAGCGTTAACAAGATAATCTAGTTATTTTTATTGAATCTACAAAGTTAAAGGTACTTTAGAGGAAGAAAATTTGAAACATCGGCGTTTAAGCCCTGTCAGACCATTTTTATCCAAATAAAAACCTACTTGATATTAAAGCTCATTAAATTTTACATCGATATAGCGAGTATAATCAAAATCGTCGGAACCGTTTTCGAGAAAATCGAAAAAAAGTGCAAAATGCATGGTATAAAGTATCTCTGGTAAGCTCATTTTGATGAAAAAAGTTTTGTCACGTCTCGGGCGTATACTTGTCTTAAATATGAAATTTCAGTTTCATAGGACTTACCGTTTCCGCCCGGGAGTTACCACACACACACACACACAGACCTTTTTGCGGGACTTGGTTTTTTGGACTCAGGGGACCCTAAAACGTGTATTTCCGTTGAAAACTGGAATTCGAAAATTTTCACGATCGCAATACTCTCCTTACTATATATAGTAAGTGAAAGTAAAAATGAGCGAAACTAGCATAACAGCTTTCTATGACAAATGTTGCGGATTCAAAACCGCGGGTGGCCCTAGGATTTTTTAATGGGAGAAAAAAATCCATAGTTTCTACAGTCAACTATACACCCTCAATTTAATGAAACACGTGTTTCTATAGAAACTTAATTTAATTAATTCTTTAATAGTTATACGTATTTTTATCTCTAACTGTATTTGAATATATTTTTTCTTACTGTGAATTATGTCACTGTTTCCTTATAAAAAACTGTGTTATATTATTTAAGTATTCTATCATACTGTGTACTGTTACTATTTGTTATTGTACTTTTATTGAATTGCCGCAGGTGAACTCCTTTCCCACACATGGGCTTGCCTTAGTGGGATAGTGACTACTACTTGCACTGTAAAATATCTGTATTTTGATTTAAATGAAGATGTTAAAAAAAAAAAAAATAAGCCCGCGAAGCAATTCAGTTGGAAAGAAGTACTGCCTTTGAAGAAAGCGCTGTGGTTTGCTCGGTTCACCGTTTAAATTGAAAAAAAAAAAGTTACGCAATGAAGACAAAACGTGACTTTCATTGAACCCAATATAGCTCTCAAAGGGCATTTCCTAGCGACAGACGTTATGTAACGAAGAACGGTCTCCATTACGTTCCTCATGAGAAAACTGTAGTCACATTTTAATTCCGAGCAACGCCAGCAGGGTTTTGGCCAAATGTGGCTTTTTTCGAAACCGATATAGTTTCAAACTTTACCAAAAAACTAAACCATAGATTCCCTGCAAGAGATATATCATTTTAAAAAAAATCTTGTGCGCACATCACACGACTTTCACTTACCTCCGATGTTAAAATCAATTTAAGAATTTTTAAAAACATTTAGAGATGAAAATAAATTGTTCAAGAATTAATTATATTTAGTTTTAATAGTAACATGTATTTTATTAAATAATCTATTATATTATTATCTAAAACAATCTAGGTGTTACTATTGTTGTTGGTTGCTATAGTATTTTTGTGCCGAATTAAAAAAAAAATAAAAAATAATCTGGTGCGGGCAACACACGACTTTCACTTACCTCCATTTTTAAAATCAATGAAAGAATTTTCAAATACAGTTAGAGATAAAAATACGTATAACTATTAAAGAATTAATTAAATTAAGTTTCTATAGAAACACGTGTTTCATTAAATTGATGGTGTATAGTTGACTGTAGAAACTATGGATTTTTTTCTCCCATTAAAAAATCCTAGGGCCACCCGCGGTTTTGAATCCGCAACATTTGTCATAGAAAGCTGTTATGCTAGTTTCGCTCATTTTTACTTTCACTTACTATATATAGTAAGGAGAGTATTGCGATCGTGAAAATTTTCGAATTCCAGTTTTCAACGGAAATACACGTTTTAGGGTCCCCTGAGTCCAAAAAACCAAGTCCCGCAAAAAGGTCTGTGTGTGTGTGTGTGGTAACTCCCGGACGGAAACGGTAAGTCCTATGAAACTGAAATTTCATATTTAAGACAAGTATACGCCCGAGACGTGACAAAACTTTTTTCATCAAAATGAGCTTACCAGAGATACTTTATACCATGCATTTTGCACTTTTTTTCGATTTTCTCGAAAACGGTTCCGACGATTTTGATTATACTCGCTATATCGATGTAAAATTTAATGAGCTTTAATATCAAGTAGGTTTTTATTTGGATAAAAATGGTCTGACAGGGCTTAAACGCCGATGTTTCAAATTTTCTTCCTCTAAAGTACCTTTAACTTTGTAGATTCAATAAAAATAACTAGATTATCTTGTTAACGCTGATGAAAAACAAGTAAATATATAAATTGAATAAATTCGATACCCAACTAAAGGAGAAAACAAAAAATATATTTTTTCAACGCAATTTTTCGTTTTTGAGCATAAGAGCAGTAATATACATGTATAATATACCGTTGGAAAGCTAAAGATTTTAGAAAAAATATTATCTCATACACAAGCTTTTAAAAGTTAATAGAGAGCGATGAAATGAACATAAAACTAAGTGATTGTTTTAGATAATAATATAATAGATTTTTTAATGAAACACTTATTATAGGTGGAATAGTCAGGAATCAGTCATTTTTAAAAAGTTTTTAATTTTGCCAACGTTTCGGCTCAAGCTTGTGAGCCATCATCAGGGCATTACTGAGCCATGTCCAAGCATAAACTCCTATCTTCGTTACATAACGTCTGTCGCTAGGAAATGCCCTTTGAGAGCTATATTGGGTTCAATGAAAGTCACGTTTTGTCTTCATTGCGTAACTTTTTTTTTTTCAATTTAAACGGTGAACCGAGCAAACCACAGCGCTTTCTTCAAAGGCAGTACTTCTTTCCATCAGAATTGCTTCGCGGGCTTATTTTTTTTTTTTTTAACATCTTCATTTAAATCAAAATACAGATATTTTACAGTGCAAGTAGTAGTCACTATCCCACTAAGGCAAGCCCATGTGTGGGAAAGGAGTTCACCTGCGGCAATTCAATAAAAGTACAATAACAAATAGTAACACAGTACACAGTATGATACAATACAATACTTAAATAATATAACACAGTTTTTTATAAGGAAACAGTGACATAATTCACAGTAAGAAAAAATATAATACTTACAGAATATAAAAATACAATTATAAAGAAACAGTAACTCAGTACACTATATGAAGCAGTAATTGACTATGCTAAAAAGCTATAAGGAATACATATACACACATACAAGATATAAAATTAAGGCATGAAAATACAAAATTGAATTATATAATACCTAATTATTACAAAAATAAAATTATAAAGAAACAGTAACATAGTACACAGTAATAAACAGTAATTGACTAAACCAAGCCGATAAAACTAAGTGATTATTTTAGATAATGATATAATAAATTTTTTAATGAAACACATGTATCTATATTAATTTAATTTAATTATTTATTTAATGGTTTCACTCTTTTTTGTCTCTAACTGTATACGTGTATTTCCGTTGAAAACTGGAATTCGAAAATTTTCACGATCGCAATACTCTCCTTACTATATATAGTAAGTGAAAGTAAAAATGAGCGAAACTAGCATAACAGCTTTCTATGACAAATGTTGCGGATTCAAAACCGCGGGTGGCCCTAGGATTTTTTAATGGGAGAAAAAAATCCATAGTTTCTACAGTCAACTATACACCCTCAATTTAATGAAACACGTGTTTCTATAGAAACTTAATTTAATTAATTATTTAATAGTTATACGTATTTTTATCTCTAACTGTATTTGAAAATTCTTTCATTGATTTTAAAAATGGAGGTAAGTGAAAGTCGTGTGTTGCCCGCACCAGATTATTTTTTTTTTTTTTTTTAATTCGGCACAAAAATACTATAGCAACCAACAACAATAGTAACACCTAGATTGTTTTAGATAATAATATACAAGATTCATTGTAAATATCTGTGGCGGTAGTGAAAAACTATATAACGCGAGTTATATCAAAAATGAAACTTCACGTATCGCTCCCTCAGGCCTTCTCCTACGTCGTGTCAAATTCGTTAAAGAAATTTCTTAGTGGAAGAAATTTCAGGTGGAAAGAAAGCTGTAATTAATAACTCTATTTTGGTATTACGCAAAACTTCAAGTCGCTCTCATGTAAAAAGAAAGATTTAGATATGTGCTTCAAATTAAATAATCTAGCAATAGGAGGGCATAACTAGCAATTTTTTACTCTTATTAAAAAATCCTAAAGCCACCTGCGTGTTTGAACCTATGCTGCAGGTGACCCCGAATAAACAATGTCATTTTTGTCTCAGATGATTTATCCACAGTCTAGTGATTCCCTAAGAGGGATTGAGAAGATAAAGGTTATCCTTAAATATTGGGTTGTGTCACTTGAAATGACCGTTTTCAAGGTAAAGGATTTATATTAAAAATACGATATGAAAACAAGATAATTTTATTCGAAGTATTTACCTTCTTTTTCTACATATTTTTAACTACGTAACACCAATTTTTTTATCCCCGAACTGAAAAACTCTGAGCTTTGAAGTAAAACAAAATCTAAAAACGCACTTTTCACTTGATCATCAATTTCAAAAAGTTTTCCTTTGACGAAGTTATCTAAATTCATGAACAGGTGGTAATCTGTTGGATACAAGTCGGAAGAATATGGTGGGTGCGGAAGAACTTTGTAGGCCAGTTCTTTCAATTTTTGCACGGTATGTTTTGAAACATGGGGTCTTGCTGCCGCTCAGTGAGATCATGAGGTACCCATGTATCGAGCTTTTTTACTTTTCCAATACACTTTAAATGTCTGGAAACGGTAGATGCACTTGCATTTAGTTCTGCTGAGAGTCCTTTAACTCTTTGGTAGGGGTTTCCTTCTACTGTATGTTTGAGGACATCGTTGTCTATTACGGACAGAGGTCTTCCTCGGGGCAAGTTTTCCAAGTTGGTATCCCCAGCTGAAAACTTGGCAAACCAACGGCGAATGGTCCGTTCATTAACACTCCCTTTCCCAAACGCCTTGCAAATATTTCTAGCGGCCTCAGCTGCTGAATGGCCGAGTTTAAACTCGTACAAAAATATTACTCGAAAATCGCGTGTTTCCATGTTCATATTTGGTGGGTAATTGATTGGGAAGCTAATGTTTATAATACAAAGGTAGATGATTAGTAACTGTTTACTTTAAATATGACAGAGACCTGCAAAATCCTTTATGTATTTCAGAAACAATAAAAACGGACATTTCATGTGAAACAACCCAATAATAATCAATTTTATCTAACTTTTGATAAATAACCTTTAAAACGAATGAATTTTTCGTCGAATTGCGTAGTGCCACCCGCATAATACACAAAGAGAAAATATGAAAGCGCCAAAGTGCAGCAAAGCAAAAAAAAAAAAATGAAACAGATCAATTGATGTTAACTATAGGCAGTTTTTTTTACCACTTTATTTTTGTTAACTCAAACTTTTTACCGGCAGTCTATATATATATATATATATATATATATATATATATATATATATATATATATATATATATATATATATATATATATATATATATATATATATATATATCTTTGGAGAATATATGAATATTATTTAATATCATTGAGGCCTTATCTCATTAAATTAGTTCCTAGATAGATTCTTCCAAAAAAAAAAAAAAAAATGTTACAACAAAATAAATGCTTCAATTAGGTAAATTAAGTGTAAAATTAGACAACTGAGAATGTGGAATAATATGTATTAAAGAGTACCTAGCGCAAAATAAACTGAACTAAACACAGTATTTTTCTAGAAGATTATCTAAGAAATATGCTGGCGTGAAATGGAAAATAAATGAGAATAGAAGCAGTTCCAAACTGGCTAGAATAAAACTATCTTGGAAAATATCTTAGCTGCCAAGGAAGTGTAGAAGTAAATTGCAAACTTTATCCTAGGACAAAGTACCTCAGGAATATCCATTGTATACAATCCAAGATAAACCATTCCAGACCAAAACATATCTTTAAATAAAAAAAGAAAAATGTATAATAGAAAAAAAAATATAATGAAAAAACTAGAGTATGAAAAAAGTTAAATATATATCTATACCCAAAGAAAAATATATATTTCTTCCTAACTGGGGGAAAAATAAATCTAGTGCGGGCATCACACGACTTTCATTTACCTCCGCTTTTAAAATCGATTAAAGAATTTTCAAGTACAGTAAGAGATAAAAATGAGTAAAACCATTAAAGAATTAGTTAAATGGAATTTCTATAGAAATATGTGTTTTATTAAAAAATCTATTATATTATTATCTAAAATCATCAGTTAGTTTTATCGGCTTTTCATCACTCTCTATTAGCTTTTAAAAGCTTGTGTATGGGATAATATTTTTCTAAAATCTTTAACTTTCCAACGGTATATCTTACATGTATATTACTGTTCTTATGTTCAAAAACGAAAAAATGCGTTAAAAAAATATTTTTTTCTGTTTTAGGTATCGAATTCATTCAATATATATATTTACCTGTTTTCCATCAGCAGTAACAAGATAATATAAATATTTTTATAGAATCAACAAAATTAAAGGTACTTTAGAGAAAGAAAATTTAAAATATCAGAATTTAAGCCCTCTCAGACCATTTTAATCAAAATGAAACCTACATGATGTTAAAGCCCATTAAATTTTACATCGATATAGCGAGTTTAATTAAAATCGTCAAAACCGATTTGAGAAAATCATAAAAAGGTGCAATATGCATGGTATAAAGTGCCTTTTCTGGTAAGCTCATTTTGATGAAAAAAGATTTGTCACGTCTCGGGTGTATAGTTATCTTAAATATGAAATTTCAGTTACCACACATACACAGACCTTTTTGCGGGACTTGGTTATTTGGACTCAGGAGACCCTAAAATGTGTATTTCGTTGAAAACTGGAATTGGAAAATTTTCACGATCGCAATACTTTCCCTTACTATATATTGTAAGTGAAAGTAAAAAACATATAACGAACGAACTAGAGTAGGAAAAAAGTTAAATATATATACCTCAAACAAATCTAGATTTCTCCCTAACTGGGCAAAAAAAAATTAATTTTTATTTATTGAGATATAATACAATTTGTTTCTATATGAACATTAGTAATAGTGATATGAGATCCCATTCACGCAATATATACAGAAATCAACGATAAAATCAAACTACATAAAATAAAACATATGTACAAAAAAACATCAACTTATAATTGAGATAAACACAAATAAATGAAATAAAGAAGTAATAAATACATTAACACCATAAAATCCAGTATAAAATCCTTACCGGAAGGTAATTTTCCTTGTAGAGAGCCCATTTACAGATTCTATATTTTCTCTGATATATGAAAGTGTATTGAAGCTGATGGAAGTTATTCTCAGTAAAATAATATGGCTAAGGTTTGTTTCTATTTTCTTTGCCTCATAGTTATTAACAATTTATACTGAAGAAAGAAGAATATAATATACAAAGAAAATAGGGGACATCTCTGGTGTAGTGGTTAGCATAACAACCTTCTATGTTCTATGTAGTGGTTTCAAACCTGCAAGTGGCCCTAGGAATTTTTAATGGAGTTAAAAAGATCCTTAATTATCGGAGGGGACGTACAAGGATTTTTTCCGAGCCTGTGCGATATCAGATAATGATCGGTATCCTAATTAAACCTGGATATTCAAAATTTAGAGCTCCATCTATCATCGTCCGATTAGCCACAGTAGCATGAAGTGACGTTAAATAAATGAAAAAGAATCTAGTCTAGAGGAAAAACAGTTCTTGAATGATATTTCTAATGAAAATATGTTGCTTGTAACACATGGCTTTTACTTACCTCCGTTCTTAAAATCAATTTAAGAACTGTAAAATAAACTTAGAGAGGAAAAAAAGGTTAATGGATTACATCGAGTTTCGAAAAAAAACATGTGTTTCAGATTAAATAATCTAACAATAGAAATGTACAATAATGTTTATGACTTTTTCGTGTTTCTGCTTAATGTTTTAGAGCTTTGTATATAAGATAACACTTTTTTTCTAAATCTATCTGTATACTTTACATCTATATTTCTTGAGTTCGAAAAAAAAATTACCTAAAAAATTTGTACGCTCCTATTCTCCTTTAGTGAGTTATCGAATCGGTTCAACATGTATTTAATTTTTTCGAAAGAACAAAATTAAAGGTACTTTGAAGGAAGAAAATTTAGAGTATTTCAATCAGAATGAAAGCTACATGACATTAAAGCCCATTAAATGTCACATCTATATAAGGAGTTAAATTAAAATCGTTAGAGCCGCGTTTGAGAAAATCGTAAAAAAGTGGCTCTTCTGGTTAGCTGATTTTGATGAAAAAGTTGCTGTAACATCTCGGGCGTATAGTTGTCTTAATATAAACTTTCAGTCTCATAGGACTTTTCCTATTCGTGGTAGACTTACCACACGTACACGGACATAAAGAGACCTTTTTTGCAGGACTTTGTTATTTGGACTCAGGGGACCCTAAAACGAGCATTTCCGGTGAAAACTCGAAATCGAAAATTTTACTTTCCTTACCATATATTTCATTTAATAGGTAAGTGAAAATAAAAAGCTATTGATTATGTAAGACATATCCCTGGTATATTTTTTTCCCTTCCTGGTACCATCCAAATTTCATCAGAACCTTACTCACCATCCTAACCCTCTAGCACAATCCCTATCCAGCACCACCCATCCCTACAATCCTCCTCGAAGATTGAAACGGCAGTGGCCGCGAGACGTATTGTAAACATTTAAATTTGAGTTCTGACACTGGTCAGATCCTCCACTCATGTAATGTATGTTTGCGGCTATTGCGCCCTAGCTCGGCCTCCACTGGCTCACATCAGTGATGCGGCTGAGAGCGAGGCGCAAGGATCCGGGATTCCTTCAGCAAATTGTAAAAATTGTATAAAGTTGTGATTGTGTGTATGGTGTTAATGTATTTATTACTTCTTTATTTCATTTATTTGTGTTTATCTCAATTATAAGTTGATGTTTTTTTGTACATATGTTTTATTTTATGTAGTTTGATTTTATCGTTGATTTCTGTATATATTGCGTGAATGGGATCTCATATCACTATTACTAATGTTCATATAGAAACAAATTGTAATATATCTCAATAAATAAAAATTAATTTTTTTTTGCCCAGTTAGGGAGAAATCTAGATTTGTTTGAGGTATATATATTTAACTTTTTTCCTACTCTAGTTCGTTCGTTATATGTTTTTTACTTTCACTTACAATATATAGTAAGGGAAAGTATTGCGATCGTGAAAATTTTCCAATTCCAGTTTTCAACGAAATACACATTATAGGGTCTCCTGAGTCCAAATAACCAAGTCCCGCAAAAAGGTCTGTGTATGTGTGGTAACTGAAATTTCATATTTAAGACAACTATACACCCGAGACGTGACAAATCTTTTTTCATCAAAATGAGCTTACCAGAAGAGGCACTTTATACCATGCATATTGCACCTTTTTATGCTTTTCTCAAATCGGTTTCGACGATTTTAATTAAACTCGCTATATCGATGTAAAATTTAATGGGCTTTAACATCATGTAGGTTTCATTTTGATTAAAATGGTCTGAGAGGGCTTTAATGTCGATATTTTAAATTTTCTTTCTCTAAAGTACCTTTAATTTTGTTGATTCTATAAAAATAATTATATTATCTACTTACCACTGATGGAAAACAGGTAAATATATATATTGAATAAATTCGATACCTAACACAGAAAGAAATATTTTTTTAACGCATTTTTTCGTTTTTGGACATAAGAGCAGTAATATACACGTATGATATACCGTTGGAAAGCTAAAGATTTTAGAAAAATATTATCTCATACACAAGCTTTTAAAAGCTGATAGAGAGTGATGAAAAGCCGATAAAACTAACTGATTATTTGATATAATAATATAATCGATTTTTTAATAAAACACATGTTTCTACAGAAATTCCATTTAATTAATTCTTTAATGGTTTCACTCATTTTTATCTCTTACTGTACTTGAAAATTCTTTAATCGATTTTAAAAACGAAGGTAAGTGAAAGTCGTGTGTTGCCCGCACCAGATTTTTTTCCCCCAGTTAGGAAGAAATTTATATTTTTCATTGGATATAGATATATATTTAACTTTTTTCCTAGTCTAGTTCAATCGTTATATGTTTTTTTCTCTTTTTTTCTATTATACATTTTTCTTTTCTTATTTAAAGATATGTTTTGGTCTGGAATGGTTTATCTTGGATTGTATACAATGGATATTCCTGAGGTACTTTGTCCTAGGATAAAGTTTGCAATTTACTTCTACACTTCCTTGGCAGCTAAGATATTTTCCAAGATAGTTTTATTCTAGCCAGTTTGGAACTGCTTCTATTCTCATTTATTTTCCATTTCACGCCAGCATATTTCTTAGATAATCTTCTAGAAAAATACTGTGTTTAGTTCAGTTTATTTTGCGCTAGGTACTCTTTAATACATATTATTCCACATTCTCAGTTGTCTAATTTCACACTTAATTTACCTAATTGAAGCATTTATTTTGATGTAACATTTTTTTTTTTTTTTTTTTTTTTTTTTTGGAGAATCTATCTAGGAACTAATTTAATGAGGTAAGACATAAATGATATATATATATATATATATATATATATATATATATATATATATATATTTTTTTTTTTATTTAAAAGAAATTTACAACTGTATCATACAATAAAATACATTAAGTAAATGTGCTAATAGATCAAGTAGGCGTGATACAGGCATGATGGTAATATAAATTAATTTTTTGTAGTATGTGGAAAGTTTTGATCGTTTGAAGTGTTGTAGTAAGCGGTATCTACGAGCTGTTTCTTGTCGTTTCAGTCTAGTGTGAGGATTCCAAGTAAGACGTTTGTCTTGATGGAGTCCTAGGTACCGGATCTGTTCAACTGAGGTGAGTGGAATAAATTATATTAAATAACATTTATATATTCTCCAAAGATACATATATGGACAACCGGTAAAAAGTTTGAGTTAACAAAAATAAAGTGGTAATAAAAACTGCCTATGGTTAACATCAATTGATCTGTTTCATTTTTTTTTTTTTGCTTTGCTGCACTTTGGCGCTTTCATATTTTTTCTTTGTGTATTACGCGGGTGGCACTACGCAATTCGACGAAAAATTCATTCGTTTTAAAGGTTATTTATCAAAAGTTAGATAAAATTCACATGAAATGTCCGTTTTTATTGTTTCTGAAATACATAAAGGATTTTGCAGGTCTCTGTCATATTTAAAGTAAACAGTTACTAATCATCTACATTTGTATTATAAACATTAGCTTCCCAATCAATTACCCACCAAATATGAACATGGAAACACGCGATTTTCGAGTAATATTTTTGTACGAGTTTAAACTCGGCCATTCAGCAGCTGAGGCCGCTAGAAATATTTGCAAGGCGTTTGGGAAAGGGAGTGTTAATGAACGGACCATTCGCCGTTGGTTTGCCAAGTTTTCAGCTGGGGATACCAACTTGGAAAACTTGCCCCGAGGAAGACCTCTGTCCGTAATAGACAACGATGTCCTCAAACATACAGTAGAAGGAAACCCCTACCAAAGAGTTAAAGGACTCTCAGCAGAACTAAATGCAAGTGCATCTACCGTTTCCAGACATTTAAAGTGTATTGGGAAAGTAAAAAAGCTCGATACATGGGTACCTCATGATCTCACTGAGCGGCAGCAAGACCCCATGTTTCAAAACATACCGTACAAAAATTGAAAGAACTGGCCTACAAAGTTCTTCCGCACCCACCATATTCTTCCGACTTGTATCCAACAGATTACCACCTGTTCATGAATTTAGATAACTTCGTCAAAGGAAAACTTTTTGAAATTGATGATCAAGTGAAAAGTGCGTTTTTAGATTTTGTTTTACTTCAAAGCTCAGAGTTTTTCAGTTCGGGGATAAAAAAATTGGTGTTACGTAGTTAAAAATATGTAGAAAAAGAAGGTAAATACTTCGAATAAAATGATCTTGTTTTCATATCGTATTTTTAATATAAATCCTTTACCTTGAAAACGGTCATTTCAAGTGACACAACCCAATATTTAAGGATAACCTTTATCTTCTCAATCCCTCTTAGGGAATCACTAGACTGTGGATAAATCATCTGAAACAAAAATGACATTGTTTATTCGGGGTCACCTGCAGCATAGGTTCAAACACGCAGGTGGCTTTAGGATTTTTTAATAAGAGTAAAAAATTGCTAGTTATGCCCTCCTATTGCTAGATTATTTAATTTGAAGCACATATCTAAATCTTTCTTTTTACATGAGAGCGACTTGAAGTTTTGCGTAATACCAAAATAGAGTTATTAATTACAGCTTTCTTTCCACCTGAAATTTCTTCCACTAAGAAATTTCTTTAACGAATTTGACACGACGTAGGAGAAGGCCTGAGGGAGCGATACGTGAAGTTTCATTTTTGATATAACTCGCGTTATATAGTTTTTCACTACCGCCACAGATATTTACAATGAATCTTGTATAATAATAGGCTTACCGAACCCGAAGTTTCGATGCCGATACCACTAAACTTTACGTGCATAGACTCGTCCAATGTTCACCGGTCAAGCCCAAGCCCTCCCATTGACGCTTCGGTCTACCTTCGTAAATAACCTTAGTCGGTTCAGCGAATACCAACTTTCTCGGAATCTGTTCCTCGCCAAGCCCAACAACTTTACGCCCCATTTGAGTATCCGCGATGCTATCAACTCAATTATATTCACAGGGTACAAACTCCGCAATTCCGCGTTGTGCAACCTTCTAAACCCCCCCCTCCATCCCCAGTGGCCTCATCTCTCTTCGGACCAAATATTTTACGCAGTACCTTATTTTCAAAAACCTTAAGCCCTTGTTCATCCTTCAAAGTAAGCGGCCACGTTTCGCATCCGTAAAGAACCGTCGGAAGAATAATAGTTTTATAAATTCTAACCTTTAAGTTTTTAGACAGAAGCCGCGAGCTAAGTAATTTAGCAACTGAATAATAACACGCATTTCCCACCTTTAACCGGAACTTTATTTCTTCCTGGATTTCATTTTTTCTTGTTATCATTGAACCTAAATACTTGAATTTCTTGTGTTCAAAAGTGTTCAAAAAGTGTTCAAAAGTATGACCTGAAATATTAATATCATCAAGATCGTCACCTCGAATCTTGTATAATGTCTCAATTTCTTTTTTTGATCTAACTTTCTTTAAAAGTTCTTGAATTGATTTTAACAACGGAGGTAAGTGAATGTCGTATGTCGTGGCACCAGATTTATTTTCTTGTCCTGAAGTCCTGTCGATCTTTGGTGTGTCTCTTCTTACTGAATAGACTATTTAATTATTTTAATTTTTTTGTTTATTATTTTAGATAATGAACCTTTGTAATCGACCGAAAAAAAAAAAAAAAAATACCTCCTCTAAAATTTTGAGTGCTTACGTTTCAAGATACATGAAACCCGAATAACGAAAAAAACTTTTTCCGCTGTCCGCGGTATTTTTACGAAACTACTGGACCAATTCTTTCAAAATTCACCACAAAAATACTAGACGTTGATATCAGCTGTTTTTTTTAATGGCTGCCGATTAAAAGTGATTTAATTAACTCAAAATAATTTAATTAAAACATTTATTAGTGTTTTTTTGACCAAAAAAACGCGAAAAATTATAAAAAATAGAAAAAAAAAAGAACTTTTATCCATAAATACGCCCGTGACGCTTTTTTTTATATATAGAGATAAAAAATAATATGTATAGAGTATTAGAATGGGTAAAGAAAACATAAAAAAAAATAAATAAATAAATCGAAATCTTGCCTATTTATACGTTTGGGAATTCATTATTTTTGAAGATAGAGAAAAAATGTATTAATGTTTTAAAACCGCGAATAATTATAAAAAAAAATGAAAAACGATAAACATTATAAACAATGAAAAAATAGATATTTTACCTATAACTCTGTAATGTTTAGAGATAGAGAAAAATAGTTTCATAATCAGTAAAGTGGAATAAACATAATAAAAAAAATAATCATTAAAATTGGTTAAGAACCAGCTGAGATTTAGAGTTTCGAAATTAGCAGTGGTAATATGCTATTTTCCTTTGAATTATTTATTGTTTTTCATATTTGTGGCGGTCGTGAAAAACTGGATAACTCGAGTTATACCAAAAATGAGTTAACTCCACGTATCGCTCCCTCAGACTGTCACCTACGTCGTGTTAAATTGGTTAAAGAAATTTCTTGGTAAGAAATTTCAGGTGGAAAGAAAGCTGTATGTTAATTACTCTAATTTGGGTATTACGTAAAGTTTAAGTCGCTCACCTGTAAAATGAAAGATTTAGACTTAACCACTTATTAACGAACGCCACAGATATGAAAAACAATAAATAATTCAAGGGAAAATGGTAAATTACATCTGCTAATTTCGAAACGCTAAATCTCATCGAGTTCTTAACCTATTTCAATGATTTTTTTTTAATTTTGTTTATTCCACTTTACTAATTATGAAACTATTTTTCATATTTTTCTCTATCTCCAAAAATTACTGAGTTATAGGCGTATTTATGGGTAAAATGTCTATTTTTTCTTTTCGTTTTTCTTTTTTTTTTTTAAAGTTTTATTCGCGTTTTTGTTGTTGTTTTTTTATTAAAAACATTAATACTTTTTTCTCTATATTAAACAAAATTAATGTATTTCCAAACGCATAAATAGGCAAGATTTCCATCTCTTTTATCGCGCTTTACTCATTTTAAAACTCAAATATAACAAAAAGAGTTATAGGCGTATTTAAGGGGAAAATTTCTAATTTTTTTTCTCTTTTTTTATAATTATTCACAGTTTTTGGTCAAAAAAACACACTAATAAATATTTTAATTAAATTATTTTGAGTTAATTAAATCACTTTTAAAAGGCAGCCATTTAAAAAAAAACAGCTGATATCAACGTCTAGTATTTTTGTGGTGAATTTTGATAGAATTGGTCCAGTAGTTTCGTAAAAATACCGCGGACGGCGGAAAAAGTTTTTTTATTCTTTATTCGGGTTTCATGTATCTTGAAACGTAAGCCCTCAAAATTTTGAAAAGATTGAAAATAATAAACAAAAAAATTAAAATAATTAAATAGTCTATTCAGTATTAAGAGACACACCGAAGATTAACAGGACTTCAGGACAAAGAAAAAATTTGTTTAAGTTTAAGTCCCTCACCCGTAAAATGAAAGATTTTGACTTAACCACTTATTCACGACCGCCATATTAGTTAATTGCCTATGAATAGTTACATAAACAGTTATACCCTAATATAGTTATTTAGAAATAATATACCATTGTGTAATAATTTGTAGTGTTTTAGATTTATTATGTTACTAAAACGCTATTTTACTTTCGTGAAATTTAAATATTCAGAATGAAAAATAAATGAGCAAGAGAGAGATATATCCGGGGCGTGTAAGAAACGGGAGTTGCTATTCTAACCTTCTTCTAATAATAAAGCGTGCGTGCAGCCGACCGACGAAAGACCAAATAAAAATTTCAGTTTTTCTCGGAGAATGTTTCTTCCTCAGTAAATGGAACCGAGAGGCTAAAATTTGTTAACATACAACATAGAAGTTAGTATTTAGTGTTTGTTTTAACTACAAGATCATTGAAATTAATATATATATATATATATATTTTTTTTTTTTTTTTTTTTTTCAACAACACCAATTTTTTATTGAGTAAAATTACAATCTGTCCCAATTCGGACATCAATAGTAGTGCTGAAAGATATCATACATACTACATTTATACAATATTTACACGGCATAAAATTACAATAAAATATATACACAATAATGAATCAATACAATAAAGTCAAGAATTCTCTTATACCTATATACACATACACACACTCATACATACATCACATTGAGTGGAGAATCTAGCCAGTGCTAGAACTCCAATATATTTACAAAAGGTCGCGGGGCCACTGCTGTTTCAACCTTCTAGGTGGGTTGTATGGATGAGTGGAGCTGGATAGGGATTGAGCTAGAGGATTAGGATGATGAATGAGATTCTGGTGGAATTTGGAAAATTTGGAATAAAAGGAACATTAAGGTCGTGGTGCAAGGTATAGTTGGAAACATAATAAGGAGCATTTACTATTGTACGGAGGACTTTGGATTGAAAGGATTGAATGCGTTTGATGTTAGTACGTTTAGCTGTCCCCCACAGTTCAAGTCCGTAGGTCCAGATGGGCTTCAGTATTCTCCTGTAGATTAATGATTTGTTGTCAACTGTAAGTTCAGATTTTCTGTTGAGTAGTCGGTATAACTGTCCGAATCGTCGGTTGAGTTCTTGTCTTTTAAGTCTATTGAAATATATTATTGTGTATGTTTGTTTGTTTATTTATTTTACGTAACTTTATGACACAAGACGATGCTACAGTGGGAGTCCTTAATTTTTCCTATCCACCACTATATAATATATATATATATATATATATATATATATATATATATATATATATATATATATATATATATATATATACACTACCGCTGATTTCAAGCGCAATATCTAAGCTACTTGTAAACCAATTTCAATGATTTTTTTTTTTAATTGGTCCAAAATTTAATTTTATAGTATATTTACTTTAATTTTATAGTTTATCGTAGTTATAGTTAACAGTGTTATAAGCGAGATTTCAATTGTTTTCCATTTTCCTTTTTTCTTTTTTTTTTGTTTATCGCTCTTTACTGGTTCTAAAACTCTATACATACTTTTCTCTATCGTATAGACTGAGTATTAATTTCAAATTTTACTATTAAAAAAAATTAATATCGAAAAAAGAGTTTTTCGAAAAATCTCGAAAACCATTTGAATTAAAAAGCTATAAAATGGGGTGAATTATTTTTATTCGACACTAAATCGATCCCCCAAGTTTGAGTCAAAAAAGTATCGGGGGCAGATTTACCGTCCTATACCCTTACGGTGAAAATTGAAAAAATAAAGAATAATTATAATTAAAATGGTATACTAGATTAAAAAAAAAAAAAAAAATATATATATATATATATATAATTAATGACTAATTACTTTACGATAATATTCAATATTCAATTCGATAATATACAAATGAATTATGATGAACTTGAATACTGCTGTTAGTAATAATCAATATTTACAAATCTGACTATAAATTTATTTACAATCGATATATTTATATAAACTTTAAGAGATTTTCTTTAATGTTCGAACCAACAAGTAGGTATATTGGAACTTTTGTCTGAGTGAACAAGAAACGATGTTATCTAGAGACAGAGACTCTTTTTTTTTTATTTTATTTATTTTTTTTGTGAAGGCTATACGGGGTTTCTCGGGCCAGGGAGTGAGGGCGTGAGATAAATGCTGAAATAAAAGCCCCCACAGCACCGAGACTCCAACTCGTAGTTATTGGTTTTTCAAATTATTTTGTCTTCTGTGTTGCTAGGCAACTCGCGCTAACCCGCTCAGCTACCCTGTCCTCCCTTTTTTTTTATTTATAGACCATTTTCCCTGACCAAGTACAAATTTCCTGACTTTTTCATATGTTTTTAAAATCCTTGATTTTTCTCGGTTTTCCTGATTTTTCCTGTTGCTAGACACCCTGCATAGAAAGCTGTTATGCTGGCCACTACACCACAGGCAACCAATTTCACAGTTTTAACAACTTTATTTAGTGCTGACCCTAACAAAGGTACTTTACAAATCAGAGCGGACGAGTGTAAAAGCTTTGGTCTGTAGGAACGGATCAATCCGGAAGGAGAGAATTTAATCCATCAAAGAGTCCCTGAGGTGCAACCTCCACAAACTCCCTTCCGCTAAAATCTTTTGGTCATCCTTTACCTGCCTCCAGCACTTTGGGCTGGCAACTGATTGAGTAAGCAGCTTCACTCTCTTAGGAAGAGGGGTTTAAGATAAATTTAACTTATTAGATCAACAGATTTTCAATTTATTGTAAGTAGAGATGGGCTAACATTTGAATTGGAATCTGGTGGGCTTGATAAAGGAATTTCAATTACAAGTTTTTTACATATATTTTTACTTTCACTTACCTAGATATGAAATATACAGTAAGGGAAAGTATTGCGATCGTGAACATTTTCGGATTCCAGTTTTCAATTCGGAAATACACATTTTAGGGTCCCCTGAGTCCAAATAATCAAGTCCCTCAAAAAGTTCTGTGTGTGTGGTAACTTCCGGGCGAAAAAAAAGTCCTATGAAACTGAAATTTCATATCTAAGAAAACTATGCTCCCGAGATGTTGCAGAAACATTTTCATCAATATCAGCTGACCGGAAGACCTACTTTATACCATGCATTTTTCACCTTTTCAAGATTTTCTCAAAACGTCTCTAACGATTTTGATTTAACTCTACATATCGATGTAAAATTGATGGGCTTTAATATGATGTAGCTTTCATGTTCATTGAAATAGTCTGACAGGGCTAAAATGCCGATATTTCTCAAATTTCATCTTCCAAAGTACCTTTAATGTTGTAGATTTAAAAAAAAAATGTACATTATCTGATTAGCATTGATAAATAACGGGTAAATATGCAAGTTGAGCCAATTTGATAAACAACTAAAGGAGAAAAGTTAAAAAATATTATTTTGTGTTTTTGAACAGAAGAATAGTAATATAGATGAATAGCATACTGCTGGAAAGCTAAAAATTTCAGAAAAAAATATTATCTAGTTCACAGAACTTTAAAGGTTAATAGAGAGTGATGAAAAGCCGATAAAACTAACTGATTGTTGTAGATTAAAATTTAATAGATTATTTAAAATACATGTTTCTGTTGAAATTCAAAATAATTCTCTAAACGCTCGTTCCGAGTCCGTTGTGGTTCTGAATTCTCAAGTTGTAATCCGATAGAAGCCGGTGTTCCACAAGGTAGTGTCCTAGGTCCCATACTCTACATCTTATTCACCTCAGACATTCCCACCTTACCCGAAAACTTCCTGGCAACATTTGCCGATGATATAGCTATCCTCTGTAAGTGGAGTATATGAGTATACCACTGAAAAGTGGCGCAACCATTGGCGCATTAAAGTCAATGAATCAAAAAGCAAGCATGTCACCTTTACCCTTCGTAGCAGATCCTGCCCTTCCGTCCATTTTAACTCTATTTCCCTACCCTTTTCTGACACAGTCAAATACCTTGGTTTCCTCTTAGACAAAAGACTGACATGAAACCCCCATACTAGACTCAGAAACAGAAAATCTATCTCTCAACGGACAACAAACTATTAATTTACAAGACTATTCTTAAACCAATTTGGACCTACGGACTTTAACTGTGGGAACAGCAAAACTTTCTAATATCAAACGTATCCAATCCTTTCAGTCCAAAGTCCTTAGCACAATAGCAGATGCCCCATATTATGTGACCATCAAAACCTTACACCATGACCTGAATATCCCATTTGTCCTTGATCTAATCCCATCCAAATTCTCAATCTTCCATCAGAAGCTTACCACCTTCCTAATCCCTTGGCACACTCCCTATCCTGTTCCAAACATCCCTATAACACTCCTCGTAGGTTGAAGCGGCAGTGGCCCAGAGATCTCTTGTAAATGTCATTGGAGTGCTGGCAATGGCTGGCTTCTCCACTCATGCCCTGAGTGCACCTGGCGCTGCCGCCCTCGCTTAGCCTCCACTGGCTCTCAAGACCAGTGACGCGGCTGAATGAGAGGCGCTGGGATCTTCTGGCATTGTGCCTCGACATCCACTAGTGGATCTCGAGGTTTGATTCGGTGATCCCAGGGGCAGTTTGTAAATATTGTAAATAGGTATGAATGTGATCAAGATTGTTATTATTATTTTCTTTATAATATTTATTTAATGTTGTGTATATATATTTTTTTCTTTCTTCTTTGTTTAATCTTTATTAATCATCTATTTATTTATTTAATTTTATTTACAATGTACATATGGGATTAATGATTTCTTCTATCTGTAATACTCATTGCCCCAGAAGGTGGCAGATTGTATTATCTCTTAATTAAAAAAAAAAAAAAAAGATTCTTGCTGTATATGTATAAATCTATGTATCTGAAAGAAAATGGGAAACGGTGCAGAAGGAAAAAAAAGAAAACAGGGAAAATGAATGACGAAAAAAAAAATTTAAAAAGAGTAGAAATTCTGGAATTCCCTTCCATCTAACATCCGCCATGCTCCTTCCCTTTCTACATTTAAATTCCTTCTTTTCCAGCACCTTCTAACATCCCAAAATGACGCTGCCTGACATATATTTTAAATATGAAATATATTTTTATATAATTTTTTTCCTTTGGTTCAATCTTTACAGTATTTGTTTAGTTTTTTATATCGTTATTTTGTTACTAGAAGATTTAATTTCTTATATTTGTATTTTTTATTTTTATTTATGTTTTAATTGTATTATCTTTCATTAATTCTTGGTCTAATATAGATCCTTTATTATTTCAGAGTTATTTTAATAATTACAATGTTACTAATTATTTTTGTTTTATTTAATTTTTTTCTTGTTTCTTTTTTAATTTGGATTCTGTTACCAACTCATATATTTCTCATTTTTTTCTAACATAAATTAGCTTCTGAAGATTGTTTTTATTTTATTTATTTTGTGTTGTATACAAATTCATCAATTATTGTAAATAGTAAGTAATCATGTTCATCTTGTCTGATGGCCAGACATATTGTATATTTAAACTGTACAAAGCTGTTATTGTAAAGGGACCCAGTCCCAGAATAAACATTTTTTTCTATCTATCTATCTATCTAGAAAATTATGAATTATAATGTTAAAAATATTCCTAAAGGAAAGAATTGGTATGCTGTGTTATAGGAACCCAATTAATTAAGTTAGGCAGCATCATTTTGTTTTGTTTGTAAATAAAGTGTATCTATCTAGTCTGATGATGACACTTATTAAACTCGCGAGCTTGTAAAGGATCCATCAATATGTTTCTTTAGGGATGGTATGGAAGCATTAATATGTAGGGCGTGGGAGGCTGTAGGCCAACTCGACTCAACTCTAATGACACCCGGATAGGACACGGGACTTCATGCATTGAAAATGAAGTCCTCTGTGGCCCAAAGCACGAGCCCCTAATAAAATACTTAACGTGTCAGTACACTGGTATACAGCTCACAGGACCGGAAAACTCCAAGCCAAAATCGCTTAAAAACTTCATGATCATCTCTTTTTAATTTTTATTGACATGTTTCATTTTTTTTTTTGCTTGTTCTGTTATCTCTTTGTTTTGTTATTTCTTATATAATTGTTTTTGTTGATGACCTTTTTATTTTCATATTTTTAGAACTTAATAATTTAATTTTAGTTTTATTGACTGTGAACAATGTAAATATTTATCTTTCACGTTGTGGGATTTGGATGTGGAGAGGGAGGGAGTATGACGGATGTTTGATGGGAGGGAATTCCAAAAACTAGTAGAACGGGCCAGAAAGGAGCATCGTATTTTTTTTTTCTCGGTGGGAAGGGATATAAAGGTTGGATAGACGGGATCTCGTCTCTAGTGGGTGAATTGAGGGTTTGAACTGCAGGAGATTATAGTTATAGGGAGGGTGTTGGGAGTTGATAGTTTGGTAAAGAAAAGATCCACGAAAGTATTGCCTATGGGGGTGGGGAAAGAGCCATTTTGATTCGGTAAAAAGATGAGATACAGGGACTGCCTCGTCGTGCCAAAGGCGAATTTTAAAAAACACTTCATAATCAACTTTAATCGTCTTTCTACGCCTTCAAGATGTTAGGTTGATTATTTAAAATAATAATTTTTTTTTTAAAGCATTTTATTGGTATTTACAACTGTATTAACAAAAAAAAAAATACATCAAGTAAATGTGATGTGTTATATAGTACAATGACATGATATACATGTGGAGAATCTTCCCATTAGAAGCACTCTAAAAATATTCTAAACTAAGGTCCCAGGGCCATTTCCTTTTCAGGCGCCTCGGAGGATCATCCGGAATTGAAGAGGAAGAAAGGATTGAAACTAGTGGGTTACAGTGAGAATGGAGTTTGTCATGAAAGGATTGATACCTGGTCCGGGCCAAATCAGTAACAAAAGGAACATTAAGGTCTTTATGGATAAGTTTATTCGTGACAAAGTAAGGAGCGTTGAGGATTTTACGAGGGATTTTGGATTGTAAGGATTGGATGCAAAAAAAAAAATATATGATGGTTTAGTAGAACCCCAAAGCTCTACTCCGTAAGTCCAGATTGGTCTTATAATAGTCATGTAGATGAGCCTTTTGTAGTTCAGAGGAAGGTTTGACCGTTTGTCTGGTAAGTGTTAAAGTAGCCTAAAGCGGCGAGCAGTTTCTTGTCGTTTTAGTCGTGTACTTGGATTCCAAGTTAGGCGTTTGTTAAGAAGAAGTCCTAGGTATCGGATCTGTTCAACAGGAGCTAGTTGAGTGTTATTTAAGAATACTTTAGGGCAGGAAGTCAAAGGTTTACGGCGAAGGGTAAAGGTTATTTAATGGGATTTGTTGGAATTTATTTTTATCCTCTAGTTCTGACACCATACTTCTAGGTCTTTGATGTGGGCTTGAAGGGTATTTGAAGCAACAAATGGATCTTTATGAACTGATAACATCCAGGTGTCATCAGCATAGGTAGAATAATATAAAAAATAAAAAAAATATCTGGAAAAAAATTGTAATATATCTCAATAAATATTTGAAAAAATCTGGTGCAGGCAACACATGACTTTCACTTACCTCCATTTTTAAAATCAATGAAAGAATTTTCAAATACAGTCAAAGATAAAAATACGTGAAACTATTAAGGAATTAATCCAATTGAATTTATATAGAAACATGTGTTTCATTAAAAAATCTATTATATTATTATCTAAAATAATCATTTAGTTTAATGTTCATTTCATCACTCTCTATTAACTTTTAAAAGCTTGTGTATGAGATGATATTTTTTTTCTAAAATCTTTAGCTTTCCAACGGTATATCATACATGCATATTACTGCTCTTATGTTCAAAAACGAAATTTAAAATATCGGCATTTAAGCCCTGTCAAACCATTTTAATCCGAATGAAACCTGCATGATATTAAAGTCTATTAAATTCTACATCGATTATAGCGAGTTTAATCAAAATCGTCGGAACCGTTTTCGAGAAAATTGAAAAAAGGTGCAAAATGCATGGTATAAAGTGCCTCTTCTGGTAAGCTCATTTTGATGAAAAAGGTTTTGTAACGTCTCGGGTGTATAATTGTCTTAAATATGAAATTTCAGTTTCATAGGACTTACCGTTTCCGCCCGGAGTTACCACACACACACACAGACTTTTCTGCGGGACTTGGTTATTTGGACTCAGGGGACCCTAAAACGTGTATTTCCGTTGAAAACTGGAATTCGAAAATTTTCACGATCGCAATACTTTCCCTTACTATATATAGTAAGTGAAAGTAAAAAACCATGAAGGGCCTTGGGTATAGTATTGATATAGATTTATACTTTTTACTTTCACATTCTTATACATGAAAAATATAGTAATAGAAAGAATTGTGACCGTGAAAATTTTCGAATTCGTGTTTTCAACGGAAATACACGTTTTAGGGACCTCTGAGTCCAAATAACCAAGTCTAGGAAATGTGTGTCTGTATGTGGTCTAGAAAAAAACGAAAATACGTACAAAACTGAAATTATTATTATTTGTAATTGTTTGTTTGTTTGTAATTGTTTCATTGAATAGAAATTTCTCGAAGCAGTTCAGTTAATTACAAAGCATTTAGAATTGGACATATTTAAACTTGGAAGAGCTGTTTTACGTTTCAGGGTTGTTAGGTCGATGTTATGCGCCGGCCGGTGTCCTCTCCACCTGAGCTAATGAATAGACATCGGAGGTGCGTGGGCGACTCAAAGGACAAACCTATCTCCTGCAATTGGTTTTAATCCCATTATTATTGTCAGTATAATTAAGGCAACAAAGAGGATGTGAAATTAATATAAAATGGGTTTTTGAGACTAAAACGCGTTAATTTTAAGTGCTTAATTTTGTTTTGTTCCGAAACCTATATCATCCTATGGACTGTGGGGGACAGCTAAACGTTCTAACATCAAACGCATTCAATCCTTTCAATCCAAAGTCCTCCGAATAATAGTAAATGCTCCTTAGCATGTCATCAGTCATACCTTACACCACGACTTAAATATTCCATTTATTTCAGACCTTATTCCATCAAAATTCTCCAAATTCCACCAGAACCTTATCCATCACCCTAATATCCTAGCTCAACCCTTATCCAGCTCCACACATCCTTCCCATCCTCTTAGAAGGTTGAAACGGCAGTGGCCTCGAGACCTCTTGTAAATATGTATTTTGGAGTTCTAGCTAGACTTTTCACTCAATGTGCTGTATGTTTGAGACATCTAGGCTTTGTGCATATTTTATTGAATCTTTATTTTATATATATATATATATATATATATATATATATATATATACAAGAAATTAATTCATCGACCCTTTTTTTTTTTATATTATAATTTTGTTTTAAATAATTCGGGTTTTGGGCCATTAAACCAATACTCCTTCTTAATTTTCTTTATTTTGACGTTTCGATCCTCCGTCCATGAATACACATAGGATCCTTTTCACTGCAACTAAACATAATTGGTTACATTTTGCAGTATGTTGGTTACATTTTCCATAAATCATCTATCTATAGCCGGGTACAATATATTATAAAAACATCTTACCAAAGAATTTTATTGAGCACCGGCACACCACTCAGGCTAACACAGGGCACTGGGATCTCCAAGCCCCCCCCCCCCCAGCCTTGGCGGCCGAAGCTCAACTTATCAATAAATAAATACAATAAAATTATTCTATTAAAAATACAAGGTCAACAACGCTTAAAAAATATATCACAAAAACAACAATAAAATAAACCAAACTATTATATAGACCAATAACTATGAAACAATCTAAAATATTTTATATAAATAATGATTATAAAAACTAATAACAATAAACAACTTATATATTAACCATAATAAAACTTTTTTAATTTTGTCTACTTATTCTTCCTAATTTATTTAAAATATTATTGTATACGTTGCTAAGTTTCGTGCAATCATTCCGCGCATTTACAGTATGTTCGTTCCTAATGATGTGCATCATCTCAAGAATCAATCTCTTTTCTTTATTTTTTTCCACATCCAGAACACTTACATTTTTAAAATCAAAATTGTGGTTGTTTTTGATAGCGTGACTCGCTAAGGCCGTTTCTTCTTTCTTGGATTCCACACTGTATTTATGCGCGTAAATTCTTTTATTTAAATATTGTGAAGTTTGGCCAACATAAGTGCCTTCACAATTTCTGCAATCTATCCTATATATAATGTTAGATAATTTTTCTTTACTGGTTTTATCTTTAAGTCTAGAGTAGAGCATTTTTTTAAAATTATTATTATATTTGTACACAATATTTACGTTTTCATTTTTGAATATCCCCTTTATTATGGGGGCCAGTGGTCTGATATATTCAATAGAAAAATAAGAATAAGGATCTACAGGGTCACGGTTTTTCTTTTTGTGAGAAAATGTTTCATAGGCCCCCCGTAGACACTTCTCTATGACACCTGCAGGGTAACCATTATTTTTTAAAATTTCTCTTGCTCGGTTAATATTTTCGTCTCTATAAGAGATACTGCTTAGAGCTATTGCTCTGTAGCATATATTTCTCCCAATGTTGATCTTAATTTTTAGGTCGTGGCAAGAATTAAAATTTAAAATACGGCCACCATTGTATTTTCTCTCGTGCCATGATACTTTTGTGTACCCTAGCCCGCGAATTATTTTCGTATCTAAAAATGTGATCATATTGTCTTTTTCTTCTTCGATAGTAAATTTTATATTTTGATCTTTATTAAAATGTCCCAAAATATCATTTAAGCTCTCTGTCGGAACACTTAAAATGGTGTCGTCAACATATTTCTTCAAAAATTGCACCTTTATGGGAATTTTGGCTAAAAATGTCTTCCACCAAATCATCCATAACGAGTTCTACGAGAATGGGAGAAAGTGACAATCCCATTGGTAGGCCACTTATTTGTTTATAATAATGGTTATTTATAGAGAAATAAGATGTTTCTATACAAAGCTCTACAGCGCTAATAAATAAGGTTTGAGGAATTTTTGTGAATTTCTCAATTTGTTTCCATCTTTTTATAACAGCCTTTATAGCTACTTCTTTTTTGACATTAGTAAACAGAGAAACTACATCTAAAGATATTAGTTTACTATTATTTGGGATCACTTGCTTTTCAATGAATTCTTTAAACTCATAAGAATTTTTTATATTCCACTCATTTTCGACTTTAGAATTTTGTAAAATATTTGATAAGAATTTTGCTAAATTAAATGTAGGAGAGTTTACAAAAGAAATAATCGGTCGTAAAGGTATATCGGGCTTGTGTATTTTCGGGAGTCCATAAATTTTCGGTGGTAATGCATTATTCGTATATAATTTATTGTATTGATCGAGTCTTATCAATTCTAAATTAAGCAGCATTTTTGCCAATTGATTATTTTTCTTCATTAAATTTTTAGTGGGATCGGGAATCTTCTTATAATGAAGACGGTCGTTTATGATATTACTCATCTTTTCGTCGTAATCCCCTTTGTCAATGGCAACTGTAATACCCCCCTTGTCCGCTGATGTTATTAATACGTCCGGATTGTTTGTTAAAAATATTTTTGCTGCATGGATTTCCTTATCAATCGGCTGTGCCTTATATCCTTGATTTGCATTCTTATTGCAAACATTCGTTACGGCATTAACCACTTTAAGTCTCAGTTCATTCTGTTTTGATTCATCTTTTTCTACAGTTTGTATTATGTATTCCACATCAGATAGGAATTGTGGTATTTTTTTAGCAATGTTTTTTGGGTTTATTTCATTGTTGAATTTAGGTCCTAAAGATAAAATATCTTGTACATTCTTCGGTATTACCTTATTTGTCAGATTCAAAAACGCAGTGTTTGGTACATCCGGCAAACAATCATGTACTGTCCTTCCTTTAATTTTTTCGAATTTTTTAATTAGTTTTATCTTTTTTTGTTTTTTCTGCTTTTTGTAGAGATTATCTTGATCCAACGTTAGCTTGTAATACAGGTACTTATTAATAGTATTCGAGAGTTCTACCAGAATATGGTCTATTTTGTATTTTATTCTCGTTATTATTAAACATACATCTTTAATTTCCAAATTCAGAATCGAGACTTCAGTTTTACAAATTATATTCTCCAATGGTCTTACAAACTTTGAAGAAGTAGGAATAAGTTTATAAATGCTTTTTGTGCTGTCTTTAATGTGTGGTGGAATTAAATTTTGTTGCCTACACTTTAAAAGAAACACTCTCTGTGGTTCCAAATGAGCTAACTTCTTTATCAATTTAGAATACCTTTTTGCTCGATTTGCTACAAAATTTCCATAAAAATGTTTTATATCTTGAAAGATACCCATATTCACCAATGAAAGGCCACAAGAAAAACAACAACAAACAAAATGAAACCAATCTACATATGTACGACTATTACAATATATACCCTAAAATACTTATACAAGAAATTAATTCATCGACCCTTTTTTTTTATATTATAATTTTGTTTTAAATAATTCGGGTTTTGGGCCATTAAACCAATACTCCTTCTTAATTTTCTTTATTTTGACGTTTCGATCCTCCGTCCATGAATACACATAGGATCCTTTTCACTGCAACTAAACATAATTGGTTACATTTTGCAGTATGTTGGTTACATTTTCCATAAATCATCTATCTATAGCCGGGTACAATATATTATAAAAACATCTTACCAAAGAATTTTATTGAGCACCGGCACACCACTCAGGCTAACACAGGGCACTGGGATCTCCAAGCCCCCCCCCCCTCCAGCCTTGGCGGCCGAAGCTCAACTTATCAATAAATAAATACAATAAAATTATTCTATTAAAAATACAAGGTCAACAACGCTTAAAAAATATATCACAAAAACAACAATAAAATAAACCAAACTATTATATAGACCAATAACTATGAAACAATCTAAAATATTTTATATAAATAATGATTATAAAAACTAATAACAATAAACAACTTATATATTAACCATAATAAAACTTTTTTAATTTTGTCTACTTATTCTTCCTAATTTATTTAAAATATTATTGTATACGTTGCTAAGTTTCGTGCAATCATTCCGCGCATTTACAGTATGTTCGTTCCTAATGATGTGCATCATCTCAAGAATCAATCTCTTTTCTTTATTTTTTTCCACATCCAGAACACTTACATTTTTAAAATCAAAATTGTGGTTGTTTTTGATAGCGTGACTCGCTAAGGCCGTTTCTTCTTTCTTGGATTCCACACTGTATTTATGCGCGTAAATTCTTTTATTTAAATATTGTGAAGTTTGGCCAACATAAGTGCCTTCACAATTTCTGCAATCTATCCTATATATAATGTTAGATAATTTTTCTTTACTGGTTTTATCTTTAAGTCTAGAGTAGAGCATTTTTTTAAAATTATTATTATATTTGTACACAATATTTACGTTTTCATTTTTGAATATCCCCTCTCTATATATATATATTATATTATAAATATATATATATATAGAGAGAGAGAGAGAGAGAGAGAATAGAACAAGAAACTTTATATTAGGACAATGTCCCTTAATAATAACAGTAATGGAATCATATAAACAAGTATTATATCTGGCAAAAAAAAATATATAACTACATTTAAACAACAAAAGAAAGAAGAAAAAAAAAAAAAGGTCATAGTGAAATTAAAACAGTCCTTAACAGTCGTTCGTAATTGCGAAGGGACCTATCTGCGTTGTTGCATGAGTTAGCTTGTTCTTTTTACTTTCGCGTACCTATATAATAATAATAATAATAAGGGAAAGTATTGCGATCATGAAAATTTTCGAATTCCAGTTTTCAACGGAAAGACAAGTTTTAGAGTCCCTTAACTCCAAATGACCGAGTCCAGCAAAAAGGTCTGTGTGTGTGTGTGTGTGTGTGTGAGGTAAATTTAGCTAAAAGTCGTAAAAACTAAAAGTAGTGCGTAACTGAAATTTCATATTTCGGACAGTTGCACGCCCGAGATGTTACAGCAACTTTTTCATCGAAATCAGCTAACCAGAAGAACCACTTAATACCATGCAATTCCAACCTTTTTTACGTTTTTCTAAAAAACAGCTCTAATGATTTTGATTAAACTCACTAAATGAATGTAAAATCTAATGAACTTTAATAAGATGTAAGTTTTATTGTGATTGATGAAGTCTGACTAGGCTTAAATGCCGATATTTTAATTTTTTTCTCTAAAGTACCTTTAATTCTGTGAATAAAATAAAAAAATAGGCACATAATCTTGTTAGCATTGATAAATAATAGCTATATATGCAAGTTGAGGAAATTTGATAAACAGCTAAAGGAGAAAAGTGCAGACAGATTTTGATATTCAAATTTCGTGTTTTTGAACACAAGAATAGTAATATAGATGTATAATATACAGTTGGATAGCTAAAGATTTATGAAAAAATATTATCTAGTACACGGAATTTTAAAGGTTAATGAAGAGTGATGAAAAGCCAATAAAACTAATTGATTTTATAGATAAAAATATAACAGATTATTTAATAAAACACATGTTTCTATTGAAATCCAATTTGATTATTTCTTTAAAAAATTATATTTATCTCAATAACAGAGGTAAGTGAAAGTCGTGTGTCGCGCCCACCAGATTTTTTTCTTTGCAGATGGCGAATAACGAAATGTCGTAAAAACATTTTCTTGTAAATAAATAATGTTTTAGCTAATCCAAAGGTAATTAATATTATATATATGTATATATATATATATATATATATATATATATATATATATATATATATATATATATATATATATATATATATAAAGCGATGATACAGATGCCCACCCTCTGCGCACCTCAATTGGGTCAAGTGGTTACCGAAGATGTTCTCACTCTAGTCATGTGTTAATTAATTTGGTTTGTTATAACACATAATGTTATATATTTTCATTTGTTTGTAATCAAGTTAGTATATAATCAAAAGTAAGTATATCTTCAATTCAATTCACACGCGGAACGGAGATTTTTAAAAATGAACTTAAACTGAAGTTTCATGGAACCCTCATACTAGACTGAAACGACAGGACAACTATACAGATTACTAGAACACTTACTCGACAAAACGCTCAAAACTTCCTACTTACTACAAAAAACTCATTTATATAAAAATTATCAGGCCTATTTGGACCTACGGCATTGAGCTATGGGGGTCAACTAAACCATCGAATTCCTCTCGCATCCAATCCTTGCAGTCCAAAATCCTTCGTGAAATCCTCAATGCTCCTTACTTTGTTACTAATAAAATCATCCATAAAGACCTAAATATCCCAATTGTTGAAGACTTGGCCCGTTACAGATATAACTCTTTTCATTGCAAACTCCCTGCCCACTCAAACCCTCTCTATTCCCGACAACCCACCGAGGCGACTTAAAAGAAGATGGCCAAAAGACCTCCTAACATAAATTAGACATTGGAGTGCTACCAATGGGTAGTTCAGGAGTACCATGTGTTCTAATCATATGTAAAGCCTATTTACTTGTTGTATTTATTTAATACAGTTGTAAATTTCTTTAAATAAATAACAAAAAAATAAAGCTGAGGTTTCACCTGTGATGCTGTGTCTAACATAACATACGTCTTTCTTTTCCCTAGGTTACTGGTTCAAACCGGAAAGATAGATTAAGATTTTTCAAGAAGTAATTCTTTTTTGCTTTTGGTTTAGTCAATTACTGTTTTACTGTTTCTTTTAATTGTTTTTTGTAACAATTAGGTATTATTCAATTCAATCTTTTATTGCATGACTTTATTTTATATTTTGTATATATGTATATGTATTCCTTATAGCTTTTTAGCTTAGTAAATTACTGCTTCATATTGTGAACTGTGTTACTGTTTGTCATTGTACTTTTGTTATTGAATTGCCGCAGGTGAACTCCTTTCCCACACACGGGCTCGCCTTAGTGGGATAGTGACTTATACTTGGACTGTAAAATGTATTTTGATTTTAATAAAGAAGTTATTAAAAAAAAATTACTTAATTGTCGTTCGGAGAGAACTTAAAATGACTTTTCAGAGCCTGTGAGATGTCAGGTACTCGTTAAGGTAGACTATCCTGTATAAAACTGGATAAGGATAATTTAGAATTCTCATTTTAACATCACCAATTAACCGCAGTGCCATAAAATTATGTTAAAAATCAATAAATGGATGTATTTTAGAATTTCTTGAGGTTTAATGTGATATAATATTTATTCTGATTGAAATATTCTGACAGGACTGAAATGGCGAATTTTCATATTTTCTTGTTCTAAAGTAGCTTTGATTTTGTACATTTCCCCTTGTATATGGTAAAAATCTGGTGCGGGCAACACACGACTTTTACTTACCATGATTGCTATAATTAATTTAAAAACTATTAACTATACTTCAGTTTAAAAATTATATCAAGTTGATTTTAGTAGAACGTGATTTCATTTTCGTTGGAAACATATGATTTAGATTAAATAATGTAAGTGTATTGAATTGTTAATCAGTAATAAGTTTATTCCCTATTCGTCACTTTATATTAGCTTTTACAATTTTTTGTATCAGATAATATATTTTATAAAATCTTTCTCTTTCCAACGGTATATTATACATCTATATTACAGTTGTTATTATAGAAAAAAACCCATAAATTTCTTAATAAAATATTTTTGCACATTTATCCTTTGGTTAGTTATCAAATTCGTCCAAATTGTATATTCATCCGTCCTTTATCAATGTCATTAGGATGATACAAATAGAAAGTTTAAAATATCGGTATTTAAGCCCTGTCAGACTATTTCAATCAGAATGAAATCTACATGATATTAAAGATCATTAAATTTTACATCAATACAACGAGTTTAATCAAAATCGTTGGAGCCGTTTTTGTGAAGATCATTAAAAGGTGCAAAATGCATAGTATAAAGTGGCTCTTCTGTTTAGCTGATTTTGATGAAAAAGTTGCTGTAACATCTAGGGCAACTAGTTGTTTTAAATATTAAATTTCAGTTCCCCGGACGACTTTTCGTTTTTGCCTCAGACTTACCACACACACATACACACCGACCTTTTTGCGGGACTTGGTTATTTGGACTCAGGGGACCCTAAAACGTGTATTTCCGTTGAAAACTGGAATTCTAAAATTTTCACGTTCGCAATACTTTCCCTTACTATATATAGTAAGTGAAAGTAAAATATAGAATGGACAAGTATAGCAAACGTGAAATTTTTCAACTATGATTTTTAACGGAAAATTATGTTTTCCTGAGTCGAAATGATCATGTTTCGCAGAAATATTTTTTTAATAAAAAATAAATGTTACCATACAAACAAGATAATTTTCATTCTATATTTATTTAATTGAAAATTCTACCATTGATTTTACCAAGTGAGGTAATTAAAAGTCGTGGATTGCGGGTACAGGTTTCTTAAATTGGTGCCATGAAAAAAGGTAAAAAGTGGTGTTTTCTGTGCGCGCACAGGATTTTTTTCTTCTCAAATCTTGAAGAGATGCTGATTTCCTCCTTGAGGCTAGCATTGCAGAGAGAGTACAAGCGGCCTTTGATTAACAAGACGTTTTGATTCCTTGCACGACGCCAATTTGTCCCGTATTGTGCAAGCATTTAATAATCTGAATCGTATGCTTATATACAATTCCTTTTTATGCAGGTAAATATTTTGTTGGTATTAGTTAAACAATATACTAAAAAATGTTTTATTATTATTATTTGTTTTTACTTTCACATATCTAATATAAAAATACAAATTTGTATTGTACTGGAATTTCATATTTTAGAATCTTATATGCCTTAGATGCTACAGCAACATTTCCAAACAAAATTAACGAACCGGAAGTTCCACTTTAGATAACGCCTATGCACCTTTTTACTATTTTTTTTAAAATTGGTTCTAATTGGCTATTTTTAGATCCGCCATCGAAGAATGGTGTCAGAACTGGAGAATTAAAATAAATCCCAATAAATCACATCAAATAACCTTCACTCTACGTCGTAAACCTATAACTTCCTGCCCCACCGTATCCTTTAACAATATCTTACTTACTCCTGTTGAACAGATCCGGTACTTAGGACTATACCCAGACAAACGCCTCACATGGAACCCTCATACTAGACTGAAACGACAGGAAACTGCTCGTAGATACCGATTACTACAACAGTTACTCGACAAACGCTCAAAACTTTCTATTTCCTGCAAAAAAACTCATTTATATAACCATTATAAGGCCTATTTGGACCTACGGCATTGAGTTATGGGGGTCCACTAAACCATCGAATTTCTCGCGCATCCAATCCCTGCGATCCAAGATCCTTCGAAAAATCCTTAATGCTCCATACTTTGTTACAAATAAAATTATCCATAAAGACCTAAATATCCCATTAGTTGAAGACAGCTCGATCCAGATATACATCCTTCCATTCCAAACTTTCTGCCCACTCAAACTCACTTATCCGTGACCCCTCCTCAACATCTATTCCTGACAATCCATCGAGGCGACTAAAAAGAAGATGGCCAAGAGATCTCTTACCATAAATTGGACTTTGGAGTTCTACCAATTGGTAGTTTCTTCACAGGACAATCATGTGTCTTAATCTCATATCAATTCAATTTATTTGTTGTATTGAATCAATACAGTTGTAAATTTATTTAAATAAATAGTTTTTACCAACATTGCCGCAACTGGAGTTCTATCCTAGTGTAGCTCTGTGTTTGTAACATTGTCATCTCGTTGCTTTCACGATTAAAACTATAAAACTTCATCAACAGTGAGTTTACTAACTATTAAAATTTTTAACATTCACTTATAGTTAGGTGAGAGAACTTCTGTTACAATAAGTGATAAGTTATAAACTGATTGATATCTGGTTGAGATAGCAACGTGGCTCTAATCCTCTACAGTTATCGCAGTTTACTTCGTGACTTTAAGGTCTGGGCCAGGTTGACTGCCCAGTCACCTTTGTTTTTGTCTGAGACTTCAATTAACTTTATTTCAATTCATTTTTTTTAAAAGAATTTTTAGAGTTTTTTTTTTCTTCTCTTTTAATTTTTTTTCCTTAACAATGTTTTCTTTATTAGTTGTGTATATTTATGTAAATAGTTTAGTTATTAAGTATTTATTGTATATATTTTCTTTTAGTTTGTAGTTGTATATACATATATATAATTTTTTTCTTCTTTATTTGCCATGATGGACTTAGATAAATATACGTCCGATGAGGACTCAGAGGAGACCCCGTTCAGTGAAATAAATGAAACAAATTCACAATATTTGACACGTCGTACGTTGAAAAAACGGGACCGTAACTCCCTCCCTCCGGGTTCCGGGGGTAATTCTCCAAACAAAAAGAAAAAAAAGCCTGCGAAAACAAAACAGGTGACTGATCAAAATATCGCACCGCCAAAAACTCGCAGTAAACTCACTGCAGCCAACAGTATTGAACCAACCGCATCAACTTCAACCTCACCGTCTGTCTTTAATGCCCCACCCTCCTCATTCGGCAACAATTCAGTTGCAGCTAACATAACATCCGGGACTCCTGAGCCACAAGGGTTTTATGATCCCGAGCCACCACCAATTTTTGTTGACAATATAAACTTTTTTTTTTTTTTTGGTCAGGAAATAGCAGACTTGATCGGACAGGCCAACTTCCGATGTTATTCAAGAATCAATGATATCAAAATCAACACAACTACAAAAGATAGTTATAAAAAGCTCATTAGCCATTTGAATTCGAATATCTACGATTTTCATTGCTATCAATTAAAGCAAGAAAAGACATATAGAGTAGTTCTAAGAGGGCTTCACTCAACTACTCCCACGGAAGATATCAGAAGAGGACTCGAAGAAATAGGACATAATGTCAGACATGTTACTTGCGTCACGCATCCAACTGGAAAGTATCCGTTACCTCTATTTTTCGTGGATCTTGAACCAGCCAGAAACAATGCAGAAATTTTCCATGTAACAAGATTAGTGTTCTCCACAGTCCGCTTTGAACAGCCTCGACAGAAAACAACAATAGTGCAATGTACCAAGTGTCAAAACTTGGGACACACAAAGACGTACTGCTACCATCAGGCTCGGTGCGTCAAATGTGCCGGCCCACATGCCACAGATACCTGCCAAAAACCACGTGACGAGCCAGCGAAATGTGCTCTCTGTGGTGAAGCACACCCTGCGAGTTACAGAGGCTGCTCGGTCTATAAAAATCTGCTCAGGACTAGATCACTAAACCCTCCATCAAAAAGTCTGAAACAGAATAGTACAACACAGGCACCTCCCGCATAGGAAAGCTTAGTGAATTTTCCGGAATTTCAAAAATCTCCAGTCAGCATTGCTCAACAGCCATCGACCTCAAAACCAATAAACCACATTCGTCAGTTCACTCAGAAGCATCACTCCGAGACCACCTCGCAGACTCGACAATCTCAACGTCAGGCGCATCTGAACTCCCAATCCAGACGACAGACCTCCCAACCTAGACACCAGACATCCCATCCCAAGACTGAAGTTCCACACCAAACAATTCCTCCTCATCATTTACCTCTCTAGGTCGATTTGCCGTCAAAACAACCTCAACAACCGCCATCCCGTCCAATCCAAACAATTCAATCAAACCCCCAACCTCAATCACCTTTGAATGTAAATCCTCGTATCCCTAGAAGGGTGCAGCCTCCAGCCCCTGTTCAAGTTCCCGTCCAAGCTAATTATCTTCCTCAAACCTCCGATTTACACCCACCCGACATATACTCCATCCTGAATTCCTTCCTCACAGATCTTAAACAAACTATCCAGCCACTTATCAACCTTCTTACTAGAATCCTTACCGAAATCCCGTTCAATCTCCCACGATGAGTGCTAGGCCTCTGACTATACTTTTATGGAACGCTAACGGCTTACTCAACCACCGAGACGAACTAGACATATTTCTACATCACAACCACATAGGCATAGCACTTCTGACTGAAACCCATTTCACGCAACGATCTCGCTTTTACATATGTGACTACATCACTTACAGATCAGACCACCCAGACAATACTTCCCATGCTGGTTCTTGCATCCTTATCCACAAATCTTTACCTCATTCCCTTCTTCCTTCTACTCCATCTGACGCTATACACTCCTCTTCTGTAATTATTTTAACTCGTCCTTTCCATGTAACTCTTTCAGCTGTATACTGTCCTCCCGGTAACTCCATTTCCCATAGCCTTCTCCATTCTTTATTCCGATCCCTAGGGCCGCGCTTCATTGCGGGAGGAGACTATAACGCTAAACACCAGCGATGGGGTTGTCGAACATCCAACTCCCGTGGCAGTATCCTTTCTAACGTTGCAAACTCCAATTGCTACTCCATCATTTCTCCTACGAATCCCACATATTGGCCTACATCCATCAAAAAACGCCCTGATATCCTGGATATATTTGTCACCTCTCAGATCCCCACTTCCCAAGCTGAAATCAAATCCCTGAATGATCTTTCATCTGACCACAGTCCAGTTCTGCTTTCTTTGCATTCAAACTTTGTTCCTAAACCCTCTCCTCCTACATTGATTACTGGACGTGTAAACTGGGACCAATTTCGATATGACTTGGAACATAAACTAGACTTAAAACATCCACTAAAGACAAAACAAGATATTGATCTAGCCATAAAAAAACTAACTGACTCAATAAGTAGCAGCATAATAGACAACACAACAAACACCAAGATTAATAAACCTCCACAAAGTAACCTACCACAGCACATTCAGATCTTATTAAGAGCTAAACGCAGAGCAAGATCGAAGTGGCACAGGACCAGATACCCAATAGACAAAACTTATTACACCCAACTGACTAACAAACTAAAATCAGAAATCAGAAAATACAAAATTCAAAATTTACAATACTTGACGGAATCTCTCACTATTATTGACAAGTCACTCTGGACGACTAAAAAACTCCTCAGGTTTAAAGATTTCAACCATCCACTTCTTACTGAAACACAAACCTGGACACGATCTGACGAAGAAAAATCCCAGATATTCGCTCAGCACCTCTCTAAAATATACAATCCTCATCCTGACATACTCAATCCCTACCATCTTGAATGTATCGAAACAGAACTTGATATTCCTCTCCAAATGACCCTACCTCCTACAGCATATCATCCTTCAGAAATATCCAATATCATTCACAGTTTACCTTCTCACAAAGCTCCTGGACATGATCTAATTACTTCCCAAATAATGAAACAGCTTCCTCGAAAATCCATCCTTTTTCTTACCTATATATATAACGCTATCCTCCGGACCACATATTTTCCTGACTCCTGGAAACTATCCATTGTTAAGATGATTCCCAAACCCCAAAAGCCGCTCGAACATCCATCTTCTTACCGTCCAATCTCACTTTTACCTATTATGGGTAAAATCCTTGAAAAACTCCTTCAAGAAAAGAATATATCCTATCCTCGTCTCTAATCATATCATCCCTGATCATCAGTTCGGATTCCGAACATCCCATTCCACTATCCAGCAATGTCATCGTGTGGTGGACGTTATCTCTTCTGCTTTGGAGCTCGGGTTGTACTGCACGGGAGCCTTTCTCGACGTAGAACAGGCCTTTGGCCGGGTCTGGCACCCAGGACTGTTGTACAAACTCCGTAAATTCCTCCCTCCTGCTTACTTCCTATTCGCATTAAGAGTGAAAAATAGATGTGTAATACATGCATAGTGTTTTAAGTTTGACATTTCTTACAACTTTTGTTGAAAGACTTAAAAAAGAGATGAAACGAGAAGTGTGCACGAGATTTACTATAGTAAAAAGTACAACAAAGATGTATTATCTTACAGAAAGAATTTATAATGAATTTGGCACTAAATATAATAACTTATTGTTTCACCTATAATAATACATTTAATAATCATTGTAATTTTAAAATGATCTCCGATTAAATTCTAAATTTAAAAAGATTAAGGCACCGTTGTAAGCGCCAATAAAAAAAAAGAAAGAAAAAATCTACCATCATTTCGCATTAAGAGCTTAAAGAAAAAAGAATCTAGATTATTGGGTGACGATTAAATCGAGTGGTGCCTTCTTTTATCTCTAAAAAGTTAAGTGGGCTCTTGGGTTATTACTCAACTTCAATAAAAACGAAAACGGATGAAGATTATTCGCATCTTATTAAGCTTTTGTAATTTAAAATGAAAATTCAAAGTTAAAGAATAATTAAATGATAGAAACGAATAATAAAAGTAAAACGTTGGCGATATAATGTAACTTAAATATTAAATATTAAATAAATGTAAATTTTTATTTTTTAATTGTACACTCTTGTGCCCTATATAAAGTTAATACTTACTGATTCGTAAAAATAGCTGGTAAAATTAATCTTGCATAACGTCTGGTGCGCGGAACACATTACTTTTACTTATTTCCGTTGTTAAAAGCAATTTAAGAACTTATAAATAAAGTGAAATTTAAAAAAATGGTTAATAAAAATATGTCAATATAATAATAATAATAATAGCCTTACTGAACCCGAGGGTTCGATGCCGATACCACCAAACCCTGCCTGCACAGATTCGTCTAATGTTCACTGTTCAAGCCCAAGCCCCCGAGATCAGCCTTAACGCAATCCTCGTTTCGGCCTACCTTTCGGACGCCTAAGAGTCGGTTCAGCGAATACCAAATTTCTCGTAATCCGATGCTCACCGAGCCCAACAACTTAACAACAATTCACAGGGCACAAGCTCCGTAATTCCGCGTTGTGCAACATTCTAAAGTCCCCAGTGGCCTCGTCTCTCTTCGGACCAAATATTTTACGCAGTACCTTATTTTCGAAAACAGTACCTTATCGGTAAGGAACCGTCGGAAGAATAATAGTTTTATAAATTCTAACCAGTTTTTAGAGAGCTAAGTAATTTAGCAACTGAATAATAACACGCATTTCCCACCTTTAATCGGGGCATCATTTCTTTCTGGATAAATATGTTAATATAAAATGGTTAAATAAAAATAGAGTTAAAAACAGCAGAAGATTTGAAGAGGCATTGCAGGAAGGCCATTATTAACAAGTGGAAAACTGAATGGGCTACTTCCAGTACTAAGCTGAAAGAGATAAAGCAAGATGTATCTCCTTAGACCACATCATGCAGGGAAAGTAGAAAGGAAGAGGTAGTGCTAGCAAGGCTGATGATAGGCCATACAGCCTGTACACATGGATATTTAATGAGAGGCCTGGATCCGCCATTCTGTGATACATGTAACACAACACTGACCATAAAACACATTGTAACATCATGCACACTGTACACTGACAACAGTACAAGACATAACATACCTCCAAACTTAAAAGAACCACTAAGAAATAATGAGGACACAGTTTTAAGACTTTTGGAGGTTTTTAGAGACATTGGTCTGTTAAGTTCAATATTAAGTTAGTGAATCAAGACCCGCTAATGTCCCGAAAGGGTAGGAGCGGAATAACAAATTAATAAATAAAATAAAATGGTTAAAGAATTCATTGTATTTAGAAGGAAACATGTGTTTCAGATTGAAGAATCCAACAATAACAATCATTTATATATTTATACACAACAATCAATTTGTTAGTTATAAAGCCGATAATCCAGAAAAAAACATTTTTCTTATTTTATTTTTTCATAAAATTTACAATTTAACGATTTCCTACATGGAATCCTCTCAAAAGATTAAAAAGATAGGAAACTGCTTGAATATACAAAGCTCATTTATGTTAACGTTACAGACATGTCGAGACACATAGAATCGAGACATGCGGTTCTACTAAAGCATTTAATGCCTTCCGCTTTTAATCCTTACGATAGAAAATCATGAATGCATCTTATTTTGACACAGATCAAGTAAACCATAATGGTTTTACCATTCCATTAGTTAATGACCTTACCCGAAATGTATCTCTTTTTTTTTTTTACTAAATTCCCCGCACAAATAAACCCACTGTTCACAAAATTAGATATTCCTAATTACCCGCCGAGGCAATTGAAAAGAAGGTGGAAACTTGACCTTCTTCCTTAAAATAGTTATTTAAGTACTATAATGGATAAATATTTTATAAGCATTTTCATGTCGTGAGATAAATACAAATATACATAATCATAACTATATACAATATTTACAATTTGCTAGAGGAACCCCAGACTGGGCCTTTTCCTCTACTTGTAGAGGGAAAAGCGGAGTCCAAGAGATCCTAGCGCCTCGCTCTCAGCCGCGTCACTGGTGTACCAGTGGAGGCCGAGCTAGGGCGCAATAGCCACAAATATACATTACGTGAGTGACCAATGCCATAACTCCAATTTAAATGTTTACCAAATGTCTCGCGGCTACTGCCGTTTCAATATTCAAGGAGGATCGTAGAGATGGGTGGAGCTTGATAGGGATTGTGCTAGGGGGTTAGGATGACGCAGAAGTTTCTGATGGAATTGGGAAAATTTGGATGGTACCAGGTCTAAAATAAATGGAGCATTTAGGTCGTGGTGTAAGGTAAAGTTGGTAACGTAATAAGGAGCATTAACTATTGTTCGAAGGACTTTGGATTGGAAGGATTGGATGTTAGAATGTTTAGCTGTCCCTAACAGCTCAAGTCCTTGTTGCGTACTAATACTACAAATTTACTTGTATTGGTTCATTACTTTAAATATATTTTTTCTAAATAAAGATATACTTTAATATACTATCTTATGTAATTCAAAGGTTTATATAAGGTTAATAAATAATCAAAGCTGAATCTAGTGATTAAACGTCGGGTGATTAAACCTTCAAACTTGAAGAGCCAAACTAAGTTTCGAGAGGTAGCTCTCTCGAACTCTAAACGAAGCAGATTATCATTTTACCTACATGAAACTAACACCAAGTTAATTTATTAATAAGAAAGAGAAAATCTAATGCACGCGAACCACAACTTTTAATTTGGCTAAGATTTTACGAAAACCGATGATACCTCAAAACTCTGCTAGCCCAATTCCTATTAAATCTATTAACCACCGCCCAAGTCCGTGACAGTATGCTCAGACTACTCTAATCTCCCACCTACGTCTCAGCCACCTACTACTCTAAGAGTCTTTTTCGACCTTACCTTTTTTTCTTAATTTAATTTTAAATAATTGACTGTATAATTAATAATCCAGATGATAAGGTTATATTCTTACTGAAGGTGTTCCTTTACTTAATGTATTTGTTTAATACTGTTGAAAAGTAGTTTAAATAAATATTTTAATTTTTTTTATTATCCTCAGACAAGACTGAAACGACAAGAAACTGCTCGAATATATCGATTACTACAACACTTACTAGACAAACGTTCAAAACCTTCAGTATACTACAAAACACTCATTTATATTACTATTATCAGACCCATCTGGACTTATGGAATCGGGGTGTGGGCCTCTACGAAACCATCAAACTCCCCCCGCATTCATATTCTTACAATCCAAAATTCTTCGCGAAATCCTGAATGCCTCTTATTTAGGCACAAATCAATTCCTCCATAATGACCTAAACATCCCATTGATTGCAGAAATAGCCTGTGATAGATACTCCTCTTTCCATTCTAAACTCCCTGTCCATACAAACCCACTTGTCCGTAATTTATCATCCTTAGATATCCCTGATAATACTCGGAGGCGACTTAAAAGAAGATGGCCTCGGGACATACTCCCTTAGTGAAGTGTTACCACTTTCTCAAGACCATTTAATGATTTTTTTTTTCATTCCTCATATTTGCTCATTGTGTTCTTTAATACAGTTGTAAATTACTAAAATAAAATAAAATTATTTATTGATATTTACAACTGTAAGAAAAAAACATGCAATTAGTAAATGTTAAAAGTGCATAAACAAATTTTTTTTTTAAACATTTTTATTGATATTTACAACTGTATTAAATAAAAATACATCTAGTAAATGTGATGGTAATATGTAAAACTGTCATGAAATACATGTAGAGACACTACCTAGTGGCAGCACTCTAAACTAGAAGGTCCCGTGGCCATCTTCTTTTCAGACGCCTCGGAGGATTATCAGGGATTGAAGAGGAAGCAAGGATTGAAACTAATGGATTGTAGTGGGAATGGAGTTTTTCATGAAAGGAATGGTACCTGGTTCGGGATAAGTCAGCGACATATGGAATATCAAGGTCTTTATGGATGAGTTTATTTGTGACGAAATAAGGAGCATTGAGGATTTTACAAAGGATTTTGGATTGTAAGGATTGGATACGAGAGGAATTCGATGGTTTAGTTTAGCACCATAGCTCTACTCCGTAAGTCCATATCGGTCTTATGATGGTCATATAAATGAGTCTTTTGTAATTAAGTGGAAGTTTGGAGTGTTTGTCCAGTAAGTGTTGAAATAGTCGAAAACGTCGGGCAGTTCCTTGTCGTTTAAGTCTTGTATGGGGATTCCAAGTTAGACGTCTGTCAAGGTGGAGTCCTAGGTATCGAATCTGTTCAACAGTTGCTAGCGGAATGTCATTAAAGGATACTGTAGGGCAGGAAGTCATTGGTTTACGACGAAGGGAAAAGGTTATTTGGTGGGATATATAAATAAATTAAAAAAAAAAAATTTAGGCAGTCACAGGGACTGCCGATAGAAGTAATGACTTTTTTTTATTCCCGATTTGCACTGGAAGTTCGTTGAAAAGAAGAGTACGTCAGGAATAGTAGGTTATCTTGAGAATACATTTTTTTTTATTATTGTTTTATTTAATTGTAAAACATCATCACTTCGTAGATATGTATCATCTTGAATTATATCATCGTAATCTGACTGTGACTGTAGACTGTATGAGTTCGCGGTATACATAGCATAATTTTGTTTGATGGACCTGCCATTTGTATCGCGGATATTTGGACATTTAAAAATAGGCTTTATATCTGTTTTAAAAGATTTTTTCAGAATTTTTCAAAAAACTTTTTTTTTATATTAATTTTTTTTATAGTAAAATTTTAAATTAATACTCAGTCTATACGATGGAGAAAAGCATGTATAGAGTTTTAGAATCAGTAAAGTGCGATAAACAAAAACAAAAAAAAAAAAAAGAAGGAAAAAAATTGAAATCTCGCTTATAACACTTGTAACTACGTTATTTTCGAAGATATAAACACTCATTAATTTATGAAAAAATCCGTTTTTTCTAATAAATAAATACCAAAAATTTGATATAAAATTATATTTTGGACCAATTAAAAATAAATGAGGAAGATGGTTGGGGGTGCGGTCATAAATTAGATACACACATTTAAAATAAGTGCTATTTTAATTATGTGCCGACGTTTCGGCCTACAATGTGGGCCTTCATCAGGGCTAAAAGAAACAAGATAACAACCAATGTAATTATAGACTTAATAATGCGTTAGGTATATAATAATAATATGACAGTAATAAAATATGGGAACATAATAATAATATAATAATAATAATAGGCTTACCGAACCCGAAGGTTCGATGCCGATACCACCATACTTCGCCTGCATAGACTCGTCCAATGTTCACCGGTCAAGCCCAAGCCCCCGAGATCAGCCTTAATGCAATCCTCCCATCGACGCTTCGGCCTACCTTTCGGACGCCTACCAGTCGGTTCAGCGAATACCAACTTTCTCGGAATCCGTTCCTCACTAAGCCCAACAACTTTACGCGCCCATTTGAGTCTCCGCGATGCTATCAACTCAATTATATTCACAGGGTACAAACTCCGCAATTCCGCGTTATGCAACCTTCTAAACTCCCCAGTGGCCTCATCTCTCTTTGGACCAAATATTTTACGCAATACCTTATTTTCGAAAACCTTAAGCCGCTGTTCATCCTTTAAAGTAAGCGGCCACGTTTCACATCCGTAAAGAACCGTTGGAAGAATAATAGTTTTATAAATTCTAATCTTTAAGTTTTTAGATAGAAGCCGCGAACTAAGTAACTTAGCAACTGAATAATAACACGCATTTCCCACCTTTAACCGGGACTTTATTTCTGCCTGTATTTCATTTTTTCTAGTTATAATTGAACCTAAATACTTGAATTTCTCTACGTGTTCCAAAGTATGACCTGATACATCAATATCACCAAGATCGACACCGTTTCTGCTACTGATCATATACTTCGTCTTATCGGTATTTAATTCGAGTCCTATTTCTTTACCGGTTTTTATTAACACACTTGTATTTAGTTGTATGGTTTCCGTGTCTTCACCTAGCAGTACCAGATCATCGGCATACCCCAAAACCGGAAACTTGTCACCCATATTTAAGCCTTTCTCGGTGCACATCACCTTTTCTATGACATATTCTAAAGCTATATTAAATAACACAGGTGAAAGGGAGTCACCCTGTTTCAAACCCGATCGCACCTCAAATCTCTCGGAGTAATTATGACCGATTCTAACTTTATGGAATGTTTCCGACAAACACATCTCTACTAGGTTTACTAACTTTCTAGGTATTCCCTGTTCAATCATGATGTTATATAGCTTCTGACGGTCTATTGAATCATAAGCCTTTTTAAAATCGATATAAAGTTGATGGACTACACCGTTGTATTCCAATTTTTTCTCTAATATTTGACGTAAGGAAAATATTTGGTCAATAGTCGAGCGATTCCGCCTAAAACCACATTGGTAATCTCCGATAATTTCCTCAGCGTATTCCGTTATTCGACTAGTTAGCATTGACGAGAATATTTTATAGCAAACTGGGAGAAGAGAGATCCCACGATAGTTGTTACAATCCGACCTCGGTCCTTTTTTGTGAATCGGAATAAGTATTGATTCTTTCCATTCTTCGGGCATTTTTTCAGTTTCCCAGATCTTTTTAACTAAAAAATGTATTTTGGAAACGCCCGCTTCTCCACACGCCTTGATTAATTCACTCGTGATATTATCATTTCCTGCGGCCTTATAACGTTTTAATTTTCGCGCGGATCTCATTACCGCGTATGGGGAGCGTCCCACGGGTGGCGGATGTGGGAATGGTCGGTGGAATTTCCTCGGAAGCTCCTCCCGGCTAAGTCCGATGGACTCGCTGACCAACAATGAGAGCGGCCCCCCAGTCTTGCTGGAGGGTGTGACGTAGGTTCGAACGCCCTACTCACATATTTTAGTTCACAAAATATCACCAAAAGTCATGGATTCCTCTGAGGTAAAACGCTCATTATCCGGAGGTAAACTAGTCCCCCGTTCGGGTCTCCGGATGGGGACTGCTTCAGGGGAATCATGGCGCAAGATGAAAATTAGAGATCTAACAATAGGGACGTGGAACGTTAGAAGTTTAAATACGGCAGGTGGGTTAAAGTCGGTCGCGAATGAAGTTAAGGGGTACCATTTAGATATCGTTGCATTACAAGAGGTTCGCTGGCCAGGGGAGGGTTCGTTAACAGAAGGAAAGTATACTATTTGGTACGGGGGGAGCGTTAATTATTGTCTAGGTACCGGGTTTCTGATTAGGAATAGATTTCTTTCCGCATTACGGGACGTACAGTTCTTTAGTGAAAGAATATCGGTTGCTATATTTCAAGGGCGTTGGTTTAAAATCGCGTTTATAAACATTCATTCTCCCACCGAAGACAGTGATGATGAAGTAAAATGCGAATTTTATGATAAACTAGAGTCGGTTTACGATAAGTTACCGCGAAATTACATTAAGATAATACTAGGCGACGCGAACGCAAAGGTTGGAAGGGAAGAAGTATATCATCCTACAATCGGTAAAGAAAGTTTGCACGAATATAGTAATGATAATGGGACCCGACTAATAAACTTTGCCATTTCGAAAAACCTAGTAATCAAAAGCACTACATTTAAACGTAAGGATATTCATAAGTATACGTGGACATCACCGGATGGACAAACGCGGAATCAAATCGATCATGTTTTAATACAAAACAGATGGCAAAGTAGCATAATTAACGTGAGATCGTATCGAGGTGCAGAATGCGGTTCTGATCATGAATTAGTAATCGCGAAACTTCGACAAAAACTAAATACAAAAAGAGAACACCGAACTATATTCGTCCCGAGAATTTTGATTTAGTTAAATTGAACAACCTCGAAATTAGAAAACAATTCGCGATAGAAGTAAAAAATCGGTTCGAAGCTTTGGAATCTTCAGACGAGGAACACAAAGATGTTAACAAACTATGGGAAGGGATCAGGGATAATATTAAAGAGGTCGGTAATTTATGTCTTGGAAAAATCGAAAATAAAAAGAACAAACCTTGGTTCGACAGGGATTGTCAAAATATGTGCGAAAAAAGAAAAACCGCTAAACTGAATTCCTTAAATAATCCAAGCGATAATAATGTGGCTTACTTTCGGTTAGTAAAAAACGAAACTTCAAAACTCTTAAAAAATAAGAAAAGAGAGTATCTTAAAGGCAAAATAATAGAAATAGAAAAACACAGAAACGAAAATAACGGAATGGGAACATAAATAAAATTAAATGTAAAATGATAAAAAGATGACAGTTACGAAGTATGGAAATAAGGTGACAGTTATAAAGTATGGAAATAAACAAAATTAAGATGATAGTTATAAAGTATGGAAGTAAACATAATTGAGATGATAATATTGTAATGAGAATATATAAAGAGAGACTAAGCAAATGAAAAAATGACCAAGGAAAAATATGTGAACAATTAAAATTTTAAATATTAACAATTTTGAAGTGATATATGACGGTAATATATCAAAAACATAGTTAAGAGTATAGGTAATATATAAAAAGAACATAGTCATTAAAAAAGAGAAACAGTATGAATAAAAGATAATTTTAAATTTTAAAATAATGTAATATTAAACTAACAATTATATGTTAGGATATGTAACGGAGAAAGATATGAGAAAGATGATCGTTTTAAAAGATTGGTCTATCTTTGAAGGAATGAAATTAATACCACTTTTTTTTGTCTTTGTTGTTGACTTTTTGCCTGTGTTGATATTGACAACCCTTAATTTTCTCTTCAACTATGATTTCAGCGTTTGTAATTTGAATTATTCTATATAAGAAGATTGATCCATCTATTAAGAATTAAAATGGATGATTTTTTTCTCATATCTTTACAACTTTTTTTTTTTTTTGTCTTTTTTTTTGTTTCTAACAGGACGCTTACTTTCTCTTCTCTTCCACCGTTATTGTTTATTTTTTTGTTGATGTAGAAATTTATTGATTAGACTATTGCACACTTTTCCTTCTTATCGCTTTATTTGCTTAGAATTAATTTAAATTTTTTTTTTTTTTCTTCTTTTGATCGAAATTGGCAAATACAACAGGATTTTTGACACAAAGGGGGGATTTCTTTATTTTCTAAATTAATTTAATAAATAATGAGATACATTTTAAAAATGATCAGACGTGCGAGTATGGAAGTTAGAGGCACGTTGGTAGCGTCATATGAACCGACTCCGAAGCTTATTAATTGCCAAAATGCCATAAACCGCGCCTAAAGAGTTTTTCATAAAAACAAAAAAAAACATCCCAAAAACGATACAATTGCAGAGGAAATAATATTACTCTTCAATTAAGACATAAAATGAGGTTATTGTTTAGATTATTAATTATTTTTGACTTAAAAATAGGCCGGCATAATCAGTAGACCCACAATGAAATCTATATTTTGAATGATTTCATGAAACGACCGATATTGTTTGATAAATACACAAACTGCTCAGAAAATAATTAATTATTTCAATTTTTTGTTTTCTGGACCCACAATACTACTAAAATTTCATATTATTCTCTGATTTCCTTACTCACAAGGAAATTATAAACTTGTTGGCTGCATTGACTCAATGCCCGATTCAAACGAAATATAATTTAACGTTATTATCTTTTCATCATTAATCCATCTTTATCAGTTTCTTGAAAATATTATATTAAAAAAAAATACTATTAGAAGAATATCAGTCCCTCTACAACCCAAAAAAATCTGTACATTAGTTAGGTTGAACGAATACTGATTATTATACAAAACTATACAATTACTTAACAAATTTTTACTAACTTTCTAGGTATTCCCTGTTCAATCATGATGTTATATAGCTTCTGACGGTCTATTGAATCATAAGCCTTTTTAAAATCGATATAAAGTTGATGGACTACACCGTTGTATTCCAATTTTTTCTCTAATATTTGACGTAAGGAAAATATTTGGTCAATAGTCGAGCGATTCCGCCTAAAACCACATTGGTAATCTCCGATAATTTCCTCAGCGTATTCCGTTATTCGACTAGTTAGCATTGACGAGAATATTTTATAGCAAACTGGGAGAAGAGAGATCCCACGATAGTTGTTACAATCCGACCTCGGTCCTTTTTTGTGAATCGGAATAAGTATTGATTCTTTCCATTCTTCGGGCATTTTTTCAGTTTCCCAGATCTTTTTAACTAAAAAATGTATTTTGGAAACGCCCGCTTCTCCACACGCCTTGATTAATTCACTCGTGATATTATCATTTCCTGCGGCCTTATAACGTTTTAATTTTCGCGCGGATCTCATTACCGCGTATGGGGAGCGTCCCACGGGTGGCGGATGTGGGAATGGTCGGTGGAATTTCCTCGGAAGCTCCTCCCGGCTAAGTCCGATGGACTCGCTGACCAACAATGAGAGCGGCCCCCCAGTCTTGCTGGAGGGTGTGACGTAGGTTCGAACGCCCTACTCACATATTTTAGTTCACAAAATATCACCAAAAGTCATGGATTCCTCTGAGGTAAAACGCTCATTATCCGGAGGTAAACTAGTCCCCCGTTCGGGTCTCCGGATGGGGACTGCTTCAGGGGAATCATGGCGCAAGATGAAAATTAGAGATCTAACAATAGGGACGTGGAACGTTAGAAGTTTAAATACGGCAGGTGGGTTAAAGTCGGTCGCGAATGAAGTTAAGGGGTACCATTTAGATATCGTTGCATTACAAGAGGTTCGCTGGCCAGGGGAGGGTTCGTTAACAGAAGGAAAGTATACTATTTGGTACGGGGGGAGCGTTAATTATTGTCTAGGTACCGGGTTTCTGATTAGGAATAGATTTCTTTCCGCATTACGGGACGTACAGTTCTTTAGTGAAAGAATATCGGTTGCTATATTTCAAGGGCGTTGGTTTAAAATCGCGTTTATAAACATTCATTCTCCCACCGAAGACAGTGATGATGAAGTAAAATGCGAATTTTATGATAAACTAGAGTCGGTTTACGATAAGTTACCGCGAAATTACATTAAGATAATACTAGGCGACGCGAACGCAAAGGTTGGAAGGGAAGAAGTATATCATCCTACAATCGGTAAAGAAAGTTTGCACGAATATAGTAATGATAATGGGACCCGACTAATAAACTTTGCCATTTCGAAAAACCTAGTAATCAAAAGCACTACATTTAAACGTAAGGATATTCATAAGTATACGTGGACATCACCGGATGGACAAACGCGGAATCAAATCGATCATGTTTTAATACAAAACAGATGGCAAAGTAGCATAATTAACGTGAGATCGTATCGAGGTGCAGAATGCGGTTCTGATCATGAATTAGTAATCGCGAAACTTCGACAAAAACTAAATACAAAAAAGAGAACACCGAACTATATTCGTCCCGAGAATTTTGATTTAGTTAAATTGAACAACCTCGAAATTAGAAAACAATTCGCGATAGAAGTAAAAAATCGGTTCGAAGCTTTGGAATCTTCAGACGAGGAACACAAAGATGTTAACAAACTATGGGAAGGGATCAGGGATAATATTAAAGAGGTCGGTAATTTATGTCTTGGAAAAATCGAAAATAAAAAGAACAAACCTTGGTTCGACAGGGATTGTCAAAATATGTGCGAAAAAAGAAAAACCGCTAAACTGAATTCCTTAAATAATCCAAGCGATAATAATGTGGCTTACTTTCGGTTAGTAAAAAACGAAACTTCAAAACTCTTAAAAAATAAGAAAAGAGAGTATCTTAAAGGCAAAATAATAGAAATAGAAAAACACAGAAACGAAAATAACGGAATGGGAACATAAATAAAATTAAATGTAAAATGATAAAAAGATGACAGTTACGAAGTATGGAAATAAGGTGACAGTTATAAAGTATGGAAATAAACAAAATTAAGATGATAGTTATAAAGTATGGAAGTAAACATAATTGAGATGATAATATTGTAATGAGAATATATAAAGAGAGACTAAGCAAATGAAAAAATGACCAAGGAAAAATATGTGAACAATTAAAATTTTAAATATTAACAATTTTGAAGTGATATATGACGGTAATATATCAAAAACATAGTTAAGAGTATAGGTAATATATAAAAAGAACATAGTCATTAAAAAAGAGAAACAGTATGAATAAAAGATAATTTTAAATTTTAAAATAATGTAATATTAAACTAACAATTATATGTTAGGATATGTAACGGAGAAAGATATGAGAAAGATGATCGTTTTAAAAGATTGGTCTATCTTTGAAGGAATGAAATTAATACCACTTTTTTTGTCTTTGTTGTTGACTTTTTGCCTGTGTTGATATTGACAACCCTTAATTTTCTCTTCAACTATGATTTCAGCGTTGTAATTTGAATTATTCTATATAAGAAGATTGATCCATCTATTAAGAATTAAAATGGATGATTTTTTTCTCATATCTTTACAACTTTTTTTTTTTTTGTCTTTTTTTTTGTTTCTAACAGGACGCTTACTTTCTCTTCTCTTCCACCGTTATTGTTTATTTTTTTGTTGATGTAGAAATTTATTGATTAGACTATTGCACACTTTTCCTTCTTATCGCTTTATTGCTTAGAATTAATTTTATTTTTTTATTATTCTTCTTTTGATCGAAATTGGCAAATACAACAGGATTTTTGACACAAAGGAGGGGATTTCCCCCCTTTATTTCTTAAATATAATTTAATAAATAATGAAGATACAGTTTTAAAAAATGAACAGACCGCTGCGCATGCGCAAGTCTAGAGCACGTTGGTAGCGTCATCATGGTAACGAAATCGAAGCTTTTACTCCTGCCAAAAATCGCATAACGCGCCTAAAGAAGTTTTCACTTAAAAAAAAAAACATAACAAAAAACGATACAATTGAAAGTGAAATAATTTACTAATTCAAATTAAGACTTAAAATGAGGGTTATTGTTTAGATTATTAATCTATTTTTGGAATGTATAATAGGCAGGAATAATCCAGTAGACCCACAATGAAATATATTTTGAATGATTTCATGAACGTCCGATATTGTTTGATAAACATCACACAAACTGTCAGAACAATAATTAATTATTTCAACTTATATGTTTCTGACACACAAATACTAACTAAATTTCATATATTCTCTGATATTCCCTACTCACTCTGGAAATTATACAACTTTTGGCTGCCATTAGAACCACATGCCAGTTTCAAACGATCATATAATTACACCGTTCAGTACTATTCTAATCATTATTCCATCTTTATCATGTTCTTGAAAAAACTATTTTTATTAAAAAAACTATTAGAAGAATATCTGTACCTCTACAACCCAACAACAATTATGTACATTAGTTAGGTAGATAGAATAATGTTTTTTATACAATATATATACACCATTACTTTACATTTTTTTTAAACATTATTAGGGCTTAGTCTTACTTGACCGTTAGCCCGGAGTTGATCTTGATCTGTTTCATAATTCGTAAACATAAATAAGATTACATAATAACTACTCTTACATCTATATGCATATCATATATCAAATATGTGACCTAAATAAAATAAGTAATTTCAATACACATCAAAAACAGGAAGAAAAATATCTATGAAAAACAAGAAAAAAACTAAAATAAATATTGGGTTGATGCAAAATTAATGCAGGTTTTTAGTAGGTATTGTAAATACGCCATATCTTTACTTTAACCATATATATTTAATCAAAATAATTTCCATCTGAATCAATGCACTTTTGCCAACGTTCAACAAGCTTTCTTATTCCACCAGAAAAAAAATCCGAATCCCTGGACTCAATGAAATCACGAAAAGAATTTTCAATGTCGTCCTGGTTTTGAAAATTTTTCTCCCTCAAAAAGTTGTCCAGATGCCTGAAAAAGTGGAAGTCTGTAGGAGAGAGGTCAGGTGAATAAGGCGGATGTTGGAGAACTTAAAGAAAGCCCAACTCGTGCAGTCGTCGAAGCGTTGGTTGTGCAACGTGTGGTCTGGCGTTATCGTGGAGCAGGATCGGCCCCTTCCGATTCATCAATGCTGGGCAAAGACGTTGCAATTTTTGAGTTCCGAGTTCCGCCGCCATTTCTCGTGTGGTTTTGGTTGGGTCTTCTTCCACTTTTGACCTCAGCTGGTCGTTGTCCAGAGCAAGATGACGGCCCCGACCTTCCTTGTCTTCGAGGTCGAAATCTCCTCTGCGAAACTTCTGGAACCAACGCTGCACCGTGCACTCATTAATAGCCCCCTGACCCCACACTTCATTAATATTATGAGCCGTTTGCGCAGCGCTGCGCCCTAATTTAAATTCGTAAAAATAAATTTGACGAAAATCGCACTTTGAATTTTCGATTCAAGACCTTTGAACACACTGAACAAAACGATTTTACTAAACAAATTCATGGTGAAAGAAGGGTATTAGATAAGGTTTGTTTTGGTATAATAATGATCGATGTTAGGATTAGCTTTGTTTACACAATTGGAATTAAGATATTGCAATAGAGGAAACCTGCATTAATTTTGCATCAACCCAATAAATACATACATATATAAATCACAATTATACTTGATACTTTTAATTAATTGTAATCCATAAACCATCCATAAACACCATAGCTCAATAATTAAATTCCTTAATAAGTTCAGCTCTATATTTCCATGCTATTTTACAATACTTAATTAATCTGAACCAATCCCATTTAAATAATCTATTAATTCGTCATTCCCTAAATAGTTTTAACTAAAACGGCATTTACGAATCTCAGATAATATTGGACACGAGGGAATGAAGTGCTCTGCATTTTCAATTTCTTTGTAATTACACAGAGAACAAATTTTAGTTTGGGTTTCTTTATATATTTTATAATTAAAATCTAAGAGTTCTTCCCTGGCTTTTATGATCAATTTAATATCAGTCATGTTTGTAAATCTACATGAGTAACACTCATCTAAAGTATATGATAGTTGTTTATACAGTAGGCATTTCGTCGAATTATTCGTCTTTTCAATTATGTTGTTATTAAAAGATTATTTTAACTTACTTATATTAACTATCAGTATAATATAATATAATAATAATTTTATTTATTTGTCTATAGGGTAATCCCCATACAAATAGAGCTGGCTGGCACAGCACAATTAATAAATTTATCACCAGAAAAATATATTATTAATTACAAATCGAATAAATATTTAAAAACAAAAACAACAAAAAACATACACAGCAATAAGTATAAAGGTGCTGCATTTTTTATGATTACTTTCATCCAACGAATAATAAATTAAATATAAGAATATCAATAAATATTGTAATAATAATAGTACTATAGCAAATACCTAATCCCTACAAAATATTAATAAGTCCCAAAACCTTTAAGAGTGATTAACATTCTGAGAAGAAAGATGTTGAAATCTTATTTTAAGATTCTCTCTGACAAAAATAAATAATGATTTCAGGTCTATTACGTGGGGTTCCGCAAGAATTTCATAAAAGCCGTCAATACTCCCATCATTTAATACGGACATGAAACAGGCTTCTATTGCCATGGTATGCGGGACATCGAGCAAAAAAATGGAAACAATCTTCCAATGCGTCTCCATCACAAACTGGGCACCTATTGTCACAAGTTATATATTAACCATCAGTATTATCTATATTAACATTTTGTTCCAGATTGCACCGAATTGTCAACTATTTTTACTTATGCTCTAAAAGACATTGTTTTTAAAAACCTCTATCGCTAAGATATTAAGTAGTATATTTTCATTCATGTTCATAACTTGTATTATGTAATCGTGGTGAAGATTTAAAGTATGAAGGAAAAGAGGTTGTATTTTGTTTCTATATGGATTATGTAAAGCGGGGTATATTAAATAGTTTTTTAACAATATTAATATTTCAGGGCATACTTTTGAGCACGTAGAGAAATTCAAGTATTTAGGTTCAATGATAACAAGAAAAAATGAAATCCAGGAAGAAATAAAGTCCCGTTTAAAGGTGGAAAATGCGTGTTATTATTCAGTTGCTAAATTACTTAGCTCGCGGCATCTACCTAAAAACGTAAAGGTTGGAATTTATAAAACTATTATTCTTCCGACGGTTTTTTACGGATGTGAAACGTGGCCGCTTACTTTGAACAAAGGCTTAAGGTTTTCGAAAATAAGGTACTACGTAAAATATTTGGTCCGAAGAGAGATGTGGCCTCTGGGGAGTTTAGAAGGTTGCACAATGCGGAATTGCGGAGTTTGTACCCTGTGAATATAATTGAGTTGATAGCATCGCGGAGACTCAAATGGGCGCGTAAAGTTGTTGGGCTCGGTGAGGAACGGATTCCGATAAAGTTGGTATTCACTGAATCGACTGGTAGGCGTACAAAAGGTAGGCCGAAGCGTCGATGAGAGGATTGCATTAAGGCTGATCTCGGGGGCTTGGGCTTGACCGGTGAACATTGGACGAGTGCAGGCGAAGTTTGGTGATATCGGCATCGAACCTTCGGGTTCGTTAAGCCTATTATTATTATTTCAGAATTTCGCACGTCCTCAGATTTCGCTGGGTATTTTCATTTACCCGGACTCAATGAGTTAAGCGTTAGGCTCTTATTATTATTATTATCATTATTATACTGTAGGAAACATACAATCATTATTTTGTATATTTTTACCACTCTTAATATCTGCTGTATTTTAGATATAATAGTTTTCCTCCCGTGAAAAAAACCCTTTATCATATCCCTTTTGGCGAAGGTTATCAAGGGTTTTAATATAGTAACTATCTTAGGTAAAAATCTACTGTGGCAATTGACTAAACCCAACAATACACGCAACTGATCTACAATCACTATTTTGTCCATTCTAACAGCTCTTTTATTACATATAATATTTTTTTTTAAATATAATATTTTTTTCTTTTCTTCATATTTCTACATTCGCACCTGCAATAAGCTATCGGACAATAAGCAAATGTGACGTATAAAAAGTAAGCAACAGACATGATACTTATAGGGACGGAAAGTGATCATCAGTCCCCATTCCTAGGCTTTAATTTAGCAGAGGAGGTCTCTCATCAAGCATCTTTTCAGCCTTCTTCTGACTGGAATTTCAGTTAATGACATGTCGTTTATAAGTCTAGTGTCGTGTTAGAGCAGTTTTATTATCTACAAATTTGTATTACCAAATCTTCTACACCATTTCGCCCCTGCAGCTTGTGATATACAGTGCTCTATATACGTATAGGTCTTGAGGGTTTAGCGGAACTTAACGCCGTGTATCTTTGACTAAACTAGATCTGGGTTCAGTTTACCATTTACCATACCGAGGTTTACCAGAAGGAAAACTTTTCTTTTTGTCAATTATATTAAATTTATAATTGTATCTAGTTCTTAAAAAAGTTACTGTTTTAATTATAAAAAAATAAACTGAAAAAGGAAACAACAGAAATATTTGTTCAGGTTAATACTTATTTTCCTTTAACTGGTTCACGGAGTCGTGACCCGCTGGTGGGTCACGCTTGAATGTTCCGTGGGGCGGCCTGCGTCAAAGGTGAATTTGAGGGTTTAGTTGAGCCCCAACTCCGTAAGACCAGATAGGCGTTATGATGGTATTATGGATGAGGTTTTTGTAGATAAGTGGAAGGTTAGAGCGCCTGTCCAGTAAGTGTTGAAGTAGCCGAAAACATCGAACAGTTTCTTGTCGTTTCAGTCTTGTATGAGGGTTCAAAGTAAGGCGTTTGTCAAGGTGGAGACCTAGATATCGGATCTGGTCAACAAGAACCAGTGGAATGTTATTGAAGGACACTGTAGGGCAGGATGTCATAAATTTACGACGGGGGGTGAAGGTAATTAGGTGGGATTTCTTGAAATTTATTTTAATTCTCCAATTCTAACACAATACCTCAAGGTCTTTGACGTGGGATTGGAGAGCTTTAGAGGCAATAGTTGGATCGCTATTAACTGATAGCACACGTGTCATCAGCATAGGTAGAAAGGAAAGTATTAAGATGGAATGGGATATCAGCTGTATAAACTGTGTAAATAATGGGTAATGAAGTTTAAAAAAAAAAAATAACATTTCTTAGATCTTGGTGAGTTTTTTAACTACTACCAGAATAAAATTTTAATCAAATTTTAAGCATTTTGCTATAAAATTTTTTTGAGATTACATGAAGTTTAAAAATTTTCAAGGGTGACAAAAAACATTGGTCATAGTATTGAAAATTTATATATTTTTTTTTTTTATAAACATATTTATTGATATCTACAACTGTACTAAAAAAATATACATCAAGTAAATGTAATGGTTATACAGAAAATGGTCATGAAATATATGTAGAGCCACTACCCAGTGGCAGCACTCTAAAAATATTCTAAACTAGGAGGTCTCGAGGCCATCTTCTTTTCAGACGCCTCGGAGGATTGTCAGGGATCGATGAGGAAGCAAGGATTGAAACTAATGGATTGTAGTGGGAATGGAGTTTGTCATGGAAGGAACAGTACCTGGTTCAGGCTAAGTCAGCGACATATGGAATATTAAGGTCTTTATGGATGAGTTTATTTGTGACGAAATAAGGAGCATTGAGGATTTACGAAGTATTTTAAATTGTAAGGATTGGATACGAGATGAGTTCGATGGTTTAGTAGATCCCCATAGCTCTACTCTGTAAGTCCATATCGGTCTGATGATGGTGAAAATTAATATTATAATTCATACTTATACCTACCTGTTAAAACCATTATGGATCTGGTACTGACCTCCCTCGTGCCTGACATGCCAGCTCTTACAATATATATACAGCGCATCTGCTTATTGTCGCGGGAAAGTGACAGGTGTAGATTATAATAAATACAGATTAAATATATATATATATATATATATATATATATATATAATATAATATATTAATATATAATATATATAATTATATATAATATATATATATAATATATATATTAATATATTAATATTAATATATATAATTAATATATACTAATTATATATATATATATATATATATATATATATATATATATATTTCATTTTACAGGATAATTTAAATTTCTATATTTCTTTATGTACTTTTCATTGATTATCAATATGTATTATTATTTTCGTGTGTAATCAGCATCAGCAAAATATACGGTTATGTTAAATTTGGAAACATATTTTGTTTGTTGAGTGATGCATTGATTTCTATAACCACGGATGTATACCTCCTTTTATTTTATAACTCCCTGCCCACACAAATTCCTATACAGTCATGTCCACGTCACAGTTTACTTCGAACTTCCTGAAGACTCTCCAGATGTTGAAGATCGGGCAAGCCCTAGAGACTTGGCCGGATTTAATTACAACGAGGACTTGGACATGAGGCCAGCCACAGGACGGAGGCAACTTGCCAACCAGCTTCCTCCACAAAGGACTCTCCAGTACAATACATCCCCTTCGCCTCTTCGCATATTATCGTCTTCAACACGCGTCGTCGTCCATAGCAGACTTATTAGGCTTGTTTTACGTACAAATAGTGTTTAATAAAGGTCTCGTCATATTATGAGAGCAGATACAAAACCTTCAGTGGATCAAAAAAGTCCATAGTCCGATTCTCGACGAGAGGAAATTTCTCAGAAGATTAGGAAGTGAAGCCCTCAAAATAAGGAAGTAAGTGCCGCACGTCATGCAGAAAATTAAAGTTTAATATTTCTAGAAATATTCTGACATTTCAAGCTGTTACTTTTAAGACGAAAATGGCATACACATAAGTGATTATTGTAGGCAATAATTTCTATTGTTAGGTTATTAAATCTGAAGCTCAGTTTAATTTTTTTTACTTTTTTTTTAAGTCTAACTTTTAAATAATAATAATAATAATAGGCTTAGCGAACCCGAAGGTTCGATGCCGATACCACCAAATTCCGCCTACACAGACTCGTCCAATGTTCACCGTTCAAACCCAAGCCCCCGAGATCAGCCTTAACGCAAACCTCCTATCGACGCTTCGGCCTGTCTTTCGGACGCCTACCAGTCGGATCAGCGAATACTAACTTTCTCGGAATCCGTTCCTCATCGAGCCCAACAACTTTAGTCGCCCATTTGAGTCTCCGCGATGCTATCAACTCAATTATATTCACAGGATGCATGCTCCGCAATTCCGCGTTGTGCAACCTTCTAAACACCCCGGTGACCTCATCTCTCTTCGGACCAAATATTTTACGCAGCACCTTATTTCCGAAAACCTTAAGCCGTTGTTCATCCTTCAAAGTAAGCGGCCACGTTTCATATCCGTAAAGAACCGTCGGAAGAATAATAGTTTTATAAATTCTAACCTTTACGTTTTTAGATCGAAGCCGCGAACTAAGCAACTTAACAACTGAATAATAACACGCATTCCCCACCTTTAACCGGGACTTTATTTCCTAACTTTTAAATAGTAAACTAAAAAGGTAGCACACATTTTTCTGCTGATACTCCATCTTTAGTGTGTTTGTTTATTTGTTACTCTAACTTCTATACATTTTTTCTTATTAGAAATAATTTTTAATATATTGGGGCTAGGCTCGATTTATATATGTCCATGTATTTCTATTTGTCAGAATCTCCCTCTAATTGTCTTCAGGATTGATGCGGTATACTGTCTACTCATAGCAACTCAGCGAATTTGAGCAGCAGATCCAGAGGGGACTTTCCCTCTTGGTTAATCTAATAATTCTTAAAATATTTTTATGGAATAAAACCTTTTACAAATTTAAAAAAAAGGGAAAGATTTAACAGATAATTATATAAATATGTCACTGTTAATAATAAATTAAATAGATTAACCTTTAAAAATTCTGATAAAATACAATGTAAATAGATAAGTCATAGCCACGTTCAATAATATTAAATACATTTATTAAAATAAAAAAACGAAACAATGAAATACGTCGTTCAGTGCGAACGGCATTGAATCCTGTTACCATTCGAAGAATCATACTTTAGAATCGTATGGAATGCTTCTCGAACCCTATCCTACAGTGAGCCTGCCGTACCTTTTTAGATACTTTGATTGGTTTACGAAATTATAAAGGGATCATTTAGACGTGAGATATAAAGAGCAAAGAAAATTAACGAATAAGACGAATATTCCTTACTTCGTCACGAATAAGCTCATCCATAAAGACCTTAATGTTCCCTATGTAGCTGATTTAGCCCGAAACAGATATCAATCCTTCCATGAGAAACTCCACTCCCACTCTAACCCACTAGTTTCAATTCTAGCTTCCTCTTCCATTCCTGACAATTCTCCGAGGCCTCTGAAAAGAAGATGGCCTCGAGACCTTCTAGTTTTTTTTTTTTTAATTTAATTTATTTATTGAAATTTACAACTGTATGTTCATACATCAAGTAAATATGCTACAATAAAAGTAAAACACATGAAAAAAAAAACATGAAGAGAAACTGCCCATTGGTAGCACTCTAGTAGTGAATCTACACAAAAGGCAATAGTTGGATCGCTGATATCGATTAACTGATAGCACACATGTGTCATCAGCATAGGTAGAAAGGAAAGTATTAGGAAGGAAAGGGATATCAGCTGTATAAACTGTGTAAATAATGGGTAATGAAAAAAAACAAAACATTTATTAGATCTTGGTTAGTGTTTTAACTACTACCAGAATAAAATTTTAATCAAATTTTAAGCATTTTGCTATACAATTTTTTTGAGATTACATGAAGTTTAAAAATTTTCACGGGTGACAAAAAACATTGGTCATAGTATTGAAAATTAATATTTTTTTTTTATAAACATATTTATTGATATCTACAACTGTATTAAAAAAAAATACATCAAGTAAATGTAATGGTTATATAGAAAATGGTCATGAAATACATGTAGAGCCACTCCCCAGTGGCAGCACTCTAAAAATATTCTAAACTAGAAGGTCTCGAGGCCATCTTCTTTTCAGACGCCTCGGCGGATAGTCAGGAATTGAAGTGGAAGCAAGGATTGAAACTAATGGATTAGAGTGGGAGTGGAGTTTTTCATTGAAGGAGTGAAACCTGGTACAGGCCAAATCAGCAACATATGGAACATTAAGGTCTTTGTGGATGATTTTATTTGTGACGAAATAAGGATTTTAAGGAGCCTTAAGGATTTTGGATTGTAAGGATTGGATACGGGAGGAGTTTGATGGTTTAGTAGAGCCCCAGAGCTCAACTCCGTAAGTCCAGATAGGCCTTATGATTGTCATGTAAATTAGTCTTTTGTAGTAAAGTGAAAGGTTAGAGCGTCTGTCAAGTAAATGTTGAAGCAACCGAAATCGGCGAGCAGTTTCTTGTCTTTTCAATCTTGTATGCGGATTCAATGTAAGACGTTTGTCAAGCAGGAGGCCTAAATAACGGATCAGTTCAACCGGGACAAGCGGGGTATCATTAAAGGACACTGTAGGGCAGAATGTCATACCTTTCTAGTTCAGATTACCTATTGGAGTGCTGCCAATGGGCAGTTTCCCTTCATGTCTTTTTCGTGTATTTTATCTAACAGCTAATTTACTAGAAGTATTAATCAATACAGTTGTAAATAAATAAATAATAGATAAAAAAAGAAAAAAAAAGACGAATATCAATTAATTTTAACATAAAATGTACATTCAAAATTATAATAAAGGAATGTCTAAAAAGTTTTATGAACTATTTTGTCACTCTGATCATGACTTATGACAAATAAAAAAATGATCCTATAAAATAATATTAATTCAGAACCTTTGGAAAGACCACATTAGGGCCAACTACAAACCAACGAGGACACACTGACTCACTCGTTGAGAACCACCATGCCAGACAAGACCCCTAGAATGGTGAAAAGGTGCTGGATGATGGATCGACCGCTCCAACAGCATTAGAGAGCCGAGATAGGAAGGGGTAGGGCTAGGCAATACATCATCGCTGGTACGCCACAATATCAAATGTTTACTCAGCGTATTATCAGGTTGTCAACATAGAAAAGGTGTGAATAAAAAAAAAAAAAAAAAAAAAAAAATACTGCAAATTATTACACAATGGTGTATTATTTCCAAATAACAATATTAGGATCTAACATTTTATATAGGTGTTGATAGGCAATTAAGTAATATAAAAAAATACCTGTACCACTACAACCCATGAAGAGTTTTGGGCTCAGTACATGTAGAGATTCCTACTGTTTCTAGGCCAACGGCCATGCAGTAAGGTGATTCGGCCGAGATCACGCTTAGCCGCCAGGTTTTTTTCCCCATTTTTGGGGTGTGCCCCAGGAGGGTCTCCATACCCCAGGATAGCCCCTCAACCGAAATAACAGAATGAATAATATTCCGCCACATCCGGGATTAGAACCCAGGACCCGGAGCACAATAGACTAGCGCTCTACCCACTGGACCACGACGCTCCCAATTAAGTAATATAAAAGAAACAATTCAAAGGACAATATCATATCACTACTGTTGAATTCAAAACACTACCTCTACTAGTTGTTAAGAAATTTCAATGATTCTCTTTTCATTTTGTAGAAAATTTAATTATCAATGAAATAGCAATTAAAGCAAAACTTGGTATTTATTTATTTAATAATTAGGAGAAACGGATTTTTTTTTATTCGTTATTCCGATTCTAAGCATCTTGAAACGTAAGCTCTCAAATTCTGAGGAGGTCGATTACAAAGGTTGATTATTGAAAATAATAAACCAAAAGAATGTATTGGAAAGAATTAGTCCGGGTGGCGGTCATCAAATGAAACAACTGAACTATTTTATTGTTTGCCAACGTTTCGACCCCCCATTGTGGGTCATCATCAGAGCGTCTGGTAGGCGAGTGGAAACTTGAGTGGAAACTCAGTTTCCACTCGCCTACCAGACGCCCTGATGATGACCCACAATGGGGGTCGAAACGTTGGCAAACAATAAAATAGTTGAAACTATTCAGTTGTTTCATTTAATGACCGCCACCCGGACTAATTCCTTCCAGTAATTCTCAACGGTCAACTAATTATATCCACAAAAGAATTTATACTAGACCGTGTTACTATTTCATTTTTTTTCATTCGATTTTTATGAAAATAATTCAAATAAAATTTCTTGATTCCAGAACACCTTACATTTTTTCTTTACTATCAATATATTTTTTTTTTTTTTAATTTTCTTTTATAATAATTTTATAATAATCTTTTATGGTTTTGTTTTTTTCTTAATATAATTAATTATTTAGGAGTATATATATGATGAATTGTTTAAAGTTTTATTTCTTTTTTAGTTAGATTATGATATTTGTAAGTTATATATCTTTTTTTTTTAATTTTTTTTTTGTTTCATTATATAAATTAAGCTGGTATGTAGTACATTACTATTTAGTTTGAATTTTAATTATTATTATTATTTCAATCATTGTATAGTCATGTATTTTTTGTATGATTTACCACCTGTAATTGGGCCTAGGCCTGTTGGTGGATGATGTAAAATAAAATAAAAATAAAAATAATAACCAAGTTATGAGGGAATCATAACTCTTTTGCGTTGTGGCTTGACCATATAAGATGATTTTACTCGTTCTTCATCGCGCTGTCTTGATCTAGAAAATCTTTTCCATTTTTCTCTATCTTCAATAATAACCAATCTTTGTTGGAATTACATGTATTATAATTTTTATTTTTATTTTTTTTTTTGTGCATTACTGAATCTAAAACTCTATACATATTTTTCTCTATCTTCAAAAATAACTGAGTTATGAGCTTATTTATGTGTAAAATTTCTTTTTTTTCTTCTCTTTTATGTAATTATTCGCGGTTTTTTGGTTAAATATTAAACACTAATAATATTTTTCTCAATCTTTAAAAATAACTGAGTTATTGAATTAAATCACTTTTAATCGGCAGCCATTTTAAAAATAACCAGCTGATATCAATGTCTATGAGTTAGGATCATCGTTGCATGGACTAGTATTTTTGTGGTGAATATCGTAAAAATTCGTCCAGCAGTTTAGGAGAAATGCAGCGGAATTTTTTTTTTTTTTTATTTTATTTATTTTTATTTTTTATTCGCTACTTGCGATAATATTGACCTCAGAGTAACCCTCCAAACCCCAGATGACCTAGATAATTCCGTCTATTGCTTTACCACCGCCATCCAACAAGCTGTCTGGACTGCCTTATCTCCTAAACACTCCAATATAAATCCTCACCAAAATCATTTTCCACAACATATTATAGACCTTTCATCCACACCAAACGCCGAGCAAGATCATTATGGCAGCGCACCCGACAACCAACAGATCGCCGCTCCTATAACTTCTATTGTAGACAATTGAAGAGGGAGTTGACGACCTTCCGTTCCCAGTCCTTTAATTCCTACCTCTCCCTCTTTATCAGCTCGTGATAATTCCCTGTGGAATGTCACGAAAAAGATCCTAAAATACCATCAAGTTTCCCATCCTCTCCGACGTGGTGATGACTCCTGGGCTGCGTCTGATGAAGATAAAGCCGAGGAATTCGCCACACACCTCTCCAAAGTATTCACTTCTCATCCGGAATCCCACATCAATCACACCGCAACAGTGCAAGACTTTCTTATGTCACCAATTCCACTTTCCCTACCTCCTAAAGCTATTAATCCCTCTGAGGTCAAATATCTTCTCCAAAAACTGACCCTCCGTAAATCTCCTGGACACGATCTCCTTACTCCCCAGATCCTCCGACAACTTCCGCAGAAAGATATTATATTCCTTACTTATATTTACAACTGCATCCTACGCAACACCTATTTTCCTCTGTTATGGAAACATTCCACTATCACTCTTTTTCTAAAAGCAGGCAAACCTTCCAACAACACTTCATCCTACAGGCCTATTAGTCCCCATCCTCTCAAAAATCTTCGAAAGGCTTCTTCTTAAACGTATCATACCCATATTAGAATCTCAAAATCTTCCTTCCCATCAGTTTGGATTCCGTCCTCAGCATTTCACAGTTCAACAGGGGCTCCGAGATGTAGATCATATTTCCTCAGCTCTTGAATGCAAAGAGTATTGTTCTGGTGCGTTTCTGGACATAGCGCAAGCTTTTGACCGGGTATGGCACACCGGATTACTCTTCAAGCTAAAAACCCATTTACCCCAGTCTCTATACCTCATTCTCCGATCCTATCTCTCAAAACGTTCCTTCCGAGTTCGCTGTGGTGTAGAATTTTCCAACCTTTATACCGTTGAGGCCGGTGTTCCTCAAGACAGCGTCTTGGGACCCGTCCTCTACATCCTTTACACTGCTATATTCCTACACTTTCTGATACCTTTCTGGCAACTTTTGCAGACGACACCGCCATCCTATCATCCAGTTCCAATCCTGAAACAGCATCCTTAAACCTTCAGAGACACCTTTTCCTTATCGAACACTGGTGTAATAAATGGCGTGTAAAGGTGAACGAAGTCAAGTGTAAACACATAACTTTTACTCTTCGACGAAAATCCTGTCCGCCAGTTTACTTTAATTCCATTCCAATTCCTCTCTCAGATACAGTCCGGTCGGTATCTTGGCTTACTACTAGACAAAAGATTGACGTGGGACCCACATACAAGACTTAAAAGAAAAGAACTCAACAGACGATTCGGACAGTTATACAGACTACTCAACAGAAAATCTGAACTTACAGTTGACAACAAAATATTAATCTACAAGACAATACTGAAGCCCATCTGGACCTACGGACTGGAACTGTGGGGGACAGCTAAACGTTCTAACATCAAACCATTCAATCCTTTCAATCCAAAGTCCTCCGTACAATAGTAAATGCTCCTTATTATGTCTCCAACTATACGTTGCACAACGACCTTCATGTTCCATCCATTTCAGACCTGATTCCATCCAAATTTTTTAAATTCCACCAGAATCTCATTCATCAGGACCAACTTCACCTCTGAAGGACGGCATAACTTAAGATTTTTTACTCCCATTAAAAAATCCTAGAGCTACTAGCAGGTTTGAATCCGCGACCATTGGCATGGGAAGCTGTTATGCTAGCCACTAAGCTATGGGTGACCCATAAATTAGTAAATGTATAGTATATGTTAACAATAGGCGGTGCTAACTTGTTCGTAAACCCGTGTTAATCGTGTTTACGTACAATTAATGATATTAAAACATTGTTTTGAATTAATTAGAGAAAGGGAGCTGGATAAACATGAAACGCAAACTGGCTAAACAGAATAATCCCCTCTGAGAACATTTGAGGACACGCTTCTAGTATTTATTCAGTTCCGGCCCAGTTTCGGTAGAACTTTAGCCATGAAACTTAAAAACTGTTAATCCCTCAACATTTTGATCTGATATTATTAAAGTTGTAAGCACGATTTTCATTAAAATAAATAATTGTTTAGAAGATAAAAAAAATTCTTGTGCGCGCGACAAGTAAGTCTTGACATTCACTTACTTTCGTTGTAAAAATTAATAAAAATTACAGGACCTCAACAAATCAGGACCAAAGATTTAGGGCAAAACCATAAAAATTATCGTTTCAAAGATGCTTTGGTACACTTCTTGTCTGATTATTGGGAAAACAAAAATTTACTGTCAATATAAATTTTGACAGTTCGTGCATATTTCCAAGTCAAATTACACGAACATCAGTATCAGAAGCTTTTATTGGAATTCTGGAGCCTGGTGTTACTTTATGAGCGTGAAAAATAATTCTCGTGTCTGCCTCTTCATGGTAGCATGCATAATCAACTTCTTCGACTTTTTTAATGCAATTTTCCTGAGCTTGGTACGAGTAACACAGATGTTAAACAATTAAAAATATTTTTTTGTTTTGTATTATTGGCAGTAAATTTTTGTTTACTGAGGCACTCCAGCAGATTGGGAAAATATGGATGAGTAGAAAAACTTATGGTTAACCTTAAAGGTTCTTCCAGTTAGGTAGGAACGCATTAATAGGAAATATGTAGGGGTGGGGAATTGACGGAGTTTGTAAAGCAGTTCCTGGTGCCAGACTCGATCAAATGCTTGTTCCACATCAAGAAAGGCTCTCCAAATGGCGTTAAACTAAGAAAAAATCCTAGGACCACCTGGGTGTTTGAACCCGTGACCTTTTGCATAGATTGCTCTTACACTAGCCATTTTACTACAGGTGATCCCAGCTGTAGAGCAAGTTTCTGTCCCCAGAAATTGTACATTTGGGATTTATACAGAATCATTAAGATCAGGATGACAGAGCAGTTTTTCGGCTATCTTTGAAAAACAAAATCTTCATAAACCTGGTTTTCAGAGAGTCGAGAAGGAACAATATGGGAGAAAACGATGCTTTCGAGAGAGTAATTTTAAAAAGGAAGGTTCTGGAAATGAAAGAATATAAAACGATAAAAGAAATGTCTAGAGGCTCTAAATAGTATGATGAGATGGGGTGATTGTAGGCTACTTAAGGGAGGAGGGAACGGCAAAGGACCAAATTGAAACTGCTCTCCGCTAAAAGAAATAAAATATAAAATAAATTGAAAAAAATATTAATAATAATAATAAAGCTTTAGTGGTATAATTTTCATGACAAAAGCCTCTCCCGAGTAGATAAGAGTACTAAAAATATTACACTTTCTTTACAATTGTTGATTGAACGAATTAAAATGCAGGTAACACAATAAATAAATAGAATTTTAGTAATAGCTTTATGATATTAAAAAATCTGGTGCGGGCAACCCTCGACTTTCGCTTAACTCCGTTTTTAGAATCGATTAAAGACTTTTCAAACACAGTGAGAGATAAAAATGAGTTATAATTTTAAAACATCTGGTGCGAGCAACACACGACTTTCACTTCCCTCCATTTTTTAAATAAATTAAAGAATTTTCAAATACAGTTAGATATAAAAATGAGTGAAATCATTAAAGAATTAATTAAATGGAATTTCAATAAAAAACATGTGTTTTATTAAAAAATCGATTACCTTATTATCTAAATTAATCACTTGTATCAATTGATTGTGTATGAGATAATATTTTTCCTAAAATCTCAAGCTTTCCAACGGTATATCATACATGTATATTACTGCTCTTATGTTCAAAAACGAAAATTGCATTGAAAAAATATTTTTTCTGTTTTCTCCATTAGTTGGGTATCGAATTTATTCAATTTATATATTTACCTGTTTTTCATCAGTGGTAACAAGATAAGGTTATTTTTATACAATAAACAAAATTAAAGGTACTTTATAGAAAGAAAATTTAAAATATCGGCATTTAAGCCCTGTCAGACCATTTTGATCCGAATAAAACCTAAATTATATTAAAGTTCATTAAATTTTACATCGGTATAGCGAGTTTAATCAAAATCGTCGGAACCGTTTTTGAGATAATCAAAAAAATATGCAAAATGCATGGTATAAAGTAGCCCTGGTTAGCTCATTTTCATGAAAAAGATTTTGTAACGTCTCAGGCGTATATTTGTCTTAAATATGAAATTTCAGTTTCATAGGACTTACCGTTTCCGCCCGGGAGTTACCACACACACACACACACACACAGACCTTTTTGCGGGACTTGGTTATTTGGACTCAGGGGACCCTAAAACGTGTATTTCCGTTGAAAACTGGAATTCGAAAATTTTCACATCGCAATACTTCCCCTTACTATATATAGTAAGTGAAAGTAATTAGTTAAATTGAATTTATATAGAAACATATGTTTTATTAAAAATCTATTATATTATTATCTAAAATAATCAATAACTTTTAAAAGCTTGTTTATGAGATAATATTTTTTTCTAAAATCTTTAGCTTTCCAACGGTATATCATACATGTATATTACTGCTCTTATGTTCAAAAACAAAAAATTACATTAAAAAAATATTATTTCTATTTTCTCCTTTAGTTGGGTACCGAATTCATTCAATTTATATATTTACCTGTTTTTCATCAGCGTTAACAAAATAATATAGTTATTTTTGTAGAATTAACAAAATTAAAGGTACTTTAGAGGAAGAAAATTTAAAAAAGGAAGAAAAATATCGGTATTTAAGCCCTGTCAGACCATTTTGACCCGAATATAACCTAAATTATATTAAAGTTCATTTAATTTTACATCGAGTTCAATCAAAATCGTCGGAACCGTTTTAGAGATAATCGAAAAAAGGTGCACAATGGATACTATAAAGTGGCTCTTCTGGTAAGCTCATTTGATGATAAAGATTTTGTAACGTCTCGGGCGTATATTTGTCTTAAATATGAAATTTCAGTTTCATAGGACTTACCGTTTCCACACACACACACACACACACACACACACACACACACACACACACACACACACACACACACACACACACACACACACACACACACACACACAAACACACACACACACACAGACATTTTTGCGGGACTTAATTATTTGGACTCAGGGGACCCTAAAATATGTATTTCCGTTGAAAACTGAAATTCGCAAATTTTCACGATCGCAATAGTTTCCCTATATATCGAGTTTATATAGTAAGTTCAAGTAAAAACGTCTAATATGTTTAAAAGTATTTTTTTATATCGAATAAAAACCTTTAACACTTTAGAAAACAATAATAAAAAATTATTATTGAATTGACGATTATTTAATACCTTGCATTTATTATATTTTAACTGAGGCTTTTATACGACCTTTTAAAAAAAATAATTTTCAACGATAGTTTTAACTTTTAAACTGTCACCAATAAAATTGGTGTCGAGAACCTAATTAAAATCTAGTCTATAAATAGACCATATATGTTATGGACTAAGAAAAAGAAGAAAGGAACATTAAAAAAAAAAAAAAAAAACATTGTCCCCGTAAACCGAATTAAAACCTTAAAAGGATTGTCGATGATATAAAAAAAAAAAAATAATATATATATATATATATATATATATATATATAAGTTAATGTCTGATAAGGCAGACTATCAGCCTTAATTCCAACTCACCTGATGTAAACACTTTGAAAAGTATATATAGAGGATTATATGAATCAATAAAGCAGTATTTGACTAGCCATCAAGTGAGTTGTTATTGTGCCCCTTTTCCTTATTTTTTTTAAGTTTTATATTGGCCAGCTCATAAGTGGTGCCGAAACCCGGGACCTTTAGACAGTATATTTTTTTTCTTTCTATTATTATTTTCGCGTTTGGAAATCTTCAGTTTTATTGTTATTTAATTTTTTTTTTGCTCTCTCTTTCTCTCTCTCCGATTAAAATTAGTCTTAACAGTGACCATGGCGGAAAATGTAGTGTTAAGACCGGCAGTTCTGAACGCACCACCAACCGAACCAGCACCGGCGGCGGCAAATGTACTTCCGCCACTTCCGGAAGTTTCGTTGGCGCAGGCGCACAGAACGACATTGGAATGGATAAAAGTCCAAACCGCATCCGTCCAGGATCTGAGAAAAGCCATCTCCGACCTCGACAGATTCACCGGGGAGATTGGTGAGTTAAATCATTTTTTAAAAGGGGGCGATCGACTGATGGCTAGGATCATCTCAAAAGTATCTGAAAACCTACTAGATGGGGAGGATGCTGAAGCTTTGAAGGCTGCAGTAGTCTGCAGGGTCAAGAGGAACATACTGAACCATATCCAGGGGGACGAGGAGACACCCTGGGGTATAGTGAAGGAACGACTAAAGAAGGCCTATGGAGGGGGAAGATGGGCCCCCGAAGAAGATGTGTTCCACCTGATTAGGGACGTAAAGAAGCCGTGTCAGTCGAACGGTCAATATGCGGGAGAACTGCTTACGAAGTTCAACCGGATAACCGAAAAAATGAGAGAGACGGCGAGTGTTGAGGAGGTCCACTTTAGATTTAGATGGATTTTTTGGCAATCATTCTAAAGGTGCAGCTGGCGAAAGAAACCGGTAAGAGAGAAGGGTTTCAAAGGGAGCGCTCATTGGTAGATTGCGCGCAAGAGATGATGGACGCTAGTGGCAGAGAGGAGGAATCTCGGATGGAGATAGAAGAGCCAGGGTGGACGAGAGTTGCCTATAACCAGCCAAGGGTTGCTCCAACATGGAAAAGAAGAGAGAGAGAGTACCGGGAAGCGAGAAGAGAAAGACCCCAGCAAGGAGAGAGACGGTCAGGCCAGGCGAGACCACGGAACAGTGGACGGCGAGAAGATCGTAAGTGCCATGGGTGTGGCAAGATCGGACACCTCGTAGCCCAGTGTCCGCGTACTCGATGCTTCGAATGCGGGACAGAGGGACATCTAGCACGACATTGCCCCCACATGTACCGACGTCGGGATGCAAACCAGCCAGAACCTATGGAGATCAATGCTCAAAATGTTCGTCCAAGAAGGTTCATGAGGAGGGCGGTCGGATCAGCGAGTGATTCTTCTAGAGGATCCGAGACAGCAGACAGGGAGACAGAGACAGACGTTCCTGTCCGAGAAGGCGGCCATCGCAGCAGGAAGAGTGCATGGAGGCGACAGGAAGCGGCGGCGCGATCTTCTCGCGACGAACTCAGAGGAGCGTACCAGCAGAGGGGCAACCGCACGTTGGTTGAGTTACCACGCGAGAGGTGGGAGCGGCGGTCTGCCTATCATCAGCGTGGAGGGAGTCGCATGTCTGGTGGACACCGGGAGCTCGTGTACCATCGCATGTAGAGAGGCGTTAGAGAAGTGGAGCGGCGGAGAGAGGGCACTCCAGGTTCAGGTATGCAAATGTCAACTGATCACCCTAGGGGGGCCATGCAGTGTAGAGGGGGAAACCAAGATGGGTTTGCACACCTGGGGGGGATCGCGGTGGCGGTTTGTCAGTTCATGTTGTCGCTAGGATGCCGCGGGACTATGGAGTCATTAAAGGGAACGACTTACTGGGCGCGGTAGGTGCGCGGATCCGGAATCAAGGGGCCAGTGGGATATAAGAATTGAGGGGAAAAGATATTCCTGTACCCGCATTGTAGGGAACGGCAAACCACGCATAGGGGCGGTAAATCAGGTGGAGGATTGGAAGGCGTCTGTCCTTGCGGAATTCGATGACATTTTTTTTAAAGAGGGGGATGTTCTTGGGACGACCGGGAGGACGGTACACGAAATTCCCCTTAAACAGGATCGGGTCACTTACATTAAAGAACGGCGGTACCCGCAGGCCCTCCGCAGGCATATTCGGGAGGAGCTGGAAGATTTACGGCGGCAGGGTATTATAGAGGACAGCACTTCTCCTTATAATAGTCCGTTGTGGGCCGTGAAGAAGAAGAGTACGCCGGGGGATACAAAGAAGAAATATCGGGTCGTCATCGACTACCGGAAGCTCAATGAGAATACGGTCGACGAAAAATATCCCATACCGCACTTCGAGGACATTTTGGATCGGTTGGGCGGTGCGCGAATTGTTAGTACCTTGGACCTAAAGGCGGGGTATCATCAGATCCAAATGCACCCTCGTGACCAACATAAGACCGCGTTTACATTCGAGAGGGGCCACTATGAGTTTACACGGATGCCGTTTGGCCTTAAGATTGCCCCTATCACTTTTCAGCGGCTGATGGATGAATTCTTGAGGGGTCTGGATGAGTCCGTGTGTCAGGTATATAGGGATGATCTTTTGGTCTTCAGTAGGTCGGATCGGGAACACGTTGAGCATCTGAGGGCTGTACTTCGTCGTATGCGGGATTTTGGTCTCCGCCTTTCTCCGGAGAAGTCGACCCTGGGCCTGCGCGAGATCAATTTTTTGGGCCACACCATCTCTGCGGAGGATGTGAAACCGGATGCCCAGTAGGTTGCCGCCTTACAGCGGATTGCCGTGGCGACCGAGGTTAAGGGTGTCCGTAGGTTACTGGGCGCGTTAAACTATTACCGCGTTTTGTGCCGGCTATGGCTGCATATCTCGTGCCTCTTAATAATTTGCTTAGGAAAGGCAATAAGTTGGTGATGACCCCCGATATCGCGGACAAGGTTCGCCGGTGCATAGAGCATCTACAGCGTGAGCCGGTGCTCGCGTTCCCCGATTTTACCAAGCAGTTTACGATCACTACGGACGCTAGCGAGTACGCCCTGGGTGCGGTACTGTCTCAGGACAGCGAGCGGGGGGGAGCGGCCCATCGCGTATGCCAGTAGGCGCCTCACGGAGGCGGAGGCCCGTTATAGCGCCTTGGAGCGGGAACTCCTCGGGATTGTCTGGGTGTCGATCACTTCAGGCCTTACGTATTCGGGAGACGATTTCGGGTTCAGACAGACCATCACCCTCTCCAATGGGTGGGGAAGCTTAAAGAGTCGTCTGCGAGGGTTACGCGGTGGAAAGAACTCCTTGGGCAATATAATATGGATGTCGTGTACAAGCCGGGTAAGGAAAATGTTGTCGCGGACTGGCTTTCGAGGGCGCTCATGGTTAATGCCGTGGAGGAGGATCGGGGCGGGCCGTCGCGAGATGTTCGTCAGTTCTTGAGGGAATGGACCCCGGAGAGGAGCAGCCTCCTTCCGCGGAGGGGATTTCGAATGAGGATGCGCCGTCGGGTGACGAGGGGTCTACTGAGGGACGTCCGGTGACCATGGAAGAACTCGACGAAATTGTTAACGATAAGCGTCGCCAGATCGTCTGGAAAACGAGGACTTCGGGGCTGCTGAAGCTCGACTTTCAGCGGGTTGCCGGTTGTTCAGTTGTGACTATCTGGTCTCAACCTACCGTCGGGGAGGAACAGATCTGTAGGGCTCTCGCCGACGCGTCGAAACTGGGTCAGACCCATCACTTATACGTCGGTAACGCTGTGGTCTGGGAGCGTATTCAGCGCTTGTGGCGGACAGAACGCATCGGGATTGACCGGACGTTTATCCGTTGCTCGATGCTGGTAGAAACCGTACTCGATGTGGAACGTCAACGGGAGGTTACACTCGCTTACCACCAGGGAAAACGAACCACCGGGGGCTGACCGAGACGTTGCACGCGTTGCGCCGGCGGTATTATTGGCGGGGGATGAAGCGTACCATCCAGGAGGCTATCGGGAATTGTGATGTATGCATGCGCGCGAAATATGATCGGCATACACCCCGGGCGGTCCAGGAGGAGACTCCTACTGCGGCTGTTCCACTCAGTGATCTGCAAGTCGATACCTTTTTACCTGGAAGGGATTTAAGTGGGTCACGGTGCTGGATCTCTTTAGCAAAGTCGCGATGGCGTATCCCATTCAGGAGCGTACGGCGGAGGCGGTGTTGCGCGCCCTCTGGATTTGGTTCCAATTTTACGGGGTGCCCGACAGTATTTCCTCTGACAGTGGTCGGGAGTTAGATAATGCCAGTATCAGGGAGGAGATGAAGCTCTTGGGGGTCAGATGGCATCTAAACATCCCGGGACATCCGAAGAGTCGCGGGGGTATCGAGAGGCTTCACAGCACCCTTAGCGACCACCTTAGGGTCTTTCAGTTGGAAAAAGGGTTGGAGCCGGACGTGGCTATGGAACGCGCGATCGTCGCTTATAATCACTCTGTTCACTCGGTGACCGAATTCACCCCTTTCGAAATTCTCTTTGGGTTACAAGGTCGTCGGCGTGATTGTCGTGGTGCGGCGGCTGGCGAGGGTGAAATCGTGAGCAACAGCCTTGCGCTTAAGAAACTTTGGGTTACGGTTCGCGATCGCATCGAGCGGGAGAAGCGGCGTCGAGTCGCGCGCCATAATCTCGGTGTCCGGGATTTGATGGGTCTCGTCAAAATCGGTACGGTGGTGTACCGTCGGGTCGGAACTAATCGGGGGAAGGAACTTCGGCGTTACGAGGGTCCCTTCCGTGTGGTTGTGATTAGGGAGCATAATTTGGTCACAATTGAGAGCTTAACTGACCCCAAAAAGAGACGTACGGTGCACCTGGAACAATTAAAGCTCCCGACTACGGAAGCATCCTAAGCCTTTGGAGTGTCCTCGGCTTCGGAAGTTTTTTTTTCTGTCTAGTGTTCTTGTTCAATTCTTCACAGTGTTTTTTTTCTTTTTGTTGTTGTGTTTCTGGTGTTTATTTTATTTTTATTCTTATGTTTTTCAGTCGGTGTGGCGGTTTGTATTTGTATATTTCTATCATGTACCCTTATTTTATTATCATTTTTTTGTATTAAGTGTTTTTCTTTTAATATAGTTTACGAGGATTGTTCGTAAACTGGTGGGGGGAGGTTAAGGTCTGATAAGGCATACTATCAGCCTTAATTCCAACTCACCTGATGTAAACACTTTGAAAAGTATATATAGAGGATTATATGAATCAATAAAGCAGTATTTGACTAGCCATCGAGTGAGTTGTTATTGTGCCCCTTTTCCTTATTTTTTTAAAGTTTTATATTGGCCAGCTCATAATATTAAGTATATATTATATATATATATATATATATTATATATATATATATAATAATATATATCTTTAAGTTTCACATGACATTAAAACGTGCTTTAAAAGTTAAAAATCTGGTGCGGGCTACACACGACCTCCGTTTTAAAAATCGATTTAACAATTTTCAAATACAGTTAGAAATAAAATAATTAAACTATTAAAGAAATAATTAAATTGAGTTTCTATGGAAACTTGTGTTTTATTATAAAATCAATTATATTATTATCAAAAAAATAAGTTAGTTTTATCGGCTTTTAATCACCTCTATTAACTTTCACCCTAATTAACAATCTTGTGTATTGGATAATATTTTTTTCTAAAATCTTTAGATTTCCAAAGGTATATTATACATGTATATCATTGTTCTTAAGTTAAAAAAAAAGAATTAAAAAATGTTTGCAGTTATCTCCTAAATTTGGATATTGACTTCGTTCAACTTATATATTTACCTGTTTTTTAGCAATGCTAATCAGATGATATGGTTAAATTTTCGAATCTACAAAATTAGAGGTAGCTTAGAGGAAAAACTTTAAAATATTGGCATTTAAGCCCTGTCAGGCTATTATAGAATGAAACCTAAATGATTTCAAAGCCCATTAAATTTTACATCGATATAGGGAGTTTAATCAAATTTGTTAGAGCTGTTTTTGAGAAAGTCGTAAGAAGGTGCAAAATGTATGGTATAATGTGCCTCTTCTGGTAAGCTGCTTTTGATGAAAAAGTTTTTGTAACATCTCGGGTGTATAGTTGTCTTAAATGTGAAATTTCAGTTTCATAGGTCTTTTCATTTACGCGCGGGAGTACTCCCCTCCTCTCCCCCCTACACACACAGATTTTTTTTTGCGGGACTTGGTCATTTGGACTCAGGAGACCCTAAAACGTGTATTTCCGTTGAAAACTTCCACGCGAAAATTTTTACGATCGCAACCTACACAGATTCTTTTAATTATCACTGTTCAAGCCCAAGTAGACTTTTTTCTTTTTCGTAGGCTTAAACCATTTGGGTCATTTTCGCCTTAAATAAAGGATTAAATATTATAGTTTATTGTACAAGTCTGTCTGTCGTAGGAAGTCAAAAAGTTTTGCAGTTGTCTGTATGTTGTCTTGTAAAACGGTTGGTAAGTCAGTGTCAATTGCAATATGTGCACTGTGAGTATCATAAGCCCTACACTCTGTCAAAACATGTTTCACTGTAATCGGGCAACCGCATGTTGGGCAGTCAGTTGGAGGTTTCCGTGCCATGAGATGTCCGTGAGTTAGTCAGGAGTGTCCAATGCGCAGGCGCGCCAGGATAACCTCTTCCCTTCGCTTTTGTTTATATTTAACATCACGGAGCCCAACAACTTAATATGCTCATTTGAGTCTCCACAAAGCATATCAACTCAAACATACAAAGTACAAGCTCCGCAATTCCGCATGTGCAACCTATTGAATTCTCCATTGGCCTCATTTCTCTTAGGAGCAAATATACTACGCAGTACCTTATTATCGAAAATCTTAAGGCACAGATAAAATAATGGAATAAATAACCATCCTGTCACAGGAGGTTTCTAACTCATCGTTCTCAACAGCTTTTTATTCGTTGAAGTTCATCGATATTCCTTCCTCGCTGAGCTTTTCCACTAGTCGTGCATGACATTGACCTAAATACCAGGTTCAGGGCTTTGATATAAATTAAATTGCTCCCTGAGGAATCTTACGTGGGAGTAGACCATATATTTATATAGGGAGGCACCATTTAAAGCCCTTTAATGGTAAAAACTGGGTCGCATATTTTAATATTTTAGAGAGCTGAGGGAAATTTGAGTGGCATGGGAGAGAGGAAGGTTGACGAAATTTAATATGTTGCCTATTATATCGCTCAAAGTTATATTATATCCCCGCCTCAACCTCACCCCCTTTCATAACAACTCACAAATCAGGTCAACATTTTACGCCTACTCTCGTAAACAAAATCCACTTTGTCAAAGTTATAAAAAAAACAGAAAGAATAAATAAGCGCCTCAAACGAATTTTACTTACCTCTATTGTTAAAATCAATTATAGAATTGTACTTTCACTTACTATATATAGTAAGGGAAAGTATTGTGATCGTGAAAATTTTCTAATTCCAGTTTTTATGTCAAAATAACCAAGTCCCGCAAAAAGGTCTGTGTGTGTGTGGTAACTCCCGGGCGGTAACGGTAAGTCCTGTGATACTGAAATTTTATATTTAAAACAAATATACGCCCGAGGCGTTACAAAACCTTTTTCATCAAAATGAGCTTACCAGAAGAGCCACTTTATACCATGTATTTTACACCTTTTTTCGATTTTCTCGAAAATGGTTCCGACGATTTTCATTAAACTCGCTATATCGGTGTAAAATTTAATAGTATTAAACGTTATGTAGTTTTCATTCTGATTAAAACGGTCAGACAGAGCTTAAATGCCGATATTTTACAATTTTTTCCTGTAAAGTACCTTTAATTTCGTTGATTTTATAAAAATCAATATATTTTCTTATTACCACTGATGACAAACACATAAATATATAAGTTGAACGAATTCGATATCTAACTTTAGGAGAAAACTGAAAAAATATTTTTTTAATGCAATATTTTGTTTTTGAACATAAGAGCAGTAATATACATGCATGATATACCGTTGGAATGCTAAAGATTTTAGAAAAAATATTATCTTATACGCAAGCTTTCAAAAGTTAATAGAGAGTGATGAAAAGAAGATACAACTAACTGATTATTTTAGATGAATATATAATAGATTTTTTAATAAAACACATGTTTCTTTATAAAGTCAATTTAATTGATTCATTAATAGTTTCACGAGGATCGCCATGGTGACCGTGTAGTGATAAGCATGTGCTCTCATTCTCTCTATTATAAATGTGATTTATTCATGTTTATAAACGTATTTAAGAGTGACTACTAGCTCAAACGGACAAGTTATTAGTCTAGTTTAAAAAGTTATAGTTAGTTTAAGGATATATAAGTGAGTAACAACTAACAAAGTGGAAAAAATGTGAAGTGTGCAAGGTTAGTTTTTTTTTAACCATTAATTTATCTAATTTCTTCTTCTTCTTTATCTTCCTCCTATGTGCCTTTACTAGCGTGGAGGGGCCTCGATCCAACGTTGCCAAGCTTCACGATTTCTGCAGAGTTGTTTAAGTTCCTGCAATCTTTTCCCTCCGATCTTCTGGATATATCCATCATACGAAATCCTAGGCCTTCCGCGCGGCCTTTTTCCAGTGGGTCGAGCTTCCAACACCTTTCTGGGTTCGCGGTCCTCATTCATTCGACAAACATGGCCGAACCATTTTAGCTGTCGCTTCTCGAGGATGGTTTTCAGCGCAGGAATTTTCAGCTCCGCTCTAATTCCTTCATTTCTTACGCGGTCTCTTCTCGTTTTTCCTGCGACCCTACGTAAATACCTTATTTCAGCTGCAGTAATTCGGCTTATTTGTTTGTCCAGCATTACCCAGCTCTCGCTCCCGTAGGTAAGAGTGGGGAGGTATATAGATTTGTAAATGTGGAGCTTCGTCTCATGCCCCACATCTCGATGGCCAACAATACTATTGCATATACTGTAATAGATTTGATTTGCTTTAGCAATCCTGTTAGCAATTTCGTAATCTATTTTTCCCTGCCTATTTATATTGCAGCCTAAGTAGAGAAAGTTATCAACTACTTCGAGAGCCTCGCCATTACAAATCACCTCCACAGTCTCTTCCTCATCTCGGGACAGGACCAGTATTTTGCTCTTGGAGACATTTATGGTCATTCCCTTTCGCTGAAGTTCTTCTTGCCATTCTATTAGAGCTTGCTGTAATTTGTCTTTCGTATCGCAAATAAGGACGATATCATCAGCGTATAACAGTGACTGGCTCAGTATCGTCCTCATGTTCCACTTACCAAGCACTGTTCGGGCAGTTCGCCTTTTACAAATTTTATGGATCTCATCCATAAAAACTGTAAACAGAAGCGGGCTCAGACTGTCTCCCTGCTTTACTCCTCTATCAATGGGAAAAGGTGCAGATTCTGTTCCATTAATCCGTACCACTCCTTTAGAATCAGTGTATACAGATTCTATGGCGGAAACAAGATCTATTGGTACATTTTTCGCTGCAAGGGCGTTCCATATTTCTTGACGTGGGACTGAGTCGAAAGCAGCCTTTAGGTCCAGGAATGCGAAATATGTGCTTCTATCTCTGTCCCATGATTTTTCTAATATATTTCTTATGACAAAGATATTATCCTGGGTCTGCCTGCCAGGGCGAAAACCTGCTTGCTCCTCTTCCAGTTGTTCCTCCACAATTCGTCGTAGCCTTTTCTCCAGAATGTGCGTGTACATTTTGTATGCCACGGACAGGAGGCTAATTGGTCTATAATTAGCACATTCCGTTTGACTCCCTTTTTTGTGAATAGGAATAATCACACTGTACTCCCAATCTTTCGGGATTCTTTTGGTATCCCATACCGTCTGAAATAGCCCTTGCAATGCTTTAATGAGCTCTTGTCCTCCATATTTCAGGAACTCGGGGGTGATGTTGTCTCTGCCTGCAGCCTTCCCTGTCTTTAACTGTTCAAGAGCCAGCTCTACTTCTTTTTCGTTAATGGGTTCATCACTGACTTCGTAGATCGTCTGTCCCCTTTGTTCTCTAACTGCTTCTTTATTAGCGAAGAGGTCTAGGTAGTGTCTACGCCATCTCTCTAATATTTTAGATGTTTCTGTCAGCAATTCACCGTTATTATCTTTAACATTTCTAACTGGCTTTGCTCTTTTGCCCTTCAAGAATTTCACAGTACGCCAAAACTTTTTGATATTTTCTCTATGATTTTCATCTAGGCTCTTCCCGAATTCTTCCCATGATATTCTTTTTTGTGCTTTTACTACTGCTTTGGCCTCATTCCTCGCTCTTCTATACTCAGCCCAGTTATCGGGTGTCTTATGGCGTTGATATGATTTCCATGCTTGCTTCTTTCGGTTTATAGCCGTCTTAACATCATCATTCCACCATTTGCTGCGTTTGCCTTTATAGGTGAATTTTTGTATGCCACAGACCTCTTTGGCGGTTCTCAAGATGGAAATTTTGAGGGCACTCCATTGTTTCTCCGCGTCTCCGTCTAAATCCAGAACTCTAAGACTTTCTTCCAATTTGGAAGAATATATTTTCTCTTATCAGGATCATCCAAAGCACGAACTTTATTGTTTCATATACTTAGCTTGAGACTTGCGGGTTCTTAGATCTTAGTATCCGCGACTAACAGCAGATGATCTGTGCCTATTTCTACCCCTCTTATTACTTTCACATCTCTGAAATATTGTCGGATTCCTCGTTCATAGATAAAATAGTCGATGACACTATTCCCTACTGCGCTCGAGAAAGTAATTTTGTGTACTCTTTTATGTGGGTAGAAGGAATTTCCTAGTAAGAGATCATTGTCGACGCAGAAATCAATCAATCTTTGGCCATTTTCATTTTTAACTATTTCACCTCCATGAGGTCCCATCGCACCGAATGAGGTTCTGTTATCTCGTCCAATTCTTGCATTAAAATCTCCACAGAGAATTACCATCCTTCCTTTGTCCCTGCTTCTATCAATCGCTCGTTGCAGGTCTGAGTAGAACAATTCTTTATCCAATATCCCAGCATCTTCAGTGGGAGCGTATACTTGGATGATTGTTAACTTTCCAATGGTTACTTGGAGGTCTGCAAGTATAATCCTGGAAGAGACTGGCTCCCATTCTTCAACTCTGTTATATGCTGCAGAAGACATGACTATCCCCACTCCCTCTTTAGCCCGAACGTCCTTTGGTACACCTGCATATATCAGGAAATATCCGTCCTCCAGCTCTACTTCTCCGCTTCCTTTCCTCTTCACCTCAGCCATTCCCAATATGTCGATCTTATATTTCTTCATTTCACCCACTAGCTCGACCTCTTTTCCTGTCAGTGATTTTATATTCCAGGTTCCAAATCTTAGATCCTTATCCGTGCCACGTCGTTTCCGTTGAGACAGTCCATTTGTTCCGAGGCCATGTATGTTGCTTTGAATCAGTTTTACTCCTTTACGGGTGATTGGCCCAGTAAAGAAGGATCCGTTACCTCGGGCCAACTGGGGTCATTTTATACCCGATGACCGATGGGTCTTCCCAGGGAAGGATGCCCTGAGGTGTATACTGTATATGTCCTTATGTTAGTGTTAATGTAAGGTGTACTGTTCTGGGAGTATTAGTGCAGTATACTGAACTTGGGAAACCGGGGGAGCGTTAATCCCCTATAGCTGTACACTTCAGCTACCCCTGCGGCGATTTTTTTTTTTTTTATTTATCTAATTTAATAAGTTTAAAACTTTAAAAACATTGTGTGTCTGTGTAAATATTGTTTCAAAACATTGTTTTTCGTGCGATCTGGTAAGTAAATAGAAGCAAAGAGAGCAATGGCGTCTGAAAATGTAACCAATATGGACCTACAAGAGGCAGGCTCTTCAACTATGCCAGAAGAAAATACCGAGTGGGAGGTGATTACAGGACGAAAAAGACCATCATCTTCAGCAGATCCTAGGCTATACATAAAGAAATCAAATACAATAGAAACCAGCAACAGATTTGACCCTCTTTTAAATATGACTGCAGGAGAATCCGAGAAACAATCAAACTCAATAGAAAATAACAAAGTTAAGCCACCACCTATATTCCTAAAAGGAATACAGAATATCGAAGCATTGATTGCGTTTTTAAAAAAAGAAATAGGTTCTAGTTACTTTAGTATCAAATCAACAGCCAGAAATTTAATTGTATACCCAGCTACCCCAGACTCCTACAGAACAGCTGTTCGCTGCTTAAAAAAGGTAAATGCCGACTACCATACGTATCAACTGTCGGAAGACAAAAACCCAAGAGTAGTAATTAAAGGACTTCACCCATCTACACCAACATCAATAATAAGTGAAGAACTGAAAGCTAAGGGCTATGAAGCTGTAAACATTACGAATGCTATCTCAGCCAGAACCAAACTGCCACTACAAATGTTCTTTGTCGACATTTCTAAAAATACATTCAATGAAAAAATATTTGAATTAAACTACATTTATTATACAGGGATAAAAGTAGAAGAAATTCGAAAAAAGAGGGAAATACCTCAGTGCTTCAGATGCCAGGGATTTGCCCATACAAAAACGTACTGTAATCACCAACCACGCTGCGTACGATGCAGAGAGGCCCATGAAAGCGCTGCATGCATCAAAACTAGGGAGACGCCGGCCAAATGCGCTAACTGCGGAGGGGCACACCCCGCCAATTACAGAGGATGCCAGTCCCTCAAGAACCTGCGAGCTCAGAGGACCCAGAGTTACCGCCCTACACCGGTAGCTGTCCCACCTCCTCCGGATCTAGGACATTTTCCAGCCCTGCCGAACGTTCTTCAACATCAGCCTCTGGAACCTGTCGGTGTAAACCCCAGAATGGAACGCCCAAACTGCCCTCGGCCCAACGTGGAAGCTCAGCCTCAGCCGCATCTAAGATCAGGTATGAGGGAAGACAGTAGTCAGTTGGTACCACCAGCTGGCTCTGAGCCTTATTTACAATCCAACATACTAAATAATTTAAATGCCCTTATTCAGCCCCTTTACAGCCTAATTAGCCAAATAACGCACTTAACACAAGCATTAGCAGTAACTTATGGACATTAGTTCTTTAACTGTTGGCTCCCTGTCAATCCTCCTTTGGAATACTAACGGACTACTTCGACATAAGACTGAACTGGAAATTTATCTTCATCAAAAACGTATCGACATTGTACTTTTGACAGAAACTCATCTCACATCACGCAACAAACTTTCTATACCTAATTATCATTTATACAGAACAGACCATCCCGACAATACTGCACACGGAGGGACAGCTATATTAATAAAATCGACCCTAAAACATTACCCTATACACGTAGACTCAACGGCTCAGATACAAATAACAGGAATACAGTTACAGACTAAATACAAAAACATAACACTAGCTTCTATTTACTGCCCTCCTAAATATATCATTACCGACCAAATGTTTATTGAACTATTTAACTCCTTTGGTAGAACATTCCTGGCAGGAGGTGACTTCAATGCAAAACACAAAGCTTGGGGTTCTCGTTTGTGTACACCAAGGGGCAGAAAACTCAAATCTGCTATTGACCACTTATCATTGAACGTATTTTCACCTGACAAACCGACTTACTTACCAAATTCTTGTCACAAAAAACCTGACGTACTTGACATATTTGTAGCCAAAGATTTAACGACTCTACCGATTACAGTTACAACTGAAACAGACCTTGGCTCAGATCATTTACCGGTGAACCTGATGTTGGGGGTGGAGAAATTCTTTGCGGAAAGAAGACAGTCGCTTACCTACGGAATCGTGGATTGGGATCTATTCAATAAGCATATTAATGCCCAGCTCACTGTCCCTAAAGCACTAAAAACTGAAAAAGACTTAGAAGATGCAGTTGAATTCTTCACTTCAACCGTTCAAGAAGCTGCATGGTCCTCACAACAAAAAAAAAGAAGGCCAGGAATAACTTCGCCATCCTACCCTCAATATATCAGGGACCTAATCCGAGCCAAGAGACGATCACGGAAACAATGGCAAACTAACAGACTTCCTTCAGACAGACGAATCTTCAACAAACTTAACAATGAACTTAAAACAGAAATACGAAAATTCAAACAAACTAACTTTGACAAATATCTGGAAAACCTGACAACCGACGACAACAGCCTTTGGCGACATACCAAACGAATTCTGAAACATCGAGAAGTTTCTGCCCCATTGAGAAACGATGATGGTTCTTGGGCCGTGTCGGATAAAGACAAATCTGAAATCTTCGTTGACTATCTTTCAAGTGTTTTTCAACCTCACACAGACTTAACAGACATACAACACGAAAATTATGTACAGAAATTCTTGGACTCTCCTCTTTCCATGTCTCTTCCACCAAAATCCTTTACTCCTTCCGAGGTATCTAGACAGATTATGAAAATGCCGAAAAGAAAGACTCCTGGTTACGACCTTATCACTGCTGAGGTGCTTCGAAAAATCCCCAGAAAAGCTTTAGTATTTCTTACTACATTATATAATGCTATGCTCAGGGCGACCTAATTCCCCATTCAATGGAAATATTCTACGATTTCAATGATACACAAACCTAACAAAGACAAATACAGACCTGATTCCTACAGACCAATTAGCCTTCTTCCAGTATGCTCAAAAATATTTGAAAAATTATTGTACGGACGCATTATTAACATACTGACTGACCACAACATATTACCAGACCATCAATTCGGATTTCGCTCTTTTCACTCCACAACACAACAGCTACACAGAGTAACGGACTTTATTTCCACTGCACTTGAACTAAAACAATACGCTTCTGGGGCATTTTTGGATGTTACTCAAGCTTTTGATAGGGTGTGGCACCAGGGTCTTCTTTTTAAACTAAAACCCATACTTCCAAGCACTTATTATTTAGTTTTACAATCTTTTCTCTATGACCGCTACTTTTCTGTCCGACAGGGTTCCGAGACCTCATCAGTCAAGCCAGTCTCTGCAGGAGTTCCCCAAGGTTCTATCCTGGCCCCACTTCTGTACTTAATATACACATATGACTTACCGACAAACGAAAACATCCTAACTGCGACTTATGCCGACGACACTGCAATTATTACTAAAAACACAGACCCTACACAGGCCAGTATGACTTTACAACATCACTTAGACAATGTGCAAAACTGGTGTAGGAAATGGAAATTAAAGATTAACCACGACAAATCACTACATGTTACATTTACACTTAGACATGGAACCTGCCCTCCAGTTTACATAGACAATCACCAGATACCACAATCAAACACAGTAACGTACTTAGGACTTATTTTTGACAAAAGGTTGACATGGGGCCCACACGTCAAGACTAAATGTAAAACTCTAAATTTTCGACTGAGACTATTGTATTCGATACTTCATAGACATTCTAAATTACCTATCAGACAGAAACTTAACGTATACACTTATTTATTAAAACCAATGTGGACTTACGCTTGCCAAATATACGGACCTGCTAAAAAGACACACATACGAAAAATACAAACATTTCAATCGCAATTTTTAAGACTGGCAACGAACTCACCACCATATGTTTCAAACGTTACCCTTCATACTGACTTACGTATTCCTACTACAACAAACCACATTCGATCGACTTACAAACGATTTCACGACAAACTAAATAGACACATAAACAAACTTGTGCAAAACATGGCTACAACCGACATACCATCCATAACTCGGCGTAGGCTGAAAAGGAGTTGGATGAGGGATCTCCTGACCTAAAAATATAGTTCTGCTTAATGTCAGGAGGATGCACCACTGGGTGCTGTCTCCCTCAGTCCTAACCACGCCATGTTTACTTAGATTTTAGCACATTTGCTGATTGTAATTTTTTTTACAGGTGTAAATAAAATATTAAGTGAAAAAAAAAAAAATAATAGTTTCACGTATTTTTATCTCTGAGAGTATTTGAAAATTCTATTATTGATTTTAAAAATGGAGGTAAGTGAAAGTCGTGTGTTGCCCGCACCAGATTTTTCAAATACAGTTAAAAATGAAATATATAGGAAAGTGGAAGAAACATATGATTTATTAGATAATCTATTATTAACAACAATCAGTTAGTTTTATCGGCTTTTTATCACTCTCTATTAACTTTTACAATTTGGTGCTAATACTTTTTCTAAAACCTTTAGCTTTTCAATGGCATTTCTATTACTATTCTCCTGTTTAAAAATACAAAAATATTTTTGCTCATTTCTTCGTTAGTTGGATATCGAATTCGTTCAAGTTATATATTTACTAAATTTTTACCAATACTAACAAGATGGTATGATTAATTTGTTTAAATCTGCAAAATAAAAAGTACTTAAGAAGAAGAAAATTTAAAATATCGGCATTTAAGCCCTGTCAGGATATTTCAATCAGAATGACACCTTCATAATATTGAAGCACATTAAACTTTTTATCCATATAGCGAGTTAAATCAAAATTGTTACAGCCGTATTTCGTAAAATCGTGAAAAGGGGCAAAAAGCACAGTATAAAGTGACTCTTCTGTTTCTCCGGTTCTGATGAAAAAGTTGCTATAACATTTCGGGCCTATAGTTGTCTCAAATACGAAATTTTAGTTCCGTATGACTTTTCGTTTTCTCGTTAGACTTACCACACAAACACACACACACCTTTTTGCGGTATTTGGTTATTTGGGCTTTTATTTTACTTTATTATTGTATTTTATTTTATAAAACGTTTATTTCCGTTGAAAACTCAAATTCAAACATTTTTACGATCGCAATACTTTTCCTTGGGATGACTTGTACCTGGGTAGTTAGCATAACAGCCTCCTATACCAAAGGTTACGGGTTCAAACTCGCAGGTGGTCCTAGGATTATGAAATGGGAGTAAAAAATCCTTAGTTATTACCGATGAAATTAACCGATAAGAGGAGTCATTTGCGGGGGATGTTGAACGTTATAAAATATTTAATAAATAAACCATTATGTTTCTTAATTTATAAAACATATAATGTTGAGAAAAATAAAATGAATTTATTTTTTAACGGCTTATTTTCTGAAAACAAATGACTCGTCCGTGATAAGTGGGTCACTCCGCCCCACTGAATAGTCAAGTATGACCAACCGGTGGGTCACGATGGCGTTTGTGTTTGTTTATTTATTTATTTAACGTCACTGGGTGGCTAGCGTAACAGCCTCCTATACCAAAGGTAACGGGTTCAAACTCGCAGGTGGTCCTAGGATTATGAAATTGGAGTAAAAAATCCTTAGTTATTACCGATGAAATTAACCGATAAGAGGAGTCATTTGCGGGGGATGTTGAAAGTTATAAAATATTTAATAATTAAACCATTATGTTTCTTAAGTTATAAAACATATAATGTTGAGAAAAATAAAATGAACTTATTTTTTAACGGCTTATTTTCTGAAAACAAATAACACGCCCGTGACAAGTGGGTCACTCAGCCCCACTGAATAATCAAGTATGACCAACCGGTGGGTCACGATGGCGTTTGTGTTTGTTTATTTAACGTCACTGGGTGGCTAGCATAACAGCCTCCTATGCCAAAGGATACGGGTTCAAATCCGCAGGTGGCCCTAGAATTTTGTATTGGGAGTAAAAAATCCTTAGTTACGCCGTCCATTAGAGGTGACGTTAAAAGGTGGTACCGATGTCAGGTAGTCGTTAAAGATCCCTATCTTAATGAAATCCGGTTTGGCAATATTTAGGACTCTGACTGTAGCATCGTCCGATTAGCAGCTGTGTTTTTACGATTCCCGTTTTGTGGAGATATTACCAACAAAACTCTTTGGAGTGGTTGCGCTGGTTTTTGAGTGCTAGTGGACTTTGTGTGATGGAAAGAATGGAGGGAAATGATTGCATTTACTATTGTTAGTTATAATAAAGAATTTTAATGACCTAGGGTTACAATATCTATGACATACTGTGAGCTGGATAGTTTATGACTTATTATTTTCTTCATCTTTCTTCCTCTCCCTCTCCACATCTCCTCTGCCATGGCAGCCACTGATATCTACTCCTGCATAATTTTCTTATAACACACAATAAAATAAAACTGTCTAAATGCTGAGCATGGATTTATTAGACCTGTACTCAACTTGCATAAAAGGCCCCCCTTTTTTATCTAGTTTTCATGAGTTTCATTGTTCAGCTAAAGATATCAGCACTTGAGTAATGGGTCTAAATCACTTCACTAAAGGCGGCGATACACGGTGAGAAATAGGGTATATGTAGGTGAGGTAAAAGTACTCACGCGAGAGTAGAGGATGGTGACAACTGCGTGAGAGTAAAAATGTGCGCGTGTATACGGTGAGAGTACGCAACAGTATTCTGCCAAATGGCGGATATGAGAACAGACGGTTATTCAGGAAAGTTGTTGAAAAGGTTGGTTAGCTCTGTTTAGGTTACCACGTTCTTATGTAAAGATGTATGTTCAATTTTTGTCATCTTTTTTTTTTTTTTTTTTTTTTTGATATTTATTTATTGAAATTTACAACTGTAATTTATATTACAACAAGTAAATATGATAAAAAAAAATCACATAAGACAGACTTGTAGAGGAGCAACCCAATAACTATTTTAAACAAGAAGTTCTCGAGGCCATCTTCTATTCAGACGCCTCGAAGGATTATCAGGAATAGAAGAGGAAGCAAGGGTTGAACCTAGTGGGTTGGGGTGGGACTGGAGTTTGTCATAGAAGGATTGATATCTAGTTCGGGCCAAATCAGCAACGTATGGAACATTTAGGTCTTTATGGATGATTTTATTTGTGACAAAGTAAGGAGCGTTGAGGATTTTACGAAGGATTTTGGATTGTAAGGATTGGATACGGGAAGAATTCGATGGTTTAGTCGAGCCCAAAAGCTCAACTCCATAAGTCCATTTAGGCCTGATGACAGTCATGTAGAGGAGTCGTTTGTAGTTAAGTGGGAGGTTAGAGCGTTTGTCAAGTAAGTGTTGAAGTAATCGAAATCGGCGAGCAGTTTCTTGTCGTTTCAGTCTTGTGTGCGGATGGTGTCATCTTGTTTTAGTAATAATAAGAGTAATGTCTAAAAAGTTTTTCAACATTTTTATATAAATTTACTTACTAACCAACTAAAAACGTCAACAACACAAGTGAGAAGTGACTTGAAAAACTTAGGACTGCCACTGTAGCATCGTCCGATTTGCCAAAGCAGCTTAAAAAAACAAACAAACATACTTTCCGTTACGATGTATTTCATGCATAGGTAACTGAAAGAAAAAATGCACTGGTTACTTATTTTCCGCACAGCCCAATAAAAGCAGCTAACTTAACATCGAAATCTACTACGCCTTAGCTGGAGATAAAGGAGTGCAGAACTAGAAGGACAAAGACAGATAACCGTTCAAAGTAGCCTGAGGAGATGCGGGATCATTATTTTAAGTAGAGCAGTAAGTTGAGTCGATAATAGCCAACGAGGGTTTGAAGCCCCTCAGTTAAAGACTTCAGCCGTCTCTAAGCATTTAGCTCGTTTCGATTTCAAAGGATTCTTCGGATACTACGTTGCGATTAACAATATTTAGCATTTTATTTTAAATTTTAGTTACGTTCAGATTTTGATCGCCTAATAAATGTATTAGCTGTATGATATCTGATATTTCATTTTGTATTGATTTACATATTGGTATTAGTAAAAATAAAATTATCGTTTTAAGATTTAAAATTGACTTGATTTTTTTATTATTGATGCTCAAAGGTTATCTCTATGCAATATCGGGCGTATAGTTGTATTTTATTTATTTTTTAATATATTTTTATTGAAATTACAACTGTACAAAAAAAACATCAAGTAAATATGCTGAAATGTTATAACACATGAAATAAACATGAAGAGAAACTGCCCATTGGCAGCACTCTTTAGAAGTGAGTCTAAACAAGAAGGTCTCGAGGTTATCTTATTTTCAGACGTCTCGAAGGATTATCAGGAATGGAAAAGGAAGCAAGGATTGAAACTAATGGATTAGAGTGGGAGTGGAGTTTTTCATGTAAGGTGTGATACCTGGTACGGGCCAAATCAGCAACATATGGAACATTAAAATCATTGTGGATGATTTTATTCGTGAAAAAGTAAGGAGCGTTAAGGATTTTGTGAAGGATTTTGGTTTGTAAGGATTGGATACAGGAAGAGTTTGATGGTTTAATAGAGCCCCAAAGCTCAACTCCGTCCAGATAGGCCTTATGATGGTCAGGTAAATGGGTCTTTTGTAAATTGAAAGGTTAGAGCGTCTGTCTAGTAAGTGTTGGAGTAGCCGAAATTGTCGTGCAGTTTATTGTCTCTTCAGTCTTGTATGCGGATTCCATGTAAGTCATTTGTCAAGCAGGAGTCCTAAATATCGGATCTGTTCAACCGGGACAAGCGGAATATCATTAAAGGACACTGTAGGGCAGGATGCCATAGGTTTTCGACGAAGGGTAAAGGTAATTAGTTAGGATTTATTGGAATTGATTTTAATTCTCCAATTCTGACACCATACCTCAAGATCTCTGATGTGGGATTGGAGAGTTTGAGAGGCAATTGTAGGATCGTTATTAACCGATAACACGCAAGTGTCATCGGCATAGGTAGAAAGGAATGTGTTAGGATGGGTTGGGATATCAGCTTATAGACTGTATAAAGAACCGGTCCTAGAATACTGCCTTGAGGAACCCCAGCAGACTGGATGAAAAGAGATGAATAGGAACTATTTTGAAGGATCTGTCAGAGAGGTAGGACTGGATGATTAGGAAGTATGTAGGAGGGAGGAATTCACGGAGTTTGTACAACATCCGGTGCCAGACTCGGTCAAATGCCTATTCAACGTCGAGAAAGGCTCCAGTGCAGTACAATCCGCGCTCCAATGCGGAAGAGACGACATCCACCACACGGTGACATTGCTGGATAGTGGAGTGGGAAGTTCGGAATCCGAACTGGTGGTCTGGGATTATGTGATATGATTCTAGGATAGGGTATAGTCGTTTAAGGAGGAGCCGTTCTAGGATTTTACCCATGATGGGTAGAAGAGATATAGGACGGTATTTTAACAATAGCTAATTTCCAGGATTAAGGAAAATATGTAGTGCGGACTATGGAATTGTAAATATAGGTGAGAAATAGGATGGCTTTTCTAAGAAGTTGCTTAAGGATTTGGGCTGTGATTAGATCGTGTCCAGGAGCTTTCCGGAAGATAATTTTTGGATTAAGTTCAAAATTTCTGAAGGATGAAATGCTTTAGGAGTGAGGACGAACTGGAGTGGAATACCCAGTTCTGCTTCGATGAATTCAAGGTGCTGCGGATTAAGGATCTCAGGATGCGGACTGTAAGTTTTAAAAAGATGCTGAGCGAATTTTTGGGATTTCTCTTCAGATGATCTGGTCCAGGATTGAGATTCATTCATGAGAGGATGGTTAAAATCTTTGAAGTTTAGTAGTTTCTTAGTAGTAGTCCATAGTGATTTGTCAGTAGTTGTGAGTTTTTCAGTCATATAGTTGTCTTAAGTATGAAATTTAAGATTCCTATACCTTTTTGTTTTCGTGCTGAACGTTCTACTCACACACACGCGGATCTTTTTCTGGGACTTTGTTTACTTATTTGACGTAATTTTATGCTAGTTTGCCTAATCGGTCGATGCTACAGTCGGAGTCCGAAGTTTGGCCTGTCCAGGTTTTATTATGATAGGGATCTTTAACGAGTACCTGTCATCGCAAAGGCTCGGGATCACCTTTTAACGTCCCCTCCGAAGGACGGCATAACTAAGGATTTTTTATCCCATTAAAAAATCCTAGGAACACCAGCGGGTCTGAAGTGTCGGATGGCGTGAACGTGTTAATACAGTATTATGATTATACCAATAAGTATAACTTTGGTATAATAATAAATATCTTTTATTGAGTTTTTACACACCCGAATAAATATGCTAATCGGTTAAATCCGATAGAGCTTAGAAAAATACGAATATGACGAAATATTAGTAATAGAAACGCTGATAATTTCCGATATATACCAGAATTTAAAAAAATGTGGACATATATAGTCATTTTTGATCTGTGATTACTAAATTGAATATACAGTAAACCCTCTTTTTTAAGAACACGATTATAACGAACTATCGTTGCAGTCCCTTGAAAAATGAATAGAAAACTATGCTTTCTCCTCGTTTATAATGAAATAATCTCTTATAACGAATTAACGAACTACTTTTGTGGACCTCAGAATTGAATTTGTTCGGTTATTACGAAAAGTTAAAAATAAAAAAATTATGATATGTCTTAATTCCCAGTAAAGAGCGGTGCCTTTCTGTCCAAATCCTTACCTCTTCCCTCTATTCAGCTGAATAATGTGATTTACAGTCTGTGACAGCTATACCAAAATCTACTCTATCAACGATTATTTTAAATAAAGATATGCCTCCATTGTGTCTTCAACGGGATGTGCAAAAAAAAAAAATGCTTCTCCACACCTCTCCCTATTGTCATAAGGAAGTTTTTCCTTTGCCTCAGCCAGTCTTCCCGAAGAACTTGATCAATAAATAGTAATAATTAATAACAAATCTTTAATCGTTTTGATATTTGTTTAATAAATGGGTTTCAGATATATGTTAATATGAGCTTTTTTGTTCACTTTGTGCTAGTGAACACATAACTAAATTAGTGTCGTGCGATGACGAAACACTGTGTATATATGTATGTATATATATATATATTTTATATATATAAAACTTTAAACTTGTAAGCGACTGGGATTAAGTTCATTTAGCACCCTCCTCTAAGCTTTCAAAGCCAGCCGGCTTTCAGAAATGAAATATTATGCGTGATTTATATTTTAAAATTTAATTCACGGTTTTGAAAGCGTTTCAGAATATCTAAAGACCCCAGGGTCTCTTTGTTTTAATGATCATGCTGTATTTTAATTCATTAACGTTGAAAGTTGTATTTTACATTTACGAAGATAAATTAAAGAATGAAAATTAATAAATTTTACTTGACACAAAATAAGGAGCATTTCAGTAATATGAATGAACTTTTTTTTATTAAGCAGATGGAGAGAATGTCAGTTTAGTATGTGCACCTGACAAAGTATGTAAAAAAAAAAAAAAAAAAAAAAAAAAAAAAAAAAAAAAAAAAAAAAAAAAAAAAAAAGAGTTTGTGTCCTTGTATTATAAGCTTGTCTCGTAAAAAGTCGTAAGAAACTAAATTTAGATATTTCACAGAAATCTGTGCCTGGGATTTCAAAGGAACTTTTTCAACCTAACAGATCCCTTTAGACATATATAACCGATTTTACATTACCAAAACATTAACTAGAAGAAACATATATAATAACAGATACAATCAAAATAATCTGGTGCCCGCAACACACTTTTCAGTTTATATATATATATATATATATATATATATATATATATATATATATATATATATATTTTTTTTTTTTTTTTTTGATCAGTTCTCGATTGTTGCTAATTTAAGTTTGTGTTGTTCTTAGTTTTCAGTCAATGAATAAACAATTTTATCTATGCGACGTTTCGAGAATTTATTGTTCTCATAATCATGCCTTAACAGTGGAAAAACAAAAAAAAAAAACAGAACATTAATATATGATACAATAATATATGATACAATAATTAATATATGATGTTATTGTTAGAGATATAAATTATTATTATATATGCACTCTTCTTTATATCTCTAACAATAACATCATATATTAATTATTGTATAATAATATTAATGTTCTGTTTGTTTTTTTTCGGTTTTTTTATTCGGTTCTGTGGAATAGGACGATTTTAAAGGAAAATAAACGAAAAATCTTCCACACCATCGTCGAGCCCATCTTAACGTATGCAGCCGAAACATGGACCATATCATCCATGCTATATTCCAAGCTTCAAGCAGTGGAAATGGACTTTTGGCGAAGATGTATACGTGTTACAAGAAGGGACAGACTTCGGAATGATATTGTTCCGGAGAGAATGGAGGTTCGCCAATCTGTTAACAGCAGAATTGGACAGCGAAGACTAAGGTGGTATGGCCATGTAAGGCGAATGCCTACAGAGCGTTGGCCGAATCGAGTTTTGGACTGGCAACCGCCAGGAAGACGGAGACGAGGACGACCCAGAAGTAGATGGATTGGTGGAGTTGAAGAAGAAATGGCACGCCGAGATCTTCAGGATGGAGATGGCTGGACCGCGACCTATGGTGCTCTGCCCTGATATAAAAGGCAACCCACGTTGGAACGCTATAAAAGTAAAAAAAGTAAGTTTTTTTTTTTTGTTATTCCACTGTTAAGGCATGATTATGATAACAATAAATTCTCGAAACGTCGCATAGATAAAATTGTTTATTCATTGACTGAAACCTGAGAACAACACAAACTTATATATATATATATATATATATATAAAATTAAAACTAGTATAGTTTTTTTTTTTTTTATTTAGATAAATTAAAATTTGTTTTTAAATGAACAGTAGTGATAGTGATATGCGACCACATTCATACAATAGTCAAATTACATAAAATATAATAATATATATATATATATATATATATATATATATAACAAAACAAAATAACAAAAACCTAAAATGAGATAAATACAAATTGAGAAATAAATTAACATCATACACATAACTATATAGAATATTTACAATCTGCTAAACGAACACCAGAGTGAGCTTGTGCAAGTAGAGGGAAAAGCGGAATGCAAGAGATGTGAGCCAGTGGAGGCTGAGCTAGGGCGCCATAGCCACAAACATACATTACATGAGTGGAGGATCTGACCAGTGACTAGAACTCCAATATAAATGTTTACAAAACGTCTGCCTGAGGAGGATTGTACGGATGGGTGGAGCTGGATAAGGATTGTGCTAATAAGTTAGGATGATGAGTAAGGTTCTGAAGGAATTGGGAAAATTTGGATGGCAGCAAGTCCAAAATAAATGGAATATTAAGGTCGCGGTGTAGAGAAAACTAATATAAAATTTAAAAAATTGCATTTATCTTTAATAGAAACATTATATTAAAGATTAAATTATCTTAAAGTAGAAATTATTATCGACAACAATCACATATTATTATCAGATTCAGTATAGAAGCCAAGATCGCTCATGGATTGTAGAGGAAACATGAAAGGTGGGGATGAGGGGTGACCTGTGGCGTAGTGGCTTGTTACCTTCTATACCCATGTTCACGGGTTCAAAACTGCAGGTAGCCCTAGGATTTTTTAATGGGAGTAACAGTCCTTAGTTTTGCGTCTTTCGGAGACGAAGTAAAGGCGGTCCCGAGCCAGTGCAATGTCAGGTACTCGTTAAAGATCCCAATCCTAATTAAACCTGGATAGGCAAAATCATGACTCTCACTCTAGTATCGACCGATTGATAAAATAAATAAACAAACAAAGGTTGGAATGTATCTTAAAATATATATATATATATATATATATATATATATATATTATATATATAATATATATATTATATTTGTTTTTGGCAGCGAGTTGCAAATATAAAAGGAATTTGTTTAACTTTGTTTCCTTATTACGAAATCTCATCTATAGGGAAACATTTTGAGACATGTTGTCAAAGTATTAATTATTTTTTCAATTAATTTTTTAATTACAGTATATAATAATATTGTTAACCATAAACGTTATGGATTTAACAAGTTTATGTATTTATGGATATGGATTAATAAACGTTATTGATGTATAATATAAATAAAAATATTTGCTTCTAGGCCCGGAACGGAGGAAAAATGTATTTCACATTATGGAAATGTTAGCTCATGAAATACAAATAAGAAAAAAATATTGGATGGCGGACTATGTGAAGGGTAGGAGAAGTTTTCCTGCTTTCTTTCCTTGCTAAAAACATTCCATCTGAGAACCTCTTCTGCGTTCCGCAATATAAAATAATATACCTTGGAAAACGTTTGTAGGATATAATTTAGATTTACTACCATAGAAATAATAATTATAATAATAATATTATTAGCCATACCGAACCACTAAATACTGCCTTCACAGATTTTTCCAATCACCATTAGACATACTACAAACCTCCTATCGAAGTTTCGCACTAGATTTTTTTCGTTAAGGAATGATGTGAAGCCATGTGAACTTAGATGTTATTATATATTGGGTTGTGTCACATGAAATGTCCGTTTTCAAGGTAAAGGATTTTTATAAAAAAATACGATATGAAAACAAGATAATTTTATTCGAAGTATTTACCTTCTTTTTCTACACATTTTTCCCAACGTGACACCAACTTTTTCATCTCCGAACTGAAAAACTCTGAGCTTTGAAGTAAAACAAAATCTGAAAACGCACTTTTCACTAGATCATCATTTTCAAAAAGTTTTCTTTTGACGAAGTTGTCTAAATTCCTGAACAGATGGTAATCTGTTGGAGACAAGTCGGGAGAATATGGTGGTGGCGGAAGAACTTCGTAGCCCAGTTCTTTCAATTTTTGCACGGTATGTTTTGAAACATGGGGTCTTGCTGCCGCTCAGTTAGATCATGAGGTACCCATGCATCGAGCTTTTTTACTTTCCCAATACACTTTAAATGTCTGGAACGGTAGATGCACTTGCATTTAGTTGTGCTGAGAGTCCTTTAACTGTTTTGTAGGGGTTTTCTTCTACTGTATGTATGAGGACATCGTTGTCTATTACGGACGGAGGTCTTCCTCGGGGCAAGTTTTCCACAAACGCCTTGCAAATATTTCTAGCGGCCTCAGCTGCTGAATGGCCGAGGTTAAACTTGTACAAAAATATTACTAGAAAATCGCGTGTTCCATGTTCATATTTGGAGGTATACTAAAAAGTAGGTAATTGATTGGGAAGCTAATGTTTATAATACAAAGGTAGAGGATTCGTAACTGTTTACTTTAAATATGTAAACATTCGGAAGAAAACAACAGAGACCTGCAAAATCCTTTATGTATTTCAGAAACTATAAAAACGGACATTTCATGTAAAACAACCCAATACATATCAAAATCGCTTTTATAATGAGTAAGTTTTGAGCCGATTTTTTCCATACATGTAAATAAAAAAATCGTAAAGATACATGAAGTAAATAAAAACGTGAATCCAAACTCAAGACTCTGCACTGTTCTCACTATATACGCCGATGACACACGTGTATTATCTGTAAACAATGACCCAACTATTGCTTCCCAAACCCTTCAGTCTCACATTGCTTCCATTGAAGAATGGTGTCAAAAGTGGAGGATTAAAATAAATCCCACCAAATCACCTTTACCCTTCGCCGCAAACCTATGTCTGCCTGTCCCACTATATCCTTGGGCAATATTCCATTCACCTCAGTTGAACAGATCCGGTACCTTGGACTGCATCTTGACAGACGACTTACTTGGAATCCTCACACTAGACTGAAACTACAAGAAACAGCTCGCAGATATCGTTTATTACATTTACTTAACAAACGTTCAAAACTTCCCACCTACTACAAAAAAACTAATTTATATTACCATACTTAGACCTATTTGGACATATTGAATTGAACTATAGGGATCCACCAAGCCATTAAATTCCTCTGCATCCAATCCTTGCTATCCAAAATCCTCTCCTACTTTATCACCAATAAAATAATCCATAAAGACCTGAATATCCCATTAGTTGCAGACTTAGCCCGAATTAGATATCCTTCCATTCACTCCAAATTACCAGTCCACCCAAACCCTATATGTCTACAACCTCTTATATATTTCTATTCCTAATCATCCTCTGAGGCGGCTGAAAAGCCGATGGTTTCGAGACCTCCTTATCTGAATAATCCTTGAAAAGCTAGCATTGAGTAGTTTCTTCTCACGCCTATCATGCCCATATCTCAATGTTCACATTTACTTGATGTAATTTTTTGTTAATACACTTGTAAATATCTCTATAATAAATAAATTTTAAAAAAACTTAAAGACTCACTAAGAGAGAATGCCTAACTCTGACTATCTAACAATCATAGTAAGTTACTCTCCTACTTTCTATCACTATAACACTAAGTTACTCTTCTACACTCTATCACTTACTCACTAAGTCTGTGTGGGGAAGTTACAATGGTTTCAAGTATTGAATTGGAGTGTGGGTAAGATTGCAGGAGACTTTGTCTCTTTGTGTTAGTCAGAAGTATGTAGCGACGGGCGTGTGGTCTAAGGTAAGGCTGAGTCTAACATACATTAAGGACAATGACCGAATCTAATGTTAAAGGCTATTGGAAGCATAAACATTCAAGTTCTGTCACTTTTGTGGCAGTTTAGGAGTTCGTTATATGATCCAGATCTGTAAACTGTGTGGTCAGTGTACCTCAGCATGAGAAAAGGATAATTTCTTAGGGGGCCTTTCTTATAAGTGAACAATAGATTAATAATAAAGACACAAAATACGTTACATAAGACAAATAGTTGTATGATATACGTTAACAATATTAGTCGTATGTTAATTCGTAAAATAGTCTTGTGACTAACCATTGATAGGTATCAACTTAATTTGTTTGTCAATTCTTTTAAAGGCATTTTATGCTTCTGCGGCTAATCGGACGATGCTACAGAGGGGGCCCTAAATTTTTCCTATCCAGATTTAATTATGATAGGGATCTTTAACGAGAACCTGACATCGTACAGACTCGGGACCACCTTCTTACGTACTTATGGACGGCATATTTAAGGGTTCTTAATGTCTAATTTATGATGAAAGGTCCCTCGACCATCTTCTTTTCAGGTGCGTTCGAGGGTTGTCGGGAATACGTAGCGTTAATAAATTGGACAAGTGGGTTCCAGCGATCTACAATATCAGGCTAATAACAGTTATGACCATTTTATTTTATTCCTTTTTAACCGCCACCTTATAGACATTTTATTTTCGATTTTCCTAACTGTTACAAATTAAGTTAAAAAAAAAATCTGCAACACTCTACTTTCGCTTATCTCCGTTGTTAAAATCGATTAAAGAATTTCCATTACAGTTAGAGATGAATATGAGTGAAGCTAATAAAAAAGAGATTAGGTTGAATTTATATAGAAACGTGTGTTTTATTAAATAATCTATTATTTTATTATGTTTATTTATTTATTTAACGTCCCTTAATGCTGTTGTGACTAATCGACGAGTGGAAATCCTAACATTTGCCTATCCAGGTTTAATTAGGATATGGATCTTTAACGAGTACCTGACATCGCACAGTCTCGGGACCACCTTTAACCTCCCTCCGCCCTATGATTTTTTACTCCATTAAAAAAACATAGAGCCTGCGGATTTAAACCCATGACCCTGGGCATAGAAGCTGTTATGCTAACCACCATGCCATGCTACAGTAACCCATTGTATTATTATCTACGACAGACAGTTTTATCAGCCGAGTTTTAAAAGCCTTTAATTAATTTTTACAAGCATGTGTATAAGATAACATTTTTTTCTACAATCGTTAGCTTTTTAGCGGTATATTATACCGTATATTTCAGTTCTTATTTCCCAAAACTAAAACAAAATGTATTAAAAAGATATGTTTGCATATTTCTCTTTTAGTTGGATATGGAATCTGTTCAACTATATATTTACTTTTTTTTTACCAATGTTGTTGTTTATATATTTAACGTCACTTTATGCTACTATGGCTAATCGGACGATGCTACGGTGGGAGTCCTAAATTTTGCCTATCCAGGTTTTATTAGGATAGGGACCTTTAACGAGTACCTGACATCGCACAGGCTCGGGACCACCTTTTAACGTCCCCTCCGAAGGACGGCATAACTAATGATTTTTTACTCCCATTAAAAATCCTAGGACCACCTGCGGATTTGAACCCGTGACCTTTGGCATAGGAGGCTGTTACGCTAGCCACCCAGCTACAAGTGATCCCTTTACCAATGTTAACAGGATAATATAGTTATTTTTATAGAAACCACAAAATTACATGTACTTTAGAGGTAAATATCGGCATTAAGGCCCTGTCGGACTATTGCATTTCGAATAAAACCTATATGATAACATCGCTAATTTTATTTTACATCGCTTTAACGAGTTTAGTATAGCCGTTATTAAGAAAATCGTAAAAATATGCAAAATGCATAGTATAAAGTGGCTCTTCTGGTTAGCTGATTTTGATAAAAAAGGTTCTGTAACATCTCGGATGTATCTTCTTCTTGTTCTGGCACGACAGACCGAAGTGGTCCTTGGCCTGCCTCAACGTAGCCTGCCACAGTCCTCTATCCTCCACCATACGGATGGATTGCTCACCACCATATCCTCCAGGACCTTGACCTTGGCCTCCCCTTTTTTCGTGTGGCTAAGATTGTTCCTTGGTAGGTCTTCTTCAGCTGCCTGTCCTCACTCATCCTGTTCAAATGTCCATACCATCTTAATCTATTCATCCTTATGGCGTCAGATAAGCGCTGCCCATCAAATAGTTCATAAATTTCTCTGTATTTTCGCATGCGCCTTATCCCATCTCCCTCACACACGCCTCCATAGATCCTTCGCAACACCTTCCTTTCAAATCTATCCAGCCTTTCAGATGTTGCCTTGTTAAGAATCCATGTTTCACTACCATTGGTCTTATAAGGGTTTTGTACATGTAAATCTTGTTGGCACGGGAGAGCAGATTACTCCTTGCCAGGTTCCCTAGGGCAAAGTACGCTCTGTTACCTGCTAGAATCCTCCTTTTCACTTCCTCCACTTCGTTGGCTTCTAGTGTCATCAAGGATCCGAGGTAGGGAAGGCTGACACTACTTCTATATTTTCTCCGCCAATGTTGCAGAAAGAGGGGTGCGGCCTTCTTATTCTCTCCACTATCATTGACTTGAACGTATAGTTTTTTTAAATATATATATTTTTTTAAATATTTATTTATTGAAATTTACAACTGTAATTTATATTACAACAAGTAAATATGCTAAAAGAAAAATCACATGAGACAGACTTGTTGAGGAGCAACCCAATGGAAGCACTCCAGTAACTATTTTAAACAAGAAGGTCTCGAGGCCATCTTATTTTCAGACGCCTCGGAGGATTATCAGGAATCGAAGAAGAAGAGAAGAAGCAAGGGTTGAAACTAGTGGGTTGGAGTGGGAATGGAGTTTGTCATAGAAGGATTGATATCTAGTTCGGGCCAAATCAGCAACATGTGGAACATTTAGGTCTTTATGGATGATTTTATTTGTAACAAAGTAAGGAGCGTTGAGGATTTTACGAAGGATTTTGGATTGTAAGGATTGGATACGGGAAGAATTCGCTGGTTTAGTAGAGCCCCAAAGCTCAACTCCGTAAGTCCAGATAGGCCTTATGATAGGCCTTAGATGAGCCTTCTGTAGTTAAGTGGAAGGTTTGAGCGTCTGTCTAGTGATTGTTGAAGTAATCGAAAGCGACGAGCAGTTTCGTTTTAAATATGAAATTTCAGTTTCATGCGACTTTTACTTTAGCGCTAGACTTGCTACATACAGACACACACACCCACCTTTTTGCAGGACTTGGTCATTTGGACTCAGGGGACCCTAAAAGGTGTATTTCCGTTGAAAACTGGAATTAGAAACTTTTCACTATCGCAATACTTTCCCTTACTATATATTCCTTATAGTGGTAAGTGAAAGTAAAAAAATTGTACTTCTACAATCCATGAAGGGGTTCGCGTTCAGTAGGTTCCGAGGACTAGGATTGATCCGCTGCCAATGGGAGGCTCCTCTACAACACTGGTCCGTCGCTCAGCGACTGTCCAATGTGCCGGATGCCCTGTTCCAGTCCACATTCGATTATTCGACCGAAGTTGCTATATGTGCTGAGATACTGGGGTTGAGCAGGGACACCGGAGTATAAGAGCTCTACGGCAGTCGCTACGAGAAAACTCGTTCGAGAGGAATGGGCCAGCTGCATGTGGTAGGGCATTGGGGTACGACATTTTAAAGAAACCCCGAAAGCTAACAAATTTATGTACGAAAAGCAGATACTTTCGGGGTCTGAATGGTCCAATGCCCTGAAACTTAATATCAATTATGCACCCCTGCGTGGAGTCCCAGGTGTCAGTGGGCAGGTCAGAGATGTTAGGTCCCCAGGCCAGAAACACCAGCTCACGTGCTGGGGAAATGTACCAACAACTCCCTCCTGATAACACGCCGTCACCATAGAGTACAGCATGAGTTGATGAGGTTCCTTAAAGAACGAGATTTTGCCTGCTTCGAGGAAGTTTACTGTGTGGATACGGATGGATCCACGCGATATGCTGATATCGTGGCATTCCCTAAGACCGGAAATTCGGCTGTCATTCTGGATCCCACCGTGAGATATGAATCCAACGACCTTGAACAGGCAAGTAAACATGAAAGGGAAAAGAGAGGAATCTACGAAAAATGTATCCCTTTCCTCAAGGAAAAGTTCTGCGAGAGCTATGGCGAGAGAGATTTTTACGTAAAAGGACTTTGGTTCGGAGCCCGCGGAGCTGTGCCAGGTTCAAAAAGGAGCTTCATGGAGGACATAGGTGTCGATATAAAGGACGTAGCAAAAATTGCAGAATGTGTGGTTCTCGACTGTCTTGGAATTATACACTATCATATCTACTCCTAACGGGTATAATTGGAGTGGCATGCATGTTCATTTGTGCTTTACTTATAGTGTTTTATATTTTAATTTTAATTTTAACATAATTTTATATATTGTAATGTATTGAGGATACTGAGGGGAGTTCATAATTAAATAATTTTAATATTAAACAATTAATGATAACGAACCTTTGTCGGCAAAACATCAAAACGTGTTTACCTAGCCCCCTAGATTTCCCATCGGTATGGGCCCCCCAGCGGTACCAGAGACCCCTGGTAGTTTCCTACAGCGGCAGCCTACAAGAATATTAAGGGTGGTCAAAAGATAAAAATAAGATCACAAGGACTGTACCGCCAACCGGGGTACTTCCCATGTCAGCCCACCCGAGGTGACGAGGATGGGAGAGAAGATTCGTAGGGCAGTCTTATTCGAACCAGGAGTTAGTCAAGTTTGATCCTCAAGAAGAGTGAGTCGGGTTCCACCTACAAGAAGAGGAGGTGGCCGTCGGGGTTCTGAGAGCAGCTGGAGGATGATGCCAAGAAAGGGGACCTAAGACTGATTTCATATTCGCCAGCCGGTTTTTCAAAAGTGTTTCAAAGGTATATTGTTATTTGTAATATTGTATGGCAAAGGTAGTAAAATGTCCCTCAGTATTCTCAATCAGAGTTCTAGGCAATGGGTTAATATAACTTATATGTGTAAATTAATAATTATAGTAATGTATTAATTGAATCTTGTTTACTTTAATCTTAGCCTGCATGCCACCTATTGGATTGGTAAACATGATACCTTTGGAAAGGAGATCCATGGTATCATTAAATATAGTTTATATATTGACTAAATATAGTAAGTAAGCTAGTTTTCGAAGCTACCGCTGCCTTAGAAAAGCAGCCGGTCAAAAACATAGCAATATATAGAGATATTGATTTTAGGTGCTGAGTGTTTTGGCATTGTTTTTATTCGTGATGGTGTGATTTTTTAGTATGTAGCTTTATAATGTATATATAATTTGTTGTTTTTTTTTTATTTAATGTTTGGTGTATATGTATAAATATATCTAAGTATTCGAAAGAAAATGTGGAACGGTAGAGAAGGGAAAGAGAAAACAAAAAAAAACAAGAAAAATAAGTAGAAAAAAAATTTAAAAAGAGTAAAAAGGGGGAAAAAATATTATATTTATAGTTAAATCAAAATGTTAAGAATATTCCTGTAGGAAAGAATTGGTATGATGTGTTATAGCAACCCAATTAAGTTGGGCAGCATCATTTTGTTTGTTTATTTATGAATGAAGTGTATCTCTCTCTTGTACTTTTTCAAGGAAAACGGTTGTGCATGGAGCTGTTTAGGCCGAGATCACACTCAGCCGCCAGATTCTTCTCACACTTTTTGGCCACCCACTTTATAGATATAGTCTTCGCTGGAACTACTCTCCTACACAATTTAGGTTTATTATCTTTATTTCCGATTTCTGCTCGAGGTATCTCATTATTCTATGCAAAATTAAACGCATTATGCATCAAAGAGCTCTCTTTCATGAAATCGCATCCTTTTTTTCCATTTAGCAAAATTAGAAATATTTATTCTGTCTACTTTTAACTTAAAAAAAAGGAGGACATCATTTATCTGTCATTACAATATCGTCACTAGCTGAAGCCTTCTTGTATATTTTAGAATAAATCTCACTTAGACCAAAAGCTATATTTCCCTTTCTAAATCTCCGTCGCCTGCCGACTAACAATGATGAATCAGAAAAAAGACAAAAGCTTTAGGAAGAGGAAAAAAATGGGAGCTAGGAGAGAGGTAAATGCAGATCCGTTGTTTCTTGGCTCTGAAGGCCCAACTCATTGAAATATTTCTAAGGGTTTAAACCCTCGTGGATTAAAACCCAGTTGAGCCGGGCAGTAAAATAATGGCCGCCATTTTTCCAGAGCTTATTTAATAAAGAACACGAACTGATTGTGTGCCAAATCTGTTACCCACTTTTAATGTTCTCTTAATATGCGAGGGAAAAGAATGGACTCCTAGGATTAAAAACACACATTGGAATTTTTTTTACTTAGAAGAATAATTCAACAAAGGCGTTGATTTTCAGAAGATATTAAAAGACATACTTCGTAAAATATTGTATAAATCCATTTTAAACAGAAGATGGAAAAAAAAACAAGTTGGAAATAAAGAGAGAAAAATGAGTGAAAATATTAAATAACTAATTAAGTTTAATTTCTATAGAAACGTGTGTTTTATTAAACAATCTATTATATTATTATCTAAAATAATCAGTTAGTTTTATCGGCTTTTCATCACTCTTTATTAACTTTTACAAGCTTTTGTATAAGATAATATTTTTTTCTAAAATCTTTAGCTTTCCAACGGCATATTATACATGAATATTACTGTTCTTATATTCAAAAACAAAAAAATTGCAAACAAAATTTTTTTTTCATTTTTCTCCATTAGTTAGATTTGAATTCGTTCGACTTACATATACCTGTTTTTCATCTATGGTTACAAGATGATATGGTTATTTTTATATAATCTACAAAATCAAAGGTACTTTAAAGAAAACAATATCGTCATACTATTTCAATCAGAATGAAACCGATATTAAATAAAGTCAATTAAATTTTACTTCGATATAAGGAGTTTAATCAAAATCATTAAAGCCATTTTGGGAAAATCGTAAAAAGCACAGTAAAATGCATGGTATAAAGTATCCTTTTCGGTCAACCGATTTTAGTAGGAAAAGTAGATGTATTATCTCGGGTATTATAAACCTGAAAAATTAAAGGTACTTTAAAGGAAGAAAATTTAGAATATCGGCACATAAGCCCTGTAAAACTATTTCAATCAGTATGAAACCTACATGATATTAAAGCTCATCGAATTTTACATTTGATACATACACTTTAATCAAAATCGTTAAAGCAATTTTCGAGAAAATCGTTTAAAGGTGTAAAATGCAAAGTATAAAGTGGCCTTCTGGTTAGCTGATTTTGGTGAAAAGGTTGCTGTAACATCTCGGGCCAATAGCTGTCTTAAATATGAAATTTCAGTTTCATAGGACTTTTCATTTACGCGCTGGAGTTACCACACACGGGCACAAAACAATTTTCGAGACTTGGTCATTTGGACTCAACGTTATTTCCGTTGAAAACTGGAATTCAAAATTTTTCACAATCGCAATATTTTACCTTACTATGTATTTCATACATAAGTAGTGTAAGTGAAAATATGGTGTGCACCACACACGACTTTCACTTACCTCCGTAGTTACAATCTTCAAAAAAAACTTGGAAATAAATTCTTCTAGTGACAATGGGATAAAAAAAAATTTGGCGGGCAACACACGACTTTCCGTCGTTAAATATCTATTGTTCTTAAGGGGTCCAGGCCTTGGATACAAATTATTTTTTATTCTAACAGATTAAAGGTACATTGGACAGCTTTATTATTATAAATTAGGTAACTAAAAGTAATATAAGTCTTTGTTTATCATTCAGAGAAGAAACGATTGAATATTACAGTAGAAGGCAGCTAAAACATGGGGCAGCGCTGGCAGTTGCAGGGACTATAAAGATGAGATAGTAGAATACATTAAGTTGTGGAAGAGAGGGTTCTTGCATCGAACATGTCTGTCTGTATGTCTTCTATGGCTTATAGGTTTTCTTCAGCAGTTTGTTTTTATTACTATCTTTTCACAATTTATTTCCTGTTTAAACCGGAATAGAATTAAAATAAACTTAAACTATTACGCTTGTTATCCCTATCTTTATTACCTAGTTCATGTCCGTTTTTACATTCACTTATATATATATATATATATATATATATATATATATATATATATATATATATATATAGAAATAAATAGTAGGGGAATGTACTGAAATAGTAAACATTTTCGAAATTTAGTTACAACGGAAATGCTCGTTTTAAGGTCCTCAGAGTCTAAATAAGAAGAAGAAAAAAACTTTATTCTGAGACTAAGTCCCCTAAGAATAACATGAAATTGAACATAATAAAATTTTCACATCTGACCAAGATACAAAATTAATGAGGAAAAAACAGCGAAAAATAAAATAAATAAATAAAAATAATGATAAGTAATAAATAAATTTGGTAACAATATAATTAATTAATATTTAACGCTTAAAGAAGATTATACTAAAAGAAAATTCACAAAAACAAAACAAAAGTTCTGTTATTTCAACTTACTTAAACACTTGTAAAAAACTTTTTTCTTTTTTTTTTTAGAAACAATTCTTTATTGAACAATATTACAATCTGTCCAATTTAGGACATTTTTAATAGGGATAAAGTACAACATTCATACTGCATTCACACGATATATACAAAACAATAAATTTATATAATAATAATACAATATATATAAATACAAAACAAAATCAATAAAAATATATACAAAAGTCAGTCATACCTATATTGTAAAAAAAAAACTAAAAGTGTTGACTATCATCTAACAGTACAATTATTATTGTCAGCTAGCGTCATTATAGGAAGTGAGAAGATACTGGAACAAAAGGTATTTGAAAGTAGAGAGAGAGGTTGCTCGACGGATGTTTGTTGGAAGAGAATTCCAAAAACTGTTGGAGCGGGCTAGAAAGGAACGTTCATATGTTTTAGTTCTGTGGGAAGGGATATAAAGGTCGGAATCTCGTTTCTCTAGCATCGTCGAGAGGCAACCGTATACCATACGTCAATAGTTAAAAGTGGGGGGAAATCAGTGAAGACACGAGGAGCTTACGAGTGGACTGGGAAGAAGATGGCGGGAACGATTGAATAACTTTAGAGTACTTACTGACCGTCGGGAAATTTGGGCTATGTGTTGTTTCCAAGATAGGGTTTGGTAAAATAACTATCTCGCGCGAAAATAACTGTGTTTGTGGTAAGTCTAGCACGAAAAATAAAAGTCGTATGAAACTGAAATTTCGTATTTAATATGCTCGATATTTTAGACTAACATTTTCATTAAAATCGGATATATATATATATATATATATAAGTTTTTGTTGTTCTTAGGTTTCAGTCAACTGAAACCTTTTGACTGAAACCTAAGAACAACAAAAACTTAAATTATCAACAGTCGAGAACTCGTCAAACAATATATATATAATAATATATATATATATATATATATATATATATATATATATATATATATATCATTCATTCATGTTTTTTTTTTAAAACTAGGTTTCGATCATCTCGTCGATTCCATAGCGTCTTCCCTTCACACGCTGTTTACTTTCCCACCTCCTTTCCGGTATGCCTAATGTCCTAACCACCTGTCATGTTAACGCCCAATCCTTGTCCGCTCATTTTGATGAATTCCTTCAATATTTCACTCACAACTTCTACCACATTATCGCAGTCACCGAAACATGGCTAAAGCCCTATATTCCTTCCTCTTCTGTTTTCCTCCCTAATTACTCCTTTCTCCGCCATGACCGGATTGGCCGGACTGGCGGAGGGGTGGGTCTGTATATCCATTGTAGCCTGAAATCCCGTATCCTAGATGTTTCTTTCAATTCCGATTCTCCTCATATCGAATTCCTTTTCGTCACAATCTCCTGTAACACTCGTCCTATCCTGTATGCTGTAGTATATCGCCCTCCTTTGGTCCCTTTTGATCCTTCCTTTGAATCTCTCCTTTACAAATATATTCCCAGGTACAATAACATCATAATTAGTGGTGATTTTAACACCAACCTCCTCATTGACTCCAGTGAAAAACTATATCTTGAAAACCTCTTCTTTTCTCTTCATCTATTTATCGTTCCATATGGCCCTACTCACCACCTCTCCAGATCCGACACCTGGCTAGACCTGCATGTCATCGATTCAAGACATAAACTTCTATCTGCATCCCAACTTCCGGTTCCGTTCTTATCATCCCATGACCTCATCCAGATAACATATGATTTCCAAACTCCAGTGTTCCTACCCAAAACTATATCTTTCCGTAACCTAGATAGTCTAATCCGAGAAAATATTTTACCCGACCTTGAATCCTTAAACTGGTATGAAATATATTCCTGCTCTTCCATCGATTCGATGGTAGACATCCTCACCTCCAATTTACTTAGTATCCTTGACTCTCATGCTCCTCTCAAAACCACTACCTTTCGTCGTCGACCTGCTCCTTGGATGTGTCAAGATATAAAAGATCTACAAAAAAGGCGTGAGGCAGCCCGTAGACGCTTTAGACGTACCAGACAGACAGATGACTACCAAACGTTTAGGGCACTCCGCAATCTGACACAGACAGCAATTAGGCAAGCGAAATCTAAATACTTTCACGATGCCCTCTCCTCAGCACCTGATTCCAAATCAAAATGGCAAATACTTCGAAAACTATCCCTCTGCAAATCCTCTTCCTCTGAAGTATTTCAGGTCTCACCCGATGAACTAAATTCATATTTCTCATCTGCTTCCACAAACGATTCTCCTCAACTTCCCTCCGACTCTCCGCTAGCTCCTTCGTTTAATCCCGATAATTTTTATTTTTCAGATATCTCACCGACTGACCTCATTTCCTCGGTTATGAAATCCCACACCAATTCTATAGGATTTGATGGTGTACCTGTCAAATTAATAAAATTATGCCTTCCCGAAATCTTACCTATCCTACTCTACATATATAACTTTTCCCTCCAAAACTCCGTATTTCCTACCTCCTGGAAAAAAGCAATTGTACACCCTATTAATAAAACCTTTAACCCCACTTCCCCTAAAGACTATCGCCCTATTTCTATCCTCTCAAACCTTTCTAAACCACTCGAAAGAATAGTTCAATCTCAACTATCAAAGTTCCTCGAAAATTCCAAACTGCTCGATCCTCTCCAATCTGGTTTTCGTCCCGGCTTTTCCACTCAGTCCGCTCTCCTAAAAATTACCAGCGACATTCATACTGCTATGGACGAAAAAAAGTTGACTGTGCTCATACTTCTGGACTTTACAAAAGCTTTTGACTCTCTTGACCATTCTATCCTTTTTTCCAAACTAAAATCTTTATCATTTTCCAATAGCACAATCCGTTGGTTCCAGTCTTTCCTTTCCAACAGAACTCAAGCTGTTACCATTCCTAATTACCCTCTATCTTCCTTCTTAGCCCTTTCGGCAGGTGTGGCCCAGGGCTCAAGTATCTCCCCTCTCCTGTTCAATTCCTATATCAATGATCTTCCCAATTCAATCCTACACTGCTCCCATCATTTATATGCTGACGACTTTCAGATCTACCTATCTTTCCTTCCTTCTGAGTTATTAGTAGCATTCACCAAAATTCAGGAAGACCTTGAAAGAGTCAGTGCCTGGGCAACCCAGAATAAACTAAAGTTAAATGCTATGAAAACTCAGGCCATCCTAATAGGTTCCAATTCCCTCCTCAGAGCCAATACTACATTTCCTAGTCTAATCCTAAACGATCACCCAATTACCTTCAGTTCCACTGTCAAAAACCTAGGTATTACCATAGACCAAACCCTTTCCTGGAAACCCCACATTGCTCAAATTTCCAGACGAACTATAAATACTCTTAAGTACTTCCATCGCTCCCGTCACCTCCTCCCACTTCCCACCCGTAAGATGTTGGTTTCCTCGCTTATTTTCCCCCACTTAGATTATTGCTGCGTGGTATATGGGGGCCTCTTGACTGTACTTGATGACAGACTCAAGCGGATTATGAATATGTTTATAAGATTTATCTTCGGTACCTTCAAGAGATCACCAGTAACCCACTTATACAGCGAATTGAAGTGGCTCCTACCTTCCATACGTAGACAATATTTTCTAGGGACATACCTCTACCAAGTCATTAAATCTCAACATCCTCCATATATTCACAATATCCTTCAATTCAAATCCTCAATTCACTCACTTGAAACCAGATCACGCCATTCTGACTTTTACATTCCTACCCATAGGACCAAATCTTTTGATAATTCCTTTTATATCCGCTCTGCATCTCTCTGGAATTCCCTACCTAATCATATTCGCCATGCTTCTTCCCTTCTCTCATTCAAATCCCATCTTTTCCTACACCTTTTAAGATCCCAAAGAGACGCTCACTAAATGTAAAATTGATAATTCGCTATCTTACTTTCAACTTAAGATCATTTTATTTTAATTTTATCAGAATCCTAGAGTTATGGATTAATTCATTTATTTTATTTATTTGGAAATTGTTCAGCTCTATTATTTTATAGCAGATTTTTTTTTTTTTTCTTTGGTTTATATTCCATATATTTTTTATATATCTATATAAATAGGTCTTATTTTTATTTTTTACACATTTGTAAATAAAATTTTATTTTATTGGTCTCTCGGCCAGACACATTGAAATGTATATTTACTGTACAACATTGTTATTCTTAAGGGACATAGTCCCAGAATAAAGTTATTTTATTATTATTATTATTATTATTATTATTATATATAACTTTTTTTTGTTAGTGTGTTAAAAATTAGTTGTTTTTTACTTTCCATTTACTGTATTTATTTACTTTACTTTTTGATGCTTTTTCTTTTCTTTGGCACATAGATGAGTGTATTGTGTATTAATGTGTACACTTATAAAAAATTTCTTTTTCTACCTACGTACATAATTTTATCTACCAGTTAACGAATAACACTTTTATATAAACTTTGTATATTTATTCTCAATGAAAATAGAAACATAAACTTTTTACTAATATATTATAATACAACTTCACATTAATAACATCTTGACCGGATTGCCCTGGCCCTAGGATTTGGGGGATACATATATATGAAGGAATAGTAGAGGGGATGGAGGAAAGGCGGCAGAGATCAAATGAAGGGACATATGGATCACTCCGTACTCTTAATGTCCAAGTACTTCCTGTAGGTAAGCTGTTTAAAGTAGGGATTCAGGTGTGAGCACAGGTGTCTTGGGCAAAAGTCCCTTTGGAGGTAGAGGGCGGCATCCTTTGTAATAGGAGAAATATAATTATTAATCATAACAATTGCAATAATATATTGATGAGTAAATCTCATTCCATAACTTATCTAATGTTTTCTGGCCAGATGTGCTACCTTTACTTGAAACTTTCATGTTATTCTTAAAGGAACTAAGTCCCGGAATAAAATTTCTTTTCTATTCTATTCTTAATATTAAATTTCGTCGGAAGTCGGAATAGGAATATTATTGAAGTAAATGGGAGGATAAGGTTCAGGGTGAACACTACATGAGCACTCTTGGACTCGTTCATCTTTATTTTCCACCTGGAAGCCCAAGCAGAAATTTCATCAAGGTGGTTTTGGAGGTATATTGCCTCTTGTTAAGGATCCTTACCTGAACAAAGAACAGCTGTATCATCAGCAAAAGTAGCCAACAGAGTCCCATTGTGCCGGGGAAGATCTGACATAGTTGTCCTTAATATGAAATTTTAGTTTCGTACGACTTTTCGTTTTCGAACTAGACTTACCACATATACACATACAATTTAATTTGAATATAATAACATAACATGGAAAAACATTGAATTTGTGATATTGATCGTTAATTTGAACACTTACTATGGACGTTATGGGCTTACGGAGTTGAGCTTCGGGGCTCTAGTGAACTATCGAATTATTCAACTATCTTCTAAGCCGGCACAGAAGGGACCTATTTCTCAAACAACTATCGACAGGTTGCGGAAATTTATCTACGACAATTCAATGCGCAGGAGATCGTGGACAACCGCCTACAAGTCGTCTAACCCCACCCCGAAGGGCGGCCTAGCAAGATAAAGATAAAAAAATACGCTCCAAATTATTAAACCAATTACTATTGCAAGTTATTGTTTTAAGATACGTGTACCCAAATAACCAATAAAAATCAAATACGTTAGGACAGCGTCTGCAGATTTTCTCCGAAAATACTAGAGCAATTTTTTAAAATTTGGCACCAAATACGGGTCAAAATCATTCAATGACGATTTTAACACTTGAACGTTATTAACCGATTAGTTCTAAAATTGCAACCGATTAAAAACTATTCAAATCAAACACTCATTTACGAGTATTTTTTGGATCAGAACACCGCGAAAAAGATATTTGCTTGCAATCTATGTGGAACGATAGCTCACCAAGCAAACTCAAAACTATTAAAAAATCTATAAAACCTTGGGCCACATCTAGTCTATCCAACCGTCGAGAGAAAGTCGTTATTGCTAGGCTTAGAATAGGACATACGAATTTTGAGGCATTTGTCATAACGCGGCACCAGTTTTTGAATACCCTCCTCAAAAAATTCTGCCACCTGACTTGCTAACCACTGCATCACAAATGTTTTGACTTCGTTATCGTATAGAAGACGCCGACCGCCCAGGTGTTTCTTCAAGTGCAGGAACAAATGGTAGTCGCTGGGCGCCAGATCAGGGCTGTATGGAGGATGATCTAGAGTTTCCCATTTAAATGATTTGATGAGATCTTTGGTCCGATTAGCCACATGTTGACGGGCATTGTCATGCAGCAAAACGATACCCTTACTCAACTTGCCACGTCTTTTGTTTTGGATTGCACGACGCAGATTTTTCAATGTCTCACAATAACACGCTGCATTGATTGTCTAATTACGAGGTAGAAACTCCACTAGCAATACTCCTTTTCTGTCCCAAAAAACTGTGCACACGATTTTCCGGGCAGAATTTTTTTGCTTAAACTTCACTCTTTTGGGTGATGATGAATGTCGCCATTCCATGGATTGTTGTTTTGAATCTGGTGTGACGTAGGCCACCCATGTTCCGACACCAGTAACAATTTGGTCTAAAAAATCTTCACCTTCATTGAAGTACCGCTCAAGGAAAGTCAATGCACTGCCTAAACGTTGGGTTTTGTGCAAATCCGTCAACATTTTTGGAACCCAAGGTGAACACAGTTTCCGGTAATTCAAGTTCTCGGTCACAATGCGATATAAAATACTACGAGAATACTGAGGAAAGCAGTCGGACAATGATGAAATAGTAAAGCGTCTGTTGTCTCTCACCTTTTCGTCCACTTTCTGCACCAAATCTTCATTAACGACCGAAGGACGCCCACTGCGTTCTTCATCATGCACATTTGGGCGGCCATGTTTAAATGCTCTCACCCATTTCCTAACCATTCCATCACTCATAATTTTTTGTCCGTAAACTTCTACGATTTCACGATGAATATCGATCGGTTTTACGCCTTTAGCACTAAGAAATCGTATAACAGGTGTACTTCACAATCAGCGGGACTCACGATTGTCGGAGGCATCTTAAACACTCAGTAAACAACGTATACAATGAAGAATCTGACTGTAATGGCGTCAGTGCGTAGGCAAGAGATGTAGGTAACCATCGCGCATGCGCGGAACGCCGACCGTATTGCTGCGGCGGCGGAATCGCAAAACGGTACTTACTTAAAAAACATGCCTCGTATGTAAATAGATGTTCCTGAAGACAATTATCGCTATTAAATATAAAAAAGAAATCTAAACCTCTCATGTGAGCTAGAATGGACGGCAGGGTTATGTATATCACCAAACAGAAGATAAAAGGGGTATGTACTTTTTTTTTTTTTTACTTGAATGGAGTTGAAGGAGAACTCCTTAAGAAATATCGCTGTATAAAGCCAGGCACTCAACAAAAGAAAAAAAAAAGAAAAATAATAATAATTTTAGTTAAACCTTTAAGTGTGGTATATTAATATCATAAACTGATGACTTTTGGTTATAAGATGTTTTATTTCATTGTTCACGAAATGAACGGATTTATATTAAAACACCCAGTACCAATTCAGACAATTTACTGTAATTTAATCATATTATACGACATAATTGAAGTTCCTAAGTACATTATAAACCCTTTTCTCCTTTCCATCCAAAAAAAAAGGCCTTTGGATCCGACATTTGTATTATTCGGTAGGAATTATCTAACGCCGCTTTTAAAAAAGTTATTCTAAAGACAAGTAATGAATATTAAATGTATAAGAAGTGCTAAGAAGGCGGTTAGATAACTTTATTTTCATTTCCAAGTCGTTACAAACTTCTGTGGCCGAGAATTCCACCGCCTTTAGCTCAATCTTCCCTTTCCCAGAACATTCACTAACTGGATTTTATTTTAATTAATTGGTTTTGCAATTCACCTCCTGCGGCAATCTCGAGTTTTTAATAATTTAACATCATTTAATCACCGAGAGAAAATTTTGGTGAATTTCACAGACTCCTAAGTAATTAAATTCAATGTCCATGTAATCTCTTGTAAAATTAAAAATGGAAAGTGGATTCTGTTTCGGTGAAATATATCTTTTTTTTGTTATAGCTCTTACATTTTAATTTTCTATATTAAGGTCTCTTTCGCTCGATGTCCTGGTCATTGCAATATCACAAAAATGACATGTAAACAGTTGTAAATATCAATAAATAAATTTATTTAAAATAATAAAAACAGGTCCTTTCATTATATTTTATTTATGTTTAATTTTTCCTTTCGTGAAAATAAGTTTAAAGTTTGTCTTTTTATGAGAAAAACAAAACATCTCATCGATATAAATCTATATTTCTTAAATTCTCTCGACCCTAAAAAAACGCAAAGGGCCGGATGTAAATTGGAGCTTGATTGCAAGGATTGTATTCGGTGGGAAGTTGGTAGTTCGGTGGAGCTCCCAACCTCAAAATACACCTGATACTCATTAAAATGAAGCTAAGACTGTTAGCCGAGCTTCATTATTTGAAGGTTTACAACGTTAGACGTTAGGCGTGAAATATGAAGCCTTAAGCCTCATATTCCAATATTTTAGCAATATAGTCTACCAATCGATTATGTTGTCGGTCTAATAATTTACGTGAAAGGATTCTAAATTTTCCTTTAAAAATATATCAATATCCAGCTTATCGTGTAAATATAAATAAACTGTAATTCGTTAAGTCAATTAAGAATTTTTGATACAGATAATTTGAAACTTTACAATATGAATACTACTTTAATTATACAAATCTAGTGCGGGCAACACAAGACTTACATCCGTTGTTAAAATCGATTAATGTATTATCAATTAAAGTTAGGGATCACTTGTAGCTGGGTGGCTAGCGTAACAGCCTCCCATGCTAAAGGTCACGGGTTTAAACCCGCAGGTGGTCCTAGGATTTTTTAATGGGAGTAAAAAATCCTTAGTTACGCCGTCCTTCGGAGGGGGACGTTAAAAGGTGGTCCCGAGCCTGTGAGATGTCAGGTACTCGTTAAAGATCCCTATCCTAATAAAACCTGGATAGGCAAAATTTAGGACTCCCACTGTAGCATCGTCCGATTAGCCATAGTAGCATAAAGTGACGTTAAATAAATAAACAAACTCAATTAAAGTTAGAGATAAATATGAGCGAAACTAATAAAGAATTAATTAAACTGAATTTCTAAAGAAACATGTGATTTATTAAAAAATCTATTATATTATTATCTAAAACAATCAGGGGATCACTTGTAGCTAGGTGGTTAGCATAACAGCTTACTATGCCAAAGGTCACGGGTTCAAATCCGCAGGTAGCCCTAGGATTTTTTAATGGGAGTACAAATCCTTAGTTATGCCATCCTTCGGAGGGGACGTTAAAAGGCGGTACCGAGCCTGTGCGATGTCAGGTACTCGTTAAAGATCCCTATCCTAATAAAACCTGGATAGGCAAAATTTAGGACTCCCCAAAAAAATTGCATTAAAAAAATATGTTCGCTCTTTTCTCCTTTAGTTAGTTCAACTTCTTTATTTAGTCACTTTTTATCAAACCTAATAAAATGATAATGGTATTTTTTCTGAATCTACAAAATTAAAGGTACTTCAGAGGAGGAAAATTTAAAATATCGGCATTTAAGCCTTTTTAAACTATTTCAATCAGAATGAAATCTATATCATATTAAAGCCCATCAAATTTTACATCGATTTAGTGAGTTTAATCAAAATCGTTAGAGCCGTTTTTGAGAAAATCGTAAAAAGGTGCAAAATGTATGGTATAAAGTAGATCTTCCGGTCAGCTGGTTTTGATGAAAAAGATTCTGTAACATCTCGGGCTTAAATATGAAATTTATGTTTTTTTTTTTTTTTTTTTTTTTTTTACTATTTCCAAAAATATATACAGAAAATAAATGTTATTAAAAACTTCATTAAAAAAGCAATAGCTCTTTCTACCCAAAACATTTAATAAATAAAATTTGTGTATTCTGGGTTTAAATATGAATTTCTCGATAAGAACCCTGACAAGCGCCCACTACCGAAGACCTACAAGGTAGCAGGAGTCGAAAATCGGCCAGCCAATAGGATAGTGTACCAGGGCATCACCCTCGACAGGCACCTAACACTAGCAAATCACTGCCTAAAGAAGATTAAATCGGTAAGGACAAAGTCCTATCGATTGAATCACTTACTGATGTCTCCAAACCTATCACTTCGCCTGAAAATATTAATTTACAAAGCCGTTCTCAGACCGGCCCTCCTTTACGGAGCACCGTTGCTAAACAACGTTACAGCACCGACGGCAAAGAGGCTCCAGCAGTTTCAAAACGGCGTATTGCGACGAATGGTAAGGCATACCTCACTACAGAGGACAAAGACAGACCAGTTACATGACACCCTAGACCTCCCGACAGTGACGAAGTTCATCTCCCGCAGGCATATCAAATTCTTTGAACCCACGAACCCACTGTTTAATACTCTGACTCCAACAGGACGGCCAGAGCGCTAGCAGGACCACGTACAAACACTCATACTAGACTGAGGAAACATAACTTACTTTCACTGACTTAAAAGACTAGTGAGCCCCATCACTAGAACTGACTTAAAACTGCTTTCCCGACTCCGAAAACCTTCCTATCCTCAGACCCCTCTTAGAATGCATCTGATCCAGTACAAGAGATCCATGATTCATCCCCTATTCTTTCCTGATTTCAACCGCAAATCTCATGGGGCTTAGGAAAAAAAAAAAAAAAAAAAAAAAAAAAAAAAAAAAAAAAAAAAAAAAAAAAAAAAAACCCTGACAATAGTATTGGTAACAAAATACAGCAATAAGTTCGAATAATTAAAGATATTGGTAGGGTGAGTGAGAAAGTTAATAAACATAAAACCATTACAGATTTTTATAAGAGCGCTACAGATGAAAAAACAACAGATGTTAATAATCAAAATATTAAAGATGCCGTAATAAATAAGAGCATAAATATCAAACAATTTTTCAAAATGCAATATATACTACATCTTACTAGTGAGATAAATAAAACATCATTATAACAGCATATGATTTACCCAACATCAAATTAGGCCTTTATAACCGTAATAAATTACAAAAATTCCTCACCAGTGCAAAAAACCCTATAAGTAATGAAGAAAAATTAAATGTTGTATACAAAATAAATTGTCTGGACTGTGAAAAATGTTACATAAAGGAAACGTCCAAAAAAGTTAGTACTAGAACTAAACAGCACAAAAGTAATTGTAACAACTGTAAAAATATAAATACAACTTCATTATCACAACATAGCATACATTTAAAACATAAGTTTGATCTCAATAGACAGATTTTGGAAATAGTAAAAAAAAAAAAAATGAAATCGTTTCCGCCCGGGAGTTACCACACACACACACAAACCTTTTTGCGTGACTTGGTTATTTGGACTCAGGGAATCCTAAAACGTGTATTTCCGTTGAAAACTGGAATTCGAAAATTTTCACGATCGCAATACTTCCCCTTACTATATATTAAATATATAGGGAAGTGAAAATAATAAACGTACGAATCTAAATAATAAACTTTATAATTCCTTAAATTATTATTACTTTAATATTTTTCCTTATATTGTTATATTTTACACATTTTTGCTTAACCGGATTATTCCCGCTTGGGTGCGAAGAAAGGAAAAGCGCCCCCTGTTGGGATTTATTGACCTCATCGATGGAGAAATTATAGTGCGCCTCAAGGGGAATATTTTCGGAAGAGAAACGCAAAATTGTAAAAAGATGTTAGGGCGAGTTTTATAATTAGATATTGGGTTTGAAGTCTGATTCGAAAACGATTTTTTGTTCACTTCCTTACATTAATAATATGGTGCGAGCAATAAACGACTTTCTGATTTTAAAATCGATTAAAATTTTCAAGTACAGTAAGAAATAAAAATGAGTAAAACTATTAAATAATTGATTAAATTGAATTTCTATAGAAACATGTGTTTTATTACAAAATCTATTATATTATTATCTAAAATAATCAGTTAGTTTTATCGGTTTTTTATTACTCTCTATTAACTTTTAAAAGCTAGGGTATAAGATAATATTTTTTTCTAGAATCTCAAGCTTTCCAACGGTATATCATACATGTATATTACTGTTCTTATGTTAAAAAACAAAAAATTGCATTAATAAAATATTTTTTTCTGTTTTCTCCTTTAGTTGTTTTTCAAATTCGCACAACTTAGTTATTTATCAATGATAAGAAGCTAATATGGTTATATTTATAAAATATACAAAATTAAAGGTAGTTTAGAGGAAGAAAATTTAAAATATCGGCATTTCAGCCCTGTCAGACTATTTTAATCAGAATGAAACCTACATAATATTAAATCCCATCAAATTCTACATCGATATAGCGAGTTTAATCAAAATCGTCGGAACCGTTTTTTAAAAATTAAAAAAAGGTGCAAAATGCATGGTATAAATTGGCTCTTCTGGTAAGCTCATTTTGATGAAAAAGGTTTTGTTAAGTCTTGGGCGTATATTTGCCTTAAATGTGAAATTTCAGTTTCATAGGGCTTACCCCTTATTTCATTACTACTCGATCACCCTAGTATGTCAGTAACAAAACTTTACATACAGACTTAGACATACCAATAGTACAAGATCACATTCGGACTTCATACATAACATTTTTTGACAAACTTCACGGACATACTACCGTACAACAATAGATCCAGAGTGTCCCAAACACGTTACTGCTAGAACGTTGCTACCAAAACGTTATTTTTATTTTTTACTTTCACTTACTGTATATAGTAAGGGGAAGTAATGCGATCGTGAAAATTTTCGAATTCCAGTTTTCAAGTTCGGAAATACACGTTTGAGGGTTTCCTGAGTCCAAATAACCAAGTCCCGCAAAAAGGTCTGTGTGTGTGTGTGTGTCTGTGTGGTAATTCCCGGGCGGAAACGGTAAGTCCTATGAAACTGAAATTTCATATTTTAGACAACTATACGCCCGAGACGTGACAAAACGTTTTTCATCAAAATGAGCTTACCAGAAGAGGCACTTTATACCATGCATCGATTTTCTCGAAAACGGTTCCGACGATTTTTATTAAACTCGCTATATCGATGTAAAATTTAATGAACTTTAATATCATATAAGTTTTATTCTGATTAAAATGGTCTGACAGGGCTTAAATGCCGATATTTTCTTTCTCTAAAGTACCTTTAATTTTGTAGATTCAATAAAAATAACTATATTATCTTGTTAACGCTGATGAAAAACAGGTAAATATATAAATTGAATAAATTCGATACCCAACTAAAGGAGAAAACAGAAAAAATATTTTTTTAATGCAATTTTTCGTTTTTGAACATAAGAGCAGTAATATACATGTATGATATACCGTTAGAAAGCTAAAGATTTTAGAAAAAATATTATCTCATACACAAGCTTTTAAAAGTTAATAGAGAGTGATAAAATGAACACAAAACTAACTGATTATTTTAGATAATAATATAATAGATTTTGTAATAAAACACATGTTTCTATATAAATTCAATTTAATTATTCCTTAAAAGTTTCACGTATTTTTATATCTAACTTGTTTTGAAAATTCTTCCATTGATTTTAAAAATGGAGGTAAGTGAAAGTCGTGTGTTGCCCGCACCAGATTTTTTTCATAACATTTCAAAATACTGGAAACCGAAAACATCTAGAGAATAATTCTAGCCCACCTAGCGAGCATCACGAATCCAACACACTTATGTTTTTCTCCTCTAAAAACTACCTATGTATCTGTACCTTATTTCTATGTGCCTATTATTTTATACGCAGCGTTTAGTTTCGTGGTTAAACAAGGTTGTAGAGAACCTGCGATGGTCAATATTGGTCGAAGGCAATATCCTCAACTCAAACAGCAATCCATTGTTTGCCAAATGAATCCTGGCGTCGATTCTTATTTAAACTGCTTCATCAGGTGAAGTCAGGTTGCTTCACCGGCGTTTTGATTAACTTTATAAATATTGACAGAGCCTCTGGCAACGCTACCGCTGTCTACAGGTTTACGAAATCTAATTATTTACATTTAATTATTAATTAATTAATTTACTAAAATGCATCAATACCTGTACCTCTACAAGAAATGAAAGGCCCTGGGTTGGGTACATAAAGAGATTCGAATTGTTTCACGGCCACTGCCTTCCATGCAAGTGTTTGTTCATTTAACGTCACTTTATACTACTGCTGTTTTATACTACGCCCGAAAGGCAAGAAGAGCTAAGAAATCGGATGGTGTAAGCCGCAGTAACTATCTTGGACCATACTAATGCTATACGAAGAGCCAGCGAAGCATGGATTCGTCATGCTGAATGTTGCATTTAAAAAACGGAAGCTCCTCTGAACAGTTACTCTGTTGTAATAATAATAAATAAATATTTATTTATTTTTTATAGAATGCCTCTACCCGTAAGGGTCGTTGGCATATCTTTTTGTTTTATACTCTATTATAAAACTTAGTTCTTTTCAGAAACTCCATTAAGGAATCCAAGTCTTTTCCGGAGTCCTGGAGGATGTTACAAAGAGTTTCGGCCATATTTAACTGGTTTCTCAATGCGGCATGTTCTTTACATTTTACAAGAATGTGTTTCACTGTCCTTATGACACCACATTTCGAGCATGTTGGAGCTTCTAAGCCACGCCGAAAAGGACTAATTTACTATTTCAAAGGATATGCCCGATTTTCATATTTTAAGGACTGTTTTAATTTTTGTTTTTTTTTTTTCATTCTAAGTTAAAGTCGCCATTCTCGTTGAAAGGATTCAAGATTGAAACTAGTGGATTAAGTTGGGAGTGGGCTTTCATGATAGTCATGTAGATGAGCCTTTTGTATTAGTTAAGTGGAAGATTAGAGAGTTTGTCTAGTAGGTGTTGGAGTAGTCAAAAGCGCCAAGCAGTTTCTTGTCGAGGAATTATTAAATAAGGTTAACTTTTTAAGAAAATAAAAGTTGATAAATATTTAAATAATTATATTCAATTAAGTTTTATTTATTTATTTGTTTTACATTTAGGTGCCGTGTACCACAACATTAGGTTAGAGGCACCGTTCGTTGTATTAATTACAATTTTTTGTACAAATTAATCTTTTTGATATATTCCATAACTGCATTGTGGAACTTCCTGTCATCTCCTAGTAGTTGTTGTAGCTCGAGCCCGTCGATTCCATTTTTTCTCCTTTCTTCTTGGTATCTGATACAGTCTACCATTATGTGTTTTGCTGTGACTTTTACTTTACAGTTTTCACATATTGGTGGAGTTGTGCCTTCCAATAAATGACTGTGCGTGAGCCTTGTGTGTCCTATCCTCAGTCTGGTTAACAATAATTGATCCCTTCTTTGGCCTGAGATGAGGTTCCAGGGCGTCGCGTGGGCTCTAATTGATTTTAGCAAGTTGCTTTCCTTTACCTCTTGCCAATTCCGGTCCCAAGCTTTCTTAGTTTCCTTTCTTATTTTTGACTTGAAGTCGGGCAAGGGAATGGAAATTCGGGGAACTGGAAAGAGGGTACAGGCCTCTTTAGCAGCATTATCCGCTATATCATTCCCCTCTATGCCTGCGTGCCCTGGGATCCACATGAAATTAACAGTTTTGTTTTTTCTTATGGTTTCAATAAGAGTCAAAATGTTTGATAAGATGTAATAATTATTTATTTTATTTTTACTGATGCTATTGAGGGCCGATAGGGAGTCTGAACATATTAAAAATTCATCTCAGTTATTCAAACATAATATCAACTCTAACGCCAAGTTTATTGCAAACAACTCTGCTGAGTAGATTGTAAAAATATTTGGTAACGAGTATCGAATAATTTCCGTGCCAATTACTACAGAACAACCCACACCATTGTCAGTTTTTGACCCGTCTGTGAATATTAACTGATTTTTGTTATAACTCGCGGTGTATTCTTTGAAGTAACTACGTGTTACATAAGGATTTCTATGATTTTTGGATAGGTTAACCAGTGAGAAGTTAAATTTTGATGAAGATTGATGCCAAGGTGGAAGAGGGTGTGGGTGGACTATTCAATTAAGTTGAAAACTTATGTGTTATAATATAACAATATAAAGTTGTAATCTGCAATAATCTCTTAAGTTTATGCACTATTTGTCATGTTTATGCAAAATTGTATTGTGCTGTATAATAAGCTGGTAGCGTTTTTCAATATTGCATTTTTTTTCTTAAAATTAATTTATTTATATTTACTACTGTAAATGCAACAAGTAAATGTGCTATGTGATAAAATATATGAAAAAGGCATGAAGAGAAGCTGCCCGTTGGCAGCACTCCTGTTGATAATCTATACTAGAAGGTCTAGAAGTCATCTTATTTTCAGGTGCTTCTAAGGATTGTTAGGAGTGGAAAAGGAAGAAAGGTTTGAAACTAGTAGGTTAGAGTGGTAGTGGAGTTTGTCATGGAAGGAGTGGTACCTGGTTCGGGCCAAGTCAGCAACAAAGGGAACATTAAGTTCTTTGTGGATGATTTTATTCGTGACTAAGTAAGTAGCGTTAAGGATTTTGGATTGTAAGGAATACGGGAAGAGCCCCAAAGCTCAACTCCGTAGGTCCAGATAGGCCTTATGATAGTCATGTAAATTAGTCTTTTGTAGTTAAGTGGAAGGTTAGTGCGTCTGTCAACCGAAAGCGGCGAGCAGTTTCTCGTCTTTTATGCGGATTCCATGTCAGACGTTTGTCAAGCAGGAGGCCTAAATAACGGATCTGCTCAACAGGGACAAGCGGGATATCAGTAAAGACGCTGTAGGGCGGGATGTCATAGGTTCACGTCGAAGGATAAAGGTAATTTGATAGGATTTATTGGAATTGATTTTAATACCTCGAGATCTCTGATGTGGGATTGGAGAGTTTGAGAGGCAATTCTAGGATCGGTATTAACTGAGAGCATGTAAGTGTCATCCGCATAAGTAGAAAGGAATGTGTTAGGATGGGTTGGAATACCAGCTGTATAGACTGTGTATTAAATAGGTCCTAGGATGCTACCTTGAGGAACAGCAGCAAATTAAATAAAAATGAATGAATAGGAACCATTGTGGTTGATTTTAAAGGTTTTATCAGAGAGGTAGGACAAGATGATGAGGAAGTATGTTGGAGGGAGGAATTCACGGAGTTTGAAAAGAGGCCAGGCTTCGTTATTATAATTCTCTACTTTGTTTATTTTCTGTCTTTGTCCATAAGGCGAGAATTTGATCTGAAGTCAGAACACTGTTTGTTCATTAGTTTAACGTCACTTTTATACTACTATAGCTAATAGGACGATGCTACAGTGGGAGTCCTAAATTTTGTCTATCCAGGTTTTATTAGGATAGGGATCTTTAACGAGTACCTGTCATCGCACAGGCTCGGGGCCACCTTTGAAGGACGGCATAACTAAGGATTTTTACTCCCATTAAAAACTCCTAGGGCCACCCGCAGGTTTGAATCCGCGACCTTTGGCATAGAAAGCTGTTATGCTAGCCACTACGCTATGGGTGACCCCCTAGTGAAAACACTTATTGCTTATTGTTGGGCAGAATATCCCCTAATAATCCCTAAGACTCACCGTGAAAAAACTTAAATGGTTTAAATGAAAAAAAGCTAACAATATATAAATGTGGATATTAACATATTTTTTGTGGATAATAATATGTGATGTCTTTTGCTAGAAGATTCTTTCTTCACACTGGCATCAGATTGTTATTGGGTTGATGCAAAATTAATGCAGGTTTTTAGTAGGTATTGTAAATACGCCATATCTTTACTTTAACCATATATATTTAATCAAAATAATTTCCATTTGAATCAATGCACTTTTGCCAACGTTCAACAAGCTTTCTTATTCCACCAGAAAAAAAATCCGAATCCCTGGACTCAATGAAATCACGAAAAGAATTTTCAATGTCGTCCTGGTTTTGAAAATTTTTCTCCCTCAAAAAGTTGTCCAGATGCCTGAAGAAGTGGAAGTCTGTAGGAGAGAGGTCAGGTGAATAAGGCGGATGTTGGAGAACTTCGTAGCCCAACTCGTGCAGTCGTCGAAGCGTTGGTTGTGCAACGTGTGGTCTGGCGTTACTACTGGCACCCACTTGGCCAACTTTTTTACCTTACCAATTGCTTCCAAGTGGCGTACAACTGTGGATTGGTTCACACCGAGTTCCGCCGCCATTTCTCGTGTGGTTTTGGTTGGGTCTTCTTCCACTTTTGACCTCAGCTGGTCGTTGTCCAGAGCAAGATGACGGCCCCGACCTTCCTTGTCTTCGAGGTCGAAATCTCCTCTGCGAAACTTCTGGAACCAACGCTGCACCGTGCACTCATTAATAGCCCCCTGACCCCACGCTTCATTAATATTACGAGCCGTTTGCGCAGCGCTGCGCCCTAATTTAAATTCGTAAAAATAAATTTGACGAAAATCGCACTTTGACATTTTCGATTCAAGACCTTTGAACACACTGAACAAAACGATTTTACTAAACAAATTCATGGTGAAAGAGAGGGTATTAGATAAGGTTTGTTTTGGTATAATAATGATCAATGTTAGGATTAGCTTTGTTTACACAATTGGAATTAAGATATTGCAATAGAGGAAACCTGCATTAATTTCGCATCAGCCCAATAGAAAGACGTACCCATGATCAATGGTTTTTCTATGCCAGGAGAAATGATAAAGCCACATTTTTGTAAAATGAATGTCTCAATATCTTTTAATCTTGATATTTTTATTGTTTTGTTTATATGTGTAACGTTTTTTGCCTGCGCGGTAGCAACCTTTCTTAGTCAGTGATGTATGAAAGGTTCTGAGTTCGAATCCCAGTCCCGGTGGGACTTTCATAAGGATATAAATTTATGGGGGTTCACTCACAGCCTCTCCCGCGGTTATTTGAGACCTGTCAGCCAAATGGTGCCTATTCACAAAAATAGGCGTAAGGAGTGATGACCCTATGCTGTAAAATCTCATCGAGAATCGTGAGTAAATTCTCCCAGGAAATTACACTACGAAGCCAAGGGCATACACGGCCTGTCATGCCAGAGAAAAAAAAAAAACACTCAGAAACTATTTATTTATTCGGATATATTACAGTTTGTCGCAATAGACAATATTAATATTATTACATGATAACATAGAGAAAAAAAAAGTCTAAAACATGGTCCATGGTAATATCAAACTAAGGCGGACTTCTTGTTTCTTCAGCTTATTAATTTATATATAAGGCAACAATATGGCTCTATTAAGTTAATTTTATACAAGAAAATAGTAAAAAAGCTCTATTAGTAGCCATTTTTTTTTTTCTCAAATGTTTATATTTTGCAATTTCTTTAGAGATTTTTAATTTCTCAATAATAAGGGCATACTTCCGTTATTAAAAAGGGTTACAATCAAATAATCAAGTTTTAGTTTTATTTTAGGGAAAGTGGAATCGGTGACAAAAGAAAGTCTTGCACTGTTGCGGTGTGATTGGCTTGGGATTCCGGGTGAGGAGTGAAAACTTTGGAGAGGTGTGTGGCGAATTCCTCGGCTTTATCTTCATCAGACGCAGCCCAGGAGTCATCACCACGTCGGAGAGGATGGGAAACTTGATGGTATTTTAGGATCTTTTTCGTGACATTCCACAGGGAATTATCACGAGCTGATAGAGAGGAGAGGTAGGAATTAAAGGACTGGGAACGGAAGGTCGCCAACTCCCTCTTCAATTGTCTACAATAGAAGTTATAGGAGCGGCGATCTGTTGGGTGTCGGGTGCGCTGCCATAATGATCTTGCTCGGCGTTTGGTATGGATGAGGTCTATAATATGTTGTGGAAAATGATTTTGGTGAGGATTTATATTGGGGTGTTTAGGAGAGGAGGCAGTCCAGACAGCTTGTTGGATGGCGGTGGTAAAGGAATAGACGGAATTATCTAGGTCATCTGGGGTTTTGAGGGTTACTCTGAGGTCAATATTATCGGTCAGGATTTGGCGGAAAAGGTTCCAGTTGACAGGGCCTCGGATGAATGATGGTGGAATGGGTTTTGGAATTGGAGTGATAGATACTTTTAGGATCAGTGGACTGTGGTCTGAGGATAGTTCATCAAGGCGAGTTACAGACAAGTTGAGGGAGCCTAACCCGCTGTGGATAAAGAAGTCGAGGATGTCAGGATTGCGGTTAGGATCGGTTGGCCAGTAGGTAGGGGAGTCAGGAGGCAGGATATTAAAATTTCGGGAGTTGAGTGCAGACAGCAAATTTCGTCCCCGAGAATTCGTGGTTCTGGAACCCCACTGCTGATGCTTGGCGTTTAAGTCTGCACCCAGAATGAAACGATTTCCTAAGGAATCAAGGAAGGATACAAATTCGGAATTGGAAATGGAATGTTTAGGAGGGCAGTATGCAGATGTGAGGGTTACCGGAAAGGAAAAAGTCTTGATTACTATGGCTGTGGCTTGTAGGAAATCAGAGGTGGGAAGTGGGAGTAAATGATGAGAGAGGGATTGGTGGACAATGATAGCAGAACCGGCATGGGCTTTGCCGTCTGGGTGGTCAGTACGGTATGTCATGTATTGCGGTATTTTGAAGTACTGTTTAGTCGTTAGTCTTGTTTCAGTTATAAGTGCAACATCGATTGTTTTGTCTTTCAACAACGCTGTCAGTTCGTCAGTATGATTTCTAACACCATTCGCATTCCAAAGGAGAATGGATAAGGAGTTAGGTGAATTCATTTAAGGATTTTTCAAGGCAGGGATTAGATTGGATACTAGATTTGTAAGGAGTGATATAAGCGGCATAACAAGAGATTTGATTTCGGAGATGAAGGATGTCATTAGACTGGTAAGATCTGTGACGTTTGATGGTGGAGGGATATGAGAAATTTGATGTTAAGGAGTTTTTTGAAGATTAGGTAAACTTTGAGGGATAGATTGTTGTACAATAGATTGAGAATGTTGAGGAAAATGTTGTTCCGGCAGTGCCTCGACTTCATGACTCTGGCTTCCACCTCCAAGCAAGTGGGCAAATGACACATTAGAATTTACAAGTTTAGACGGTTCTCTTCTGCTTCTGATTGGTATAGCTGTTTCATTCGGATCCTGAGGTTTTTGGTATCTGGTTCTGAGTTTCTTGTAGATTTCGCATCCCTTGTAGTTAGCCGGATGGTCCTTGAGGCACAGGGCACATACAGCGGGTGTTGATCTTGTTCTTGTACATTCTTCTGATTTATGCTGTTCACCGCATTTCACACAGCGCGGTACGTGATGGCAATAACTTTTGGTATGACCATATGCTTGACAGTTATGACACTGAACTATTTCCCTCTTTGTGTACGGTTTTTCAACTTTTACACGGGTATAGTACAGTCTACTGAGGTCATAGATATTTTCGACTCCTGCTGATGGTTCCAAGTCCACGAAGAATAGAGGCAGTGGACTTTTATCTTTTAGAACGTTGGTGACTTGCCTCACTTGGAATCCTAATTCTGTCAGTTCTTCTTTGATAGCTTCAACGGGTGTTGAGGAATGTAGGTTTCTGATTACGACCCTTAATGCTCTCTCCTGGCGCAGCTGATAAGTATGAAAGTCAGCTTTGGTCTCAGTCAGATATTTTACAATCTTTCTGTAGGTTTCAGCAGTAGTCGGAGATATTTTAGTATCATTGGTTCTACTTATACAATAATAACTATTAGGATCAGTTACTTTGTTTAAATGCGCACACATCAGTTTAAAATTTTTAATATTTTTAACAAATATTGGTGGAGGTAGTGGTTCCCTGGGTATAGGAGAAGATTCCATGGTTTCTTTTTCATTTTGGAGGATCTCAAATGGATTCGGTGTAAAAAACGGGGATTCATCAGTTATTCCTTGTGATGATGTGCTGGGCTGTGGTTCAGATCCTAATGAGGTAGCTGACGCGGTCGCTGGTGGAATTATTTTTTTATTTTGTTCACGGCGGGGTCTCTGTTTTGTAGGAGACGAGTTAGAACCTGCAGATCTAGATCTTTTACTTGCAGACTTTGAGGACATGACTTGATGGAAATATCTCATTGATTAAGAAAATAATAATAATAAATAAATAATGAGATAAGAATTAAAGATAAAAGAAAGATAAGTTAACGAAAAGCAAGCCCGAGCTTGCCGAGCTAGCGGCAATCAGCTGATCAGTGACCCTCCTTTCACTTTTTCGTGATTGTACAAAGTAAATTATAACTTTGCTTACCGAAATTTCTCCAATATTCACTGCCGTAGTATTCCTGAGGTCTAGTGATGTTCTCCAGACTGAATTCAAGCGAATTCCTACTGAAAAAAGCAAAAATCTGAGAGACGATGTAACGTATGACTGTTATCATCGAGCGCATCAGCTGATTCCCCTTCCTTTCCCTACCTCCTAAAGCTATTAATCCCTCTGAGGTCAAATATCTTCTCCAAAAACTTACCCTCCGTAAATCTCCTGGACACGATCTCCTTACTCCCCAGATCCTCCGTCAACTTCCGCAGAAAGCTATTATATTCCTTACTTATATTTACAACTGCATCCTACGCACCACCTATTTTCCTCTGTTATGGAAACATTCCACTATCATTCTTTTTCTAAAACCAGGCAAACCTTCCAACAACACTTCATCCTACAGGCCTATTAGTCTACTCCCCATCCTCTCAAAAATCTTCGAAAGGCTTCTTCTTAAACGTATCCTACCCATATTAGAATCTCAAAATCTTCCTTCCCATCAGTTTGGATTCCGTCCTCACCATTCCACAGTTCAAAAGGGGCTCCGAGTTGTAGATCATATTTCCTCAGCTCTTGAATGCAAAGAGTATTGTTCTGGTGCGTTTCTGGACATTGCGCAAGCTTTTGACCGGGTATGGCACACTGGATTACTCTTCAAGCTGAAAACCCATTTACCCCAGTCTCTATACCTCATTCTCCGATCCTATCTCTCAAACCGTTCCTTCCGCGTTCGCTGTGGTGTAGAATTTTCTAACCTTTATCCCGTTGAGGCCGGTGTTCCTCAAGGCAGCGTCTTGGGACCCGTCCTCTACATCCTTTACACTGCTGATATTCCTACACATCCTGATACCTTTCTGGCAACTTTTGCAGACGACACCGCCATCCTATCATCCAGTTCCAATCCTGAAACAGCATCCTTAAACCTGCAAAGACACCTTTCTCTTATCGAAGACTGGTGTAGTGCTTGGCGCATAAAGGTGAACGAAGCCAAATGCAAACACGTAACCTTCACTCTTCGACGAAACTCCTGTCCGCCAGTTTACTTCAATTCCATTCCGATTCCTCCTTCAGATACAGTCCGGTATCTTGGCTTACTGTTAGACAAAAGATTGACTTGGAACCCACATACAAGACTTAAAAGACAAGAACTCAACCGACGATTCGGACAGTTATACCGACTACTCAACAGAAAATCTGAACTTACAGTTGACAACAAATTATTAATCTACAGGACAATACTGAAGCCCATCTGGACCTACGGACTTGAACTGTGGGGGACAGCTAAACGTACTAACATCAAACGCATTCAATCCTTTCAATCCAAAGTCCTCCGTACAATAGTAAATGCTCCTTATTATGTTTCCAACTATACCTTGCACCACGACCTTAATGTTCCTTTTATTTCAGACCTGATTCCATCCAAATTTTCCAAATTCCACCAGAATCTCATTCATCATCCTAATCCTCTAGCTCAATCCCTATCCAGCTCCACTCATCCTTACAACCCACCTAGAAGGTTGAAACGGCAGTGGCCTCGTGACCTCTTGTAACATGTATATTGGAGTTCTAGCATTGGCTAGATTCTCCACTCACGTGCTGTATGCTTGTGAATTGTATATAGGTATGAGTGACTATTGTATATATTTTTATTGATTTTATTTTGTATATATGTATATTTTATTATTATTATTATATAAATTTATTGTTTTGTATATATCGTGTGAATGTAGTATGAATGTTGTACGTTATCACTATTAAAAATGTCCTGAATTGGACAGATTGTAATATTGCTCGATAAATAAAAAAAAAAAAAAAAAAAGTTTTATTTAAACTTCATAAAAACGTTTACAAATGAATGTTCTTAGGGAATCATTAATTTAAAAATGAAATAGCAGGAGAAGTACTCAATTCTATGCTCTGCTAATGTAAATATTCTTTAAACAGAAGTTTAGTGATCATTTAAGATGATTATCGTGCCAATGTTCTTTCAGGATGCTTAGTGTTAATATGGCGAAGGGTTGGCCTTGCTAAAGATATCGGAGAATGTGGTTCGTCTCATTCGGCAATATTGGAAGAGCCATTTTCAGTTGAAGGTTCCAATCGAGAATTCCTAAGCTGTCATCATTAGAAATATTGATATCTCAATCCCTTTGAGGGCAATGTTCTTTTCTTTTCTCATTAAAAGTTTTTAAAACATCCCATGGGGTTTAGGTGATTGGAATTACTTAATTGTTTGGAATTACCAGAGACAAATATTAGAGTATTAACACGAAATATTGCAACATAAAAGGCCTTAATTTAATTTAAATGCCACAGATGAATATGGTGCTATGATGCCAAAAGCTTCAAAATTACCTAATTTTAAAGGGTCAAATTAATCCATATTAATATCAATATGGACTGTCTTTGTGTAAATTACCTTAATTAATGTAAGAATTTACTTTTCTAAAACTTTTGTTAGAGCGGGGTATTTGAGCATAGGGGCTAGCACGCTAGTCTTTCATGCTACAGGTTCTGAGTTCGAATCCCAGTCCCGGTAGAGGCTTTTATAAGGATGTAAAAAAATGGGGATTCACTCACAACCTCTCCCCCGGGTATGTGAGACTCACAAAATTATTCGTAGGGAGTGATGACCCTACACTAAAAAAAATGCATCGTGAAACGTAAGTGTAAACTCGCAGGAGTTTACACCGCGAGGCCCAGGGCCTAAACGGGCTGTCGCGCCACTGGAAAAAAAAAAAAAAATGTTCATCTTTCAGAGAATTAATGTACTTTTGATATGTGAAGTATTTCTGAGTATAATTCTTATGATTGTTTTATGACCTCGCTTTTAATTTAAAATTCCGGGTTGGGGTTAGTTGAGCTATAAGCTTTGTTGTTTTGTTTTTTCAATTTTAGTTAATTATCCAAAAAAAATGTATTCAAGTTTTGTTATTCAATCACTAACACTATACAAAATAACTTTCATTTTTGTCATTACAACAGTGACAATGATCATTAAATTCCGAAAATCTATTATTTATTTTTTTTTTTTTTATATAACCTATATGAGTTTAAGTATAAGTATAATTTTAAATAGCAAAACAGAATCCAATGTTGAAGTTAATCTTAAGATACTTTAATGTTTCATTGTTTCTGGTTGTGGTTAATTATTCAAAGAAAATTACTTTAAATTTTATCCTTCTGTAATTAAAAGACGATAGATAAAGAGCTGATTATTAAATACACATTATAAATAGGCATTCTTAGTGCTCAACATGCCCCATACCCTTGATCAACTTACCTCACCTATGGGGTACATTGAGCAAACTTGACTTCCTGGCTTTAAATAACTATAACTCTTAAATTCGACTTCTTATAGAAAGATTACTCTGGAAACTTTTGCTAAGGGATATATTGCCAATCCATCAAGCCGCTTAAAATTCATTGAGACTTATCATTGGGGAGCGGTATTCGTTCAAGTGAAAAATTGTTCAACTAGCCCCGCCCTAACCTAATGTGCTCCTATGGTTAGTTAACCTATGGCCTTGGTGCGTGACGGATTTTTCGCAAAATTTATTATTGAGTTGTTAGTATTTTGTTTGTACGCATGTGTTTCGTAGAATCCCAAAGTTCTTTTTCGTACGTCCGGAAGACTTATCTGGACATACGGACCTGTATAATGATAGTAAACTATACGGTTCTGAAATCTCATGAGAATTATGATGTTAATTGGACATTAAGCCTGGTTGAGGGGAGATTACTCATGCTAATGTGTAGTATTATTGTAAAATCCCTACCTCCTTCGACACTAAGGCTGGTTGCCCTACAGCCGCAGTCAGATCCTTGCTTCCCGGCTCCGCAATGTGAGCGGCATTCCGAACTCTCGTAGCAATCTGAAACCAAACGAAAAGCATTGTTAATAAGTCATTATTTTAGGATTTTAAATGAAATTCTAGAATATAATATAAAATAATAACAACAGTTATAAACTATTGAACCGTCATAACCTATATAACATCATGATTGAACAGGGAATACCTAGAAAGTTAGTAAACCTAGTAGAGATGTGTTTGTCGGAAACATTCCATAAAGTTAGAATCGGTCATAATTACTCTGAGAGATTTGAGGTGCGATCGGGTTTGAAACAGGGTGACTCCCTTTCACCTGTTTTGTTTAATATAGCCTTAGAATATGTCATAGAAAAGGTGATGTGCACCGAGAAAGGCTTAAATATGGGTGACAAGATTCCGGTTTTGGGGTATGCCGATGGTTTGGTACTGCTAGGTGAAGACACGGAAACCATATAACTAAATACAAGTGTGTTAATAAAAACCGGTAAACAAATAGGTCTCGAATTAAATACCGATAAGACGAAATATATGATTAGTAGCAGAAACGGTGGCGATTTTGGGGATATTGATCTATCAGGGCATACATTTGAACACGTAGAGAAATTCAAGTATTTAGGTTCAATGATAACAAGAAAAAATAAAATCCAGGAAGAAATAAAGTTCCGGTTAAAGGTGGGAAATGCGTGTTATTATTCAGTTGCTAAGTTACTTAGCTCGCGGCTTCTGTCTAAAAACTTAAAGGTTAGAATTTATAAAACTATTATTCTTCCAACGGTTCTTTACGGATGTGAAACGTGGCCGCTTACTTTGAAGGATGAACAACGGCTTAAGGTTTTCGAAAATAAGGTACTGCGTAAAATATTTGGTCCGAAGAGAGATGAGGCCACTGGGGAGTTTAGAAGGTTGCACACCGCGGAATTGCGGAGTTTGTACCCTGTGAATATAATTGAGTTGATAGCATCGCGGAGACTCAAATGGACAAAATAAAGTTGTTGGGCTCGGTGAGGAACGGATTCCGAGAAGGTTGGTATCCGCTGAACCGACTGGTAGGCGTCCGAAAGGTAAGACAAAGCGTCGATGGGAGGATTGCATTAAGGCTGATCTCGGGGGCTTGGGTTTGACCGGTGAACATTGGATGAGTCTGTGCAGGCGAAGTTTGTTGGTATTGGCATCGAACCTTCGGTTTCGGTAAGCCTATTATTATTATAAACAATTGAAATTTTCCAATATCCTCTCTGTGTTTATAAAAATTATATTATTTGGTAAATAATGTTTAAATATTTAAAAAAAAATCTGGTGTGCGCAACACACGACTTTCCCTCACCACCGTTTTTTTAATCATTTTAAGTATTTAATAGATTTAGAGATAAAAATAAATTATTAAAGAATTAATTAAATTAGAATTTCAATAGAACCATGATGATTCGACTTCTTCCCCCACTTGTGAAGGAAGAGACCCAGTCTGGGGTCCCCTACCAGATTGTATATAGTTAAGTTCGTTTGTATGATTTTTATTTATTTCCCAACTTTGTATTTATCTCTACTACAGGTTGTTGTTTTGATTTGTTTGTTGTCTCTTTTACTTTCACTTACTATATATAGTAAGGGGAAGTATTGCGATCGTGAAAATTTTCGAATTCCAGTTTTCAACGGAAATACACGTTTTAGGGTCCTCTGAGTCCAAATAACCAAATCCCGCAAAAAGGTCTGTGTGGTTTTTTTTTTTTTTTTTTTTTTTTTTTTTTTTTTTTTTTTTTTCGGGTAGGGGAAAAATCTTTCATCAGACGAAGTGCAACTGTCAGGCTACACAACAGTGTGAGATTCCTACTCACTAAAAAACCACCTCCCAATTCGTCTTTACCACCCCACGGAACCGCTGTCAAGCATTACTTCATGGGGGGGCAGAAGGGCTAAATGCCAGCTACTTTACTGGACATCTGATTTAAGCTAGGCCGATGCACCGCCTCCCCTTTCTTGCTCCTGTACTCTGAGTTTTCTGCAGATTTGTGCTGCTCCAACTCTCCTGACTAGCCATCATCAAGGAGACTAAATTTTCGGGTGATGCTTTTGTACTAAATTTAGCGTCTATCTCCGATCTTTCTCGAACGAATCCCGAACAAGAGAAGAATGCATGTTCCACTGTTTCTTCTATGGGATCACGAAATGGGCACAATGAACTTTCCTCTATTTTGAAACGGGCTAAGTACGCTCTGAAGCAACCATGCCCAGTAAGCAGCTGAGTGAGATAGTAATCTACATCTCCATGTTTCCGGGATAACCATGTCGATATGTCGGGAATTAGGCGGTAGGTCCATCTTCCAGAAGATGAAGCGTTCCAGCGTTTCTGCCATATATCAAGTGTATGAACTCTCTCTTGTTTTGCTAAAGAAGCCCAGTGAGCATCCTTCTCTTCTTGTTTTCTTCGGTAGATCCTTCTACGTTCATCTGCCAAAAGATCAATCGGAGGCATGTCTGCGATGACGCATACAGCGTCGTAGGACACAGTGCGAAAAGCTCGAGCGACACGCAGGGCACTTCTCCGATGCATACTAATCACTTTCCGGACATATGATTGCACTTGGCAGGATTCTGCCCAGATCGGTGCTGCGTACAGAAGCGTGGAACTGGCTACAATGGCCAGAAGCTTCCTCTGGTTCCCCCTTGGTCCACCAATATTTGGCATGATTCTGGCCAATTCATTTACCACATTCGCTGCTCTATTACTAACTTTAAGCAGGTGTTCATCAAATCGAATTCTAGCGTCAATATGCACTCCGAGATATCTAATTGATGGCTTGGATAGGATATCGAACTCCCCGAAGGTGAAACTGACTGTCTCCTTCACTTTCCTACTGGTTATCAATACTGCCTCAGTTTTATGATCAGCAAGCTGAAGGCCTGCCGCTGAGAGCCATTGACGAATCATAAAGATAGCCTTGTTCCCATTATAAGATATCTCCTCCAAGAGTTTCCCCCGAACTATGATTGCCAGATCGTCAGCAAAACCAAGCGTAGTAGTTTCTTCTGGCAGGGGTAACCTGAGCACACCGTCATACATTATATTCCACAGAAGTGGTCCTAGAACCGAACCCTGAGGAACGCCACCTGTGACTTTGTAGCTTTTTAATCCTGCTTTCGTATCATACCTTAAAATTCTGTCGGTAAAATAACTCTCAATAATCTTCATGAGGTAATATGGGACTTGCATATTTTTCAATCCGTTTAAGATACAATCCCACCGAGCTGAATTAAAGGCATTTTTAACGTCTAATGTTATAATGGCGCAGTACTTCTTACTACCTCTTCTCCATCTCTTTCCCGCAGTGGCTTCCTGAGCAGTTTTGATAGCAAAACTATTAATTAATTATGGTCATCAGATAATCCTCTGACTCCTTCACTAAAGTCAATTAACCTGCCATAAATGATCCTCTCCAGTACCTTGCCAGCAGTGTCCAGGAGACATATTGGTCGATAAGAAGCAGGATCTTCCGGAGAGCCCTTTCCTTTTGGCAGGAGCACAAGACGTTGCTTCTTCCACTGTGTTGGAAAGATACCTTCACTGAGACAGGCATTGTACACATCTAAGAAGATTTGTCGCCTTGACATGATAGCCATTTTCAAGGCAATATTGGGGATATTATCCGGGCCCGGAGCTTTGGAATCCGCAATTTTCCTGCATGCTAAGTCTAGCTCTTCCATCGTGATTTCCGGCACTGGTTCTAGATCCGGCATTGCTATAATACCAATGGGTACTTCTGAACGTCTTGGAAATAGCACTGCCACTAAAGGTCTGTGTGTGTGTGTGTGTGTGTGTGTGTGTGTGTGGTAACTCCCAGGCGGAAACGGTAAGTCCTATGAAACTGAATTTTCATATTTTAGACAACTATACGCCCGAGACGTGACAAAACGTTTTTCATCAAAATGAGCTTACCAGAAGAGGCACTTACCATGCATTTTGCACCTTTTTTAGATTTTCTCGAAAACGGTTCCGACGAGTTTTATTAAACTCGCTATATCGATGTAAAATTTAATGAGCTTTAATATCATATAAGTTTTATTCCGATTAAAATGGTCTGACAGGGCTTAAATGCCGATATTTTAAATTTTCTTCGTTTAAAGTACCTTTAATTTTGTAGATTCAATAAAAATAACTATATGATCTTGTTAACGCTGATGAAAAACAGGTAAATATATAAGTTGAATGAATTGGATACCCAACTAAAGGAGAAAACAGAAAAAAAAATGTTTTAATGCAATTTTTCGTTTTTGAACATAAGAGCAGTAATATACATGTATGATATACCGTTGGAAAGCTAAGGATTTTAGAAAAAATATCATCTCATACACAAGGTTTTAGAAGTTAATAGAGAGTGATGAGAAGAAGATAAAACTAACTGATTATTTTAGATAATAATATAATAGATTTTGTAATAAAACACATGTTTCTATATAAATTCAATTTGATTAATTCCTTAATAGTTTCACGTATTTTTATCCCTAACTGTATTTGAAAATTCTTTCATTGATTTTAAAAATCGAGGTAAGTGAAAGTCGTGTGTTGCCCGCACCAGATTTTTTTGTTTTATTAATGGTTATTGTTTTGTATATATTTGAATATATTCATTTCCGATTTTATGTAATTTGACTATATCATTATTTTCTGTATATATTAGGGTACTCACTACGTTTGCTATAGCATATTTTTTGTGCTATTTTGCTAATGCCATCGAGTTTATACAAATAAATAACTGTAGAAACTCGACGGGTTTAGCAAAATAGCACAAAAAATATGATTTAGCAAACGTAGTGAGTACCGCTATTGTATGAATGTGTATCATCGTGGACATTGTATGTAATGTCACTATTACTACTGTTCATTATGAAACAAATTGTAATAAATCTCAATAGATAAAAAAAAAATAATAATAAAAAAAAAGAACCCTGTGTTTTATTGATAATAATAAATAATAATATAATCGGTTATTTAATAAAACACACGTTTTTATTAAAGCTCAACGTAATTAATAAATACTTAAGGTAATTAATAAACCTTTTTTTGTCACTGCATTTAAAAATTCCTAAATTGATTTTAACAACGAAGCAGGTGAAAGTAGTGTGTTGTGCGCATCAGTTTTTTTCTATTTTGATCGTTTTGCTTTATTTAGCTGGGTGGTTAGCATAACAGCCTCTCATGCCAAAGGTTCAAACCCGCAGATAGCCCTAGAATTTTTTAATGGGATTAAAAATTCCTTAGTTATGCCGTCCTTCGGAGGGGACGTTAAAAGGTGGTCCCGAGCCTGTGCGATGTCAGATACTCGTTTAAGATCCCTATCCTAATAAATCCTGGATAGGCAAAATTTAGGACTTCTACTGTAGCATCGTCCGATTAGCCACAGTAGCATAAAGTGACGTTAAATGAATATACAAAAAAATACTTGATCGAATGAATACTTGAAAACTGTAGATTGTTTCAAAAACTGACCTAGTTTTATGAACGATTGTAAAGCATAAAAACAAGTAAAAATCTCCGAAAAAAATATGCTTAAAAGGGAAAAAGCGTTCTAAGAGAGCCTATAAAAATATGCTAGAATGACAGAGGGGATGATAGCGGGCCACGTAGGCCAGGGTAGTGCGTGACCCTTTACAGTATTCATGGCCTCCTCGCTCCCGCCCTTCTAGCCCAAGCCGCTGTTTGAGGGGCTTAGTTGTTAGGGTTATCTTTAATATCAAGCAATGAGGAAAAAAAAATCCTATTTTCATTATCTGTCCTCTCAGGCTTAAAAAACTTCTTTTATGAGGATTCCGAAAGCAATTTGCTCTTGTATACTTTAACAGCATTCCCTTCTTCAAAGCTGGAGGAAATCGAGTGCTTCAAAGCTTGGGTCTTCTGCTTTAGTAGCGCTTTCTCTTTCCTTTTTATTATATTCATAAAAGTATACGTTTATTTATTAACATTTTATTTTGTTTAAGAACCACAGTTATTTTCCATTTCGAAAAAAATACTGTAATCGATAAATATCTTTGAATAAATGAATAAAAATAAATTTTAATTTAATAATTGTATGAATGTGGTCCTATATCACTATTACTATTGTTCATTCCGAAACAGATTGCAATATTTCTCAATAAATAAATATTTAAATCATTAATTGAATAATCAAATAAAATTTAATAAGAGTATCTCCCCTAAGAATAAAAAAGTACATTAAAAATGCCATTTGTCTAATATTTTAGGACTTAAGTATAATTATATAACAGACGGATTTAGAAACAGTGCATAGTCATCATTTATAACTTGAGATATTACATATCCTTCAATAAAACTCCTCTTGTCCCGGTTGAACAGATCCGATACCTAGGACTCCATCTTGACAAACGTCTTACTTGGAACCCTCATACAAGACTGAAAAGACAAGAAACTGCCCGACGTTTTCGACTACTTCAACAATTACAGGACAAACGCTCAAACCTTCCACTTAAGTACAAAAGACTCATCTACATGACCATCATAAGACCAATATGGACTTACAGAGTAGAGATTTGGGGCACTATTTTTTTTTTTCGACCGAATCCGGTGCTTGATTACAGAAACATAGTCGCCAACAGGCACCCTAATAAACCTAGAGCCATCTGTTATTGCTTCTTTGGCTGCACGATCTGCGAGTTCATTGCCAACTATACCGCAGTGGCTCGGTCCCTGACGAAAAAAACTGAATTATTAGAAACTATTGTGGACTTCAATGATAAAAGAATATTTTGAATAAGAGAGTCGGTGGAGAAAGGGTGTTTCAAGCTGAGCAGAGCCGATAAGGAGTCTGTGCAAATAATTCTGGTTGTTTTAGTAGGGTGAATAACACTTAAACTTTTATAAATTCCAACTAGTTCCGCGGTATAGTTGCTACAGAGTGGAGAAAGGGAAAATAGATGTCGCTTGCCCTCACACACGACCGATGCTCCCACACCTAAGGGACTCTTAGAGCCATCAGAATATACGTAATCAGCAACACCGAGTCTATCTTGAAGTTTTTGAAATTCCTGCTTATATATGTAAGGATATGTGTTTTGTTTGAATAATTTGGTGAGGGAAAGACAGATGTTCGGAGAGGGAAATTGCCAAGGATAAATTGGAGATGTCCCTATTGTAATGAAAGAAGGAAATTCGAGGTTAAACTCGACCAGAAATTTAGAAATGCGGACTATAAAGGATGGGGCCCTACTAAACCATCAAATTCATCTTGTATCCAATCCTTACATCCAAAATCCTCAATTCTCCTTATTTTGTCACAAATAAACTCATCCATATTCCCTTTGTTGCTGACTTGGCCCGAACCAGGTACCACTCCGATAATCCTCCGAGGCGTCTGAAAATAAGATGGCCCTGAGACCTTCTAGTTTAACATAGTCTTTGGGAGCTGCCAATGGGTAGTATCCCTGCATATGAATCATGTCAACATATCTTGTATCACAATTACTAAATGTATTTCATTATACAGTTGTAAATACAAATAAATATATTTAAAAAAACAAAAAAAAAACATATGATTGGAGTTAAGGAGATGGAGAAATAACTGATGTTTAAAAGTGGTTGGGGATAAGGCTTTACGTAAGATATAGGCAAGGAATTCCAAAATAGGGTAGCACGGATAGCAAAGGATATTTTGAAGGAGGCGGATCTGTGGGAAGGTATATACATGTTTATGGGAACCCGCAGGTGGTACTATGATTTTTTAATGGTAGTAAAAAATCCTCAGTTATGCCTCCTTCGGAGGGGACGTTAAAAGGTGGTCCCCGAGCCTGTGAGATGTCAGGTACTCGTTAAAGATCCCTATCCTAATAAAACCTAGATAGGCAAAATTTAAAACTCTCACTGTAGCATCATCCGATTAGCCACAGTAATATAAAGTGACATTGAACAAACTAACTCATTGTTGTAGATAAAAATATAATAGATTATTTAATAAAACACGTAGTTCTATTGAAATTCAATTTAAATTATTCTTTAACAAGTTATTAATTAAATGTAGCATCGTCCGAATAGCAATAGTAGCATAAAGTGACGTTAAATAAATAAACAATAAACAAACAAATTTATGTGTTCGGTCTAATGTCTAGTGCTTACTAAATGGACAGAGGAACAAGTGGTAAGCATAAAAAGAATATGAGGAGGTTTTTTTGTTTTCAAAAATCGAAAGAAACAGACACCAAGGAGGTACTGCCGAGGCACAGAGGGCTAAATCTCCAATTTAGGAGGACAAGAGTCAAGTCAAAAGTTTGGAATTTTCCAGTGCTTCACCTTTTTATTATTAGTTGGCAAGACCCTTAATACTAATATTTCCTGCCAAACCGTGTTTATAAATAAATAGTAAATGAATGAATCATACCTGTTCGCACAAGTGCCTAATAACCGGCAGTGGGATTATCTTTATTCGATGGCCATTTATGTCTTCAAGGTTTATTTAGAGCAAAGTCTTTTTGCTTTTATTTAACAATGGACATTGCTGAGACAGGTAAGATATTGTATTTCCAAACTCGTTATTGAATTATACATTGCAATCTCACCTATAGAGTAAATTTAGAAATTTGTAAATGTATGCCAATATTCCATAACGAAAAACTATATAACCCCCAAGTTACCCCAAGGATTTGTTTTACCAATCCTTCTAGTCTTTAAATATTACAAAGGATTTTTGTGATTTTTTGCCTTTGGGTGATTCATAATTTTTTTCAGACACAACACTCCGAATCTAAAGTTTTACAATCTATAATTTCAAGAATTTCCTAAATGGTATAAAATACATATATTAGCAGGTTTTAGCAACTCCGAGCCATAATTAGATTTTTTGTATTACTATTTCCGTATTCTGGGACTTCAAACGTAAAATATAGGGAACTTTTAGATTTTAGCAAATAAATTTGGTGTTTGACCACTGAACGCTCGCCAATCGTGTCAAAAATTTAATTAGTTTTATATTTTTTTAAATATTTTTTCCGTAATCTAGGACCCTAATGGTTACTACAGACAAGTTTCAGAATTTTTTCCACCTAAATCGGTCATATTGTCCACCGTGCGACGGAAAGAGGGATGGAACCAGTTCAACTCGGTATACCTTCTAAAAACATGGGAGCGTCTGGGAATTCCACATGTGAATCTAACAAAACAATTCATTAGTCTTTTAAGTCTCATATCAAACCCCTGAGACAGTCCGTCATACACGAGGAACCCTAGTCAGACTGGGGGAAAATGAGAGAGCGACCAATAGCGTACTTTCGATCGATATCTTTGAATAGTATCGTCTATTCTACAAGAGCTTCCATCAAGGAGTGCAAATATTGGATAAATGAATTCGAATTCCAACCTTTGAAGAGAGATTGATCGAGCTTGGGAAAACCGAGTTGTTAGCAAGACCATTAGGCGCTTTGTGGAATCTCTCTCTCTCTCCACACACACACAAACACACACCTACACACGCACACTCACACCAAGTCTCGACTTGCGTATGCATTATATCCTGGGTTAATGAAGAGGTTTAGCCAATGCAAATCCCAGTTCTGGCGGGTAATGTTTGTAGAGAATTAACGAGCTCAGTCCGTAACCTCCATGATATCGTGTTCTTCATGAATAATGATAATAATATGCTTAACGAACCCAAAGGTTCAATGCCGATATTGGGATTCTTTGCCTACAAATTATAATGTAATGACTACTCTTTACGCCATATGTTATGGCCTGATTAAGGGTTTTATCTATCTATCTATCTATCTATCTATCTATCTATCTATCTATCTATATATATATATATATATATATATATATATATATATATATATATATATATATATATATATTGTATATAAATGAATCACCGTTTTCCTTGGTCATCGCATCACGCCTGAACGGTTTGACTGATTTCCATAATTATTTTTTGCTATTTTTATATCAGTCAGGAGAAGAACCTTATGAAAGAAAAAAGAGAAGTTTTACTTTGATATACAGGTTTTTTTTGTTTTGTTTTGTTTTTTTAGTTTCGCAAGGTAACAATAATTTCTACATCTTTAGATATAAAATTGAAATCAGGTGAAGTATCTTATGGAACAAAAAAAGAGAAAAGTTACTTAAGTCAATATTTTTTCTGTATTTTTAAATATTATAAGTCAATAATCATCTCTTTATCTCTCTCTCTCTCTCTCTCTATATATATATATATATATATATATATATATATATATATAGATAGATAGATAGATAGATAGATAGATAGATAGATAGATAGATAGATAGATAGATAAAACCCTTAATCAGGCCATAACATATGGCGTGAAGAATAGTCATTACATTAAAATTTGTAGGCAAAGAATTCAAATATCGGCATTGAACCTTCGGGTTCGTTAAGCATATTATTATCATTATTCATGAAGAACACGATATCATGGATGTTACGGACTGAGCTTGTCAATTCTCTACAAACATTACCCGCCAGAACTGGGATTTGCATTGGCTAAACCTCTTCATTAACACAGGATATAATGCAAACGCAAGGCGAGACTTGGTGTGAGTGTGCGTGTGTGGGAGAGAAAGAGAGAGAGAGAGAGAGAGAGAGAGAGAGAGAGAGAGAGAGAGAGAGAGAGAGATTCCACAAAGCGCCTAATGGCCTTGCTAACAACTCGGTTTTCCCAAGCTCGATCAATCTCTCTTCAAAGGTTGGAATTCGAATCCATTTCTCCAATATTTGCACTTCTTGATGGAAGCTCTTGTAGAATAGATGATACTATTCAAAGATATCGATCGAAAGTACGCTACTGGTTTCGTCTCTCATTTTCCCCCAGTTTGACTAGGGTTCCTTGTGTATGACGGACTGTCTGAGGGGTTTGATATGAGACTCAAAAGACTAATGAATTGTTTTGTTAGATTCACATGTGGAATTCCCAGACGCTCCCATGTTTCTAGAAGGTATACCGAGTTGAACTGGTTCCTTCCCTCTTTCCGTCGCACGGTGGACAATATGACCGATTTAGGAGGAAAAAATTCTGAAACTTGTCTATAGTAACCATTAGGGTCCTAGATTACGGAAAAAATATTTTAAAAAATATAAAACTAATTAAATTTTTGACACGATTGGCGAGCGTTCAGTGGTCAAACACACTCTCTCTCTCTTTCTCTCTCTCTCTCTCTCTCTCTCTCTCTCTATATATATATATATATATATATATATATATATATATATATATATATATATATATATATATATATAAATGAATCATCTTTTCCCTTGGTCATCACATCATGCGTGAGCGGCTTGACGGATTAGTCTAATTATTTTTTTGCTATTTTTATATCAGTCAGGAGAAGAACCCTATGAAAGAAATTTTACTTTGATATATAGGTTTTTTTTTTTTGGTTTTTTTTTTAATATTATAAGTCGATGATAATCTCTCTATCTACATATACAAAAATGAACCGCCTTTTTTTTTTTGGTCATCGCATCACACGTGAACGGGTTGACTCGCTAAGTTATAGTTAAAACAGGACATTGTCTGTCGGGTCAGCTAGTATATATATATATATATATATATATATATATATAAATGTATCGTCTTTTCCCTTGGTGATCGCAGCACGCGTGAACGGCTTGACCGATTTTGCTAATTCTTTTTTTGTTGTATTTATAAGAGTTGGAAGTTATGGGATCTTATGATAGATACAAAGAGGAAAGTTACTTTGGTAGATAGTTTTTTTGTTTTTTAATATTCTAATATAATAATAATCTATCCATCTATATACATAAAAATGAATCGCTTTTTACCTTAACGATCGGATCACGCGTGAACGGCTTGACCGATATCGCTAATTATATATATATATATTTTTTTTATCTCTTTATTTATATATATATATATATATATATATATATATATATATATATATATATATATATATAAATATGAATCTCCATTTTGTTGGCACCGCATCACGCTCGTACGGCTTGATCGATTTAGCTAAGACATAGTTTAGACAAGACATCGCTTATCGGGTCAGTTAGTTGAATATAAAAAAAACATTATTTTTTTATTTACCTCTATCTTTATGTGATATTATAATAGTTTAAAACATCTAACAAACAACCGAGGTAAACGAATAGCGTATTTTGCCCTCGCCGGTTTTTTTTTTTTTTTTTTTTTTTTTTTTTTTTTTTTTTTTTTTTTTTTTTTTTTTTTTCAGAGCACGTAATAAATGTAGAAATTGGGAACGACGACTACATATAAAACCCCCGAGCGGACGAAGTTGTAGGAACCGTGAGTGAAGACTAAATAGACCAGCATACCCGAGGGACAGGAGACTTCGAGGACGGTATGTACTTTCTTAGACAGTCCTCGGCACACACAGGACTTTCCACTTAGGACCAACTCGTCTCTCTTCAGGTCAAACGAAACCAGATACCGTCCGATCTCCTCTTCTCTCAGGAGAAGTTTTATATAGCTTAACAGTTGCAATTTAAACAATAATAATTATTAGAAAAAAAAAATTGGTACGTGCAACTCACAACTATCACTTAGCTCTTTTCTTGAATTGATGTTTGAAAAAAAAAAAAAAAATTAAAGAAAGTCGATATAGTTAGTAGCCCGTTGAGAATTACAGAACGGAATTAGTCCTGGTGTCATTCATTAAATAGTTACAACTATTTATTGTCTGCCAACGTTTGTAGGCCCAAATTGTGGGTCATCATCAGAGATAAAAAGATACAAGAGGAATACAATGAGTGTATAGTAACATATTTTTGTGCTAGAACAATCCAAGAGAAACCAGAATTAAGTGGGATATATATATATATATATATATATATATATATATTATATATATTATATATATATATATATAAATTATTAAAAATTACTATAACATAAAATACATTAATATCAATTGAATATATACTTCTAATATATATTGAATTTCTAATTTTAATTTGTAAAAATAAAAGAAAAATATTTAATTTTTATCCTGGATAATATTTGTTGTGGATATATAAAAACATAAACTAGTACAAGAATATAATTAGATGAAAGGTTACTTTAGTCTGCTTCATAGACGCATTTATTTAGCATTAAAAATGTTGAAACAATTTGTTTTATTTGATATTGAAATAGAAAATATTTTTTTAACAATCATAGACGAAATGAATCTTATATAAATGTATATATATATATATATATATATATATATATATATATTAGAGATCATAATTATATGACCAATATTATAGTGCAATATGGAAATATCAGTAAGTACAATTCAAATACAGTTATTTTAGAAACAGATTTTAAAATATAATAGTGATAATTGAATTCGAAATGTTGAAAATATTTGTTGTTGTTTTTGATGTTGTTTTTTTAGATAATTATTGAAAAATTTTAAGATGAGCAAAGAAATTACCTCGAATCGTTATAATTCTTCCAGTGGCGCAACAGGCCGTGTAGGCCCTGGGCCTCGCGGTGCAAACTCCTGCAAGTTTACACTCACGTTTCATGATGTAATTTTAGTGTAGGGTCATCACTCCCTACGACTAATTTTGTGAGTGGCCACCCTTTGGCTGACGGATCTCACATACCCGGGGGAGAGGTTGTCAGTGAATCCATTCTTTTTTGTATCCTTATAAAAGCCCCGCCCGGACTGGGATTTGAACTTAAAACCTGTAGCATGAGAGTCTGGCGCGCTAGCCACTCTCCCACGGGTTCCCCAAACGTTATAATTAAGTTTTATTTATGTTATAATAAATACAAATATAAAGAAAGAGAGGAGATGGTTCCAACTATTACATTCATAATAAAATACACTATTTTATATATTGAGTTGGAGGATGTCAATATTTAAAACATAAAAAAGAAAAAAATATTGGTAAATAAATCGAATTATTACATTACAATAACTTTAATGTAACAATGAAAGAATAATAGTGAATTTTGTATATATTTATTAATAAGTAAAAACGGATTTTTTTTAATGCGTTTTTTGGATGTTACGAATTTTGAAACGTAATTCCTTAAATTTTGAGCAGGAGTAATTTTTTTAATATGTTTGGTCGATTACAAAGGTTCATTATTGAAAATAATAAACCAAAAGCACTTACATTAGACTGCGTTTTATATATATATATACATGTAAGTGAGAGTAAAATGCGATAGCGTTGGATATTGTGTGACAGGCCTGTGTTGAAACACGAAGTAGTTAGTAACAAGGCCCTAGTTAATTGGTTTCACTCCTCCTTGTTATGTTTTCCTCTGGAATAGGAACATTGTGGTTTCTCCGTGGCAATGCCGGCAGGACTTAGGGTCTGTTCATGGAAGTATTTTTAGTCGAGTTGAATAAATACCGAAAAAGGGAATGGGAATTGAATTCTAGAGAAGATGGTGTATTCATAAGCAGGTTACATAAATTCAATAAAATTAAAAAGATTTTTTAAAAATCTTTAGCTTAACAACGGAACCGTAAAATGTGGTTGATAGGAACATTCTATGGTATCTTGAGCAATATAACAAATTTATTTTTTATCTCAATTAATTGGACAATCCATCAAATCTTAGGCCCACATCACCTCTATTACATATTTACTGGGTGTGTGTTTTTGAATAGTAATATAATAATAATAATAGGCTTACCGAACCCGAAGGTTCGATGCCGATACCACCAAACTTCGCCTGCACAGACTCGTCCAATGTTCGCCAGTCAAGCCCAAGCCCCCGAGATCAGCCTTAATTCAATCCTCCCATCGACGCTTCGGCCTACCTTTCGGACGCCTACCAGTCGGTTCAGCGAATACCAACTTTCTCGGAATCCGTTCCTCACTAAGCCCAACAACTTTACGCGCCCATTTGAGTCTCCGCGACGCTATCAACTCAATTATATTCACAGGATACAAATTCCGCAATTCCGCGTTGTGCAACCTTCTAAACTCCCCAGTGGCCTCATCTCTCTTCGGACCAAATATTTTACGCAGTACCTTATTTTCGAAAACCTTAAGCCGTTGTTCATCCTTCAAAGTAAGCGGCCACGTTTCACATCCGTAAAGAACCGTCGGAAAAATAATAGTTTAATAAATTCTAACCTCTAAGTTTTTAGACAGAAGCCGCGAACTAAGTAACTTAGTAACTGAATAATAACACGCATTTTCCACCTTTAACCGGGACTTTATTTCTTCCTGGATTTCATTTTTTCCATGTCTTTGAATAGTAGCTTTTGAAAAAATAAAAATATTATTGTTCTCGTTCACCCTACAGTAGGGGTGAATAGGAACGACATTAAAAATGTCATTGTGTTTCCATTTACTGCTTGTAGAGTGAGTGAGAAAAGTTTAAAATGCTTATCAAATTACATTTTTCTATTTAAAATATTTTAAAAATAGAAATTAGGTCACTTATATTCTGAAAAAGTTCTGAAGCATCACACTTCTCTAGGAACAAGAACAAATGCAAGTAATGCAATCAGATCATTGATAAATGGAAGAGACCCCAAAAATTTGGTAGGTATTGAACTTCCGTTTTGCTCTTCCAATTTAATATAACTTTTTTTTTTATTATTATATTTTATTGAAATTTACAACTGTATACTACAATACATCAAGTAAATATGCTGATAAAAGATATGTACATGAAAAACGTTAAGAGAAACTGCCTATTGGCAGTACTCTAGTAATCAATCTAAACAAGAAGGTCTCGAGGCCATCTTCTCTTCAGACTCCTCGGTGGATTATCAGGAATTGTAGAGGAAGCAAGGATTTAAACTAGTGGATTAGAGTGGGATTGGAGTTTATCATGGAAGGAATGATACCTGGGTCGGACCAAACCAGCTACATACGGAACATGGAGGAACATGATTTTATTCGTGACGGAAGTAAGGAGCGTTGTGGATTTTACGAAGGAATTTGAATTGTAAGGATTGGATACGAGAAGAATTGGATGGTTTAGTAGAGCCCCAAAGCTCAATTCCGTAGGTCCAGATATGCCTTATGAGTGTCATTTAAATGAGTCTTTTGTAGTTAAGTGAAAGGTTAGAGCGTCTGTCTAGTAAGTGTTGGACTAGCCGAAAACGTCGAGCAGTTTCTTGTCTTTTCAGTCTTGTATGCGGATTCCATGTAAGATGTTTGTCAGGCTGGAGTCCTAAATAGCGGACAAGCGGAATATCATTAATGGAAACATTAGGGCAGGATGTCATAGGTTTTCGAAGAAGGGTACACGTAATTTGATGGGATTTATTGGAATTGATTTTAATTCTTCAATTCTGACACCATACCTCAAGGTCTCTGATGTGGGATTGGATAGTTTGAGAGGCAATACTAGGATCGTTATAAACTGATAGCACGCAAGTGTCATCGGCATAGGTAGAAAGGAATGTGTTAGGATGGGTTGGGATATCAGCTGTATAAACTGTGTAAAGGATGGGTCCCAGAATGCAATATAACTTGAATTGCGAAAAAAACCTGTAAGTTTGCTAGATTATGTTTTAAACAAACGGTATTTTCAACAAACCGATGTTACCTACATCATCTGATTTTAAAACCTTACAAACAAGTCGAAAATTCTCAGGCGTTTTTCCAAATACTTAAATAATTAAAAATTAATTTACTCTAATAACTGAAATGTCATAATTTGTAGATGATGATTCAAATCCAGGTTCATGGTGAATCGGAACAGAAAACAGTGTTTTTATCTACCCTTACACTCCAGAAAACGTAAAAAAGACAGATCGCAATACTTTCCCCTACTATTGATGGAGTTTTGTTGACCGTTGAGATATTAGATGAGGAAGATGGTGGGGGGTGCGGTCATAAATTAGAAACACACATTGAAAATAAATGCTATTGTAATTATGTGCCGACGTTTCGGCCTACAATGTGGGCACATAATTACAATAGCACTTATTTTAAATGTGTGTTTCTAATTTATGACCGCACCCCCAACCATCTTCCTCATCTAATCCCTTACTATTGAGTGAAATTTAAAAAAATTCCTAATGACATCTTTCGGACATCTTGGTTGGGAACCAATGGTATATATATGGTGCCGACTAGAGTTTATACAAAAACCGACATTTTAGAAAACCAGTTTTCGAATAGTAATTTTCCCAGAAAACCCGTTTCGAATTTTTATTAAAAAAAATTTCACTCGAATATTCTCGATAATTCGAACAAAAATTTTCAACAGAAAATTTAGAGTGATTAAAAGCAGTTTTTGACTGAAATTATTGACTTTTCAAAGGGCCTAGCCGGACAAGCATGTGAAATCTGCCCCCGCGTGTATTTGAACCAAATTTATACCATTGAGTCACACCTATGAGAAACAGCCTTACGCAAATTTTTAACCCCTTAATTCTAACGGGGGGGAAGTTATGGAGGGGGAAAGATAAAACAAAAAAAATTGTTTTCTCCTGAACTGCTCAACTGATTTTCACGAAAAAAATATATGTTATGGATTTTATAAATAGGTTTCAAAAAATATTTTTTTAAATTTTTTTCCACGAAAATGTTGGTCCCAAAAAATTTTTGAATTTGTCAAAAAAATATTTTTTGGTTATAATGGTTTGGTACACCTCCAATTTTTTGCTACTTTATTTCATTATAGGGTCATCCATAACATATATTTTTTTCAATTTTATCGGAAGTGTACCCCATGGTGAAAAATAAAAAAAACATTTTTTTCTCCTGAACGAATTAACCGACTTTCACGAATAAAATATATATTAATGGTTTTCTAATAGAGTTTCAAAAAACATTTTTTTTTTAATTTTTTATTTCGAAAACGTGAGACAAAATTTTTATTTTTAATTTTTCAAAAATAAATTTTAAATTATGTTAGATTAGTACACCAACAATTTTTTACTATTTTGATTCATTGGAGGGTCCTGCAAAATATTTTTTTTTTTCAAGTTGGTCTAAAATGTACCCAGTAAGGAAAAATAAAAAAAACAGCATTTTTTCAGCTCTCTGAGGTCACGCATGAAGAGCTCTATCCCTAGCTGTGGGATCGTAATGTCATTGGATATCACTTACACACTATGCACATACATACTATTTATTATACCTATTATTATAAATATCTTATATTGGATCGAATATATTTTTTTTTTTTGTATTTAGTTAATTTTTTTTACTTGGATAACTACTACACAGGACTATATGCTATATTTATATAAAACGTAACTAAAAAGATTTTTTTAATATATATTTATTCATATTATTATATGTTAATCAAAAAAGTTATGATGACAGACTTGTATGAAGTGTTCGACAAAAAGCCTGTCGACTGTTAACTTTTTTGATTTTTTAACATGTAATAATATGAAAAAATATATATTAAAAAAATCTTTTTAGTTACGTTTTATATAAATATAGCATATAGTGCTGTGTAGTAGTTATCCAAGTAAGAAAAATTAACTAAATACAAAAAAAAAAAATATATTCGATCCAATATAAGATATTTATAATAATAGGTATAATAAATAGTATGTATGTGCATAGTGTGTAAGTGATATCTAATGACATAACGATCCCACACCTAGGGATAGAGCTCTTCATGCGTGACCTCAGAGAGCTGAAAAATGCCGTTTTTTTTATTTTTCCTTATTGGGTACATTTTAGACCAACTTGAAAAAAAATATATATTTTGCAGGACCCTCCAATGAATCAAATTAGTGAAAAATTGTTGGTGTACTAATCTAACATAATTTAAAATTTATTTTTGAAAAATTAAAAATAAAAATTTTGACTCACGTTTTCGAAATAAAAAATTCAAAAAAATGTTTTTTGAAACTCTATTAGAAAACTATTAACATATATTTTTTTCGTGAATGTCGGTTGATTCGTTCAGGAGAAAAAATTGTTTTTTTTATTTTTCACCATGAGGTACACTTTCGATAAAATTGAAAAAAAATATATGTTATGGAGGACCCTATAATGAAATAAAGTAGCGAAAAATTGGAGGTGTACCAAACCATTATAACCAAAAAATATTTTTTTGAAAAATTGAAAAATTTTTTGGGACCGACATTTTCGTGGAAAAAAATTTTAAAAAATATTTTTTGAAACCTATTTATAAAATCCATAACATATATTTTTTTCGTGAAAATCAGTATAGCAGTTCAGGAGAAAACAATTTTTTTTGTTTTATCTTTCCCCCTCCATAACTTCCCCCCCCGTTAGGATTAAGGGGCTAAAAATTTGCATAAGGTTGTTTCTCATAGGTGTGACTCAATGGTATAAATATGGTTCAAATACACGCGGGGGCAGATTTCACATGCTTATCCGGCTAGGCCCTTTATTGACAGTAAAATTATTTTATGCAATTTAGTAGAACAAAGAAATAATAGTTGACCAGGATTAAATAACTTTAAAAACCATTGTTGTTCATGCATAATTTTCACTATAAGGATGTAAATATTTTTTAAATATTTAAACGAGTTATTAGGCAAAAACAAATTTAGTAATTGTTTTCGAATAAATAAAAACAATTAGAAAATATATAACTGTGTATTATATAATGTAAATTATAATCAAAGCCGAAAGACAAGAGTAAATAATGTTTATGTATACATAATTATTAAAATATATTTTACTGAAAGGAATTAGTCCGGGTGGCGGTCATTAAATGAAACAACTGAATAGTTTCCACTATCCCAAAATACCAAATTGTACCTAGTTTCCACTCGCCTGCCAGACGCCCTGATGATGACCCAAAATGGGGGTCGAAACGTCGAAAACCGCAAAAAGATCTGTGTGTGGTAACTCCCGGGCGGAAATAGTAAGTCCTATGAAACTGAAATTTCATATTTAGGACTATACACCCGAGACGTGACAAAACTTTTTTCATCAAAATGAGCTTACCAGAAGAGGCACTTTATACCATGCATTTTGCATCTTTTTTAGATTTTCTCGAAAACGGTTCCGACGATTTTGATTAAACTCTCTATATCGTTGTAAAATTTATTGGGCTTTAATATCATGTAGGTTTTATTCTGATTAAATTGGTCTGACAGAGCTCAAATGCCGATATTTAAAATTTTCTTGTTAACGCTGATAAAAAACAGGTAAATATATAAATTGCATAAATTCGATACCCAACTTTAGGAGAAAACAGAAAAAATATTCTTTTAATGAAATTTTTCGTTTTTGAACATAAGAGCAGTAATATACATGTATGGTATACCATTGGAAGGCTAAATATTTTAGAAAAAATATCATCTCATACACAAGCTTTTAAAAGTTAATAGAGAGTGATGAAAAGAACATAAAACTAACTGATTATTTTAGATAATAATATAATAGATTTTTTAATGAAACACATGTTTCTATAGAAATATAATTTAATTAATTCTTTAATAGTTTCACGTATTTTTATCTCTGTTTTTGAAAATTCTTTCATTGATTTTAAAAATGGAGGTAAGTGAAAGTCGTGTGTTGCGCGCACCAGATTATTTTTATTTTGTTTTTTTCTCATTGAAAAATGTCTATTTTATACCAGTAATTATTAACTTGTTTGTATTTATTTAATTTACTTTAAGAATCTAAAGGCCTTTTTGTACATTCTGTATATTTTATTCTAAAGGGACATGTCCTAGAATAATAAAGAATTTATTTATTTATTTAGTGCCGACGTGTAGCACATTTATGTTGGATGATGCAGTCAACTATCCGTCTGACTCTACACTCATCATTAAACATTGGGTTTTGATATCACTGAGAGCCTAATCTTTTCTCAAAGCCTTTTTTTTTTCTCTCTTCCTTTTTTTGGTTGACTGCTTCTATAGAACAATTATTGGATATTAACCAGGTTATCGATATTTTTTCTCTCTCTCTTTGTATTGTTAGAGGAAATCGAAGGTACATGTTCCTTTCAGCTTTAGACTTTTCGAAAAGAGAGAAGAAAATTTGATAAAGAACTCGACTGAATTTGGACTAAATGGATTACCTAGCAGACGGCGGGAGAAGTCATACGGAAAATCGAATTACCTGCCCTTTCCTATTTCTCTGTCCTTCAATGGACAGCACTTAAACTAAATTTATCCTAGAAGTTAAAATAATAATAATAAAAAAATCCTGTGCGAACAACGATATTATATTTCCAAACTCGTTATTGAATATACATTGTAATCTACCTTTAGAGTTAATATAGAAATTTGAAAATGTATGCCCCTATTCAATAACGAAAAGCTATATAACCCTCAAGTTACCTCAAGAATTTGTTTCATCATCCTTCCAGTCTTTAAACATCATAACGATTTTTTGCGTTTTGGCTGATACATAATTTTTTTCAGTCACAACACTCCGAATTAAAAGTTTTACATCTATAACTTGAAGAGTTTCCTAGATAATATAAAACACATCTATTAGAAGGTTTCAGCAACTCCATGCCTTAATTATATTTTTTGTATTATTTTTCCCGTATTCTGGGACTTAAAACGTAAAATGTAGGGAAGTTTTAGATTTTAGCAAATAAATTTGATGTTTTACCACTGTGCGCTCGCTAACCGTGTCTTGAAATGATTTAGTTTTTATTTCATATTTTTTTCCGTAATCTGGGACCACAAAGATTGAATTGGACAAGTTTCAGAATTTTGTCAACCTAAATCGGTCATATTTTCCACTGTGCGACGGAAAAACTGAAACATTTTAAACTACTGACTCCCAATTATTTCCAGCTATGAAGGTAAAAAAAAATCTGGTGCGGGCAACACACGACTTTCACTTCCCAAGGATGTTAAATTCAATTTAAAAAATTTTAGACACATTAAGAGATAAAAAAATTATTTATAAAATAATTAATTAAATTGAGTTTTAATACACGTGTTTATTAAATTATCTATTTGTTTATTTATTTAACGTCCCTTTATGCTTCTATGGCTAATAGGACGATGCTACAGTGGGATTGCTAAATTTTGCTGATCCAGGTTTTATTAGGATAGGGATCTTTAACGAGTACCTGACATCGCACAGGCTCGGGGCCACCTTTTAACGTCCCTTCCGGAGGACTAAGGATTTTTTTGGCCCCATTAAAAAATCCTAGGACCACTTGCAGGTTTCAACCCGTGACCTTTATTAAATTATCTATTATATTATTATGTACGACAATCAGTTAGTTTTATCCGCTTTTCATCACTTACAACTTCGTGTATTAGATATATTTTTTTTTTTAAATATTTAGCTTTTTAACGGTATATTATACATCCCTATTACTGTTATTATATATATTGTATATATATATTATTAAAAAAAAATCACCAAAATTGTATAAAAAAATATAATTGCGCTTTTCTCTTCTTGATAATTATCACGTTCATTCAACTTGTATTTATATATCCGTTTTTTTTACTCAATACTATTAATTTTTTTATTTCTATTTATTTATTTAACGTCACTTTATGCTACTATGGCTAATCGGAGGATGGTACAGTGGGAGTCCTAAATTTTGCCTATCCAGGTTTTATTAGGATAGGGATCTTTAACGAGTACCTGACATCGCACAGACTCGGGACCACCTTTTAACGTCCCTTCTGGAGGACTAAGGATTTTTTTGTCCCATTAAAAAATCCTAGGACCACTTGCAGGTTTCAATGCTACAGTGGGAGTCCTAAATTTTGCCTATCCAGGTTTTATTAGGATAGGGACAATACTATTAAAATGACATGGTTAATTTATTCTGATCTATAAAATTAAAGGTTCTGATCTATAAAATTAAAATATCTGTTGTTTCTGATCTATAAAATTAAAAATATTTTAAATTTTCTTCAGATGAATAAATTTCTTCCCGCATTAGATTTTTTTTTATTATTTTCACTGTTACTATTATATTCCTAATTTTTCATTGTCATATTGTATTGATATGTATCTCTTTTGTTGTTCAGATTTTTGTTCATGGATAATGTATTATGGATACATAATCATGATACTGTATTATGGATGTATTATCCGTGAACACCAAATTTACTATTTACAAAGTATTGATCAAACCATTATGGACGAACGGGATAGAGCTATGGGGATCTGTCAAATATTCTAACATCCAAATAGTTCAGACCCTTCAATCGAAAATATTGCGAAAAATCGTGGATGCACCGTTTTATGTAACCAACGAATTACTTCACAAGGACTTGGACATACTCACAGTTTCAGACACAGGTACAGATTTTATAAAAGATTTCATGACAGACTGACTTATAACATGAACCCATCGACCCCAAACACTTAAATCCTACAGGAACCCGTACAACCCACCCCGACGACTTTTGAGGCAGTGGCCTAGAGATGCCTTGCTTTAACCGACTTTCGGAAGTCATCATATTTGCTTATTGCAATTTTTTTTTTTTTTTTTTTTGCAGATAGGAAATAACATTAAACAAAAACGATTGTAAATAAAAAAAAAAAAAAAGAAGATTTTTGTAACTCCTATGATAGAAACGTAGCACACAGGATAAAATCACCAATTAAGATGGACAGAAAGGACAAAAGTTCGGAATTTTCCAGTGCTTCGCCTTTTTATTATTAGTTGGCAAGACCCTAAATACTAATATTTCCCGCTATATCGTGTTTTCAAATAAATATTAAATGAGTGAATCATTCCTGTTCAGGCAAGTATTGCCTAATAACCGGCGCAAAGTCTTTTTGCTTTTATTTAACAATGGACATTGCTGCGACAGGTAAGACATTATATCTCCACACTTGTTATTGAATATACATTGCAATCTCACCTGTAGAGTTAATTTTGCAATTTGTAAATGTATGCCCCTGTTCACGCCATAGGTTATTGCCTGATGAGGTTTCATGACTGTTTCATGGAAAAAAAAGAAAACTGTATATTTTTTATGATATTTATCAATAGATCACTTTGTATTAATCTATATTTTTTATCTGTTTTAAAAATAGTTATTTTAAATATAATTACAAGTTTTGAATAGAAGAGAAAGAAAAAGAAGACGATCGTACTTCAATTGTTTTATTACCGCCTAGTGGCGGGGGTCTTAAGCTAGGGTCTAAAGGGTAGATGTGCCATATAGACCCGAGTCTGCTCTCATACTCTGTACGTTTGCAAACGAAGTTCTTCACTTTCTCATCGTTCTCCTTGGAACTTGGAAAAGCCGCCCTGCGGTCATTTTCAACATACCTGAGAACTTCGTCCAAGCCGCCCAGCGGAGATTTTCTACAATACTTAACTGGACTTTTTCACGTGAATATAGGCTATCTATTAATGGAACATTTAATTTCTTAATTCTTATTCAAGAAACTGTTTAATTTTGTTATAGGTGGAATAGTCAGGAATCAGTCATTTTTTGAAAAGTTTTTAATTTTGCCAACGTTTCGGCTCAAGCTTGTGAGCCATCATCAGGGCATTACTGAGCCATGTCCAAGCATAAACTCCAATCAGTCAGTTTATGTTTAATTTTGATAACTATATTTTTTACATCTTTAAGCATTTAATTAAGTTAAGTTTGTTTCTCCTATTTTCTTCAATATTTTAATTAGGTTTATTTTGTTTCCTACATTTTCTTAGAGCTGTTTAATCATATAATTAGGTTAATTGGTTTCTTATCTTTTCTTATATAAATTTATTAGGTTGATTTGTTTCTTATCTTGTTTATATGTATTTTAGTCTATTAAATGTATTGTGATTCGTCGTTTGCTTCCATTATTTTTTTTAATTTTAAATCTATACAGTCCACTAATTGATTTCAATAGAACAACCCTCAATTTTGAGTTGTCACTTGGAAGTACTGTTCTTTCACGGATAGCCCAGCGTATACAGCCCCTATTCAATAACGAACAACTATACAACCCCCAAGTTACCTCAAGCATTTGTTTCATCAAAGTCTTTAAATATCATAAACGATTTTTGCGATTTTTTCGCGTTTTGGCTGATACATAATTTATTTCAGACATGACACTCCGAATTAAAAGTTTTACAATCTATAACTTGAAGAGTTTCCTTGATAATATAAAATACATCTATTAGAAGGTTTCAGCAACTCCGTGCCTTAATTATATTTTTTGTATTATTTTTCCCGTATTCTGGGACTTCAAACGTAAAATGTAGAGATGTTTTAGATTTTAGTAAGTAAATTTGATGTTTGACCACTGTGCGCTCGCTAACCGTGTCTTGAAATGATTTTTTTTTTTTAAATAGTTTTTTCCGTAATCAGGGACACCAAAGGTTGAATCACCTAAATCGGTCATATTTTCCACTGTGCGTCGGCAAAACTGAAATATTTTAAACTACTGACTCTCGATTATTTCCAGCTATGAAGGTAAAAAAAATCTGGTGCGGGCAACACACGACTTTCACTTACCTCCGTTGCTAAGACCGATTAAAGAATTTTCAAATATAGTTAGAGAGAAAATGAGTAAATAATAGAGAATTAATTAAATTGAATTTCTATAGAAACATGTGTTTAAATAATAAATCTATTATATCATTACCTAAAATAATCAGTTAGTTTTATCGCTCTTTATTAACTTCTACAAGTTTGTGTATAAGATAATATTTTTTCTAAAATCTTTAGCTTTCCAATGGTATATTATACATCTATGTTACTGTTCTTATGTTCAAAATAAAAAAAATTGCATTAAAAATATATTTTTTCAGTTTTCTCCTATGGTTGTTTATTAAATTCGCTAAACTTGCATATTAAGCCGTTAATTATCAATGCTAACAGGATAATATAGTTATTTTTATAGAATCTACAGAATTAAAGGTAATTTAGGGAAAGAAAATTTAAAATATCGGCATTTAACCCCTGTCAAGATATTTTAATCAGAATGAAACCTACATGATGTTAAAACCCATTAAATTTACATCGATATAGCGAGTTTAATCAAAATCGTCGGAACCGTTTTTGAGTAAATCATAAAAAGGTGCAATATGCATATAAAGAGGCTCTTCTGGATAGTCGATTTTGATGAAAAAGTTTTTGTAACATCTCGGGTGTATAATAGTATTAAATATGAAATTTCAGTCTCATGGGACTTTTCGTTTCCGCCCAGGAGTTACCACAGATACACACACACACACAGACCTTTTTGCGGGACTTGGTTATTTGGACTCAGGGGACCCTAATATGAGTATTTCTGTTGAAAACTGTAATTCGAAACTTTTCACGATCGCAATACTTTTTCCTTACTATATATAGTAAGTGAAAGTAATAATTAAAATGTTTGCTCTATCCCTTATCTATGAAGACAAGATAAGACTTAGACACAGAGACAATACAGCATTGATATATATAGAGCCCTGAAGGTGATAGTAGCGCTCGTGGCCATTTTATGGTCCCAATTAAATGGCGAAGACCCGCCCTGTTTTCTAGGCCATTAACGGCTCCATTGTCTCCCACAAACGAACCTTCTCAGGCTAAATTATTAACCCAGAGGTTCTCTTCATTAATGCCCGATGTCCTCTGAGGAAAGAGAAGGCAATAAAGTTTGTTCCTATTTTGTTGCTTAATTACTTATGAGAATAGTACAATGGCTTCTATAATGCACTAGCATAGCTCGCCAATGTTTTATGTTCTATTGATTCACTCTCTCTTTCTCTCTCTCTCTCTCACTCTCTCTCTCTCTCTCTCTCTCTCTCTCTCTCTCTATATATATATATATATATATATATATATATATTTAGTTTTTCTTTCTACTGATCTTAGGTTTTAGTCACTAATTAACCAATTTTAATTATGCAACGTTTCGAGAATTTATCGTTCTCATAATCATGGCTTAAAAGTGGAAAAAGAAAAAAACAGAACATTAATATTTCTATACAATAATTAATATATGATGTTATTGTTAGAGATATAGAAAAGAATACATTGAACAATGAATATACATACAGTATTTAAACATCCTCACACAAGACTGAAACGACAAGAAACTGCTCGAAGATATCGATTACTACAACACTTACTAGACAAACGTTCAAAACTTCCAGTACATTACAAAAGACTCATCTATTGTACATCACAATTATCAGACCTATTTGGACATATGGAATCGAGCTTTGGGGCTCTACGAAACCATCTAATTCCTCCCGCATCCAGTCCTTCGCAAAATCCTGAATGCTCCTTATTTTGTCACAAATCAACTCCTCCATAATGACCTTAACATCCCATTTGTTGCAGACATAGCCCGTGATAAGATACTCCTCTTTCCATTCTAAACTCCCAGTTTCAACGTTAATTTACGTAAAATATAAAAATAGGAATGTCAAAAGTATTCGGAATAAAGTGGTTTCCGATTTGGAATTTAGTGAGAATTTGAACATTGGAAACCATTAAACAATAGGATTTCCGATTTAAACAACAAAACGATTTCCGAATACTTTTGACACTGAATGATCTACTAATTTTACGAAATTAATTGTTCAATCTTAAAAAAAAAAAAAAAATTCGGTTATCTGGTTCGTTATTTTGCTTTATGGTAGTCTCTTTTAAAGATTTATGAATTTAAAAGGATTATAAAATAATAATAATAATAATAATAAAAAAACTTTATTCTGGGACTATGTCCCTTAAGAATAACAGAATTGAACAGTAGATATTCATATATGTCTGGTCAAGAAAACAATAAAATTAATTTTTATTTACAAATGAGCAAAAAGGAAAAATTAAACACTACCTAGACTTATATACATTCATGTACAAAAAGTATGGATAATAAACACACAAGATTAGAAAAAGAAAGAAGATAAATCTCCTAAAGGCTACTGATAGGGTTGAGGGAATTATAAAAAACAAAACAAACTAATTATTCCACACTAGCTTTAGGATAAAATAGATAATTATAACTTGTGTTAAAATAGAAATAAGTCAGTTGCAGATTTGTTGTGCATCTATTTGGGATGCCAAAAGATGTTGGAATAGGTGAGATTTGAATGAGAGAAAGGAAGATGCATGGCGAATATGAGTAGGTAGGGAATTCCAGAGGGTTGCAGAACGGATATAAAAGGAGTGATCAAAAGATTTAGTTCTATGGGTGGGAAAGTAAAGGTCGGAATGGCGGGATCTAGTTTCGAGAGAGTGGACTGAGGATTTAAATTTAAGGATGCTGTGAATGTATGGAGGGTGCTGGGAGTTTATGATTTGGTAAAGGTATGATCCGAGAAAATATTTCCTCCGTGTAACAGGTAGGAGCCACTTCAACTCGCTGTATAAGTGGGTCACTGAAGACCTCTTCGAGGTGCCAAAGATAAATCTTATGAACATGTTCATGATACGCTTGAGTCTGTCTTCGAGCACCTTTGGGAGGCCACCATATACCACACAGCAATAATCGAAGTGGGGGAATATTAATGAGGAGACGAGAAGCTTACGGGTGGGAAGAGGGAGAAGATGGCGGGAACGATGAAAAAACTTTAGAGTGCTTATCGTTCGTCGGGAAATATTAGCAATATGGGGTTTCCAAGAAAGGGTTTGATCAATGGTGATACCAAGGTTTTTGACAGAGGAGCTAAAGGTGATTGGATGACCATTTAGGATTAGATTCGGAAAGGAAGTATTGGATCTGAGGAGGGAATTGGAACCTATAACAATGGCCTGCGTTTTCTCAGCATTAAGCCTAAGTTTATTCAGGGTTGCCCAGGCACAGATTCTATCTAGGTCTTCCTGAATATTGGCAAATGCTACGAATAACTCAGAAGGAGAGAAGGATAGGTAGATCTGAAAGTCGTCGGCATATAAATGATAGCAGCAGTGATGGATTGAATTTGGAAGATCATTGATAAAGGAGTTGAAAAGGAGGGGGGAGATACTTGAGCCCTGGGCCACACCTGCCGAGAGGGTAAGGAAAGAAGATAGAGGATGATTGGGAATGGTAACTGCTTGGGTCCTGTTACAAAGGAAAGATTGAAACCATCGAATAGTACTATTGGAAAATGATAAAGATTTTAGTTTGGAAAAAAAGATAGAATGATCAAGAGAATCAAAAGCTTTTGAAAAGTCCAGAAGTATTAGTACTGTTAGCTTTTTTTCGTCCATAGCGGTATGTATGTCGCTCGTGATTTTTAGAAGGGTTGATTGCGTGGAAAAGCCGGGTCGGAAACCAGATTGGAGTGGATCGAGCAGTTTGGACTTTTCGAGGAAATTTGACAGTTGTGATTGGGCTATTCTTTCAAGTGGTTTAGAAAGGTTTGAGAGAATAGATATAGGGCGATAGTCTTTGGGGGAAGTAGGATTAAAGGTTTTATTAATAGGAAGTACAATAGCTTTTTTCCAGGAGGTAGGGAATACAGAATTTTGGAGGGAAAAGTTATATATGAAGAGTAGGATTGGTAAAATTTTAGGAAGGCATAGTTTTATCAATTTGACGGGTATACCGTCAAAACCTACGGAGTTAGTGTGTGATTTCATGACTGAGGAAATTAGGTCAGATGGAGAGATATCGGAAAAATAAAAGTTGCTGGAGTTGAATGAAGGGACTAAAGGAAAGTCGGGGGTTGGTTGTGGAGAATCGTTTGAGGAAATCGATGAGAAATAAGTATTTAATTCGTCAGGTGAGACCTGAAATACCTGAGAGGAAGAGGATTCACAAAGCGAGAGTTTGCGGAGGATTTGCCATTTTGATTTGGAATCAGATGCTGAGGAAAGGGCTTCACGGAAGTAGTTTGATTTTGCTTGTCTAATTGCTGTCTGTGTCAGATTGCGGAGTGCCCTGAACGTTTGGTAGTCCTCTGTCAGTCTAGTACGTCTAAAACGTCTACGGGCTAATTATATGAATTAATAGTTGTGAAATATACTTATTAAATGAAAAGAAGTAGGAATTCCGAATACTTTTAACACTCACTGTAGTTGGCAGTGTGAAAAGCATTCTTGACGTAAATCGATTCCTATCCCCTGTGATTTATTACTTGTTACGACAAAATATAATTCAACGGGAAATTATATTATTTTAAAATTTAAAGGTAAATGATTTGGAATCATTGGGATTCCATGAGGTAAATTTCCTCCGTTTTTTCCACATTTCCCACTGATTCTTCACTCCTATTGGTCGCAGCGTGATGTTATATGGCCTATAGCCTTCATCGATAAATGGACTATCCAACACAAAAAGAATTTTGAGATTAGCGTGTTCAAACAAACAAACAAACTCTTCAGCTTTATAATATTAGTATAGATTTACTAACAAATTTAGATAAAATAGTGTCTTAAATAGACATATGTGTATACTATAAACTTTGAAAGAACACTGAAGTAAAGATGCAAAGGAATAGTTCAGGTATGGAGGATTTTCCATATTTATGACGTCAGGAGTTTGGGGTTTTCTCCTGTTGTTTATTTGTTTTCAATTTATTTTGTATTTATTATGATTATTATTTATAAGTTTTGTAAATATGTGTTTTTTAAATTTGAATAACATGCATTAAGGTTTTAGACATCCGAGTTTTTATATTTTTCTATGGTAATCAATTCTTTAAAATTTCGTTTGACGCTGTTTTTTGAATAATAAATAATTTTGGGTGAGTGAAATTAAATATATATTGAAATATATCGGGCTCTCTTATCAATAGACGCTAAAATATTACGGCGTGTAGTAATTTCCTCAGATTCAGAGTCTGCTATCACAGCACAGCAGAACATCTTTTCTCAAAACTGGTTAGTGAATGAAACCATAGAAACCATGAAATCATTGGAAATGGCTGGATGTGTGATTCATCTGTTATGGTTGCCAAGCCATGTCGGTATAAAGGGTAATGAGCTAGCTGACAGTGTTGCTAAAAGAGCTATTATCAACGGCCAATTGATCAACACCACCCAATCTAGTGAAGTGATCTCTTTATTAAAGGAAAAGACGTGGCAGGTATGGCAACAGATCTGGGCGGCAACGAGGGACAATAAGCTCAGAATAGTAGAGCCCAATGTCCGCAGGGCTAAGTCGAACATACAGCTGACGCGAAGGGAAGAAGTCGTTTTTGCTCGTTTAAGGATTGGGCATGCTCGTCTCGCCATCAATATTTAATAGGAAAAAATCCCGCGCCTCAGTGTATCTCGTGTGGAGTACCTCTTACAGTCATTCATATAATCACTGAATGCTATGCATATGAGAATGAACGACAAAATGATTTGTCAGGAAATGAACATGAAGAAATATTCCAGGTAGAAGAGCAAATTAAGAAGTTGATATTATTTTTTAAATCAATTACAACATTTAATTAGGAATTATAAAATAGAGTGCGAATAACCCTTGTGATTGAAAAACCCTAATAAATAAATAAATTTGAAAAAATATATATTTCAATTCGATTTTACATTCAAGATATTGTTAAAAATTTAGTTACAATTTTCGATAAAAGAGTGTATTACATAGACATATGCGTAAACTCAGAAATAACACTGAAGTAATGATACGTGTGTTCTTTCAAAGTTTATGGTACGTGCTTCTTCCGCACGCGCTGGTGCGGTACGTGCTTCTACCACGGCGGGCAGTAACATCTATCATATTCACTCTTTAACTGAACAAGCATTGTCGAGACCTGAAGTCCTGTCACTATAAATAAATAATCAACCTTGACATATTGAATTACTAAAATATCAATATAATTCAAGACCTTTTTATTAAATTTATTAAAATGTCCATAAAGAGATGAACAATTGTTTATTATCTGGTCTTACAGCTCATCGTTACTTTCACTTACCTATATATGAAATATATATTATGGTAAAAGTATTGCGATCGTGAAAATTTTCGAATTCCAGTTTTCAACGGAAATACACGTTTTAGGATCTCCGGAGTCCGAATGGCTAAGTCCTGTAAAATGGTCTGTATGTGTGTGGGTCTGTGTGTGTGGTAACTCCCGCGCGTAAACGAAAAGTCCTATGAAACTGAAATTTCATATTTAAGACAACTATACGCCCGAGATGATACAAAAACTTTTTCATCAAAATCGGCTAACCATAAGAGCCACATTATATCGGGCTGATGCGAAATTAATGGAGGTTTCCTCTACTGCAATATCTTAATTCCAATTGTGTAAACAAAGCTAATCCTAACATTGATCATTATTATACCAAAACAAACCTTATCTAATACCCTCTCTTTCACCATGAATTTGTTTAGTAAAATCGTTTTGTTCAGTGTGTTCAAAGGTCTTGAATCGAAAATGTCAAAGTGCGATTTTCGTCAAATTTATTTTTACGAATTTAAATTAGGGCGCAGCGCTGCGCAAACGGCTCGTAATATTAATGAAGTGTGGGGTCAGGGGGCTATTAATGAGTGCACGGTGCAGCGTTGGTTCCAGAAGTTTCGCAGAGGAGATTTCGGCCCTCGAAGACAAGGAAGGTCGGGGCCGTCATCTTGCTCTGGACAACGACCAGCTGAGGTCAAAAGTGAAAGAAGACCCAACCAAAACCACACGAGAAATGGCGGCGGAACTCAGTGTGAACCAATCCACAGTTGTACGCCACTTGGAAGCAATTGGTAAGGTAAAAAAGTTGGCCAAGTGGGTGCCACACCAATTAAACGACCACCAAAAAAATCGCCGCTTTGAAATCTGCTCCATGCTTGTGACACGCAATAAAAATGATCCATTTCTCGATCGCATTGTGACGTGCGATGAAAAATGGATCTTATACGACAACAGAAGGCGTTCTAGCCAATGGCTGGGCAAAGATGAACAACCAAAACCTTTCCCGAAGCCCAACCTGCACCCAAAAAAGGTTATGGTCACAGTTTGGTGGTATAATGCTGGTGTTATTCACTACAGCTTTCTCAATCGAGGTGAGACTATAACTGCTGACAAGTACTGTCAAGAAATTGACAGCATGAATCAAAAATTGCAACGTCTTTGCCCAGCATTGATGAATCGGAAGGGGCCGATCCTGCTCCACGATAACGCCAGACCACACGTTGCACAACCAACGCTTCGACGACAGCACGAGTTGGGCTACGAAGTTCTCCAACATCCGCCTTATTCACCTGACCTCTCTCCTACAGACTTCCACTTTTTCAGGCATCTGGACAACTTTTTGAGGGAGAAAAAATTTTCAAAACCAGGACGACATTGAAAATTCTTTTCGTGATTTCATTGAGTCCAGGGATTCGGATTTTTTTTCTAGTGGAATAAGAAAGCTTGTTGAACGTTGGCAAAAGTGCATTGATTCAGATGGAAATTATTTTGATTAAATATATATGGTTAAAGTAAAGATATGGCGTATTTACAATACCTACTAAAAACCTGCATTAATTTTGCATCAACCCAATACCATGCATTGAGCGCCTTTTTACGATTTTCTCAAAAGCGGCTCTGATTGTTCTTATTGAAATAGTCAATCAGGGCTTAAATGTCGATATTTTATTTTGTTTAAATAGACACATCAACTTGTCAGAATTGATAAATGACAACTAAATATGAAGGTTGAGTGAATTTGGTAAACAACTAAAGGAGAAAAGTGAAAATATGTTAAGGAAACAGGGCACTTAAGATATTTTAAGTGCTGCTCTCTAGCAGACAGCATCATTACCAAGAGCACAACGCAATCTAGTGGCAGCCAGAGACAAGGGACTCCCTGCCATAAATTTCAGGCAATGGCGTGATAAGTGAAAGTCGTGTGTTGTCCGCACCAGATTTTTTTTAGAAATATAGGAAAATGACCAATGCGGCACTTGGCGCCTTGAATAATCACACATCAACTTCAAAAGTCGTTGAGGCATGTAATCTGACCCTAAACAATCTTGCTAGGAAGAATAGCGTTAGCATTGAATGGGTACCTGGACGACACACTGGCTTCAGTGGAAATGAGAGAGCTAATGAACTAGCTAGGAAGGGCTCAGCAACGATTCCCATCACACCAGAACCCCTACGTGGAATCAGTTTAAGTTCTGCCTTTAGGACTATTAAAAAATCCTACTTTTACTTAATCAAACCAAATAAACAACTCTGATTAAATAAGGGACTTAAACACTCACTTAATTTTTTAGACGGTCCAAGTATTAGTAGAAGGAAATGTCTACTTAGTATGAGTAGGCCATGCCTAAAAACCATTACTGCTATTTATACAGGACACGGAAAACTCAACTACCACATGTTCAAACTTGGTATCTCTAATAGCCCTTTATGTAGACTATGTACACAGGAAGATGAAACATATTTCCACATAATCTGGCACTGTGACAGGCTTTCAAGGTTAAGGTTCACTCTATTTGCTGAAGTCCGCTTAGAACACCCTGTGAACAACAAACTAGTTAATCCAAATAGCCTTCTGAAGTTTGCTATTGCAACAAAATTGATGTTTTAAAATTATTACTTTTTGACTCTATGGCGCACAATAGACAGATTTGGTCGCGATGCAATCCCTATGCCAGCTCAAAGAAAAAAAAAGAAGACCAATTTCAATGAAGTAGTTCTGCAGTAGTAGTCACATATTCGTAATCACTTAACATTATATCACTTTAAAATATTGAATTTTTCTGTATAGGGCATGTCTGATAAGTATTAAAAGCCAAAACTTCACAAATAATTTTAAAATAATTTTCCGAAGACACCTCGCTGACTGTGCGGACTAGTCTAGAGTCTTCCTTCACCATCGACATGTTTTTGAAACATGCTTCCTTTAATTTTAAGAAGAAACTCAAGAAAATGCAAAACTTAAATGGGTTCTTCGAGGTCTGGGTGAAAAGAGAAAGTTGAGGAGAGTTTGACACCTTTTATAAGCAATTGATTGATGAAGGAACAAACTTTCATGAATAATTTAGAAAGATTTTGAATTGTTTGGCATATCGATCAAAAAATTGGAAGTTGAAACAAAAATAACAAGACCTCAAAGAGGATAATAATATATTTGTTATACGTTCGATGAGGTACTCAACCATGGATCCTGGCTCCTGGACTATCAGGCCTGTAGGGTTAGGGTTAGGGAATTGGAATAGGTGCTCAACCTCTTGGTTATTAGCACCGAATAAATTTGTAGTAACAGATTTTTTTACTCTTTTTTCTTCTTTTTATTTATTTCTTTTTCCTTCTATTTTTTTTTATTGTTTATTTATTTCTTTTTTGACACATTCTGAATTAGTGAATTTATTCCAATTTTTATTTATTTATTTTCTTTTTATTATTATTATTATTATAATATTTTTTTCCTTATAGTTCCAGGAGCAGAGAACATTCTTTGACGAACCTAATCAGTGAACTAACTGTTTCACTAGAGTCCTTTAAGCTATCACTCAACGATCTTGCTAGATTAAGTTTATCCATGTGTACATGGAACTTCGGGCAGTTCTTAATTATATGTTTTATTGAGAGAGGCACTCTACACAAGTCACACATTGGTCTGGGCTGCCTGAGGATGAGATGGAGATGTGTGAGCCTGCTATGTCCGATGCAAAATCTCGCCAAAGCAGTTTCCTCGCGGCGATTACTTCGCAATGATGTATTCCAAGTCCCGCAAAAAGGTCTGTGTGTGTGTGTGTGTGTGTGTGTGTGTGTGTGGTAACTCCCGGGCGGAAACAGTAAGTCCTATGAAACTGAAATTTCATATTTAAGACAAATATACGCCCGAGACGTTACAAAACCTTTTTAATCAAAATGAGAATACCAGAAGAGCCACTTTATACTATGCATTTTGCACCTTTTTTCGATTTTCTCGAAAACGGTTCCGACGATTTTGATTAAACTCGCTATATCGATGTAAAATTTAATGGGCTTTAAAGTCATTTAGGTTTCATTCGGATTAAAATGGTCTGACAGGGCTTAAATGCCGACATTTTAAATTTTCTTTCTCTAAAGTACCTTTAATTTGTTGATTCTATAAAAATAACTATATTATCTTGTTACCACTGATGAAAAAAAGGTAAATATATAAATTGAATGAATTCGATACCCAACTAAAGGAGAAAACAGAAAAAAATATATTTTTTTTATGCAATATTTTGTTTTTGAACATAAGAGCAGTAATATACATGTATGATATACCGTTGGAATGCTAAAGATTTTAGAAAAAATATTATCTTATACTCAAGCTTTCAAAAGTTAATAGAGAGTGATGAAAAGAAGATACAACTAACTGATTATTTTAGATAACAATATAATAGATTTTTTAATAAAACACATGTTTCTATATAAATTAAATTTAATTAATTCTTTAATAGTTTCACGTATTTTTATATCTAACTGTATTTGAAAATTCTTTCATTGATTTTAAAAATGGAGGTAAGTCGTGTGTTGCCCGCACCAGATTTTTTATTGGTGTTGTCAAGTTCTGACCACAACTGTTCCCAAGCCTGATATATTTTTACCTTAAGGTAATTTTTTACGTCTTCCTTGATGTAAGTTGGGTGGATTAGGGCGTTAGACAATGCAGCCCGATCCGCTTCTTCATTACCATCAATATCAGGCCTGTAATGAATGAATGAAAAAATAACTTCATTCTGGGACTAGGCCCCTTTAGAATAACATACAGATACAAAAAAAAAATGATTATACTGGCCAAAAAACACATACCGAAAACCACAAAAAACTAATAATAATAATAGTTACAAATAAATATTTACAATTATTTTAAATTATATAAAGAGAGAGGAATGAAAAATTAAAATAATATCTAAATGTAATAACAAAGAAACAAAAAAACATTAGAATAATTAAAAATAGAAATGAAAATAAACTTTACTATCATTTATGTTATGAAGTATAGACATTTCTCACATCACTTTAATATACTGAAATTAATTGGCATCTGATTAGGAAGCAAGAAGCTGTTTGAAAAGAAGAGATTTGAAAGAAGATTGGAAAGGAGCATGACGGATGTGTGATGGGAGATTATCCAGAAAAAAAGTGGACCGGGATAAGAAGGAAAATTCATATTTTTTGGTTCTAAGGGAAGGCGTATAGAGAAGAAAGACGGGATCAAGTTTTCTGGGAATGGATTGTGGATTTAAATTGCAGGAGACTATAGGCGTAAGAGGGGCGATAGGAGCGGATGACTTGATAGAGAAAGGAACCAAGGAAATAAATATGGTCTTCGAATCGAGGGAAATAGCCAATTTGGCTCATCATAGAGGTGTGATACATGCCACCGTCTAGAGGTACCGAAGACAAATCTTAAGAAACAGTTCATGACTCGTTTCAATCTGCCCTCAAGCATTCTCGAGAGACCACCATATAACTATAGTCAAAATGCTTGTTATGAAAATGAAAGAAAGATTAGAATAAAATAAATAGATCAAAAAGTACTTCTGAGACAATGTCCCTTGAGAAGAGCATTTATGGGTTCACCTGTAGTGTAGAGGCTAGCATAACAGTCTTCTATGCCAAGGTCGACGGTTCAAACCTGGTGAGGGGCTCTAGGATTTTTTAATAGGGGTGAAAAATCTTTAGTTATACCGTCCTTCGGAGGAAACATAAAAAGATAGTCTCGTGTCTGAGTTATGTAACTCGCTAAAAATCTCTATCCCTATTAGACCTGGATTGGCAAAATTTAGGACTTCCACTGTAGCATCGTCAGATTAGCCTTTGTAGCATAAAAAGACGTTAAATGGAAAAATTCCTCTGCCCATCATATTTCCTAATAACCCGCTCCTACCTTACAGATAGAACTTTTAAAGTTAATCATAACCTCTCCTACTCCTCAGTATTCAATCAGTCAGCCGGTGTACCTCAAGGTAGTATCCTAGGCCCAATCCCCTACACGGTGTATACAGCTGATATCCCTATCCATCCAAGCACAGTCCTCTCTAGTTACGCTGATGACACCTGTGTGCTATCCGTGAATAATGATCCTATTGTTGCTTCCCAATTCCTACAGAACCATGTATCCGCCATTGCAGAATGGTGTCACAATTGGAGAATCAATATAAATCCCACCAAATCATCTTCACTCTACGACGTAAACCTATGACTTTCTGTCCCTTGACAAAAAACTGCTCGTAGATATCGACTATTAAAACACTTACTTGGCAAACAATCAAAACTCTCTCTTTACTTTAAAAAACTCATTTACACAACCATTATTAGACCTATTTGGACTTATGGCATTGAGCAATGGGGGTCCACTAAATCACCGAATTCCTCCCGCATCCAATCCTTGCAATCCAAAATCCTTCGACAAATCCTCGACGCTCCTAACTTTGTTACTAACAAACTCATCCATAGAGACCTGAATATCCCACTAGTTGCAGAAATTGCCCAAAAAATATACACCTCCTTTCATCCCATATTACCCACCCATACAAACCCGCTTGCCCGTATCCTCTCATCTACTTCTATTCCCGATAATCCTCCGAGGTGTCTGAAAATACGGTGGCCTCGAGACCTGCTGAACAAATAAAAATTGAAGTGCTACCGCTGAGTAGATTCTCCTCATATCTTTTTCAAGCCAATTGTCTGTTTTTAACACATTTACTTATAGTACTATGTAAATTTCAATAAAAGAATTAATAAAAAAAAAGAAATGAAAAAAAAAACGTATGTGTTGGTTGTAAGGGTACCATAGGCTGCAGTTTGAGTTTTTAAGTTTTTTAGTTAAATGATAAATGTTCTTCTTGGCGATTCTTTTTTGTTGAATCAAGAATCATTGAGTTTAAGTTCAAACTATTTTAAGCAGGTATGAGTAGCTAGTTCTGCCATAAATAATGTTACAAAGTTAAACTTGGTTTAAATCCTTGAGTATTATTTAGATAATCCTCACCTCTATCAGATTATTTTCTTTACATGTCAGGGTAACAATCCTAATTAATCGGTATTTTTCTTTCGCTCAGTTAACATGGAGTGGGGTGATAAATTTAACCGAATAGCTGTATTCGCCTTACACAAAGTTGAAAAATGTAGGTTAGAGATTTTCAAAATCTCGAAACCTTTGGAAATCAGCCGTATATTCGTGTACCACGCTATAAATGGATAATTTGAGACCTTATCTGAATGAGACAGACCTCTACCGGGTCGTCACCGCACTGTGAGGGCGGCAATTCCAGTGAGAGCAGTGGCTGCTTGAACCGGAAGAAATCCCATTCGTGAACAACAAATCTTGTCTCGAGAAATGGAAATCTTTGTCAGATCACTGTCTCGCATAATGAAGGTGACCTAGGATGGATGCATTTCGAAGAATGACCGGACATAGACTAACCACTTCTCTAAAACAAATTAGAATGGATAGATGCGACGTGCTCCTTGTCCGTTACACGGAAGGTCTTCATCAAAAGATTTTGTTTAGCGAAAAGCAAATTTAGCAATCCAAGAAAAATTTCATCGCCAAAATGATGGTGTGTACGCACAATGCTCCGGAGAAGTCTAAAAAGTCATTAGAAGAATGGAAAAATATCACCATTACTCAGTCATGATTTGGTGAGGAGTTTCCTTTAATGAGTAAGCTTAATTTTTGTACAAAACGCTCAAAACTAGCAGGACGATATTTTGGAACCTGTTGTTCAGCCTCTAAATGATACTCTGTTTGCTGGAAGTCATTGGGGTTTCCAGCAGGATTCCACTCCAGCTCGCAAGGCCAGGTCGACTCAACAGTGGCTGGAAAAGAACATTCCGGAGTTTATTTTACCTCGAATTAACTACCAGGAAGCCATGATCTCACCCCTCTAGATTACTGGCTTTGGTCCACACTGGTGAGGAATGCATGCCACAGTACAGACCCTAACTTGAAAAGACTCAAACAATCTCTGGTCCGAGAAGTTAAGCACTTTCTTCAAGTATTAGTGCTGCTATTGATTTCTGACCAAGGAGATTAAATACCTGAGCCAAGGATAAAGGGGAATATTTTAAGTAATTTAATTTTTTTTTTACTCTCTATAGATAGAAATTTTATTTTATAATAATGTTATTGAAAAAAAAGTTTATCTGTTGAAGTCTATATATATATATATATTTCCAAGTAAAAATATTTATGATAGAATTAGGTGCACATATTCATTTATAAAACGGAATCAGTAAAATATTTACACCTGGAGTGATATAATTATTATAAAAAGACTTAGGGAGATTAAGGTTTCGCGGAAATGGTTAATACCTTAAAAGGCCCTATTCCGACTTAATCCCTTTCGATGAGATCCGATTAATTCTTTCAGCCGGACCCGTTTCGCCTGTCTCTGCTTTATTATAGAAATACTTTCCTTCTCGGGTCAGAATCGATCTAAAAACAAAGCGTTCTAGAAACTATAAATACCTCACCATATCTCTTAATCAAAAATGTGAAAAATTGACATAATTTATTAGTTTTTTTATTCATTGGGAGCATTTTTCAAAAGTATTTTTCGATGGTCCACTTATTGTCAAGGGCGGAATGACAGGTGTGGATATAAAAATAAATCAAACGAAAAGATTGTCGACTTTTCGAGATTGAGTTAGCAGCAAAAGTATAAGTTTTAGTTTCCCCTTAGTCCAAACGATCTCTATCTAATATATATAAATCTCGTGTCACGGTGTCTGTGGTCGTAGTCTTCCGAAACGGCTTGACGGATTTTTTTTACCAAATTTTTTACTTTTCACTTACCTATATATATATATTTTATTTATTAATTGATATTTACAACTGTATAGGAAAAAATACAACAAGTAAATGTGAAAAGAAGTAACAATTGGCTTGATAAAGTCTTGTGAAAAAGCTACTCAATGTTTATGTAATTAGCAGGTCACGTGGCCACCGTCTTTTCAGGCGCCTCCGAGGATTATCAGGAATAGATGCAGATGAGAGGATACGAACAAGTAGGTTTGAGTGGGCTGGTAGTTTGGTATTAAAGGAGGTAGGCTTAAAGGTTCTGGCTTAGTCTGCAACTAACGGAATATTCAGGTCTTTATGGATAGTTTTATTTGTGACAAAATAAGGAGCATTTAGGATCTTTCGGAGGATTTTGGATTGCAAGGATTGGATGCGGGAGGAATTTGATGGCTTGGTGGATCCCCATAGCTCAACACCTTATGTCCAAGTAGGTCTAATAATGGCTTTATAAATTAGTTTTTTGTAGTAGATTGGAAGCTTTGAACGTTTGTATGTAAGTGTTGTAACAATCGGTATCTGCGAGCAGTTTCTTGTCTTTTCAGTCTGGTATGAACCTATATATAAAATATATAGTGAGGGAAAGTATTGCGATTGTGAAAATTTTCGAATTTCAGTTATCAACGGAAATACACCTTTTAGGTTCTCTTGAGCCCAAATGACCAAACCCCGAAAAAAGGTATGTGTGTCTGCCGTGTGTGTGATAAGTCTAGCGCAATAACCAAGTCGTTTCCTTTCATATTTAAGCCAACATTACGCCCGAGATGTTACGGCAAATTTTTCATCAAAATCGGCTAACCAGAGGAGCTACTTTTTACCATACATTTTGCACCTTTTAACGGCTTCAACGATTTTGATTAAACTTGCTATGTTGATTTAAATATTCTAATAATAGGCTTTAATATGGTGTGGGTTTCATTTTGATTGAAATAGTCAGACAGGATTAAATGCCGATATTTTAAAATTGTTTCCTCTAAAAGTACCTTTAATTTTGTAAGTTAAAAAAAAATAGGCACATCATCTTATTAGCATAGATAAACAAAGCTAAATATTTAAGCTGAGCGAATTTGATAAACAACTTAAGGAGAAGAGTGCAAACATATTTTTTTATGCAATATTTGTATTTTTTATAAGAACAGTAATATAGACGTATAATATACCGTTTGAAAGTAAAGATTCTAAAAAGAATATCATCTGATTCACAAAGTTTTAAAAAGTAATATAAAGTGACCAATGGGGAATAAAGATATTACTGATTAAAAATTTAATATAGTTATATTATTTAATCTAAATCATATGTTTCTAACGAAAATGGATACACGTTTTATTAAAATGAACTTTTGTTCTCATTAAAGGTTTTTGTATGAACCATATCCAAATAATTTAAATGTCTTTCTGATTACAAAATCTGGTTCGGGCAACACACTTTCACTTACTACGGATGTCAAAATCGATTTAAATACTATTAACCTTTAACTGGTGAGGTGAAATTTATAGTCAAAATTGAGACGTTGATTTCCAAAAGGTACTAAAGGACATTTTTTAAGAAATTGATTTTTTTACATAATTGTATTCTCATCATTTAGTTCTATCTATATATTCTATTTGATGTTATCTAATGAATTCTCAAGTCCTTAAAAAACGCGATTTAGAAATGCGGTCATTTTCTAAAAGTACTAATCACGCATTTATTTTCGTTCCAAATCATTCTAAAAAAAATTCATTTCATAACTTTAATATGATGTTATTATTATAGTAAAAAAATAATTCTAAATTTTAAGGCAAAAAGACCCAAATTAGCTAGTTTAATAATATAGTAATGAGAGATTTTCGCGCTTCCTGTAAAATTTCCTAGAATGGATATAGTACCTATTGGAAATCAACGCCTCAATTGATGAGGTGGGGTCTTTCCCCAGACATAATTTTTTTTTTTTAATCCTGAAACATTTAGAATTGTTTACTCTTGTAAAATACTTTGATTAAACCTATTTTCGATTGGTACTGTACGATAGGATGCTTATAAAATGGAATAAATGTTTGATATTATTAAATACATTTGTTAATACTTTTTTTTTTTAATATTATATTCTAAGGAATGAAAACATTTGTAAAATAACAGGGCTTAAATGCCGACATTTCAAAATTTCTTCCTCTAAAGTACCTTTAATTTTGTATTTTATATGTATTTGACCACATCATCTGATTAGCATTGTTAAAAAACAGGTAAACGTATAAGCTAAACGAATTCGATATCCAACTAAAGGAGATAACTACAAAAATATTACTGTTTTTGAATTTAAGAACAGTAATATACATTTATAATATACTATTGGAATGTTAAAGATTTTAGAAAACACATTATGTTATACATAGTATTGTAAAATTTAACGGAGAATGATGCAAAGCAGATAAAACAAGCTGATTATCATTGATAATAATAGATTATTTAATAAAACACATGTTTCTCTTAAAATCCAATGTAAATAATTCTTTAACAATTTATTTTCGTTTCTAATATTGTTTAAAATTTAGGTTGAATGATAACAAGAAAAAATGAAATCCAGGAACAAATAGAGTCCCGGTCAAAGGTGGGAAATGCGTGTTATTATTCAGTTGCCAAGTTACATAGCTCGCGGTTTCTGTCTAAAAACATAAAGGTTAGAATTTATAAAACTATTATTCTTCCGACGGTTCTTTACGGATGTGAAACGTGGGCGCTTACTTTGAAGGATGAACAACGGCTTAAGGTTTTCGAAAATAAGGTACTGCGTAAAATATTTGGTCCGAAGAGAGATGAGGCCACTGGAGAGTTTAGAAGGTTGCACAACGCGGAATTGCGGAACTTGTATCCTGTGAATATAATTGAGTTGATAGCATCGCAGAGATTTAAATGGGCGAGTAAAGTTGTTGGGCTCGATGAGGAGCGGATTCCGAGAAATTTGGTATTCGCTGAACCGACTGGTAGGCGTCCGAAAGGTAGGCCGAAGCGTCGATGGGAGGATTGCATTAAGGCTGATCTCAGGGGCTTGGGCTTGACGGCGAACATTGGACGAGTCTATGCAGGCGAAGTTTGGTGGTATCGGCATCGAACCTTCGGGTTCGATAAGCCTATTATTATTATGTTTAAAAATTCTTCAATTGATATAAATAACGGAGGTAAGTGAAAGTCGTGTGTTGCGCGCACCAGTTTTTTTTTTTTTTTAATATTCTCAAGATATTGATGAGTAAATAACTTTTTGTATGACTTGGGAATTTATTTTAGTCTCTCATTTGCGCGTTATATAACTAATCCTTGATGCTTTTTATACATTTTATTATACTCTTACGTTGTCGTGTAGTTCATTTTCATCAGAATCTCGCATTGTTTACGAAGCAATTATGTTTATTATATTGTTTAATGAAGTATTAGCGGTGTTTATCAAAGTGATTAATTTTATGAATTCATTTATTCGAAAATGTAAATTAAGCAAATATTTTCTTTTTCGTCATCGCCTTTGTTGACCTACGAGGTATTTGTTGCATAATCTCATATCGAAGTGTATTTTTGGATGTATATCGTCGCACAGTGGGAAATATGTCCGATTTAGGCGGAAAAATTCTGAAACTTGTCCATATTTAACCTTTGGGGTCCCAGATTGCAAAAGAAAAATATGAAAAAAAAAAAAAAATATAAGTAATAATTTTTATTTATTTGTCTTTCGGGCAATCGCCATACAAATAGAGCTGGCTGGCACAGCACAAATAATAAATCTCCAGCAAATATACATTATTAATTATAAATCGAATAAATATTTAAAACAAAAACACATATTCAGCAATAAGCATAAAGGTGCCGCTATTTTTATGATTACTTTCATCCAACATATACATAAATAACATAAATTAAATATAAGAATATCAATAAATAATGTAAAAATAATAGTACTAAAGCAAATACTACAAATACTAATACTACAAAATACTACAGCGCCCTAACTCAGCCTCCATTGGCTCAGACCAGTGATGCGGCTGAGATAGAGGCGCTGGGATCTCTTGGATTCCGCTTTTTCCTCCACAAGTGGAGGGAAAAGCCCAGTCTGGGGTCCCTTTAGCAGTTTTATATATTGTATATAGTTATAATTGTGTGTAAGATGTTTATTTATTTGCTAACTTTTTATTTATCTCAATTATAGATTGTTGTTTTGTTTTTTTATTTATTATCATTTTATTGTATATATATATATATATATATATATATATATATATATATATATATATATATATATATATATATGAATTGGTGCTGATAAATTCTTTTTTTGAGATAGTTTTTGGTCTCGCCTATGAAACATGAATTTCAAAAAATGACTGATTCTTGATTATTCCACCTATAATATTAGTATTAAGGGTCTTGCGAACTAATGATAAAAATCTGGTGAGAGCAACACACGACTTTCACTTACCTCCGTTTCTAAAATTGATTTTCAAGTACAGTAAGAGATAAAAATGAGTAAAACTATTAAAGAATTAATTAAATGGAATTTATATAGAAAAATGTGTTTTATTAAAAAATCTATTATATTATTATCAATAAAGTTTTATCGGCTTTTCATCACTCTCTATTAACTTTTAAAACCTTGTGTATAAGATAATATTTTTTCTAATATATATATATATATATATATATATATATATATATATATATATATATATATATATATATATATATATATATATATAAACAGCATACCGATCGTAATATATTTCAATATTAATAAAATTAAATTACCTGGTTCGAAAATAGCTGATTCGCACCTGCTACCTGTGTATCCAATGGGGCAGCTGCAAGTGAGGTACTTCCCAGCCTGCCTGAAAAGAAAAAGAACTGTTCAAGGCACAACCATAAGCATTTTTATTTAACGATACTGAAGTATGTAATAAGGTTGTCGGAGAGCTGTAATACAAAAATATTAACATTATAGGTGGAATAATCTGGAGTCAGTCATTTTTTTTGAAAATTTTTAATTTTGCCAACGTTTCGGCTCAAGCTTGTGAGCCATCACAGGGCTACAAACATCAGAACAAAAGAGATACATATTAATATGATAATGAAAATTTTCTTTTGAATGTAGTGGCAATGATAACATTTGAAATAAAACAGAAAATATACCAAAATACTTAAATATTATATTACAAATAATGATAATATGAAACACAATCTGATGATGATAAGCATAAAAACAAAAGTTTAGACTTTAATATAGAAGTAAAAAAAAAAAAAAAAAAAAAAAAAAAAAAAAATAATATATATAATACATAACATTACTTAGCCATGTCCAAGCATAAACTGAGGAAAACCATAAACATAGGTAGTATGGGGAGGGGTTCATCAGACTGAAATTTCATATTCAAGACAACTATACTACGGCCGAGATGTAACAGAAACTTTTTCTTCAAAATCAGCCGACCGAAAGATCTACCTACTTTATACCATGCATTTTGGTATTTTTATTTAACTCTCTATATCGATGTAAAATTAGATGGGCTTTAATATGATGTAAGTTTCATTCTGATTGAAATAGTTCGACAGGGCTTAAATGCCGATATTTTAAATTTCCTTCCTCTAAAGTACCATTCATTATTTAGATACCAAAAAAATAACAATATAGTCTTGTTATAAACGTTAAAAAAAGGTTAATATATAAGTTTAACGAATTCGATCTATAACTAAAGGAGAAAACTGCAAACATATTTTTTTTTAATAAATTTTTTATTTTTGAACATAAAAATAGTATTATAGACGTATAATATACCGTCAGAAAGCTAAAGATTTTATTTTATACACAAGCTTGTAAAAGTTAATAAAGGGTGATCAAAAGCCAATAAAACTGATTATTATTTCAGAAAATAATAAAATAGATTATTTAATAACATACACGTTTCTATAGAAATTCAGTTTAATTAATTCTTTATTAGTTTCACTCATTTTACATTCACTTCCTATATATAGTAAGGGAAAGTATTGCGATCGTGAACATTTTCGAATTCCAGTTTTCAACGGAAATACACATTTTAGGGTCTCCTGAATCCAAATAACCAAGTCCCGCAAAAAGGTCTGTGTGTGAGTGTCTGTATCCGTATGTGGTAACTCCCGGGCGGAAACGGTAAGTCCTATGAAACTGAAACCTCATATTTAAGAAAAATATACGCCCGAGAAGTTATAAAACCTTTTTCAACAAAATGAGCTTACCAGAGGAGCCACTTTTTTCGATTTTTTCTCGAAAACGGTTTCGAGGATTTTGATTAAACACGCTATATCGATGTTAAATGCCGATATTTTACATTTTCTTCCCCTAAAGTACCTTTAATTTTGTAGATTCAATAAAAATAACTATATTATCTTGTTAACGCTGATGAAAAACAGGTAAATATATAAATAGAATAAATTCGATACCCTACCATAGGAAAAAACAAAATAATATTTTTTTTAATGCAATTTTTCGTTTTTGAACATAAGAGCAGTAAAATACATGTATGATATACCGTTGGAAAGCTAAAGATTTTAGAAAAAATATTATCTCATACACAAGCTTTTAAAAGTTAATAGAGAGTGATGAAATGAACATAAAACTAACTGATTATTTTAGATAATAATATATTTTTTAATAAAACACATGTTTCTATATAAATTCAATTTAATTAATTCTTTAATAGTTTCACGTATTTTTATCTTTAAGTGTATTTGAAAATTTTTTCATTGATTTTAAAAATGGAGGTAAGTGAAAGTCGTGTGTTGCCCGCACCAGATTTTTCTTAAACAGAATCATATATCCTAAAACAATTCCTAACCATTCAGCATTTTATCCCACCTAAAACCCGTATACTACTAGTCTCTTCACTTATTTCCCCTCAGTTTGACTAAGTTTTCCTCGTGTGTGGTGGGCTGTCTGAGTAGTTTGATATGATTCTTAAAAGACTCATGCATAGTTTCATCAGATTCACATGTGTAGTTCCCAGAAGTTCCTATGTTCCTAATAGGTATACCGAGAGTTGAACTGGCTCCACCATCGGTTTAATACCTCCTTGTGCCTACGGAAGGAGGGCAAAACCAAGGACTTTTTATTTATTTCAAAATTCGTTGGGCCATTTGTCAGTTTTGAACCTTGGAGAAGGCTATTATGCTAACCTCTACACTATATGTGAAGAGGAAGAATCCACTAAAAAGTGGACAAAAAGGTCACGAGCCTCGTCCTGTTACGTGTGTAATACATAACCTCTCTGTTCAATAAACGCGTTCAGTGACCGGGTAATAATTTATTTTAGGCAATTATGCGTTGCGGGTGATGTATAGCCGGAAGGCCTTTCACTCAACGCTGCAGAGACTGTCTTTGTTCAATCCATTTTAATATGAATGTATAAAGTCAATCAAACCAATTTGCACAGTTTAAAGTTAATACCAACACCAAATAAAATTGTATAACAAATTCTCTCTCTCTCTTTCTCTCACTCTCAAAAAAAAAAAAAAAAATTGTTCCGCGTAACACACAACTTTCACTTACCTCCGGTGTTCTAATAAATTTAAGAAATTCAAAGAGAAAATTAATTTTTAATAATCAGAGTTTTAATATAAAAAAGTGTTTTATTAAATAATTTATTATATTATTATCTACGACAATCAGTTAGCTTTATCGGCTTTCACTCAGTCTTCAATAACTTTTACGATTTTGTGTGTTAGATAATTGTTTTTTCTAAAATATTTAGCTTTCCAACGGTATATCATACATCTATATTACTGCTCCTATGTTCAAAAACAGAAAATTGCATTAAATATTTAGCTGTTTTATAATAATGATAATCAGATAATATGGTCAAGTATATAAAATCTACAAAATTAAAGAAACATTATAAGAAGAAATTTTAAAATCTCGGCAGTTAAGGCCTTGCCAGACTATTTCAATCAGAATGAAACGTAGATCAAATTAAAGCCTATCAAATTTTACATCAATATATATTTTAATTGAAATTGTTAGAGCCGTTTTTGAGGAAATCGTAAAAAAGTGCTGAATGCACGGTATAAAGTGGCTTCTCTGGTCAGCTGATTTTAATAAAAAATGTGTCTGTAACATCTCGGGCGTATAGGTGTCTTAAATATGAAATTTCAGTTTTATAGGACTTACTATTTCCGCCCGGGAGTTACCATACACACACAGACACACATACACAGATCCTTTTGCGGGACTTGGTTATTTGGACTCAGGGGACCCTAAAACATGTATTTCCGTTGAAAACTGGAATTCGAAAATTTTCACGATCGCAATACTTTCCCTTACTATTTGTATATATAGTAAGTGAAAGTAAAAATCTAAATGACTTTTTTTTTTTTTTCGTTTGTTCATTTAATGTCACTTTATGCTAATTGTGGCTGATTGGACGATGGGATATAGTAGGAACACTATATTTGGTCAATCCATGCTTTATAACAATAGGGATCTTTAACCCGTACCTGATCCGTAACCGTACCTGACATCGCAAGGACTCGGAACACCATTATACATTCCCTCCGAAGGACGGTATAACCAAGACTTTTTACTACAATTAAAACATCCCAGGGCCATCTTCCGTGTTTGAATGCACGACTTTGGATATTGAAGGCTGTCATGCTAGCCACAAGAAAGGTACGCATCGTGTTATATTGAACGCAGGTCTGATAAAACTTAAGACGCATATTTCTCATTGACAGACAAAACTTATTTGATCAAGCCAATCAAATATTTGTGTAATATAAGATTAGGCGAATAAAAAATTTACATAATATTTTATTAGGCTAATAAAAATATTTACATAATATTTGATCAGGAAAAATAAATATTTGATCAGTCTAATAAAATATTTAATTAGGCTTATTAAAACCGAAATTATTTACAGAGGAGAAATTGCCTAGATGATATCTATAAATACTTTAATATTAAGTGGGAGAGAAAGATAAGTTCTCAGTTTGCAATTACTTTTCTCTTAGAAATGATTTCTTCGGCTGCGTTTAGGCAATATTTGGTAGCGATAGTTGGTAAGTTGGTAAATCTTAAGTTAAATAATTATTTATGACTTGGTCATAAATTTTTTTTTTTATATCAAATATAAAAAATCCAATTTTACCAAATGAAAAACTAAACGTTATTTATAAAATAAATTGTATAGATTGTGATTAGGTATCCATAGGAGAAACCTCAAAAAATATAACAAGGTGAAACAGCACAGCAATAATTGCAAAAATAGTAAAAATATTAACACCACAGCATGGGCACAGTATTCAACTGAAACCGTAATTTTGATTTTGAAAAACTAAACTTTTGGAAATAGAAAAAAATAGTTTTAATAGAAAAACAATAGAATCTATGTATATATTATATATATATATATATATATATATATATATATATATATATATATATATAAAATATATATATAATATATAAAAACAAAAAAATAAAAAATACAATGAATTATAAAACAGATTTAAAACACCTACTTACATTGACCTATTTACATTATACTTTAGTGTACATTTACAGTAAATAGGATGACCCTAATCCATAAGGGGCCAAAGAATATGTGAGGTGGGATGGTTGTTGTTCCCTGTTATTAAATTGTATTTTTTAAAGACAATTTTGACAAAATAATGTTCACATTTTTAATTTAAAAAATGTTTTTTTTTTACTTTTAGACAATTCAGGTAAATAAAAAAAATTTCACATTTTTAATAAAAAAGATGGATTTTTAAACTTTTAGACTATTCAGATAAAAAAATAATGTAACATTGTTATGTGAATGCTTGATAATGTTTTTAGATTAGTATATAAAATAGTTATCATCTTTTGATGTTAGTTGTTTATTTGTTGATGTATTTTAGTGAGACCTGATCTTGGGGAAGGCTCCCAAAACGTTGACTCCTTAAAGTTTACTAAAGTTTAAGGAAAGAAATAGAAACCAACTATTTTATTGATATCATTTTGAAATCTTCCTTTTAACCTGTTTTTTATCATTTATTTTTCCCGTTTAAAGAAAAGCTAAATTGCAATGTATTTTACTTATAATCCTGCACGAAAGTTTGCACTAAATTATGGTAAAAAATGTATCGAAATCATTTTATATATATATATATATATATATATATATATATATATATATATATATATATATATATACACAAACACACACACTATTTTTCCTTTTTTCAGCAATCTGAGAAGATATAATCTGTTAGGGATCGACCTTTGACCTTAAAGCGGATAGCTTTGGGAGTTTCCTATTGGTCCAAACCCGATCGTGGCGGTTTTCCCCTCCTCCTATTGGCTCGCCCACATTTAATAGCTTTCAGTATTCCCCCAAACCGACTTTATTTCCTTTATTCTGGAGGCTTTTATAAACATCATTTCTACTCTCCTGATATTTTATTGTTACAACGTGGGTTGGACACAATCGTTTTACAAAGAATCTGATTTTCAGGGTAATTGAAAAACTTTAATAACTTGGACGAAAAAATAAATTCGAGACCTTTTATACCACAGCCCTTTATTCAATTGAAAAAAAGAAAGAAAAAACATTGAATGCTACACAAAAAGAAGAGTATTAAGTATTATCCTTTAAGGACATAAACGTATTCCTTAAGTAAATAATATTGAGTTTCAGTAACAATAAAAAATATAGTACATATAGCTTTCACCTACTACGGTTGTTCAAAACAATTTGAATAATTAAATAAAATTAGAGTAGAATATCATAACATCTTAAAACTGTCATGTTTATTATCACATAAGTTTATGCTTTTTTCATCTTACCGTATAGATTAAAAATACCGTCCAAACAACACACAACACACACACCACACACACACAACCACACACACACACACACACACACACATACCAACATATATATATATTTGCACTTTTCTTCTCTATTTCTTCATCAAATTCTCTATCATCTTATATATTTAGCAGTTTTTCATCAATCCAAAAAAGATTATAAGGTTAATCTTTTTTAATCTACGAAATATAAGGTGTTTAGAGGAAGGTAATTTTTCACTATATAATTTATCACTAAACACATACACTAATCTCGAAATGTAAACCGAAAATCTAGTGCGGGCAGCACACGACTTTGACTTACCTCGACTGAAAATATTCAATACACTTAAATTTGAAAAATATTTGAAGTTGATTTAAAAAAAAAAATCTGTTACGGGCAACACACGACTTTCACTTACCTCCGTTTTTAGAATCGATTAAAGAATTTTCAAATACAGTAAGAGATAAAAATGAGTGAAACTATTAAAGAATTAATTAAATCGAATTACAATAGAAACATTTATTTTATTAAAAAATCTATTATATTATTATCTAAAAAAATCACTTTGTTTTATAGGCTTTTCATCAATCTCTATTAACTTTTAAAAGCTTGTGTATGAGATAATATTTTTTCTAAAATCTTTAGCTTTCCAACGGTATATCTTACATGTATATTACTGTTTTTATGTTCAAAAACGAAAATTTGCATTAAACAAATATTTTTTTCTGTTTTCTCCTTTAGTTGGGTACCGAATTTCTTCAATTTATATATTTACCTGTTTTTCATCAAGATAATATAGTTATTTTTATAGAATCAACAAAATTTAAGGTACTTTAGAGGAAGAAAATATCGGCATTTAAGCCCTGTCAGACCATTTTAATCCGAATGATACCTAAATGATATTAAAGCCGATTAAATTTTACATCGGTATAGCGAGTTTAATCAAAATCGTCGGAACCGTTTTCGAGAAAATCGAAAAAAGGTGCAAAATGCGTGGTATAAAGTGGCTCTTCTGGTAAGCTCATTTTGATGTAAAAGGTTTTGTAACTTCAGAAATTCAGTTCAGTTTCATAAGACTTACCGTTTTCCGCCCGGGAGTTACCACACACAGATCTTTTTTCAGGACTTGGTTATTTGGGCTCAGGGGACCCTAAAACGTATGTTTCCGTTGAAAACTGGAATTAGAAAATTTTCACGATCGCAATACTTCCCCTAACTAAATATAGTAAGTGAAAGTAATTACTATACGAGTATATAGTAAGTAAAAGTAAAAACGTGAATTCATTCTCGTTAGAAACATTCATTAAATAATATAACTATATTAAATTGTTAATCAATAATGATTTTATTTTTCACTCGTCACTTTATATTGCCTATTACAACTGTGTGTAGCAGATAATATTTTTTCTAAAATCTTCCCCTTTCCAACGATATATTGTACGTCTATATTAATATTCTTATTATTAAAAAAACAAAAATTGCATATAAAATAGTTTTGCTCTTTTATCCTTTAGTCTTTTATTCTGTATCAATGTCATAAAGATGATATGGTTAATCTTTTAGATTATACACAATTAAAGGTACTTTAGAGGAAAGAAATTTAAAATATCGGCATTTAAGCTCTGTCAGATTATTTTAATCAGAATGAAACCTATATGATGTTAAATTACATTAAATTTTATATCGTTACATCTAGTTTGATAAAAATTGTTTGAGCCATATTTGAGAAATTCGTAAAAATGTGCATAGTGCATGGTATATAAATTGGCTCTTTTGATTGGCCGAGTTTGATTTGTCCAGAATCAGGTAACAACCCTTCCATAAAAAACTAACATTCTCACTCTAACCTCTTAGTTTCTATCCAATCATCTTCGATTTCTGGTAATCCTCCGAGGCACCTGAGAAGAAGATGGCCTCGAGACCTTTCCATTTAAAATTCCTAAAAGAGGACTGTCAGGTAGGTAATTTATCGTCCTATTTTTCAAGATATTGTATCACATTTCAATCTCTTTTACTTAATTTATTTCAGTTAATTACAGTAAATGTTAATAAAAATAAGTTAAATAATAAAAATCCTTTCAAAAAACGAAAGAGCTATTCTTAAATGAAATTACATATTGGAGTATTTAAAAAAAATATATGTCTCTAAGTATATAGAGCTAAGTATCCAATAAAATCATAGAGTCAGAGGTACCCTTTTACATCATACATTTTTCACTGAAAACGAGTGTAACATTTTTTATCAAATTTTCTACCTTAATGTAAAATCTGGTGCGGGCAACACACGGCTTTCAATCACCTCCCTTGCAGAATCGATTAAAGAATTCTCAAATAAAGTTAGAAAAGAAAATGAGTGAAACTAATAAAGAACGGGATCACCTGTAGCAGATTGGCTAGTGTAATATCCTTTTATACTAAAGGTCACGGGTTCAAACCTAGGAGGTAATTGGATTTTTTAATGGGAGTAAAAAATCCTTAGTTATTACGTCCTTCGAAGGGGAAGTTAAAAGGTGGTCCTAAGTAATATGGATGTATAATATACCGTTAAAAAGCTAAATATTTAAAAAAAAAAAATATCTAATACACGAAGTTGTAAGTGATGAAAAGCGGATAAAACTAACTGATTGTCGTACACAATAATATAATTGATAATTTAATAAAGGTCACGGGTTGAAACCTGCAAGTGGTCCTAGGATTTTTTAATGGGGCCAAAAAAATCCTTAGTCCTCCGGAAGGGACGTTAAAAGGTGGTCCCGAGTCTGTGCGATGTCAGGTACTCGTTAAAGATCCCTCTCCTAATAAAACCTGGATAGGCAAAATTTAGGACTCCCACTGTAGCATCGTCCGACTAGCCACATTAGCATAAAGTGACGTTAAATAAAAAAACAAACAAACTAATAAAGTGAGAGAAGTTAGTTCAGGGTGCAGTCAAAAGAACACCCAGTTAAGATATAAACTTATAGGCCTTCAAAACCCTGAAGGAGGCTTATAATTTAGGCTGAAACGTCGGCACCAGTTTATTATGATTTTTTTTTTTCAACAACAATTTTTATTGAGTGTAATTACAATCTGTCCCAATTTGGACATCAATAGTAGTGCTGAAAGATATCATACATACTACATTCATACAATATTTACACGACATAAAATTACAATAAAATATATAAACAATAATGAATCAATACAAAAAAGTCAAGAATTCTCTTATACCTATATACACATACACACACTCATACATACATCACATTAAGTGGAGAATCTAGCCAGTGCTAGAACTCCAATATATTTACAAAAGGTCGCGGGGCCACTGCCGTTTCAACCTTCTAGGTGGGTTGTATGGATGAGTGGAGCTGGATAGGGATTGAGCTAGAGGATTAGGATGGTGAATTAGGTTCTGGTGGAATTTGGAAAATTTGGATGGAATTAGGTCTGAAATATATGGAACATTAAGGTCGTGGTGCAAGGTATAGTTGGAGACATAATAAGGAGCATTTACTATTGTACGGAGGACTTTGGATTGAATGCGTTTGATGTTAAAACGCTTAGCTGTCCCCCACAGTTCAAGTCCGTAGGTGCAGATGGGCTTCAGTATGGTCGTGTAGATTAATAATTTGTTGTCAACTGTAAGTTCAGATTTTCTGTTGAGTAGTCGGTATAACTGTCCGAATCGTCGGTTGAGTTCTTGTCTTTTAAGTCTTGTATTTGGGTTCCAAGTCAATCTTCTGTCTAACAGTAAGCCAAGATACCCGACTGTATCTGAGAGAGGAATTGATAATGAGTTGAAATAAACTGGCGGACAGGATTTTCGTCTAGTTTATTAAGATTAAATCTTAATTGTGTGACTGCACTCTGAACTAACTTTTCTCACTTACTCACACAGTCAACCATTCTCACTAAACTAATGATGAATAAATTAAATTGAATCTCTATTCAAAATACAAGTTTCCAAGGTCTACTTCCAGGCGGACTTTCCATCTTCATCACCGGAGCCAGCTTCACCTGGTCGACCCCGCTCCTGCCGCAGCTCAAGAGCAACTCCTCCGAGTTCCGACTCACCGCGGACGAAGGTTCCTGGCTGATCTCCCTCATCGAGATAGGGTGCCTCCTGCCCTGCCTCCCTGCTGGCTTCCTGGCCGACAGGTTCGGGCGGAAGTCCTGCCTCCTCTACGGCACGCCGCTCTATATAGTCACCTGGTTGTTGGTCCTCTGGTGGAGGACTGTGCCAGCGCTCTACTTCATGCGCTTCGTGCAAGGTCAGTATGTTTTAGGGAATTAACTGTACAAAAGGGTTACATCGCCCGCTACATGTAGTGAGAAATTCTCGCTACCAAAACAAGCAATTACGCGGCACAGTTCAGTGGACTCCTGACATCGTTGTTGTTGTTGATTAGGGTTTAAAGGCACAAAACCCTAAGGTCATCAGTGCCCTGTTTTCTATTTTTTGTTTCCTATTTTGAGTGTTTTCAATAAATACACACATACATAAACACACATACAGACATATACATATACACACACACGTACATACATATATACACACGTACATATACATATATACACATACACACACATACATACACATACATATATACATATACACATGCACACACACATATAGATATATATACACACACATCTACATACATACACACATATGAATTCTATCCTGGATGGATAGAAGCCACGGGGAAGTGGACTACTACCTGACCCAAATGCTCACTGGACATGACTGCGGTTTAAGTTGGACAATACAGCAGAATGTCCAAGATGCCCAACAATAGATGAGACAGTAGAACACGTATTCTTCTGCTGTCCTCGCTTTCAAGTAGAGTGGGAAGAATTTCAAGAAATATGCAGATCAGAAGCTACACCTGACAACATCCATTGTCAACCTCATGCTACTTTCTCAGGAGAACTAAATGGCGGGCCAACGTCTGGCTGCGGGCGTCATCAAGAAATTGAGAATGGAAGAGAAGGAGAGGCGTGCCTAGAAATATAGGGTAAGGCGCCTAACAACGGGGCGGCACACAGCCACTCTCCTCCACGAAGGAATGCCTAACGGTGGTCCCGTGGAGGGTGGTTTTAGTGGGTAGAAATCCCACACACGGATAGGTGCGGGCCTATCTGCGTCTTTTGAAGATTTCCACCTATCCTCGTAAAAAAAAAAAAAAAAAAAAAAAAAAAAAAAACACATCTACATATATACACTTATATACATATAAACATACACATACATATAAACACACGCATACATATACATACAAATACACATATAAACATCTACAAATTTTTTTTTCTTTCTTTTTTTCCTTTAATCTTTTTGTTTTTCTTTGTTAATCGAGATATTGATATCTATTAGAAACGAAATGGGATTCGCGAATATAGTAATATTTAGAGGAATACTATTTATAGAGAATGAGTTTAGATTTTTGTGAGAATGTTGCTTTCCTTTAAAAACGAGATGACGGATTTAATCGTGTCTTCATTGTTACCGAGAGCCTCGGTTGTGTTGCTCGGGAGGCCTAATCGGGCTAGTCTCAAAGTGTAGAAGTAACGTTCCTGAAAGAGGTGTTGTACAGTTAAAAGGATATCGCAATATTGACATCTCGGAGGGGACTGTTTCGTTATGTTATGTAAGTGGGTAAGGTTCGTATGTCCTATTCTGAGTCAGCTTAGTACGACTCCCACCTTCGATTTGGTCGACTTGATGTGGCCCAGGATTTTACAGATTTTTTTATGGTTTTTAATTTACTGAGTGGACTTTCATCCCACATGGCCTGCCACGCATCTAATGGTCTCTGTTTAATGGGAGGATTGCTTCCTGTGGTGTCAAGTTGCTGACCGCGACCCGGGAGGGTAAGTGCCTGTTTTGCAGCTTTGTCCGCGAGCTCGTTTCCCTTTATCCCCTTATGACTGGGCACATTTTTAGATCTCCTGACTTCGTTTTCTATCTCCTTATAAAAACCAATCGGCATATGAAGCTCTCTGCTCATGTTCATCACAAAACAAGAACGGCAAGAACATAATCAAACCTACTTTATCACCTGCTTAGTGACTAAAACTCTTTGTTTACATAAGCCATATTACGACCTTCACTCATCTTCGGCCCGTCACTGTTTACGCAAATTAACGTTCGTTCTCACAACAGTAGATGCTTAAAATAGATTTTATTCTTCTTTAAATGTTACATAGGTGAAGTCTAACTTGAGACTCAATAAGAGAGAATGACTTTTGGATAGGTCTAGGTGAGGCTTATGAAGGGTTGAGGATGAGTGGGGAGGTGAGCTCCTAGGGCAGTCCTGCGGTAGGGTTCTTAGAAAGGGTTCCTCGGCTTGGACCAAAGCTGCAGGGGGTGTCAACCATCATTTGACACGAACGTGGAAATTGTAAATGACAGGACGATAAATATCGATGCCGTTGCACTTTTATGGCTCGTCTAATAACTTTTATGTGACGGAAATTGGCATCTGAGGCAATCTGAATCTGAAAGTTCAGAGGACAATAAATTTTTAAGCGTGGGAAAGGGCCAAAACAGAAAGTCAAATCCGTTAGTTATATCTAAATAGAATCGAGCAATATCATCATCATCATCATAATCGTTTCCTCTTCTACCGCTGTTCGGTGTGAGGATCCTGCCTGTAGAGTCTGGTCCATATGTCTCTTTCCTGTGCCAACTCCAATCTCCTACTCCAGTCTATCCCGCGCTTCCTGCATGCTTCCTTTACACCGTCCTCCCAGGAGATGCGGGGTCTTCCTCTGGGCCTTTTTCCCTCTGTGCGGGTCTCATACGTCTTCCTGGCGATTCTCTCCGGATCCATCCTAAGAAGATCTCCAAACCAAACCAAATGTCGATTTATATACGGCTAATTTGGTCCGTTTTGACACCTCTCTTCTCCCCAGAAAACCTCGCCTTACCATACAGAACATCCTTCCTGCCGCTCCAATTCTCTGGGCCACTTGAAGAAGTCTATGTTGCCATTCTCATTGAGATGAGCTCCCAGATATTTTAAATTTTCGACCTGCTCTAATCTCTGTCCTCCAGCCCTTAGTATCCTCATTATCCTTCGGGGTTTCTTACCAATTCTCATGCATTTAGTCTTCCCCGGATTAATCTTCATATTTATTTTGGATAATTCCTCTTGTAGTAATTTCTCTCTCATTTATGTTATGTTGGAGGTCTCGATCATTGTCAGCTAGCAGGATGAGGTCGTCAGCGAAGACTAATAGGGAATATCTGGTGGGGTGGAGGTTTCTGTGCCCTAGCTGGAATTTCCTCATTATAGGCTTGGCTCTACTTAGTGCCAAGTCCAGAACCATAATGGAAAGTAACGGACTCAGGCTGCAGCCCTGCCTTATTCCCAATGCCGTCTCGAATTCTTTTGATATATGGTTTCTGATACTGGCCACATTCCTCATCTTTATATAGAGACTCATAACCGCCAAGGTTGTTCCACGGTCTACACCCCGCTCTGACAGTGCCACCTCTATATCTATATCTTCTTTATTCACTCTGTCAAAAGCTTTCTGGAGGTCTACGAAGCAGACGGAGAGCTCTTTATCCTTCTCAACAGTCTTTGCCGTTATTTGTCTTATCGTGAAGATGAGATCCTGCGTACTTCTCTGATTCCTGAAGCCATATTGTTCCTCTCCTAGTTGGCAATCGACAATTTTCCTTACTCTTGTTCCCAGAATCCTAGAGTAGATCTTTGCAGGCACACTGAGAAGGGATATTCCCCTATGGTTGCTGCATTCCCTATTGTCTCCCTTTTTGTAGATGGGCACAATCACCGCTACTTCCCAGTCTCTAGGAATTTTCTTCTTTTTCCAAACCATGTTTAAAAGATGGAGGAACATCTCTTGGCCCTTGTTGCCCATGTATTTAATCATTTCTGGAGTAATTTCATCGAGTCCAGCTGCCTTGCCTAGTCTTGTCTTTTCGATTGCATCTTGGAGTTCTTCTTCACTGGTGTAGTCTTCCTCATCCCAAACTTCCTCTGCATCGTTCCGGGTTAGGCACGCCTCAACATCTCTCCCCTCTAGTAGGTCTTTAAAATATTCCCTCCATCTTTCCATGATGCACTCCTCTTTCCATAGGATGTTCCCTTCTTTATCCTTTATTCCTTTCAGGGTAGTTGGCCGGTCTTTTCTCATACCTTTGAGCACTCGGTAGAAAACTTATTGGTTTTCTCTTGCATTTTCTTCCAGCTTCCTACCCGATCTAGCAATATTTATAAATAATAATAATTGTCTAACAATTCGCATCTAACTGAAGGCTCATTCAAACCCCTTCAGAGATTTCAAATCACGATGTTCCGAAATATGAACCGTTCCACTTCGTTGAAAAAGATTAAAGCAGAATATCTCAGAACCCCCACAGATAATCTTGTACCATCTGTAGTGCAGTGGCTAGCTAAACAGCCATTATGCCAAAGGTTGCGGGTTCAAACCTGGCATGTGGCCATAGGATCTTTTTAGGGTAGCAAGAAATACTTGCATACGACGTTCTAAAGAAGGGACGTAAAATGTTGGTCCTAAGCCTGTGCGATGTTAGGTATTCATTAAAGATTCCTATCCTGATTAAACCTGGATATATAATATTTAGGAGTCTTACTATAGCATCTTCTGATTAGCCACAGTAGTATAATGTGAAGTTAAAAACAAGAATCTTTTCCAGGTATTACAATGGCTATCAATTACGCAGTCTTGCCAATCTACCTGACAGAGATCGCTGCTGCTTCGAGAAGAGGTGCCATTGCCAACTTCTTTTCGGTGATGTGGTACCTCGGCTTCTTGTACGAGTATGTCCTTGGACCATTCTTCGGGTACGACGGCCTCACCTGGTTCTCTTTAGGACCTCCAGTTGTGAGTATTGTCAATTAACTATCATTCACAATCAATCAGAGGATCAGAGGATTGATTCTGCGAAGCAGGTTTGAGTCCAATAGTAACAATAGTAGTATATATAATATTTTCCAATAGTAATAACTAAAGGAAAATATTGCTACCGTGAAAGATTTCGAATCTGAGCTTGAGATAAGTTTAATCTTGAGATTAAAATAGTCCACGACTAACTTTATAAGAAACCTAGCTATTCTTATCTAAGCAGCAGTTTGTTCCTAGACTTGAGGCTAGGTTTAGAAATAGATAAGCTTAGCCTAGAACTAACATAAACTTTCATGGAGAATAAAAAAAAAAAAAATCTAAGCCTGTGTGTCCAAAAAACTTTAAGACACAGGTAGGAAGAAATCGGATCAGAACACATATTTACTTTTTAGTTTTACTTACCTATATATAAAATATATAGTAAGGGAAAGTATAGTTAACGTAAATATTTTCGAATTCCAGTTTTTGACGGAAATGCACGTTTTAGTGTCTCCTGAGTCCAAATGACCATAAGAGCAGTAATATACATGTATGGTATACCATTGGAAGGCTAAATATTTTAGAAAAAATATCATCTCATACACAAGCTTTTAAAAGCTAATAGAGAGTGATGAGAAGAAGATAAAACTAACTGATTATTTTTGATAATAATATAATAGATTTTTTAATAAAACACATGTTTCTATATAAATTCAATTTAATTAATTCTTTAATAGTTTCACTCATTTTTATCTCCTACTATATTTGAAAATTCTTTAATCGATTTTAAAAACGGAGGTAAGTGAAAGTCGTGTGTTGCCAGCACCAGATTTTTTCTTTTAAAAATTATATATACTTTGGATAATAACGGACCCATAAGAACTATTCAATAAATATGTGTAAGTAAGCAATAGGAATTTACCTATGCATTTATATCTATGTTTTCATTGTCATTCAAAATCTTATGACCTCCGGTTGTGAGTAATGTCAATTATGTATCATTCATAGGATCGCCTTTATTGTAGTGGCTAGCATAAAGGATTTCTATGTCTAACGTCGACGGTTCAAACCTGGCAGATGGCCTAAGGATTTCTTGAGTATTTCTTACGAGGTACGCTTACTTACCCCTAAAATGGTAATCCTGCGCCTCTGCGATGCATTACCTCGTTAACGATCCCTTTCCTAATTTAACCTAGAAAATAATATAATTAATTAACTCCCACTATAGCATCGTCAGATTAGCCTCAGTATTAGAAAAGTGACGTTATATTAATTAACAATGAAAAACAAACCATCAGTTTGTTTCAAAATTTAACATCCAGAAACCTGCCAAATAATAATAATAATAGGCTTACCGAATCCGAAGGTTCGATGCCGATACCACCAAACTTCGCCTACACAGACTCGTCCAATGTTCACCGTTCAAGTCCAAGCCCCCGAAATCAGCCTTAATGCAATCCTCCCATCGACGCTACGGCCTACCTTTCGGACGCCTACCAGTCGGTTCAGCGAATACCAACTTTCTCGAAATCCGTTCCTCACTAAGCCCAACAACTTTACGCGCCCATTTGAGTCTCCGCGATGCTATCAACTCAATTATATTCACAGAGTACAAACTCCGCAATTCCGCGTTGTGCAGCCTTCTAAACTCCCCAGTGGCCTCATCTCTCTTCGGACCAAATATTTTACGCAGTATCTTATTTTCGAAAACCTTAAGCCGTTGTTCATCCTTCAAAGTAAGCGGCCACGTTTCGCATCCGTAAAGAACCGTAGGAAGAATAATAGTTTTATAAATTCTAACCTTTAAGTTTTTAGACAGAAGCCGCGAGCTAAGTAATTTAGCAACTGAATAATAACACACAAGAAACCTGCCAAAGCGTGCGCAAAACAGTTTTTGTTAATAAATCCGACCATGTATGTAGTCCTCCTGACAATTCGCTACAAGTTAAAATTCATGTAGGAACAAACCTAACGCCTCTAAGAACACCAAAACCTAATGGGACCAAGCTCCATGGCTAAAATATACAATAGCCATTAAACTATCTGTTTATCTAGTAACATTTGTTGGGAAACTTTGAAAATAAGGTTTTGAATCAGAATGAGGACCGAAGAAGAAAAGAGGAGGAAGATGGTTAAATCCCCCCTGGGCCAGTGTAATACATCCTTTAGTGGGCAGTTCATTCATCTCCTCATCCTTCATTCATTAGCCCAGGATCAAGTTACACCCAACACTCCACGTTTTTCCTCCTTATAAAGATCCTTTGCCTTTTGAACACGTCGAGAAATTCAAGTATTTAGGTTCAATGATAACAAGAAAAAATGAAATCCAGGAAGAAATGAAGTCCTGGTTAAAGGTGGGAAATGCGTGTTATTATTCAGTTGCTAAATTACTTAGCTCCCGGCTTCTGTCTAAAAACTTAAAGGTTAGAATTTATAAAACTATTATTCTTCCAACGGTTCTTTACGGATGCGAAACGTGGCCGCTTACTTTAAAGGGTGAACAACGGCTTAAGGTTTTCGAAAATAAGGTACTGCGTAAAATATTTGGTCCGAAGAGAGATGAGGCCACTGGGGAGTTTACAAGGTTGTACAACGCGGAATTGCGGAGTTTGTACCCTGTGAATATAAGTGAGTTGATAGCATCGCGGAGACTCAAATGGGCGCGTAAAGTTGTTGGGCTTAGTGAGGAATGGATTCCGAGAAAGTTGGTATTCGCTGAACCGACTGGTAGGCGTCCGAAAGGTAGGCCGTAGCGTCGATGGGAGGATTGCATTAAGGCTGATTTCGGGGGCTTGGGCTTGACCGGTGAACATTGGACGAGTCTGTGCAGGCGAAGTTTGGTGGTATCGGCATCGAACCTTCGGGTTCGGTAAGCCTATTATTATTATTATTATTATAAAGATCCTTTGTCCAATTTCTGGTAAGGGCAACACACGACTTCCACTCCCCCCCCCCATTATTTATATCGATTTAAGAATTTTGAAACAAATTAAGAAACGAAAATAAATTGTTAAAGAATTATTTAAATTTCATTTTAATTGAAACATGTGTTTTATTAAATAATCTATTATATTATTGTTTTGTTTGTTTGTTTATTTATTTAACGTCCCATTTATTTAACGTTATTTATTTATGCTGCTGTGGCTAATCGGACGATGCTACAGTGAGAGTCCTAAATTTTGCCTATCCAGGTTTTATTAGGATACGGATGTTTAAAGAGTACCTGACATCGCACAGCTCGGGACCACCTTTTAACTTCCCCTCCGAAGGACGGCATAACTAAGGATTCTTTACCCCCATTAAAAAATCCTAGGGCTACCTGCGGGTTTGAACCCGGGACCTTTGGCATAGGAAGCTGTTATGCTAACCACCCTGCTACAGGTAACCCCTATCTATTATATTATTATCAGTTTGTTTTTTTTGAACTTTTCATGATTTTCCGTTAACTTTTAAAATAGTATGTATAAGATAATAGGTTTTCTAAAATCTTTAGCATTCCAACGGTATATTATACATGTATATTACTGTTCTTAAGTTCAAAAACAAAAAATTGCTTAAAAAATATTTTTGCAGTTATCTTCTTTATTAGTTGGATATCGAATTGGTTCAACTTATATATTTACCAGTTTATTTAGCAATGCTAATTAGATGATATAGTCAATTTCATAAAAAAATACAAAATTATAGGTACTTTAGAAAAAGAAATTTTGAAATATTTGCATTTAATATCTGGAAAACTATTTCAATTAGAATGAAACTTACATCATATTAAAGCCCATCCAATTTTACACCGATATAGCGAGTTTAATCAAAATCGTTCGAGCTGTTTTTGAGAAAATCGTAAAAAGGTGCAAAATGCATGGTATAAAGTGGCTCTTCTGGTCAGCTGATTTTGATGAAAAAGTTGCTGTAACATCTCGGGCATAAAACACATATTCTATAGAAACTTTATATTATTAATTCTTCGATCTTTTCTCATTTTAAGTGTATTTAAAACTTTAAATTAAATTTAACAACGGAGCTAAAGTCGAGATTTTTAAATTTAAAATCTCTATTTCAGGTCTTCATGATAGCGTTTTATTTCTGCCCGGAATCACCCTACTTCTTGCTGATGAGGTACAGAAGAGAAGAAGCGTCCAAGACACTGGCGTGGCTGGAGAACAAGTCGCTCGAAGAGATAGAACCCGAAATAGAGGCGATAGAGAAGTCCATTCTTCAAGAGAAGGAGGAAGAAGGGAGTTGGAGGGACGTCACTAACACTTCTTCAGGAAGGAAGGCCCTCGGCATCATCGTCATGATGTCCATAGTCTTCGTCATGAGCGGGCTCAGCACCGTACTCTCCTACGTCTCGGAGATCTTCGGCAATCTCTCCGGTAACCAGGATGCAGGCAACTTGCTGACCATCTTGGCTGGAGTCACGGTGCTCTTTGCGACTCTCGCATCCGGCTTCCTGTCGGACAGGTTAGGTCGCCGCCCTATCATCGTGTACTTCGGACTGCTCTCGGTGATGTCGCTGGCGGTCACCGGTGCCTTCTACTTCCTGGAGGAGAAGACAACGATCGACCTCAGAAGCTACGTTTGGGTTCCTTACGTCAGCATCGTGACACTCCTGATCGCTGCGCCGATCGCGGTGGGCGTCATCCAAGCGCTTACCGGAGAACTCTTCTCGAACGCCTCGCGCGGCTTCGCATCAGGCATCTACACGCTCTCTTGCACCGTCTTCAACGGGACGTCGCTCAAGCTTTACCAAACTATCGGCGACAACGTTGGATACTACGCAGACTACTTTGGGTTCAGCCTCTGCACCCTGATAGGGGTCTTGTACGCCTTCTTCTATCTGCCAGAGACGAAAGGTAAAACCTTTCAAGAGATTCAACTGATTCTACAGAACAAAAAGTGACGTGATTTCCTTAAGAACATTCATTCCCATAATAAGTGATCCTCGGACCGCTGACAATGTCCAGGTCTTAAATAGAAATTAGTTTGTAAAGGATGCTTCACGCGCCCACTCAGTTAGCGCTAGCGGCGTCTACACTACAGTCTTAACACGCCTCTGTTTCATGATAATAAATAAACCATAAGAGGTATATTGATCTAGGGCTAATACACTACATTAGAAAAGCTCTCACTATTAATAATATAAATTGCGGTTTTTTTACTCCAAGAGTTAGCTCCGCAGTTCAGATCACCATCCTGCTGCTACCAGGTGGGATTCCCCAATTCATAGGATCTTTCCCTTTTTTTTCCTTAATTGTGGTCGATCTTTATTTCTTGCCCTTTCTAACCATCTCTTCTTACATGTTTTCTACCCTCTTATAGGATGGGGTGCTTGGCTTCTTCGCTTGCACACCTATAAGGTGACCTTTCCTCTGCTGTAGAGCTTCCACCTCTCGGGGCATCCCTTCTTAACTAGTCCCCTCTGTTAAGCAGTAGGCGCGAGCTTACCTACTACCTGTCAGAGTAACCTTGACCATACTCTCCATGCTAATAACCATACTTTCATAATTTGAGATTACATTATTTACAATGACCATAATCGGCCAAAAAGCACTGCGCGATTATCATGAAGAATCATCATTCTGCACACTTCGCTGTCCTTCTACTCCAATACTCTCCCATCCTCCTGGACTGTCCCTCTCACTTCTTCCTTCGTTCGTTATCTCCTTCTTTCCCACCCCTAAACGAACCCTAAACCCTTTTAGTTTTTCTCTAGAAGCTCTCTATCTAATCAGTCTCAATCCGTGACCTTTACTACCTGGACTAATCTTGTTAAGAGGCGAAGTTTGTTGAAAACTTTCTCATTGTTCATTCTATATGCCCTTAGAACTTCAGTCTCCGGGCATCATCTTTCTAAAGATGTTTACATTACCGGAGCTTTTCATAGTGACGATGAACTCTGGAATAAAATTTTAATGTCAACAGAAAAAATAAAAATTAATAAAAAATGTTTGTTTATCAATGAACAGTCGCTTGTTGTTAGTAGTAGAAAATAATGTAAACACAATACAGTATTAATCTAGAGAGTTTAATTTATTATTATTAAGTTTTTAACTATCATTTAATAATTGTAAACCTTTATTAGACCTCTTAGATTGATTTTTTTAAATATATAAATGTTGGTATCATTAAACAAAAATTCAATTCTATTTTTAAAACTTATATTTATTTATTCTATTTCCCTCAGATTCTGAAGATATTTAGGCATAAAACTACAGAAAGCAGGTGTGCTTTTTTTTTCTCTAGTAGCGTACATTTATCAATGTTTACTTGATTGGATATAAATAAAGGAGATGCAGAAGTCGGATCGGCAGAAGCTATAAGGAACGGCTATAAAGAACAGAAGTTGGGGGATGAGGTGGTGAGAGGAGTAGCAGGTGTCCTAACTTCTTTTATTGTCCTTAACAGTTCCTCCAAGTACACTACCTCTTTTAGCAGGATTCCATTCCACTATCTCCTTTCTTCAAGATCCTAAAAGGAATATATCCTGCCAATAGTGAGCAGATAAAGTACTTTTATTAACCGTGTCAATAATCTTTATACAGATAGAGAAATCAGGGCATCGGGTTATGTTTAAATTATTATTTAATTTTATATTAAAGTGCTATTTGATAAAGAATTTCATTTCAAATTGATTAAAAACTAGCTGAGATATTGCGTTTTAAAATCAGCGGTAGTTTATTTGTTTAACGTCACTTTATGCTACTATGGCTAATCGAACGATGCTACAGTGGGAGTCCTGAATTTTGCCTATCCAGGTTTTATTAGGATAGGGATCTTTAACGAGTACCTGACATCGCACAGGCTCGGGACCACCTTTTAACGTCCCCTCCGAAGGACGGCATAACTAAGGATTTTTTACTCCTATTAAAAAATCCTAGGACCACCTGCGGGTTTGAACCCGTGGCCTTTGGCATAGGAGGCTGCTACGCTAGCCAATCTGCTACAGGTTATCTCATTCTTTTTTAGTTTCACTCTTTTTCTTCTCTAACTTTATTTGAGAATTCTTTAATCAATTCTGCAATGGAGGTAACTGAAAGCCGTGTGTTGCCCGCACCAGATTTTTTTAATGTCACATTAAGGTAGAAAATTTGATAAAAAACGTTACACTCGTTTTCAATGGAAAATTTATGGTATAAAGGGGTACTTCTGACTCTATGATTTTATTGGATTCTTAGCTCTAGCATCTGAGACATATATTTTTTTTAAATACTCCAATATGTAGTTTCATTTAAGAATAGCTCTTTCGTTTTTTGAAAGGATTTTTATTATTTAACTTATTTTTATTAACATTTACTGTAATTAACTGAAATAAATTAAGTAAAAGAGATTGAAATGTGATACAATATCTTGAAAAATAGGAAGAAAAATTACCTACCTGACAGTCCTCTTTTAGGAATTTTAAATCGGAAGGTCCTAAGGCCATCTTCTTTTCAGACACCTCGGAAGATATCAGAAATCGAAGATGATTGGATAGAAACTAAGAGGTTAGAGTGAGAAGCTACAAGTGATCCCATCAGATCTGATAATATCCTTTGAATTATTGATTTTCATACTACTTGGTCAATACCTATATAAACAGTTATACCCTTATATTGTTATTTTGAAATTATAAACCATTGTGTAATAGTTTTCAGCGTTTTTTAAATTAATTTACTATTATTAATTTTGTTAATAGTAATAAAAAAAATCTGGTGCGGGCAACACACGACTTTCACTTACCTCCATTGTTAAAATCAATGATAGAATTTTCAAAAACAGTTAGAGATAAAAATACAAGAAACTATTAAGGAATTAATTAAATTGAATTTCTATAGAAACATGTGTTTTATTAAAAAATCTATTATATTGTTATCTAAAATAATTAGTTAGTTTTATGTTCATTTCATTACTCTCTATTAACTTTTAAAAGCTTGTGTATGAGATAATATATTTTCTAAAATCTTTAGCTTTCCAACGGTATATCATACATGTATATTACTGCTCTTATGTTCAAAAACGATAAATTGCATTAAAAAAATATTTTTTCTGTTTTCTCCTTTAGTTGGGTATCGAATTTATTCAATTTATATATTTACCTGCTTTTCATCAGCATTAACAAGATAATATAGTTATTTTTATTGAATCTACAAAATTAAAGGTACATTAGGGGAAGAAAATTTAAAATATCGGCATTTAAGCCCTGTCAGACCATTTTAATCATAATAAAACCTACATTATATCAAAGCCCATTAAATTTTACATCGATATAGCGAGTTTAATTAAAATCGTCGGAAACCGTTTTCGATAAAATCGAAAAAAGGTGCAAAATGCATGGTATAAAGTGCCTCTTCTGGTAAGCTCATTTTGATAAAAAAAAGTATTGTCACGTCTCGTGCGTATAGTTGTCTTAAATATGAAATTTCAGTTTCATAGGACTTACGTTCGCCGGGAGTTACCACACACACACACAGACCTTTTTGCGGGACTTGGTTATTTGGACTCAGGGGACCCTAAAATGTGTATTTTCGTTAAAAACTGGAATTAGAAAATTTTCACGATCGCAATACTTTCCCTTACTATACATAGTAAGTGAAAGTAAGAAACCTGTACCTCTACAGACCATGAAGGGTCTTGAGCTCAGTACATATAGAGATTCATATTGTTTATAGGAGTAACAGTGCTCTGCTGAGGAGGCGATTAGGCCGAGATCACACTCAGCCGCCAGGTTTTTCCCCAATTTGGGTATCTACTTTAAAGAGGCTGGGTCTGCCCTAGAAGGATCTTCATACCCTAAGGTCGTCCCTCGACCGAAATAGCATAATAAATAATATTACGTCAGCCAGGATTCGAACCCAGGATCCGGAGAACAGAGGGTTAGTGCTCTATACACTAGACCATGCTGATCTCTAATAAATAATAATTGAACATATTTTAATAATAAGGGTTAATGACCAATAATGTTATACGCCTTATACATAAAAGGACCAAACCGAAGAAGTATTTAGTATTGGTGCCAGGAAAGAAAGAAGGGAAAGGTGAAACAGAAGACAGTAAAAGGGTGGGAGGAGAAGATCCTAACCCAATCTACCAAATCCAACTCTAGTCCTGTTGTCTGTGGAGCGCTAGTCTTGTTTTGAATAAAAACACAACTTTCTCCGACACACCTGAAATTTTCACTTTAGCTTAGACTTGAGGTTTGACCTCCATCTTACCTGAGCGGTACAATAAGCTGTTGATAGTAAGGTTGCTTTGAAAGGAATCACAGAACCAGATAGTTCGTAGATTAGAGGAAAGGGGAAGAAAACTATCGCTCCTTAATAAATGTAAAAAAAAAAATCTGTTGCTCACAAAACAGTACTTTCATTTACCTCCTTTGTTGAAATCAATTTTTTTTTTTTTAAACATATTTATTGATATTTACAACTGTATTATTATATACAACAACTAAATTTGATGGACATAGTAAACTGACATAAAATACATGTAGAGACGCTACCCATTGGCAGCACACTAAGAAATCAATTTAAAATGTTTTTCTTTATAAGAATTTTTAAATACACATTGAAATAAAAATAAATTGTTAAAGGGGGTTAACTGTAGCATGGTGCTTAGCATAACAGCCTCCTATACCCAAGGTCAAGGGTTCAAACCCGCATATGGCGCTAGTATTTTTAATAGGAGTAAAAAATCCTTAGTTATGCCGTTCTTCGGAGGGGATGTTAAAAGGTGCTCCCGAGCCTGTACGATGTCAGGAACTCGTTAAAGATCATTATCCTAATAAAACCTGGATAGGCAAAATTTAGGACTGCCACTGTAGCATCGTCCGATTTGCCATAGTAGCATAAAGTGAAATTAAATAAATAAACAAACAAACAAATAGTTAAATAATCTGGTGCGGGCAACACACTACTTTTACTTACCTCCATTTTTAAAATCAATGAAAGAATTTTCAAAAACAGTTAGAGATAAAAATACGTGAAACTATTAAAGAATTAATTAAATTAAATTTCTATAGAAACATGTGTTTCATTAAAAAATCTATTATATTATTATCTAAAATAATCAGTTAGTTTTTTGTTCTTTTCATCACTCTCTATTAACTTTTAAAAGCTTGTGTATGAGATAATATTTTTTCTAAAATCTTTAGCTTTCAAACGGTATATCATATTACTGTTCTTATGTTCAAAAACGAAAAAATGCATTAAAAAAATATATTTTCTCTTTTCTCCTTTAGTTGGGTATCGAATTTATTCAATTTATATATTTACCTGTTTTTCATTAGTGGTTAGAAGATAATATAGACTCAACAAAATCAAAGGTACTTTACAGGAAAAAAAATGTAAAATATCAGCATTTAAGCTCTGCCAGACCATTTTAATCATAATGAAACCTACATGATATTAAAGCCCATTATATTTTACATCGATATAGCGAGTTTAATGAAAATCGTCGGAACCGTTTTTGAGAAAATCGAAGAAAAGTGCAAAATGCATGGTATAAAGTGCCTCTTCTGGTAAGCTCATTTTGATGAAAAAGCTTTTTGTAACGTCTCGGGCGTATATTTGTCTTAAATATGAAATTTCAGTTTCATAGGACTTACCATTTCCGCCCGGGAGTTACCACAAAGACACACACACACACACAGACCTTTTTGCGGGACTTGGAAAACTGGAATTCGAAAATTTTTAAGATCGCAATACTCCCCTTACTATATATAGTGAGTGAAAGTAAAAATTAATTAAATTGAATCTCAACATGTGTTTTAATAAATAATCTATTATATTTTTATCTACAACAATCAGTTAATTTTATCGGTTTTTCACTGCTCTCCATGAACTTTTACATTTCCGTATTAGATAATATTTTTTCTAACATCTTTAGCTATCTAACAGTTCATTATACTTATATATTACTATTCTTGTGTTATATATAATGTTATGTATGTTCAAAAACACAAAAATTAAATTAAAAAATATATTTAGGTATAGATATAAATATAGGTACTATAGATAGGTCTTCGGAAATAATTAAGCACCAACTCCCAGACATGAAGATTTCCAAAGAAGCCTACTATCTTGGACAAAAAATATCATTTGTAAATAGAGACGCAAAAGAAATAGAATCCAGAATAGGTAAGGCGTGGAAAAAATTTTGGAGCCTCAAGATCATATTCAAAAGCCAACTGGAAATAAAATATAAAGCACTAGCTTTTAACAGCTGCATCATCCCAGTGCTTACATATGGATGCCAGACATGGTCACTCACAAAAAATTTAGAACAGAAAATAAACGTATGTCAACGAAGAATGGAGCGGATTATGTTAGGAATCTTCCTGCGGGACAAAATTAACGCAAATAAAATAAGAAAACTAACAAATGTCGCAGACGCTATAGCTTATGCTAGAAAAATGAAGTGGGCATGGGCAGGAAATCTCATGCGGAAAACAGAAGACAGTTGGGCAAAGCGAGCTGCCGAATGGATCCCTATCAATAAAAAAAGACGCAAAGGCCGACAACCCAAGCGCTGGGTCGACGAATTGAGAAAAAAAGGAAGGTTCTTTGTGGATGAGACACGCACAAGACAGAGTGTTATGGAAAACTAAGTGCCAGCAACTCAAGTTTTAGGTTCGGCTAGTCTCCGCCCAAAAGACTCTAATCTCCCATTCTTTGGGAAGGTCTATATGTAAATATTCATTTTTTTGTTGTTTTTTTTTTATACTTAATGGAGATTATTAATAACTTTGTATTTACATATAAATAAAGGCTTTTATTATTATTATACTATAGATAGAGACTGTGAGGGAGGACATGGCGGCCAGAGGCTTGACGGAGGAGGACTGCAGGGATAGGGAGCACTGGCCTTCGGAAATTGTACTAAGTTTCGGGATGTGACGCAAGTTGCAGAACCCGAGGAAAGAAAAGAAACGAAAAAAAATTGATAACGAATTATTTACATTTGATTTTTATAGAAAGATGTGTTTTATTAAATAATATGTTCAAATTTTATCTATGAGATTCAGTAAGTTATTTTATTTTTCATAACTCCGTGTTAGAACTACTTGGAGCGTCCGGCGATGACAGCGCTATCCAGTGACCAAGCGGTGAAACAATTGCATTAAAAATATATAGTTTTCTCCTTCAGTTGGATATCGAATTCGTCCAGCTTATATATTTACCTGTTTTTATCAATGGTAATAATATGATAAGGGGGGCCCGTGGCTGAGTGGCTAGCGCGCTAGTCTCTCATGCTACGGGTCCTGAGTTCGAATCCCAGTCCCGGCGGGGCTTTTATAAGGATGTAAAAAAATGTGGATTCACTCACAACCTCTCCCCCGGGTATGTGAGACCCGTCAGCCAAAGGGTGGCCACTCACAAAATTAGTCGTAGGGAGTGATGACCCTACACTAAAAAAATTGCATCGTGAAACGTGAGTGTAAACTCGCAGGAGCTTACACCGCGAGGCCCAGGGCCTACACGGCCTGTCGCGCCACTGGAAGAATAATAATAATAATATGATATGCTTATTTTTATTGAGGAATAAAATTTAAAATATCGGCATTAAAGCCCTGTCAGACTATTTCATCAGAATAACACCAAAATCATATTATATTTTACATAGATATAGCGAGTTTAATCAAAATAGCTAGAGCCGTTTTTGAGAAAATCTGATGAAAACGTTTTTGTAACATCTCGGGCGTATAGTTGGCTTGAATATGTAGTATCAGTTTTATAGGACTTTTCGTTTTCGTGCTGGACTTACCACACTGACACACAGACCTTTTTACGGGACTTGGTTATTTGGACTCAGGGGACCCTAAAACGTTTATTTCCGTTGGAAACTGGAATTCGAAGATTTTCTCGATCGCAATACTTTCTCTTACTATATATTTCATATATACGTAAGTGAAAGTAAAAACGTGCAATTTAGTCCAAAAAGAGCAAAACGTGCAATATAAAATTGTAATACATTATTTCGTATATATGATCGAGATAATTTTTCGGATTGGCTGATAGAAGGCAGCAAATATAAAGTGAAAAATAATGAAATATTGTCTCTTGTTATCATCTATAGAAAGGCATGAAATTTCTCTAAATAATAATTTTCTTTGAATGTTTCTTTATATAGCGATATCTTAAGAAACCTGAATTGTAAGAAAGCTGTTCAATAGTTGAAAACCTAAGCTGTATCTTCTAATTGACTTTTACACCCGCCATCCTACCTTATTACTTTCATTATAAACAATGTCACAGTCTTGTGCGTCTAAAGCGCCTACGTATGGCCTCCCACGTCGCATTTGTATAACTTCCATCTCTTGACACATTCGAGAAGCAGGAAGACGACTGGGACTAAAGGTTTTATGGAACACCAGGAAAACCTCTTCTCTATTTCTCTTCACTCTATTTAAAATGATAAGGATGTTTCCGCTAACTCCTTATAAACCACAAGACGGAGTTTGATTCGGTTTTCACAACCATTTAGGGTATTCTTTCCTGAACGTATAATGAAGTAAAATACACTGAAATTTAGCTTTTCTTAAAACGGGAAAAATACATTTTCTGAAACCAAGACCGCAAACATTTATTCCTGAAATATAATTAGTAATATAGCCATATAATATACCTTTAAAAAGCGCAAGATTTCAGAAAAGCTAATAGGCAATAAAATAAATCGTACGAGTAGATATAAAAAAGCTTATAAACGTATGAGCAAAGAGAAAGAAGAAAGAAAGAAAACAAAGTAAATTTTATTCAGGGACCTTCTGTCACCTAAGAGTAACAAAAAAGTAGAGAAACTGAGTCCTGTGTCTGTCATAAAAATAAAAGCATTACAAAAACAAACTTAAAATTATACTTAAATTATTTATTAAAGTAGTAAATACGATTACTTGAACGACAACTACTACTTGCATTATTTATAAAGTAGTAAAGACAACCAGAATAGTACATACATGTATGACTATATAATACTAACGCGTGTGCTTGCAGAGATACTATGATTATAGCTCATACTAATATCAAAAATCATAGAAAAAAAAAAAAAGAAGTTTTTGTCAACATATTTGTAGTGTTCCTTATTCTCTAAAGTGAAATATGACTATTATTCTTAATTTGGTATATAATTATTGATATTGATTGATTGCTGAGGGGATGATGGAATAATTTGTTTTTAAATGAGGTTAAACCGTTCCTATCCATCCCTTTTTTATCAGTATGCCAGTTCCTCAAAGCAGTATTCTAGGACCCATCCTTTACACAGTTTATAAATCTGATATCCCATCACATCCTGACACTTTCCTTTCTAACTATGCTAACTATTGTGTGTTATCAGTCAACAACGATCCAATTATTGCCTCCCAAACAATCACACATCAGAGACCTTGAAGTATAGTGTCAGAATTGGAGAATAAAAATACTATAATACTATAATATAACTCCAATAAATCCCACCAAATCACCTTTTCCCTTCGTCGTAAACCTATGACATATTGCCCAACAGTATCCTTTAATAACACTCCTCTTGTCCCGGTTGATCAGATCCGATACCTAGGACTGCACCTGGACAAACGTCTTACTCGGAACCCTCATACAAGAATGAAAAGACAAGAAACTGCTCGACTACTTCAACACTTACTGGACAAACGCTCAAACCTTCCATTTAAGTACAAAAGACTCATCTACATGACTATCATAAGACCGATATGGACTTACGGAGTAGACCTTTGGGGCCCTAATAAACCATCAAATTCTTCAAATATCTTCAATGCTCCTTATTTTGTCACAAATAAACTCATCCATAAAAACCTTAACGTTCCCTATGTTGCTGACTTGGCGCGAACCAGGTACCACTTCTTTCACGACAAACTCCATTCCCATTCTAATCCACTAGTTTCAATCCTTGCTTCCTCTACAATCGCTGATAATCCTCCGAGGCGTCTGAAAAGAAGACGGCCCACGAGACCTTCTAGTTTAACATAGTCTTTGGAGAGCTACCAAAGGGTAGTATCCCCACATGTGAATCCATGACATTTGTATCTTGTATCTCATTTACTAGATGTATATCATTATACAGTAGTAAATAACAATAAATCTATTTTTTTTAAAATTAGGTTAAAGAAGATGCTTTGCCTTTAAAGGTAGATATGGAATTCCAAAGTGAGGTGGCACGCAAACTAAAGGATTTTTTAATGGATGATGTTCGAAGAGAAGAGAAATAGAGTTGAGTGGGCTGGGATCTTGTGTTAAACGAATGTACCGATTAACAAGGGATGAGTAGGTCAAGAATGTAGGATCGGCTTCGGGTATTAAAAGTGCGGAACAGGAATACCTCTACGAAATACTGTCGGCGAGAAACTGGATTGAGCCACTTCAACTCGACATATAAGAGGGAGGATATGATAGCTAAATATTGCCATCGTCGTAGAAATTGTGCAAGTTATATTCCTCCATTTAATACGCAAGATTTTAGAAACAACTTTACGTACCGAATTTTAACTTTGTTAACATAACCGGTAAGTTGGTATAAATCTGTAAACAAACATTCTTATTAATTATTTCAAATTTGATACCATTTCATCAAAACCGATGTTTCACAGTAAACTAAATAGGACTAAATTAAACCTTTAAAATGTATTTTAAATATTTTATAATGGGGAGCTGCCAATGGGTGGTATCTCTACATGTGAATCATGACAGTATGTATATCTTGTATCACATTTACTAAATGTATTTTATTATACAGTTGTAAATATCAATAAATATATATATATTTTTTTTAACATATTTTATTCAAAATGTTTAATAGTTATAAACCTAATAGATGGAAACCTTTGTTATTTCTATAGTTTTTTATTATATACATTGCAATCAAGTTTTCTTTAAATAGGAACATTAAAATTTTCATTATCTGTCCTTTACTTTAAAATAAAAAACAAATAAACCCAACTAATCTATACTAATATTATAAAGCTGAAGAGTTTGTTTGTTTGAACGCGCTGATCTCAGAAACTACTGGTTCAAATTGAAAAATTATTTTATTATTGGATTGCCCATTTATTGTGGAAGGCTATAGGCTATATAACATCACGCTGTGACATATAGAAGCGAAGAAGCAGTGGAAAATGTGAAGAAAAAACGGGGAAAATTAACCTCGCATCCCAATGATTAAAAATGATTTACCTTTTAATTTCCAAATAATTCAATTTCCCGTTGTTATCTTTTACTGTAACAATAAATAAATTACAGAATCGTGATTCAATGTTTAAACACGTGGAAATCAATTTACGTTAAGACTGCATTTCACACGGCCAACTATATGTCGCGTTGTCAAGATCGGGTTGCGGAGAAAATCAGTATGTTCTTCTGCCCCAAGAAAATAAAACAAGGTAATAAAAATAAAACCAAAAATAATCATTTAAGTACTTTAAAATATATTCTTTTAAAAATCCCACAGAGCAACATCTTTAAATATCTTGGCGTAGCTATAGATCATTTCGGAACGATGGCAAAAGGTATCGAAAATAAAAGTGGAAACGGTAGAAGGATCATAGGTATCTTGAATGTTGTTCTCTGGAGCAAACAGGTGTCGCTTCTTACGAAAAAAAAAAATTACCATTCCTTCCTCTTAGGGACCACTTTGTATGGGACAGAAAGATGGACAGTGCTAAAATCGCCTTAAAGGAGATTATTGGCTCTGGAGATGGACTTTTGAAGAATAGCTTGCAGCATATCCAGGCTGCGAAGAATCCCAAAGGTGGAATAAAGAAAAAAAGTAAGGGCTGAGCTTAACATTTTGAATTAAATATCATAGAAGAGACTCATGTGGTACTGCTATATCATGAGGATGGACGAGATGCGGTAGCGATACAAAATGATGAAGTACTCCGGCAGAAGAAGCGAAGACGAGGAAGACCCCGCAAAACGTGGCTAGAGAGTGTGAAGGAGTACATGGCGGCCAGAGGAGGACTGCAGAGATAGGGAGAACTGGCGTTCAGAGATACTAAGTTTTGGAATGTGACACAGTTGCAGAATCTGAAAAAAAAAAAATCCTAAATCCCGATCATAATAGAAATTGATGCGGACGAAGTCCCGAGCAACAGCTAGCTAGTTTCAGAGTTGGGCAAAATTTATCTATAGATAATAGATAACGAATAACGAATAAGTTATCTGTTATTCGAAACTTTCGAATAACGAATAAATTATCTATTATTTATTTGAAAATTTCGAATAACGAATAAATCATCTACTATTTATTCGAAACCTTCGAAAAACAAATAAATTATCTGTTATTCGATACTTTCGAATAACGAATAAATTATCTATTATTTATTTGAAAATTTCGAATAACGAATAAATCATCTACTATTTATTCGAAACCTTCGAAAAACAAATAAATTATCTGTTATTCGAAACTTTCGAATAACGAATAAATTATCTATTATTTATTTGAAAATTTCGAATAACGAATAAATCATCTACTATTTATTCGAAACCTTCGAAAAACAAATAAATTATCTGTTATTCGATACTTTCGAATAACGAATAAATTATCTATTATTTATTTGAAAATTTCGAATAACGAATAAATCATCTACTATTTATTCGAAACCTTCGAAAAACGAATAAATTATCTATTATTTATTTGAAAATTTCGAATAACGAATAAATCATCTACTATTTATTCGAAACCTTCGAAAAACAAATAAATTATCTGTTATTCGAAACTTTCGAATAACGAATAAATTATCTATTATTTATTTGAAAATTTCGAATAACGAATAAATCATCTACTATTTATTCGAAAAACAAATAAATTATCTGTTATTCGAAACTTTCGAATAACGAATAAATTATTTATTATTTATTTGAAAATTTCGAATAACGAATAAATCATCTACTATTTATTCGAAACCTTCGAAAAACAAATAAATTATCTGTTATTCGAAACTTTCGAATAACGAATAAATTATCTATTATTTATTTGAAAATTTCGAATAACGAATAAATCATCAACTATTTATTCGAAACCTTCGAAAAACAAATAAATTATCTGTTATTCGAAACTTTCGAATAACGAATAAATTATCTATTATTTATTTGAAAATTTCGAATAACGAATAAATCATCTACTATTTATTCGAAAAACAAATAAATTATCTGTTATTCGAAACTTTCGAATAACGAATAAATTATCTATTATTTATTTGAAAATTTCGAATAACGAATAAATCATCTACTATTTATTCGAAACCTTCGAAAAACAAATAAATTATCTGTTATTCGAAACTTTCGAATAACGAATAAATTATCTATTATTTATTTGAAAATTTCGAATAACGAATAAATCATCTACTATTTATTCGAAACCTTCGAAAAACAAATAAATCATCTGTTATTCGAAACCTTCGAAAAACAAATAAATTATCTGTTATTTATTCGAAACTTTCGAATAACGAATAAATCACATAAAATTTATTCGAAACGTTTGAATAACGAATAAATCATCTATAATTTATTCGAAGCTTTCGAATAACGAATAATTTTATCTTTCGTTCGCAGATGATCATTTAAATAAAAACATATTCTGCAGATAAAAATTTTACTAAATATAAACATTATTTGTTAATTGTTAAATAAATACCAAGTGTTTTAAATAAATAAATGTTTATATCTTTCAAGAATGTTATTTTCGAAAATACTATCAGATTCCCAACCGCGCATGCTTGTTTCGTGTTTCGATTACTTTAGTAGTTATTATTGTTGGATGTATCTATTATTAGGTTTTCGAGGCCGCTATTTCCCAATATGTTACCAGATTTTTGATCGCGCATGCGCGTTTTATGTTTCGATTACATTTATAGGTGTTATCGGGTTTTCAAGGATGCTTTTTCAGAATATCAGAATAAGAACTAAAAGTATAAAAAAATAAAAATAAATTAATTGATTGCTGTTGGGCTTTTAAGTGTTATATATTGATAAAATTTTGTTTGGCTGAATTTTATTGACTCGTTTTATCTTCTCAAACATCTTAAGCTTAACTAGGCGTTTTGATAGGCATATAAATTAGGATTAGTGATTAAGTAATTACCTAATAATTAATAGACCATTATTAATTCACTAATAATTAATATTAACTAATCAATTAACTAATAATTAAGCAGTAACTAATTAATCAACTAATAATTAATGAGCAACTAATTAATTCACTAATAGTTATTAAGTAAATAATTAATTAGTGATTAATTATTATTAAGTAATCAATTAATTAGTCATTACTTAATTAGTAACTTCTTGCTTAGTAATTAATTAGTCAAACTAATAAAACTATAAAAGAAATAGAATACGAAACGCGCATGCGCGATCGAAAATTTGATTGCATATTCGAAAGTAGCATCTTTGAAAACCTTGTAAAAGATACCTCTATTAATAAAATACTAAACCTAATAACTCATCGTAAATTTATTAATAAGATAGATAAAAAAATGTATTTATTTGAAACACCAATTATTTTTTTTAGAAATTTAATAATTTTTTAAATACAGATTTAGTAATTAATAATATTTGCTGAATTATTACATTTTCGTACAATTTTTATTTGTTAAATAATTTTTTATTCAAATAACTGAGTTAAAATATGACAGATAAATTCAATTTATTCGTTATTTGCGAACGACAGATAAAATTATCCGTTATTCGAAATTTTCGAATAACAGATGATTTATTTGTTATTCGAAATTTTCGAATAACAGATGATTTATTTGTTCTTCGAAAGTTTCGAATAAATTGTAGATGATTTATTCGTTATTCGAAAGTTTTGAATAACGGATGATTTGTCGACAGATAAAAATTTATTCGAATAAGGAATAAATTATTTATCTGTTATTCGTTATTCGAATTAAAATTATTGGAATAACGCCCAACTCTGGCTAGTTTTTATATACTCCTCTTATATGGAAAAGGGTTGCTCCTATCAAAAGAAGTGCCTTAGTAAAAGTTGCTGTAAATAGGGTATGGAATCAATTTACAACGTCAAATCATAGTGTTCCAATTTTTAAAAAAAGTGTCTCCCGGGACACCCTTTACATCAAAATTAAAATCTGAATACAGAAATCGATTCCTCGTTAAAAAATAATTGGGTTCTACCTTAAACCTTTTTTCGTACGGCCAACAGTCTGCCCATAATACTACAATGTCTAATAATTTTGTGTTTCGCCCCCGTGTGGACGGTATATCAAAAATATCAGGATAAACTCCTTCTTCTAAAAATGTCCTTTAGAAACATCTTTAAATAAACTCTTTACAGGAAATTAGAAGGCTGCCCTTGCATTCTAATATAGAAGAGCCCTTTCGTATTCTTATAGAATCTGAGACGTGAAGGTTTATATTTAGATTATAATATTACCATAACGGTTATAGCAACTCCGTTTTGCAAAAATGAGATTTGAAAATGTTCAAGTTACTTATTTAAATCTAATATCTATAAGCGGGTTTTCTAATATTAAAGAAATTCTATAGGACTTGGTAATGCAATTAGGAGATGTATTTCAGAATCTATGAAATTAAACGTAAAAGGATTTTATATTCAAATTTAAATTTATCCATTAAAAAAAATATAGTGGGCACAACTCACGCCATTCACCAACCTCACTTGATAAAATCAATTTAATTTTTTTTTTTTTTTTAATTTACAACTCTATTAACAAAAAAAAAATACATCAAGTAAATGTTAGTTATATAAAACAATGACATGATACACATGTAAAGAAGCTTACCATTAGAAGCACTCTAAAATTATTCTAAACTAGAAGGTCTCGGTGCCCATCTTCTTTTCAGACGCCTCGGAGGTTTATCAGGAATTGAAGGAGAAAAAGAAAGGATTGAAACTTGTGGGTTAGAGTGAGAATGGAGTTTGTCATGAAAGGATTGATACCTGGTCCGGGCCAAATCAGTAACATAGGGAACATTAAGGTCTTTATGGATGAGTTTATTCGTGACAAAAAAGGAGCATTGAGGCTTTTACGGAGGATTTTGGATTGTAAGGATTGGATGCGGAAAGAATTTGATGGTTTAGTAGAGCCCTATAGCTCTACTCCGTATAGTCCAGATTGGTCTTATAATAGTCATGTAGATGAGCCTTTTTTAGTTAAGAGGGAGGTTAGACCGTTTGTCTATTGAATGTAATGTTTTAAAAGTAGCCTAAACCGGCGAGCATTTAAAGATTTAAAATACTATTTTAACAACTTAAGCCCTGCCATAGATTGCCTTAAAATGAGCCTACTTAATCTTAAAACCATTTAATTTTGCATCAAAATAGTTAAAGTTACTATTGAGAAAACCATAAAAGGTTGCGAAATGCAATGTATAAATTGATTCAATCCTAAACTCCAGACCCACACGAATCTTTTTGTAGCCAACTAATCATTTCTATCCATTCCTGACAGCCCTCGGAGGCGATTGAAAAGACGATGGCCTCGAGATCTTCTAAATTAAATCGACATTGAAGTCACACTGGGTAGTTCTTCACAAGACATTTTCAAGCCCATTAGTTATTGTCAATTAGACTATTTACTTATTGTATTATTTCGAGGACAGTTGTAACTATAAATAAAATGTTAAAAAAAAAAAAAAAAAAAAAAAATTCTTCTTGTATCCAATCTTAACAATTTTACAGATTTACCCCGAAGCAGATACCATTCCTTTCAAGACTAACTCCACTAACTTTTAATCCTTGCTTCCTCTTGAATACATGATAATCCTCTTAGGCGCCAGAGGAGAAGATGAACGAACCTTAAGAATATTTCAGTGTGCTGCCAATTTACAGTCTCTCTACAAGTTTATCAATTTTTTTTAAAGCTTTACTCACTTTTACTTGATGTATTATAAATATAGTTCTAAAATTAAATAAATAAATTCTAGATTTCGGATGAAACAATAAATAACATTCGAAATTGTCAACAAAATAAAACAACATATAAATTGAAGTTTTGGTTGAAGTTGATTTCTGTGGTTGTATTTTTTACTTTCACTTGAATGAATGAATGAAATATATAGTAAGGGAAAGTATTGCGATCGTGAGAATTTTTGTATTCGAGTTTTCACTGGAAATACGTTTTTTAGGATCCTCTCATTGAAAAATAATCAGCTGTTTCAAATAAATATTTCGTGATGTTGCTAGATCTAGTTCTATAAGACCGAGAAAATTCTGAAGGAACATCGCCTTAGGTGGTTCGGAAACGTGTCTCGAATGTCGAAAATACCAATAGATAAATCCACTTCCGAATCAGTAGGAGATAAATGTACCTCAAGGAAGTCTTGAAAATACTCAAAACGAAGGTTTAGAGGGAGTTCATGACAGGCGAGGATTGAAGTAGCACCAGCATCAGCTAGCACAGGAAATAGATATTCGTGAATGAAAAATCAATATATAAGATGTTAGAACTCGCAGTGCACAGCGCTAGGAGAAAAAACATCAAGAAATATTTAGATAAAAATATGGTGCGCACAACACACAGGTTAAATTTACCTACTTGATAGAGAGAAATCCTTTATTTTTCTTCTCTCTCTCTCTCTATCACGTTATCATTGTTAATATATATATATATTATATATAATATATATATATATATATATATATATATATATATATATATATATATATATTAACAATGATAACGTGATAATTCGTTTGTGCACACTCCTAAACTACGATACGGTTTCACTATTAGGACATTCTTTCCTGAAGGTTTAAAAGTTAAAAATAAATTGCAATCATGTTTTTCTTTGGATAGGGAAATTAAATTTTTTTAATCAAGACATCAATAAATCGTTCCTGAAATATAAATACTAATATTAGTATGATATACCGTGGAAAACGCTTGGTTTCACAAAAGTTAATCTCTATCTATCACTCTCTCTCTCTCTCTATCTCTCTCTCTCTCTCTCTCTATCTCTCTCTCTCTCTCTCTCTCTCTCTATATATATATATATATATATATATATATATATATATATATATATATATATATTGTTATGTATTGAGAATACTAAGGGAATAAGTTCAGTATTAAATAAGTTTGAAATTAGCCAAGTAAAGGTTTATAGCCTTTGTCGGCAAAAGTTAAAAGGATTGTACATCCCCCCCCATGAGATTTCCCATGGACAGCGTGATACCCCAAGAACATTCTAGACCCCAGCCGCTAGGCTGGACAAGGACTGGACTGGGCACTCCCATATCAGCCCTGCCTTCCTTTGTTCGATAAAAGATCGGCAAATTCCAAAATATGGGACTTTTTTGGAAAAGAAGAGGGGATAGAAGTGACGAGGGTGTTCGATCCACAAGAAGAGGCAGTTGAAGTGGAGTGAGAGACAAGACGGGTAATATCATCGAGAATAGCAGTTGAGTCGAGCCACGAAAGAATCAAGTCTTATCCTCAAGAAGAGGGAGTCGGGTTCCATCTACAAGAAGGGTTTCAAAGGTATATCGTTATTTGTAATATTTTATGGCAAAAGTAGTAAAATGTCCCTCAGTATTCTCAATCAGAGTTCTAGGCAATGTGTTAATATAATTTATATGTGTAAATTAATAATTATAGTAATGTATTAATTGAATCTTGTTTACTTTAATCTTACCCTGCATGCCACCTATTGGATTGGTAAACACGATACCTTTGGAAAGGAGATCAATGGTATCATTAAATATGGTGTATATATTGACTAAATATAGAAAGTAAGCTAGTTTTTGAAGCTGCCGCTGCCTTAAAAAAGTAGCCGGTCAAAAACATAGCAATATATATATATATATATATATATATATATATATATATATATATATATAATGATAACGGGAATTTGGCTGGTTGGTTGGTTGTTATATTTAATTGGAACAAAGCATTTCGGTCGTCGGTGCCAGACACTCATTTAAGAAAATCAATTTTAGGTTAAACAATGAGCAATGATTTTAGATGAAAATAAAAAACAACAAATAGTTGAAAACAATTAACTATAAGAATGATCAATAGAAAGAATAAATATAACAGCTTTAGTCAGAGATAAATATATATCAGGTTAAAAAATAAAAAAATATAATAACTTGAGCTATGGGGAACAGCAAAAAAGTCAAACATCAAAATTATTCAATCATTTCAATCAAAATTACTTAGGAAAATTGTAAATGCCCCTGTTTACGTATCTAACGAGACACTACATATTGACCTAGACATTTCATTCGTCATTGCAACTGCCACTGATCGCTACAATAAATTTCATAACAGACTGACCCTAAATTCAAACCCACTGACTCAAAACCTATCAACTGCCACAAACCCATATAATCCGCCCAGAAGACTATCGAGGCGCTGGCCAAGAGACCTAATATATTGAAAGTTATTAATTTTTTAATATTCTTTTTTATCTATATTATACAGTTTGTTACATCTTTTGTTAGCATATTTGCTTATTGCATAAGCAGATAGCAAATACAATTGTAATGCCAAAACTCCTATGAATAAATGAATAAAAATAAATTAAAAGTAAAATTAATAATAATTTTGTAAGCAAGTAGTCATCAGAACTAGGAGACTGAGGTTTTATGGCCATATGCTAAGAATGAACAATCGGAGAGCTGAACAAACAGATTTTTGACAAAGTTCTATAAGAATATGGGTGGTTATGCAAAGCAAATAAAAGAGGAGCTCGAAAGGTTAAAAATCAATAAAATATACTGCTTAGATAGAGAGCTTTTCGGGAAGAAAAAAAAAGAAGTTGGGGTTCTTACAGGAAAAACAAAGAAACAGGGAAGAAAATGGACAAAGGAAGAGCGGGAGGAACAGTCCAGGAAGATGAAAGATGTGAAGAAGACAGAATGATATTCACGTGGTCCTTGATGGCCAATTCGTGCAAAAAAATAAAAATAAAAAAAATTTAAAAATAATAAAATAAATTTGTCTAATTTTCTTGTTAAAGTCCAAGCTAGGGCTCCAATATACAATACATGTTGCAAGAGGTCTCGAGGCCACTGCCGTTTCAACCTTCTAGGGGGATGGTAAGGGCGTGTGGAGCTGGATAAGGATTGAGCTAGCGGATTGGGGTGGTGGATAAGGTTCTGAGGGAATTTAGAGAATTTGAATGGTATAAGGTCTAAAATAAATGGAATATTTAGGTCGCGGTGTAAGGTAAGTTTGGTGACATGATAAGGAGCATTGTCTATCATTCTGAGGACTTTGGATTGAATGCGTTTGATGTTAGAAAATTTGGCGGTCCCCCAGAGTTCAAGTCCGTAGGTCCAAATAGGTTTTAGTGCTGTCTTGTATATTAGCAGTTTGTTTTCTATGGATGTTCAGTAGTATGTATAATTGGTAGTATGTATAAATCGTCGATTAAGTTCTTGTCGTTTAAGCCTAGTATGTGGGTTCCAAGTTAGTCTTTTTCTGTAATCAAGATATAAAAAAATCTTTTCTGAAATATGAGCAATAATATAGACGTATAACATACGGTTGGAAAGTGCAAGGTTTTAGAAAAGTTATTATGAAATTAAAAAAAAATCGTTATAAGCCTGAATACCATTAAAAAAAAAAATTAAAATAAATGTAATTATCTACGGGGTTATATTTATAATATTAAAACATTCCAGAATTTAAAGGAACTTCTTTTATCTTTTTTTTTTTATTTTCCAGATAACCGTTTATTGAATTTTTTTTAGTTGGGGGAGCTCTCGACTTGGGAAAATATTTGCAGAGGAAATGAAGGTAGAAAGTAAGGAATTTTTTTAATCTTTAGAATATTCCTACAACGAGTGTTTGAATTACGAATAAGTAATTAAATTATGGGTTGATAAATTAAATTATATGTTGATAAATTAAGGTAGAGGTCAAAATTCCAATTTAAAATAAACGGCTCTCTTCTTACTCCACCACTTTTTTTTTTTTTTTTTTTAATTTCACTACGTTTTATTTTTCTGAGAGATTAGCGTAGTCTAGTGGATTGAGCATTAGTCTACAGTTCTTAGGGTCCTGGATTCGAATCCCGGATGGGGCAGAATATTATTTATTCTCTTTTCTTTTATAATTTTTACTTTCACTTACTACATATAGTAAGAGAAAGTATTGCGATCGTGAAAATTTCGAATTCCAGCTTTCAACGGAAATACACATTTTAGGGTCCCCTATGTTCATATAACCAAGTACCGCAAAAAGGTCTGTGTGTGTGGGTAACTCCCGGGCGGAAACGGTAAGTATTATGAAACTGAAATTTCATATTCAAGTCAAATATACGCCTGAGACGTGACAAAACCTTTTTCGTCAAAATGAGCTTATCAGAAGAGCCACTTTATACATGCATTTTGCAACTTTTTTCGATTTTCTCGAAAACGGTTCCGAAGATTTTGATTAAACTCGCTATATCGATGTAAAATTGAATTGGCTTTAATATCATGTAGATTTCATTCTGATTAAAATGGTCTGACAGGATTTAGATGCCGATATTTTAAATTTTCTTTCTCTAAAGAACCTTTAATTTTGTTATTATAAAATAATAAAAATAATTATATTATTTTGTTACCACTGATAAAAAACAAGTAAATATGTAAGTTATGCGAATTTAAAAACCAACTAAAGGAGAAAACTGGAAAACAAAAATTTTAATGCAATTTTTTTTTTTTAACATAAGAGCAGTAAAATACATGTATGATATACTGTTAGAAAGCTAAAGATTTTAGAAAAAAATTATTATCTAATACACAAGAGCTTGTAAAAGTTAATAAAGAGTGATGAAAAGCCGATAAAACAAACTTATTATTTTAGATAATAATATAATCGATTTTTTAATAAAACACATGTTTCTATAGAAATTCCATTTAATTAATTCCTTAATAGTTTTAATAGTTTTTACCTCTAACTGTATTTGAAATTTTTTTAATCAATTTATAAAACGGAGATAAGTGAAAGTCGTGTGTTGCCCGCACCACATTTTTTTGGAAATTTTACTTAATATTTAACACTCAAATATGCACTCCTTAACTTTCTTTTATATAATATAATAAACAAAAGGAGGTTAAGGAGTGCATATTTGGGTGTGAAATTATTTATTCTGTTATTTCGGCTATGAGGCGACCCTGGGGAATGGAGACCCTTCTGGTTCACTCCTAGCCTCCATATGTACTGAGCCCAAGTGCTCAGAGCCCAGCAGCTGTGTTTTCTAATTTAGAGTTTTGGAATCAGTATAACACGATATACAAACAAAAAGAATTATTTTTTAATATTGACATCCTCTAGCTCAATAGTTTATAAAATATTGTATTTAATCTTATTGTAAATGTATCTCTTATGTCAGATGATGGCCCACAATGGGGGTTGAAACGCAGAAAAAATTGGGTTGTGTCACATGAAATGTCCGTTTTCAAGGTAAAGGATTTTTATTAAAAATGCGATATGAAAACAATATAATTTTATTCGAAGTATTTATCTTCTTTTTCTACACATTTTTCCCAACGTGACACCAACTTTTTTATCCCCGAACTGAAAAACTCTGAGCTTTGAAGTGAAACAAAATCTAAAAACGCACTTTTCACTTGATCATCATTTTCAAAAAGTTTTCTTTTGCCGAAGTTGTCTAAATTCTTGAACAGGTGGTAATCTGTTGGAGACAAGTCGGAAGAATATGGTGGGTGCGGAAGAACTTAGTAGCCCAGTTCTTTCAATTTTTGCACGGTATGTTTTGAAACGTGGGGTCTTGCTGCCGCTCAGTGAGATCATGAGGTACCCATGTATCGAGCTTTTTTACTTTCCCAATACACTTTAAATGTCTGGAAACGGTAGATGCACTTGCATTTAGTTGTGCTGAAAGTCCTTTAACTGTTTGGTAGGGGTTTCCTTCTACTGTATGTTTGAGGACATCGTTGTCTATTACGGACGGAGGTCTTCCTCGGGGCATGTTTTCCAAGTCGGTATCCCCATCTGAAAACTTAGTTCATTAACACTCCCTTCCCCAAACGCCTTGCAAATATTTCTGGCGGCCTCAGCTGCTAAATGGGCGAGTTTAAACTCGTACAAAAATATTACTCGAAAATCGCCTGTTTTCATGTTCATATTTGGAGGTATACTAAATAGTGTGTAATTGATTGGGAAGCTAATGTTTATAATACAAAGGTGAGAATTAGTAACTCTTTACTTTAAATATGTATACATTCGGAAGAAAACAACAGAGACCTGCTATAACTATAAAAACGGACATTTCATGTGAAACAACCTAATAAATAGTTGAAACTATTAAATCGTTTCATTCACTGACCGCCATCCTGCCTGATTACTTCCAGTTTTTCTCAACGGTCAACTAATTATATCCACAATCAAAAAATTTATATATACTTAAATATATTCCAGTCAAAAACTATATGAGATGTGATTCCCCCAAAATTCAGCTATTATTGAAAATGTAACATAGTCAAGTATAAACACTTTTGTTTTCTTATTTTAAATCATGAACCTATCTATTCGACCAAACAAAAAAAAAAAAAATACTACCCCCCCTCAAAATAAAATTTTGAGCGCTTACGTTTCAAGATACCTATAACTCGGATAAAGAATAAAAATATATCTTTTTTTTTCATAATTAATAAATAATCAACAATAACCAGAAAGAAACATGCACATTATGCAATAGGAAGCAATGCGAAACATTACACCATTTAATAGCAGAATGCCATATTATAATTCAATTTGAAACCACTATATCCCATATGCAACCAATTTATCAGAACATCAATTCCATACTATATTCACTATAAAAGACACGAGACCATTTATGGGTTGTAGAGTTACAGGTAATTTTTCCTTTTCTTTATTTTACTAAATAATTCTGACCTTCACCTTAATTTATCAGCGCTCACATGAAATGACTAGTAACAGGCAGGATGAAAAAAGTTATGAGAAACGAAAATTTACAGTTATGAGATGGCTGCATAAAGCAGAAACGTAGAGAAATTTTAAATATGTAGTGGAAGTAATGCAGCCTTGTATTTTACTGTTTAACACGTTCACGCCGCACATTGGGCCAAATTACCAATTTAGGTGGACAAAAGTCAAGTAAAAAATTTCGATTTTTTCTAGTGCTTCATCTTTTTACTTTCACTTACTATATATAGTAAGGGAAGTATTGCGATCGTGAAAATTTTCGAATTCCAGTTTTCAACGGAAATACACGTTTTAGGATCCCCTGAGTCCAAATAACCAAGTCCCGCAAAAAGGTCTGTGTGTGTGTGTGTGTGTGTGTGTGGTAACTCCCGGGCGGAAACGGTAGATCCTATGAAACTGAAATTCCATATTTAAGACAACTATACGCCCGAGACGTGACAAAACTTTTTTCATCAAAATGAGCTTACCAGAAGAGGCACTTTATACCATGCATTTTGCACCTTTTTTCGATTTTCTCGAAAACGGTTCTGACGATTTTGATTAAACTCGCTATATCGATGTAAAATTTAATGGGCTTTAATACCATGTAGGTTTTATTTGGATAAAAATGGTCTGACAGGGCTTAAATGCCGATATTTTAAATTTTCTTCCCCTAAAGTACCTTTAATTTTGTAGATTCAATAATAATAGCTAGATTATCTTATTAACGCTGATGAAAAACAGGTAAATATATAAATTGAATAAGTTCGATATCCAACTAAAGGAGAAAACAGAAAAAATATTTTTTTAATGCAATTTTTCGTTTTTGAACATAAGAGCAGTAATATACATGTAAGATATACAGTTGGAAAGCTAAAGATTTTAGAAAAAATATTAACTCATATACAAGCTTTTATAAAGTTAATGGAGAGTGTTGAAAAGAAGATAAAACTAACTGATTATTTAAGATAATAATATAATTGATTTTTTAATAAAACACATGTTTCTATATAAATTCAATTTGATATATTCCTTAATAATTTCACGTATTTTTTTCTCTAACTTTTATTTGAAAATTTTTTCATTGATTTTAAAAATGAGGTAAGTGAAAGTCGTGTGTTGCCCGCACCAGATTTATTTTATCTCTAACTGTATTTGAAAATTCTTTTATTGATTTTAAAAACAGAGGTAAGTGAAAGTCGTGTGTTGCTCGCACCAGATTTTTTAATAAAACACATGTTTCTATATAAATTCAATTAATTCTTTAATAGTTTCACGTATTTTTAACCCTAACTCTTTTGAAAATTCTTTCATTGATTTTAAAAATGGAGGTAAGTGAAAGTCGTGTGTTGCCCACACCAGATTTTTATTATTAGTTGGGAAGACCCTTAATACTAATATTTCCCGTCATACCGTGCTCACGAATAAACAGTAAATTAGTGAATCATTCCTGTTCGCACAAGTGTCTAATAACCGGCAGTGGGATTATCTTTATTCGATGGTCATTTATTGTGTTCAAGGTGTGTTTAGGTCAAAGTCTTTTTGCTTTTATTTAACAATGGACATTGCTGATACAGGTAAGACATTATATTTCCAAACTCGTTATTGAATATACATCGCAATCTACCTGTAGCGTTAATGTAGCAATTTGTAAATATATGCTCCTATTCAATAACGAAAAACTATATAACCCCCAAGTTACCCTGAGGATTTGTTTGATCAATCCTTCAAGTCTTTAAATATTACAAAGAATTTTTGCGTTTTGGGTGATATATAATTTTTTTCAGACACAACACTCCGAATCAAAAGTTTTACAATCTATGATTTGAATAGTTTCTTAAATGATATAAAATACACCTAATTAGTGGGTTTCAGCAACTCCGAGCCATAATTAGATTTTTGGTATTATTTTTCTCGAGTTCTGGAACTTCAAACGTAAAATGTGGGAAAGTTTTAGATTTTAGCAAATAAATTTGAATATCTACGTTTTTCCGCGTGAGGCGGGATTGTGTTAGCTGCCTACGCTTCGTGAGGCGGGGCCACACTGTTCCAAGTTCCAACGTGATTAAATCCAGACCACTACAGTTCCAGGCTTACAACGCGCTAAATGCGAAATTGCAACAGTTTTGACACACATATGAAGTAATGGAGTGATTATGAAAACACTTTTTTTTTAAATTCTTATATTATTATTTATTATTAAAAATGATTCTTATATTACTGGAAGGAATTAGTCCGGGTGGCGGTCATTAAATGAAACAACTAAATAGTTTCAACTATTATATCACCTATATAATAGTAAAAACACTGTTCTTACTATTATATAGGTGATATGTCAAGAATTAAATTCGAATTTTTTTATCCTGTATCATTATTATAATCATAAGTTAAATTTCATTGATTCTTTTTATGGTAGTATTAAGAATTTTAGTCATTGTTGTCAGACCCTGTTCATAAATCAGTACGTACTTTCCATTCTACCCTTTTTCCTACGTATTTTCCATCCTACCTACCCCCCCATCTACCAAACAGTACCTAGTTTCCATTCTCCCACCATGCAGTACGTATCTCCACTCTACTTCATATTTTTATATTTCATATTTCATGTAAATTATTGATACCTGTGTAAATTTTATTTAGTGAACATTTTTATTTTTTCTGTATAACACTTTCATTATTGTACTATGGTCATTGTATTTTAATTAAGTTTTTTTTTACATATACAGTTCTCTTGTTATTTTTTAATACCGACTTTCTCTAGCTAAATAGGTTATATAATATTATATGTAATGTCATTGAAATTAAATTCTTTTGTATCTTTTTAGCCCTGATGATGGATGACCCACAAAGGAGGTCGAAACGTTGGCAAACAATAAAATAGTTGAAACTATTTAGTTGTTTCATTTAATGACCGCCACCCGGACTAATTCCTTCCAGTCATTCTCAACGGTCAACTAATTACATCCACAATGATTCTTATATTATTATTGTTATATATTGTATTCTTATATCATATTATGGGAATAAAAATACGAAAAGAAATCACGCACAGCTAAATAAAATTATTAAAGAAAAGCAATCCTGTGAAATCATCGGATGAGTGTCCTTTGATGGGGGATGTTGAAAGTTATAAAATATTTAATAAATAAAAACCCTTAAGCTTGCTAATTCCTACAACATATGATGTTGAGAAAAAATAAAATAAACATATTTTCTAAAAACAAGCGACTCACCTGTGATGCACGTCGCCCCACGGGATAGTTAAGCGTGACCCACCGGAGGCTCACCCCGACCCACGGAACAGACAAGTATGACCCAACGTTGGGTTAAAGAGCTATATCCAATTTTTAAAAATCTAATTAACGTTAACAAAAATCTTCAAATCACTATAAAATGAATTATTCTTTGAAAATAATGTGCTTAATTTACAGAAAATATTTTCAGTTGCTCTTCACATAAAACATTATGTCAACTTCACTTATTTATAAATTAAATATATAGTAAGTCAAAGTATTCCGATTGTGAAAATTTTCAAATTCCAGTTTTCAGTAAATGTTTTTTTTTTCGGATGACATGACAAGCCTTGTGATGTCACAGCGTAATTTCCTAAAAAAAAAATACACTTTTGTAATTGGCCACCAGTTGGCTGATGAGTCTTGTTGAGTTGTATGTTTGTTTATTCTTCCTAACTACGATATTATGGCACTGTCACTCTAATCAGACGATGCTACAGTTGGAATCCTAAATTTTACCTACGCAGGTTTAATTAGGATAGGGATTTTTATCAAGTACCTGACATCGCAAAGGATTGGGATGACCTATTTACCTTCCCTCCAGAAGATAGCATAACTCAAAATTTGTTACCTACTTTTAATTACCTAATGTTATCTACTGGGTTTGAACTTGCAGCCTTGACTAAAAAATGCTGTTATGGTGGCCAATACACTGACAGGTGACTCTTTGTTAGAGTTTTTTTAGTAACTTATATGAAGTTTGTCATTCATTATATACACGAAGTCTAAATCAGATTTCGTATCCAGGTTTAATTAGGATAGGGTTCTCTTGTCCTGACTTGTGACCACCATTTTACGTTACTTCCAAAGGACGGCGGCATAACTAAGAAATATTACTTCTATTAAGAAGTCATATGGCCAATTACCTGGTTTGAACCTGCTACCTTGGGCATGGAAGACTGTTATGCTTGCTAATACACCGGGGGCCCCCCCCGGAAAAGAATGGGGTATGAAACTTGGGGTTTTAAAGGGTTTTCCCAATTTTTTAAAAAAAATTTAAAGGTTTTCCCAAACCCTTTCAAAAGTTTTTTGGGGAAAAAATTGTCCAAAAAACGGCCCAAAAAAAACTTTAGCAATTCAAATTTTAAAAAATATGGTCAAAACCCCGGTGCCCTTTTTTTGAAATTTTTTTTGGAAATCCCCTTGGGCCCGGAATTTCCAAAAAAAATTTTTGGGAAGGGGAAGTTTTTTGAGGATTTTAAATGGGAAAATTTTTACGTTTAAAAGAGAGCCTTTGGAAATTTTTTAAGAGGGGGGGGGAAAGGGGTTTTAAAGCCCTAATCGGCCTGGTAGGATGAATTTTTTTGGAAGAAAATTTTGCCTTTTTAAAAAAAATGTTTTTAGGGGTTTTGGGTTTCGGCCGGGAAAAAAGGGTTTTTTGGGGGCCCTTAATGCGGGTTGAAATTTTGTTGGGTTTTTTATAATTAAGTTTTGGGCAAATTTTCCAAAAGGTTAAAAGTTTTCGTACCCCGGGGAAAATTTGGGAAAGGGGTTTTTGGGAAAAATTTTGACCCAAATTTTAGTTTTAAGGAGGGAAAATAAAAAATTTACATAAAAAAGTCTTGGGAAAACCGGGTTTGCGGGGCAGGTGTTTTTTGGGCGGGGGAATTCCCCGGGTAAAAGGAGTTTTTAAACTTTTTAAGAAAAAAATTGGGAATTCCTGGGTTTAAAAAATCTTCTTTCGGGCCCCAAAGAAAAAAGGAAGAAAATTTAAAAAACTTAAAAACGAAAAAGGGAAAAAAATTTTTGAAGGGGAATTTTGGTTTCTTTTTTTTTGACTTCCAAAATTTAAAATTTTTGCTCTGAAAAGGGGTTTGGAAATTTTTAAAGGTTTGGGGAAGGGGGCCCTCGAAAATCCCTTTTTCAATTGTTTCCAAATAAATTTATTTCGGGATTTTTTTCGGGGGGGCCCAATAATTCTTTGGGGTTTATATTTAAAGGCTGAAATTTTAACCCCAAATATTTTGGTAAGGAATTTAAAATATTGGGGGTTTTTTTGGAAAGGAAAATTCCCGAAACAGTTGTTAAGGGCCCTTAAAAAGGGGAATAAAACGGTTAAAAAAAGGTACCCTGGGGTTTTTGGGGTTCCCTTCGGATCAAAAAAAATTTTCGGCCCTTTTTGGGCCCAAAAAGGGTTCCCGGTTGAACGGGCTCTTTAATATTGGGGGAAGGGGTTTGGGAAATTGGGATTTGGGAACCCTTTAAACCCCCAGTGGTTTTTGGTTTAAAAAGGAATATTTTTTCCAAATTTGGGGGAATTTTCCCCCAAAGAAAATTTGGGGGAAAAATAATGTTTTAAAAATTCAATCAAGGTTTTAGTGAAGGGGGTTTAAAAACGGAACTGTTGGCCCGTTTATTTAAGGGGAAAGTAAAAAAGGGGGGAATTAATTAAAAATTTTTTATTTTTTTTATAAATTTTTTTGTTTCCAAATTGGTTTCAAAACCCCCAAACTTTGTTGATGTTGGGTTTAATTTGGACCCAAATAGAAAAAAATTTCCAAAGGAATCCAGGAAGGAATACAAAACGGAAATTGGGAAAAAGGGAAATTTTTTAGGGGAAAGTTTGCAGGGAAAGGTTACCAAAAGGGAAAAATTTGGGAATTATTTTGGGTGTGGTTTTTTGGAAATAAGGGGGGAATTGGGGAAAAGGTTTAAATTTGATTAGGAGGGATGGGGAATTTTGTTTTAGAGACCCCAGGGGCTTTCTGGGGGTTGTCATAGGGTTTTTATGTTCATTATTCCCCTTTTTTGAAAGTACTTTTTAAGTCTTTAGTTTTGGGGGTTTATTTTAAATAATTAATGAATTGGTTTTTTTCTTTCAAAAAAACCTTGGTAATATGTTTTCAAACCTTTAAACCAAAGGGAAAGAATAAAATAAATTTTAAGGGGAAATTAAATTTGGGGATTTTTTCGGAAATTTTTTTTTATTATTAGAAAAAAAAGGAAAAAAGGGGTTTTTAAAAAAGGGGGGAGATTTTGATTTCGGAAAGATACGTTTTTAATTTAAGAGGGTTTTAAGTTTTTTTTTTTGACGTTTAGGGTTTGGAAAAGGGAAAATGGGAAAATTTTGTTGGGGGTTTTTTGAAATTAGGAACCTTTAAGGGAAAAATTTGTTGACAATGGGAATTTTAGGTTTTTAAAGGGAAAAAAGGGTTTTTTCCCCTAAAAAGTGGCCCCGGGGGAAACCTTATGATTTCTGGGTTTTTCCCCCTTTCCAAGCAATTTTTTTGGGAAATAAACCCTTAGGAATTTAAAGGGGGGTTTTAAATTTGGTTCTTTTGTTTTGGTTTGGTACAGCCTTTTTTTAAAAATTTGGTTTTTTTAGGTTTTTTTTATCTTTTTTCCCAAGGTTTCTTTAATTTAAAAAAAATTTCCCTTTTTTTTAAGTTGCCGGGGGGGGTTTGAGGCCGGGAGAATTTAACAGAGGGGAGATCTTGCCTTGACATTCTTTCTTTTTAGTTGTTACCAAATTTAACCAGGTGAGGAAAATGAATAACTTTTGGGTTTTGGGGCCCAATAGGGGGGGCCTTAAAAGTTATGACATAAACATTTCCCCCTTCTTTTTTTAAAATTTTCAATTTTACACGGGGAATAGAAAATTCCCCTGTTCAAAAGGTTTTTTCGCCCTTTTTTGAAGGGAAAAAAAAAAAAGCCCAAAAAAAAAAAAAAAAGGGTTGGAAGCTTTTACCCCTTTTAAAAAACGTTGGTGCTTGCCTAAAACCTTAATCCAAAATTTCGATTTTCGATAGTTAAAAATTTAAATAATTTAAAATTTTTTCTTGATTAGACCCTTAAATGCCTTTTTGGCGAAAACAAAATTTAGTTTTGGAAAGGGGATTGGGTCCCGGGCATATTTTAAATTCTTTTTGTTTTGGTTTCAAAAAGTATGGGAAGAAAAATTTTAAAAATTTTCCTATTTAAGGTTTTTTACTTTTAAAAAAAAATAAACCTTATTTGGGACCATTTTTTTGGGGAAAAATGGACAATCTTTTAAAAATTTTTTTAATTTTTAAAAATTGGGGGTTTGGGTAAAAAACCCCTTGGGAAAAATGGGAAAAAATTCCTGGTTTTTTTCTTTTTGGAAAAAATATAAAAAAATTGGTTCGGTTTAAAAAAAACCCCCGGGGACATAGTTAATTTTTGGGAAAGGAGGGCGGGCGGGTTCCCCCAAAGGGATTAAAGGGGGAGGGGGGCTGCCCCCCCCCCCCCCCCCCCCCCCCCCCCCCCCCCCCCCCCCCCCCCCCCCCCCCCCCCGGCGGTCGGGGGTCGGGAAAATTTTTTTAAATTTTTTTTCAAGGGCCCCGGCTTCCCGTTTAAAAAAAAAAAAAGGAACAAGTTTGGAAATGCGGGTTTTTTTTTTTTTGCGTTTGGGATTTTTAAAATATTTCATTTTGGGGGAAATAATAAAATTAAAAATTTTTAAAAAAATTTAAAAAAAAGGTTGGTTAAAGGGAAAAGAAACCCGGTTGGGTAGGGCAATTTAACGATCTTTGACCCTTTTTTTTTTTTTTTTATGGTTGAAATTTTATAATTTCTCCACCAAAAATTTCCCTTCCCAATTTCCCCCGCCGAAAACCCTAAAGGTCTTTGATTTTCCTCCGGGAAAATTTCGCCTTTTCCCCTTTTTCCCCCGGGGTCCCCAAAAATTTTTTGGGAGCCCCCCATTTAACCGTTGACCCTTTTTCCCATCGACGGAAATTTCGGGTGCCCGATACAGATTTTTTAATTTATCATTCATCTTCTTTTCCGCCCCCAAACGTTTTACCCTTTTTTTGTGGGCCCAAAAAGGTTTTTTCTGATAATTTTTCATTCCCCCCCGGTTTTTGATAGCCTTTCTTCGTTGGGGTTTTTAATGTCCAAGACTGCATCCAAAATTTAACCACTGGCTAAAGAACATTTACAATATAATTTTTTTGGACGGAATTAGCCCGGGTGGCGGTCATTAAAAAAAAAACAATAAAATAGTTTCAAACTATTTATTGTTTCCCAAAAGTTTCGCCCCCCTTTGGGGGGTTTAAATCATCAGGGCTAAAAAGATACAAAAGAATACAATTTAAATGACATTACATACAATATTAAAAAACCCTATTTGCTGGGAAAAAGTCGGTTTTAAAAATTTTAACCAAAAGAATTGTATATTAAAAAAACGAAATTTTAAAAAAAAAAGGGACTAAAAGTATAATAATGAAGGGGTTTTTTACAAAAAAAATTTTTTTTTGCTAAAAAAAATTTACAAAGGAAATCAATAATTTACTTTGAAATGGGGGGGACACAAAAAAAATAGGGAATTTGTGTGGGGGATACGTCCCGCATGGTAAGGGGAATGGAAATGGGTTTACTTTTTGGGGTTTGGGATGGTAGGTAGGATGGAAAATACGTAGGAAAAAAAGGTTTAGAAGGGAAAATTTAAACTTTACCGTTTTAAAGGACAGGGTTCAAAACCCAAGGACAAAAAATTTTTAAATTATACCATACAAAAAAATCAATAAAATTTAAATTATGTTTAAATAATAATGATCCCGGATAAAAAAAAAAAAAAAAAAAAATTTTAATTTTAATTCTTTAAATTCCCCTTATATAATAGTAAAAAATATTTTGATGGAAAAAATGTACAGGGAAAGAAAAAATGACTGTACCCCCCAAATTAATTATCCCTAATTCTGTTAAAGGTATCCAAAGTTAAAAAGGGGGGGAAAAAAAAAAAAGTAAAAAAATAATGGAACTTTTGAAAAAATTACCCCAAATTTAAAGGAAATTTACAAGTTGTTTAAAAAATTTTTAAATAAAATAAATACTTTTTGGGAATAAATTGAATTGTCAAGACATTTAGAAATTTTTTAAAATTACATAAACAAAAAAAAAATTTAAAAACATATATAAAATTTTTAGGGATTTATTTAATTTATAGTCTTGATATTTAGTTGAAATTTTTAGTTGTTTCTTTTAAATGCCCCGCCACCGGGGACTAATTCCTTTTTTAATTTCAACGGTCAACTAATTACATCCAAAATATAACTTATCTTCATTTTTCTCTGGATATACCCGGTTCTGAAAAATTTTCTTAAAAAGACCAACAGCACCCATTGTTTTGTTGTCATCCTTGTTTTGGTTTTTCTTTTTCTAATCTTATTATTCTCAGTGAAAAAACAGTGCCAAGATCCCTTAATATTTTATACTTAATAAAATTGGGTTTACTCCTCGAAGTTTTATACCAGCCCCCTTCGTATCCCTTTTTTCCTTTCTTCCCTGCGGGTCCTAATATATTTATTTTTTTTTCCGTATTTAGGGACCCGTCCTGTTCTCCTCGCGGCACTTCCCCACCCCTCGAAGCTCCGAGTAAAGCTGGTTGTTCCCCCGGTTATACAAAACCCATCTTTCCCAAATAAAAATTTTGCTTTGTCATTTTTAAAATTTGGGGAATTTACGTTTTCTTACATCCCTTCGAAGGAGGGGCCGAACTGGGGGATTTTTTAGGGCGAAAAAATTTTTAAATGAAACCAAAAAAAAGGGAAAATATTTTTGGGGGTTTTTTGATAATAACAGCATCATGATCCCCAGGATAGTGATTATCTTAAACAGTCGCTCATCCAAAAAGTTTTTATTTTTTAAAACTTTTCCCCATTCTTAAAAAACGGAAATCGGGGTTTTTTCCAGCTAGTAGATATGGGGGATCCAAAAAAGAAATAACTCGACAAAAACCCCACGAAAAAAAGAAATGTCTAAGTCAATTTTTTGAAACGTCACTGAAAAATTTTGGGGGGGTCAGCATTGGACGGGATGCCCCAAGGGCCCTTCCCAGTTGGGGTTTTTATTTGATTATTTTGAGACTGATGTTGCCGGGGGTGAACTCGTTTTTTCTAAGTCTTTTTTTACTTAAAA